>CM070873.1:15576756-16186756 GCA_036365515.1 Torymus aiolomorphi | reverse complement strand
CTATAAGTCGGTTGATGGTAAAGAGCTCCGCGAGAGTGGTAGATCCAGTCTGTCAACGTACTGGATAGACGCGGGGAGCGTCGGCATACCCGGACGGGACTATGTCCAATACCATCATGAATAAGAACCTCGCGTGGATTCCGTCGGGCCGAGAGAGAGACAGCATGCCGCGCGGGTTGTAACTCTACGGAGACAGCCGCACATGTCATCCAGGCATGCTTCCGGACACACGGTGGTCGCATTTTGCGACATAACGCCGTGTGCCGAGTTCTCGCTTCCGGCCTGCGGGATAAGGGTTGGGAAGTTACGGAGGAGCCGCAAATCCCAACAAGAGCAGGGATACGCAAGCCCGACCTTGTCGCGACAAAGGACGACCGTGTGTGCGTGCTAGACTCGCAGGTAGTCGGTGGACAGCAGCCCCTAGACGGTGCACATGAACGCAAGAGGGCAAAATATGCCGATGATCTTGACGTTCGCTGCGCCGTAAGATCTTGGCGCGGTAAGTATAGAGACAAAGTAGAGTTCTCTACGTGTACCGTGTCATGGAGGGGCATCTGGTCATCCGCGTCCGCCGACTTGCTGCTAGGTATTGGCTTGTCAAAGAGACTCCTCGGTGGTATTACCACGAGGGTTCTCCGGGGCAGCCATACGAACTGGGTTAGGTGGAACCAAATGACGACGCGTTCTAGGGGAAGAAGAGAGAGAGGAGGCATAGGATAGGGATGATCGGTTTGGCAACCATCTACATAAAAAGGGAACGGGACCCACAGCATCTAAAAGCCCGCAATGTAGACTCGCCTCGGCCCTTTTGGCTAGGGTAGCCGATGGCGAGTAAAAACCAAAATAGCCAAATGCCTCGTCATCTAATTAGTGACGCGCATGAATGGATTAACGAGATTCCCACTGTCCTTATCTACCTCCACCATGGGGGTGGCCGAATGGGCTCGAGCTCTAATGCTCGGATCTCATTGCCGCCTACGGGTGTTTGCGTCCCCGGTGTGCCAGAGCTAGGGATGGGTAAGCGCTGCCCATCTCTTAATACCGTAAATTTGAATGCGTATTCAGCAACTTCTGCAAGGCGCGGCAGGGGTATGTTTACGTATTTTGAAAGCGGGGGCTTGCCTTCATTGGCCGGCCGCGAGAAAGGGGAACTCTATAAAACCCCCTCGAATCCTAAGTTTTGGTGCGCGGCGATGGGATGCATGGCTCTTGGGATGTAGAGTCTTTAGCGCACTACTTATTCATCCGATTAATGTGCTATACGAAGACGTGCCATACTTCGTCTCCACTGTGGAGTTTGTCACTAGTGGTGTCCATCTATTGGCTTCCGTGCCCTGGCGCCGGAGGTTGGTCTGTACCTGCCGGGTGAGGGTACCGCGGAAAAACAGGGAGTCTCCCTTTCGGATGGGGAGGCAGTGCAAGCCCTGGCCGCGTGATAGCGTGGGGCCCGGGCTGCTCTCGCCAAGTAGTCGGGCTGCCCCTGAGCAGCACGTGTAAAAACTGTCGTTGCCCGAAGCGTTCCAGGTGGCACCTGGGTGGGAAACTTTAGGGGGCAGCGGGTTGCACCGTCGAGGCCACGCCCGGTATGGTGCGGGCTAACAATCTTTGGTGTTGGGATGTGGGGGTTGGTGGTTGGAAATCGCCGCTGCTGGCATAAAAGCAGAGTCCATAAATCACCCCCCCCCCCAAGTAAAACCATGAAAAATGTCCACAAAAGATAAGAAAAGCCAAGTTGCACAAAAACCAGGGGATTTCCCAACCCTAAAATTTAAAAAGATCCTCCAGAAAGGAGGCAACAGCGAGAGCTCATCTGAGGACGAGCGATCGAGATCTCGGTCTAGACCCAGGTCTAGATCGCTGGATCGAGTAGGCAGCGGAGACCGATCCCGTGTCTCTCATTCACAGAAAAAAGCCAAAAAGCGGGAGGCGAAATTGGATAAAGAGAGAGAGAGAGGAAGAGATCTAAAGAGAGTGTCTGTGATGTATCAAAAGAGCGTGTGTATGATGAAAGTATGAAAGTTTCTGGTGTGAGTAGAAAAAAGAAGGAAGTTAAAGAAAAGGAGGGCGTGAATGTAAAGTGTGGTGAAGATCGAGTGAAAGGTGGGAAGGATGAAATTTACTGTGTGTTTCAGAATGTGAGTGGAAAGCCGCGTGTGATTAAAGAAGATGTGCCTGATAGTCGTGTGAATGAGGTGCGAATGGATATGAATGAGTCGATCGAATGTGGTGCCTCTGAGCAGTCTGTCAAGCTGGGCGAGTTAAGAAAGGTAATGTCAGATGTTAGGACAATTCTGATGTGCGACTCCAACAAGGTCACGAAGGCCGTCACCTCTGCGGTGATGACCAGACTGGCCGAGTTGGAGGGCATTGTTACTGGCTTGGTAATAAAGAACGCTCGGCTCGGCGGACGCTTGGAGGCTCATGGAGGAATGAGTGGCCGCCTGAACCAAGTATGTAAGGCTGTAAATGAGATGAGAGAAAGAGATGTTAGGACGAATGAGGCCGTCAATCGGGTTTGCACGTCCCACCCGATTGGCGCTGGTGTAAATGCGAGTGGTTCGGGTTTGCGTGCCAGCTATGCTGTCATTGTCAAGGGTGCGAATGAACAACTGACGACGGATGAAGTGAAGAAAAGAATGAATGATGCTATGCATGGAGAAAATGTGCGTGTGAATGTGATAAAACCTGTAAGAGGTGGGGGCGTTGTGGTCGAGACACCGAGTGAGGATGACTGTCGGCCGCTTGCTCAGAGCACCAGTCTCAGTGAGGCTGGCCTGAGAGTCGAGCGGCCGAAGCGTCTCGATCCTCGGGTCGTGATCTATGACGTCCCCAATGTTATGACTAACGAAGTGCTCCTCCGGGATGTGTATGAGAAAAGCTTGAATGGTATAATTGAGAGGGATGAATTTAGTAAGAATGCGAAGATTGTGAGGCGAATGGTTAAGCCAGGAGGTGTGAATGGAAATATCATCTTGCAGCTGCCTTGGGCATGCTGCGAGAAGATATTGAGTGAAGGACGAGTATATGTGGCTTGGAGCTCGTATAAGGAGCTCGTGCCTGGGAACATGTTCCCAGGTGCTTCAAGTGCCTGAGCTTCGGTCATATGATGAAAGAATGCAAGAGTGAGCGAATGTGCTGGAGATGTGGAGGGCCCCGGCATCGGGCGTCGGCATGTCGGGAGCCGGAGGACTGCTGCAATTGCAGAGCGCGGAAGCGACCTTCTGGTCATTCTGCCATGTCGGCCTCGTGCCCGGAGTATGAATGGAGATTGAATTTACTGAAGGCTCGCTGTGGTCATGGCTGATGCCGAGAATGAATGTGTAGGGATGAATGTGAAGCTTCTGCAGTTGAACTGCATGCACTCTTACAATGTTATGTGCGAGATTGGTGAGTGCGTGCTGCGGGGGGGCATAGCGATATGCCTCTTCCAAGAGCCGTACGTAAGCGCTGGCAGAGTGTGTGGGGTTCCTGCGGGAGCTAGAGCGATTGTGAGTGAGTCTGAGAGAGCAAGTGTTGTAGTGTTTGATTGTAAGTATGAATGTTTGTTGATTGAGGAATGCAAGTTTAAGGATGCAGTGTGTGTCTGGGTGAACGGAACAGTCGGGGAGATGATACTCGTCTCCCTGTACTGTGGAGTGAATGAGGGTGTGAATGAAGGTCTTCAATTCCTGAGTGATGTCTTAAGAATTGCGAATGGAAGGAGAGTGATTGTGGGTATGGATGCAAATGCCACTTCCGAGCTCTGGTTTAGTAAGAACCGAGCGAGGAATTGGCATAGTGTGAAAAGAGGAGAGAAACTGGAAGAATGGATTACTGAAAGTGGCATGAATGTTTTGAACCAGCGCACGCTCGCATCCACTTTTAGTGGACCCAACGGGGAGAGTGACATTGACGTCACTCTCTTCAAGGGGAGAGGGTGTGTCTGTGAATGGCAGTTGATGAATGATTGGGGAGTGAGTGACCACAGTCCCATTGTCATCAGTGTGACTGTGGATAAGAATGAATGTGTGCCACTTAGTGACAAAGTAAAAATGTGGAATACAAGAAAGTGTAAATGGCATACCTACGTTAACCTTCTCAATTCGTCCGCCTCTGCTCTGGGACTTGATGACTTCTCGAGTATGACGGCGGACCCGAAGGTTCGTAAGGTATATGAATGGCTTGAATCTGCAAACAATGCGTGCATGCGGAAAAGAAAGAATGGCAGTAAGAAAGGTGGTGTTGTATGGTGGAATGATTGTTTAGAAGAGAAAAAGCACGATGTGAGAAAGAAGCGTAAATGTTATCAGAATGAAAGGAGAAGAACTGGTGATCCTGAGCGTGTGAAATGGAATGAATGGAAGGAGTGTGTGCATGAGTACAAAAGAATGATGAAAGACGCAAAGGAGAATGACTGGCGCGAGTTTGTAAGAAGAGAAAGTGCACACGATCCTTGGGGTCGTGTGTACAAGATATGCATGGGTAAGAGGAATAAAAGTGTATTCAGTGGACTTAGGACGGCGAATGGATGGACGAAGACTTGGGAAGAGAGTGCGAAAGTTTTGGTGAATGAATTCTTTCCCCCAGACGACGGCTTGCCCATCGCTGAGGTGGAGAGAAGGATGAATGATGCGAGTGAGTTTAGAATGGATGAGGTGGGCACGGCATTTGGCAGAATGAAATTTGGAAAGTCGCCAGGTATGGATGGAATTACGAATGAAATGTTAAAGTATGCTTGGATCGCGGTTCCTGAGTTTCTGAAAAGTATGTATAATTCGTGTTTGAAAGAGGGCCTCTTTCCCAAACAGTGGAAGGAGGCTAGAGTGGTTGCATTATTAAAAGGAAAGGATAAAGATAAAGTGGAACCCAGGTCCTACAGGCCAATAAGCCTGCTTAGTGGCCTGGGTAAGGTACTAGAGAGAATGATGATTGCGAGATTGATGTTAAAAATGGAGGATACATGGAATGATTGCCAGTTCGGTTTTATGATCGGGAAAAGCACTGAGGATGCATGGACGCGAGTGAAAGCTTTGGTGAGTGAGAGTGATAGTAAGCATGTGTTAGGGATGTTTGTAGATTTCAAGGGTGCGTTTGATTATTTGCTGTGGAGAGTGATTTTGAATGAGTTGCATGCGGCTGGATGTATGGAGGATGAGATGGGGCTGTGGCGCGACTACTTCAGGGATAGATGGGTATGTATGTGTAATGGAATGGATGAAGTGAGAAAGAAAGTCGAAAGAGGTTGTCCGCAGGGGTCCATTAGTGGACCTCCTGTGGGGAACCTCGGTATGAATGGGTTACTGAATGAACTGACTAGAATAAATGTGAAAGTAGTTGCGTATGCGGATGACCCCCTTATGCTCGTTGAGGGAAGAACCCGAGCGGAAGTTGAGGAAAGAGCGAGTGAGTATATGACTGTTGTGTATAAATGGGGAATGAGTGTGGGAGTGGATGTGTCGGATGAGAAGACCGTATGTATGGTGCTGAAAGGGGGGCTCGACATGCTGAATAGGCGTATATATGTCGAGCTCGGAGAAAATGATAGAAGAAAGATTGTGTGTGTTGGAAAGTGAAGTACTTGTGAGTGTGGATGAGTGTGAATATGAATTTTAGAGTGCATGTGGATACATTGAGAATGAAAGTGAAAGGAACGATTGGAAAAATGAGGCGAGTAATGAGGAAAGATTGGGGTTTGAGAAAGAAGGTGGTAAGTGTGATTGTGACGGGCCTCTTCATACCAGCAGTGATGTATTGTGCGAGTGTGTGGTATGACTGTGTGAGGCTGTGTAAGGTGAGAGAGGAACTGATCCGTTGCCAGAGATGCTTGTTGTATGCATGTGTGAGAGTATGCAGAACTGTCTCCTCGGAGGCGATGCAGGTCTTGGCCGGCTCGCTTGCGTGGGACATTGAATGTGTGAGGCAGGCCAATAGCTATAAAGCGAAGGAAGGTCTGCCAATGTGTGATAGGGATCTGGTGACGGATCAGGAACTGCAGGAGCTGGAGCGAATGAATGCGAATGAGTTCATTGATTGTAAGGCAGAGGAAAATGGCAGCATAGCTGGAATGAAAGTGAAAAAGGGCGAGTGACGTATAAATGGATTAGGGATGTGCGATTCTCGGGCGGGACGAAGAAATTCGATCCCAGCCTGAGGGTTTGTTACATCCTAACAGGGCGCGGGAGTCTTAATTCCTTCCTCTTTTCGAAGAGGAAGGCGGATTCCCCTGCGTGTGTCTGTGGGTATGAAAGGGAAGATTGGGTGCATGTTTTGTATGAATGTGATATGTATGCGGCATTCAGGAAATTGGATGATATGAATGTTGTGCGAATAGGGAATGAATGGAATGTAAGTATGGTATTGAGTGAAAGGAAATATTATGAGCGAATGTGTGTGTTTGTTGAGAGAGAGTATAAAATGAGGGCGTTGATGATAGGGAGAATGAATAGGGATGAATGAGAAGTGATTGAAAGAAGGTGAGTGAGCGAAGATGAAGGAGCATGAAAGTGAGTGTGGCCGACCGGTGCAGGGGAGGATTAGATCTCCAACCGGCACACATACCAGGGTATAAACGGTACTATGGGAGACCGGGTGGCCCGCGGTGGTACTCCTCCGCCCAGGTCAACTGGGTTGGTCTCATAGTGGCAGTGGTTAAAAGCCTACATCGCTTGAATTAGGAGCCTGCTGGAACGAAAGGTTCTCTGAGTGCAAAGCACTATCGGAATCTAGAATTCCTCTGGGTTCCGACGTGTGAGTTGCGCTCAACTCGGGCAGCGGCCTGCAAAGCCGTTAGGGATTGGAAGGGTCCCGGCCGCCACCGAGGGTATCTTGAAGGCTATATCACTTCTTGAGGAATCGATAGGTAAGATGTAAATATCGAGCCGCGTTAACCGAGCGTATCTCGGTTCCACGCCCCATGGGGGGCGGTGAGGATATCCCGTTAAGGGAGGCGCTTCACGTTAAAAGAAAGAGGAACGATGTCCCTATCTACCTTCTAGCGAAACCACTGCCAAGGGAACGGGCTTGGAAAAATTGGCGGGGAAAGGAAACCCTGTTGAGCTTGACTCTAGTCTGGCACTGTAAGGAGACATGAGAGGTGTAGCATAAGTGGGAGATGGCAACATCGCCGGTGAAATACCACTACTTTCATCGGTTCTATACTTACTCGGTTAGGCGGAGCGCATGCGCCGTGGACTCTCATCCCGGCTGTCATGGTGTTCTATAGCCAAGCGTGTAAGAGTGGCGTGAGGCTTCGGCCGATCGTCGTTTATACTCCCGCGTGATCCGATTCGAGGAAACTGCAAGGCGGGGAGTTTGACTGGGGCGGTACATCTGTCAAAGAATAACGCAGGTGTCCTAAGCTGGCTTGATCTCGAAGTTCAGTACGCATAGAGACTGCGAAAGCACGGCCTATCGATCCTTTTGGCTTGAAGAGTATTTAGCAAGAGGTGTCAGAAAAGTTACCACAGGGATAACTGGCTTGTGGTGGCCAAGCGTTCATAGCGACGTTGCTTTTTGATCCTTCGATGTCGGCTCTTCCTATCATTGTGAAGCAGAATTCACCAAGTGTTGGATTGTTCACCCACCAATAGGGAACGTGAGCTGGGTTTAGACCGTCGTGAGACAGGTTAGTTTTACCCTACTGATGTCTCGTCGTTGCGATAGTAATCCTGCTCAGTACGAGAGGAACCGCAGGTTCGGACATTTGGTTCACGCACTCGGTCGAGCGGCCGGTGGTACGAAGCTACCATCCGTGGAATTATGCCTGAACGCCTCTAAGGCCGTATCGTTTCTAGTCAAAGGAGGCAACGATATCTCTAGAGGTCTCGTGAGTCGAAAGGCTCAAAACAATGTGACACTACTAGATGGCCGATCCACGGGTCGGCCATCGCACGCGCCCTAATTGCCGTATGGAGTCACGGATCCGGTCTCGAGATCTCACCGAGCACCGGCCTGGCTTCTAACGGTCGAACATGGGTATACCAAATCTTGGGCTCCGTCTTGGCTCTCTCGCAACATATGCGCGACTGCTCGAGTGTTGAGCTGGTGGCACCGCGACTCGCGCCAGTGGGTACCAAAATGCCGTTGGACTCTGCCGGCGAGCTGGAAGTATCGTGGTAGTCTCCGTCTCGGCTCTCTCGCAACTTATTCGCGTCGGTTCTTGACATGCTAGTGCTACGCCTCGGCTCTCTCGCAACTCATGCGCGTCGGTTCACGAAATATTTGTGCTCCGCCTCGAATCTCTCGCAACTTTTGCGCGTCGATTCTCAACATACGCCGGTTGGCTAGCGACTTGTGCTCCGTCTCGGTTCCCTCGCAACTTATGCGCGACTGCTCTCGTGTCGAGCTGGCCGAACAGCAACTTGCGCCAGTGGATTCCGAACATCCGATTAGACTCTGCCGGCGAGCTGGCAGAGGCGTGGCAGTCTCCGTCTCGGGTCTCTAGCAACCTATGCGCGTCGGTTCTTGACATACTTGTACTCCGCCTTGGCTCTCTCGCAACCTATGCGCGTCGGTTCTTGACATACTTGTTCTCCGCCTCCAATCTCTCGCAACCTATGCGCGTCGATTCTCAACATACGTCGGTGGACTAGCAACTTGAGCTCCATCTCGGTTCTCTCGAAACTTATGCGCGTCGGTTCTTGACATACTTGTGCTCTGCCTCGAATCTCTCGCAACTTATGCGCGTCGGTTGTCGACATACTTGTGCTCTTCCTCGAATCTTTCGCAACTTAAGCGCGTGATTCTCGACATACGCCGGTGGGCTAACAACTTGTGCTCCGTCTCGGCTCTCTCCCAACTTATGCTCGTCGGTTCTCGACATACGCCTGTGGGCTAGAGACTTGTGCTCCGCCTCGAAGCCCTCGCAACTTATGCTCGATGGTTCTCGGCATACGCCAGTGAGCTAACAACTTGTGCTCCGTCTCGGCTCTCTCGCAACTTATTCGCGTCGGTACTTGACATGCGGGTGCTCCGCCTCGGCTCTCTCGCAACTTATGCGCGTCGGTTCTCGACATACGCCTGTAGGCTACCGACAGGTGCTCCGTCTCAGTTCTCTCGAAACTTATGCGCTTCGGCTCTTGACATACTTGTACTCCGCCTTGGCTCTCGCAACCTATGCGCGTCGGTTCTTGACATACTTGTTCTCCGCCTCCAATCTCTCGCAACCTATGCGCGTCGATTCTCAACATACGTCGGTGGACTAGCAACTTGAGCTCCGTCTCGGTTCTCTCGCAACTTATGCGCGTCGGTTCTTGACATACTTGTGCTCTGCCTCGAATCTCTCGCAACTTATGCGCGTCGGTTGTCGACATACTTGTGCTCTTCCTCGAATCTTTCGCAACTTAAGCGCGTGATTCTCGACATACGCCGGTGGTCTAACAACTTGTGCTCCGTCTCGGCTCTCTCCCAACTTATGCTCGTCGGTTCTCGACATACGCCTGTGGGCTAGAGACTTGTGCTCCGCCTCGAAGCCCTCGCAACTTATGCTCGATGGTTCTCGGCATACGCCAGTGAGCTAACAACTTGTGCTCCGTCTCGGCTCTCTCGCAACTTATTCGCGTCGGTACTTGACATGCGGGTGCTCCGCCTCGGCTCTCTCGCAACTTATGCGCGTCGGTTCTCGACATACGCCTGTAGGCTACCGACATGTGCTCCGTCTCAGTTCTCTCGAAACTTATGCGCTTCGGCTCTTGACATACTTGTGCTTCGCCTCGAATCTCTCGCAACTTATGCGTGTTGGTTCTCGACATACTCGAGTGGGCTAGCAACTTGTGCTCCGCCTCGACTCTCTCGCAACTTATGCGCGTCACGTCTTGACATACTTGTGCTGCGCCTCGGCTCTCTCGCAACATAAGCTCGTCGGTTCTCGACATACGCCAGTGGGCTAGAGACTTGTGCTCCGTCTCGGATCACTCGCAACTTATGCGCGTCGGTTCTTAACATCCTTGTGCTCCACCTCGAAGCCCTCGCAACTCATGCGCGACTGCTCTAGTGTCGAGCTGGCCGCACCGCGACTTGCGCTAGTGGATTTCGAACATCCGATTAGACTCTGCCTGTCAGCTGGCAGAGTCGTGGCAGTCTCCGTCTCGGCTCTTCCGAAACTTATGCGCGTCGGTTCTTGCCATGCTTGTGCTCCGCCTCGGCTCTCTCGCAAGTCATGCGCGTCGGTTCACGACATACTTGTGCTCCTCCTCGAATCTCTCGCCACTTATGCGCGTCGGTTCACGAGATACGCCGGTGGGCTAGGGACTTGTGCTCCGTCTCGGTTCTCTCGCAACTTATGCGCGACTGCTCTCGTGTCGAGCTGGCCGCACAGCGACTTGCGCCAGTGGCCTCCGAACATCTGATTAGACTCTGCCGGTCAGCTGGCAAAGTCGTGGCAGTCTCCGTATCAACTCTCTCGCAACTTATGCGCGTCGCTTCTTGACATGCTTGTGCTCCGCCTCGGCTCTCACGCAACTTATGCGCGACTGTTCTAGTGTCGAGCTGGCCGCACCGCGACTTGCGCTAGTGGATTTCGAACATCCGATGAGAATCTGCCTGCGAGCTGGCAGATTCGTGGCAGTCTCCGTATCAACTCTCTCGCAACTTATTCGCGTCGATTCTCGACATACGCCGGTGGGCTAGCGACATGTGCTCTGTCTCGGTTCTGTCGCACCTTATGCGCGTCGGCACTTGACATACTTGTGCTCCGCCTCGAATCTCTGGCAACTTATGCGCGTCGGTTCTCGACGTACTTGTGCTCCGCCTCGAAGCTCCCGCAACCTATGCGCGCCGATTCTCGACATACTCGAGTGGGCTAGCAACTTGTGCTCCGCCTCGACTCTCTCGCAACTTATGCGCGTCACGTCTTGACATACTTATGCTCCGTCTCGGCTTTCTCGCCACTTATGCGCGTCGGTTCTCGACATGCTTGTGCTCGGCTTCGGCTATCTCGCAACTTATGCGCGTCGGTTCTTGACATACTTGTGCTACGCCTCGGCTCTCTCGCAACATATGCTCGTCGGTTCTCGACATACGCCAGTGGGCTAGAGATTTGTGCTCCGTCTCGGATCACTCGCAACTTATGCGCGACGGGTCTTGACATACTTGTGCTCCGCCTCGAAACCCTCGCAACTCATGCGCGTCGATTCTCAACATACGCCAGTGTTCTAGCAACTTGTGTTCCGTCGCGGTTCTCTCGCATCTTATGCGCGACAGCTCTCGTGTCGAGCTGGCCGCACAGCGACTTGCGCCTGTGGATTCCGAACATCCGATTAGACTCTGCCGGCGGGCTGGAAGTGTCGTGGCTGTCTCCGTCTCGGCTCTCCCGCAACTTATGCGCGTCGGTTCTTGACATACTTGTGCTCCGCCTCGAATCTCCCGCAACGTATGCGCGTCGGTTCTCGACATACTTGTGCTCCAACACGAATCTGTCGCAACGTATGGGCGTCGATTCTCGACATACGCCAGTGGGCTAGCAACTTGTGCTCCGTCTCGACTCTCTTGCAACTTATACGCGTCGGTTCTCGACATACTTGTGCTGCGCCTCGAATATCTCGCAACTTATGCACGTCGATTCTCGACATACGCCGGTGGGTTAGCGACTTGTGCTCCGTCTGGGTTTTCCTGCAACTTATGCGCGTCGGTTCTTGACATACTTGTGCTCCGCCTCGAATCTCCCGCAACTTATGCGCGTCGGTTCTCGACATACTTGTACTCCACCTTGCATCTGTCGCAACGTATGCGCGACGATTCTCGACATACGTCAGTGGGCTAGCAACTTGTGCACCGTCTCGACTCTCTCGCAACTTATGCGCGTCGCCTCTTGACATACTTGTGCTCCGCCTCGGGTTTCTCGCAACTTATGCGCGTCGTTTCTCGACACACGCCAGTGTGCTAACAACTTGTGCTCCGCCTCGAATCTCCCGCAACTTATGCGCGTCGGTTCTCGACATACTTGTACTCCACCTTGCATCTGTCGCAACGTATGCGCGACGATTCTCGGCATACGCCAGTGAGCTAACAACTTGTGCTCCGTCTCGGCTCTCTCGCAACTTATTCGCGTCGGTACTTGACATGCGGGTGCTCCGCCTCGGCTCTCTCGCAACTTATGCGCGTCGGTTCTCGACATACGCCGGTAGGCTACCGACATGTGCTCCGTCTCAGTTCTCTCGAAACTTATGCGCTTCGGCTCTTGACATACTTGTGCTTCGCCTCGAATCTCTCGCAACTTATGCGTGTTGGTTCTCGACATACGCCAGTGGGCTAACAACTTGTGCTCCGTCTCGGCTCTCCCGCAACTTATGCGCGTCGGTTCTCGACATGCTTGTGCTCGGCTTCGGCTATCTCGCAACTTATGCGCGTCGGTTCTTGACATACTTGTGCTACGCCTCGGCTCTCTCGCAACATATGCTCGTCGGTTCTCGACATACGCCAGTGGGCTAGAGATTTGTGCTCCGTCTCGGATCACTCGCAACTTATGCGCGACGGGTCTTGACATACTTGTGCTCCGCCTCGAAACCCTCGCAACTCATGCGCGTCGATTCTCAACATACGCCAGTGTTCTAGCAACTTGTGTTCCGTCGCGGTTCTCTCGCATCTTATGCGCGACAGCTCTCGTGTCGAGCTGGCCGCACAGCGACTTGCGCCTGTGGATTCCGAACATCCGATTAGACTCTGCCGGCGGGCTGGAAGTGTCGTGGCTGTCTCCGTCTCGGCTCTCCCGCAACTTATGCGCGTCGGTTCTTGACATACTTGTGCTCCGCCTCGAATCTCCCGCAACGTATGCGCGTCGGTTCTCGACATACTTGTGCTCCAACACGAATCTGTCGCAACGTATGGGCGTCGATTCTCGACATACGCCAGTGGGCTAGCAACTTGTGCTCCGTCTCGACTCTCTTGCAACTTATACGCGTCGGTTCTCGACATACTTGTGCTGCGCCTCGAATATCTCGCAACTTATGCACGTCGATTCTCGACATACGCCGGTGGGTTAGCGACTTGTGCTCCGTCTGGGTTTTCCTGCAACTTATGCGCGTCGGTTCTTGACATACTTGTGCTCCGCCTCGAATCTCCCGCAACTTATGCGCGTCGGTTCTCGACATACTTGTACTCCACCTTGCATCTGTCGCAACGTATGCGCGACGATTCTCGACATACGTCAGTGGGCTAGCAACTTGTGCACCGTCTCGACTCTCTCGCAACTTATGCGCGTCGCCTCTTGACATACTTGTGCTCCGCCTCGGGTTTCTCGCAACTTATGCGCGTCGTTTCTCGACACACGCCAGTGTGCTAACAACTTGTGCTCCGTCTCGGCTCTTTCGCAACTTATGCGCGTCGGTTCTCGACATACTTGTACTCCACCTTGCATCTGTCGCAACGTATGCGCGACGATTCTCGGCATACGCCAGTGAGCTAACAACTTGTGCTCCGTCTCGGCTCTCTCGCAACTTATTCGCGTCGGTACTTGACATGCGGGTGCTCCGCCTCGGCTCTCTCGCAACTTATGCGCGTCGGTTCTCGACATACGCCGGTAGGCTACCGACATGTGCTCCGTCTCAGTTCTCTCGAAACTTATGCGCTTCGGCTCTTGACATACTTGTGCTTCGCCTCGAATCTCTCGCAACTTATGCGTGTTGGTTCTCGACATACGCCAGTGGGCTAACAACTTGTGCTCCGTCTCGGCTCTCCCGCAACTTATGCGCGTCGGTTCTCGACATGCTTGTGCTCGGCTTCGGCTATCTCGCAACTTATGCGCGTCGGTTCTTGACATACTTGTGCTACGCCTCGGCTCTCTCGCAACATATGCTCGTCGGTTCTCGACATACGCCAGTGGGCTAGAGATTTGTGCTCCGTCTCGGATCACTCGCAACTTATGCGCGACGGGTCTTGACATACTTGTGCTCCGCCTCGAAACCCTCGCAACTCATGCGCGTCGATTCTCAACATACGCCAGTGTTCTAGCAACTTGTGTTCCGTCGCGGTTCTCTCGCATCTTATGCGCGACAGCTCTCGTGTCGAGCTGGCCGCACAGCGACTTGCGCCTGTGGATTCCGAACATCCGATTAGACTCTGCCGGCGGGCTGGAAGTGTCGTGGCTGTCTCCGTCTCGGCTCTCCCGCAACTTATGCGCGTCGGTTCTTGACATACTTGTGCTCCGCCTCGAATCTCCCGCAACGTATGCGCGTCGGTTCTCGACATACTTGTGCTCCAACACGAATCTGTCGCAACGTATGGGCGTCGATTCTCGACATACGCCAGTGGGCTAGCAACTTGTGCTCCGTCTCGACTCTCTTGCAACTTATACGCGTCGGTTCTCGACATACTTGTGCTGCGCCTCGAATATCTCGCAACTTATGCACGTCGATTCTCGACATACGCCGGTGGGTTAGCGACTTGTGCTCCGTCTGGGTTTTCCTGCAACTTATGCGCGTCGGTTCTTGACATACTTGTGCTCCGCCTCGAATCTCCCGCAACTTATGCGCGTCGGTTCTCGACATACTTGTACTCCACCTTGCATCTGTCGCAACGTATGCGCGACGATTCTCGACATACGTCAGTGGGCTAGCAACTTGTGCACCGTCTCGACTCTCTCGCAACTTATGCGCGTCGCCTCTTGACATACTTGTGCTCCGCCTCGGGTTTCTCGCAACTTATGCGCGTCGTTTCTCGACACACGCCAGTGTGCTAACAACTTGTGCTCCGTCTCGGCTCTTTCGCAACTTATGCGCGTCGGTTCTCGACATGCTTGTGCTTCGCCTCGGCCTTCTCGCAACTTATGCGGGTCGGTTCTTGACATACTTGTGCTCCGCCTCGGCTCTCTCTCAACTTATGCTTGTCGGTTCTCTACATACGCCAGTGGGCTAGAGACTTGTGCTCCGTCTCGACTCTCTTGCAACTTATGTGCGTCGGTTCTCGACATACTTGTGCTCCGCCTCGAATCTCTCGCAACTTATGCGCGTCGATTCTCGACATACGCCGGTGGGTTAGCGACTTGTGCTACGTCTCGGTTCTCTCGCAACTTATGCGCGACTGCTCTCGTGTCGAGCTGGCCGCACAGCGACTTGCGCCAGTGGATTCCGAACATCCGATTAGACTCTGCCGGCGAGCTGGCATATATGAAATATATGAAATATATATGAAATAATCTCGTAATATATGAAAAAAATTAGTCTTCGTTGTCGCTCGATAACTGAAGTAAAATTGGCTTAATCGCTTCAAAATTCCCCGTAGAGGTAGGTTTTGTATACCTCTTGGCTAATTTCGTTGGGCAAAATGATTGGTCCATAAATTTCGTAGATATTTGAGGGTAAAATTTTTTTAACCTTTTCTTTAAATCATAATATCTCGAGAACGGCTTCGTGTATCTGAATCGGATGGTTGTCATTCCAAAGAGAATTAAAATACCTACATTTCCTAAAAAAAATTTTATTTCTAGCTATCACGGTCCTTTTTTTATTAGAAAAACGTAAAGCTTGAAAAATGAAGAAAATGAATTTTATAGGTATATGAGATATTTCATGGGAAGTGAGCAGCTCAAAATTTTAAATCCTCTGAAACCTTGTTAGATTTGTTGAAAATAATGAAGAAAACATAGACACCATTTTTTAGTGCGATATATGCAAATGTTCAAAAGTGATTTTAACCTAAAAAATTTGAAATTTTCGTTCTTTTTCATTAAATAGCAATTTTCATGATTTTTTTGGTTAAAAATTCGAAATATTTTGTATACCACATTGATTGGGAAAAAGTTTGCATTTTACTTGTAGAATGAGTCAGTATTTTTTATTGTGACCTACTTTTAAAGTGTCTGATTAGTTGCTTCATAATATACCTTCAGATTAAAAAAAAAATTGTGCAACACAATATTTTTTGTTCGACAAAGTTTTTTCTATTTTGTTTTTTAACAAACTTTAACACGCCCGTTCAACTTCGACTGTTGCACCTTATTGAAAAAAGTTACATGCTTTTAAATATAAAAAAATATAAAAAATTGGTATTTTTGCCAACTTAGTGGATTTAAGAAGTTAATATTATTTACAAATTCCACATGTTATGTATCGTGTCACTGAGTTTTGTCAAAATATATATTAAATGTAATTCAAACATCTATTTTCAACAGTATTTAATTGGCTTAACATTTTATTCACATTTATTTTCCTGAATATTTGATGCAAGCGGCACATACTGCTACATACACTCTATTCATATTTTTCTTGTCTTCTTAAATTTAAATTCAATAATTAATCTATTATTATGAGTATAAAAATGTAATTTACTTCTTTATTATCTAAGTAGGTGACAGTCGGATTGATAATATATATATTCGAATATGGAAACAAGTACTTATTACACAATGAGTTTTAAATAACATTATTTTCTTATTAAGACCATGCTTTATAAAATTTTACAAATTAAAGATCAATCTATTTAATCTTATAAATTACTAAAATACATAATTTAATTATCTAATTGAAGACGTATCATGAAACCATGCAGCAAAATTAACTTGTTCAATAATTTATTATAGACATGGCAAGGATATAGGCAATATAAGTACAATGATTTGGCTGACTACACTTTAAATTGTTGAATTACTTCAAGCAAGATTTTCCTATCTTTACTCATACTTTTTTCATAGATATATATATGGTTGAAATAGTTTTTAAAGCAAAGTAATTAAAGAAACCATTTATATTTTATAGTAAAGTTAGTAAATTTGGAGTTAAATAAAATAAAAATTTGAAGCTTAATAAGTAATAGAAGTAACAAGATTAACGCATTGGTCAAGCTGATTGACTAATACTGATGAGTATATTTTTAATATCCTAATTAATACTAGGTATTTAATTATTTATAAATAATGTCACCTAATTTACATCTTTATTTTATATTTTTATACTCATAAAAATATATTAATTATTCAATTTAAATTTAAGAAGACAAGAAAAATATGAATAGGGTGTATGTAGCAGTATCTGCCGCTTACATCCAATATTCAGGAAAATAAATATGAATAAAATGATAAGCCAATTAAATACTGTTGAAAATAGATGTTTGAAGTACATTTAATATATATTTTGACAAAATTCAGTGACACGATACATCATATATGGAATTTATGAATAATATTAACTTCTTAAATACACTAAGCTGTTAAAAAGCATGTAACTTTTTTCAATAAGGTGCAACAGTCTAAGTTGAAGGTGCGTGTTAAAGTTTGTTAAAAAACAAAATAGAAAAAACTTTGTCGAACAAAAAATATTGTGTTGCACAATTTTTTTCTAATATGAAGGTAGATTATGAAGCAACCAATCAGACACTTTAAAAGTAGGTCACAACAAAAAATACTGGCTCATTCTACAAGTAAAATGCAAACTTTTTCCTAATCAATGTGGTATACAAAATATTTCAAATTTTTAACAAAAGAAATCATGAAAATTGCCATTTAATGAAAAAGAATGAAAATTTCGAATTTTTTAGGTTGAAATAACCTTTGAACATTTGCATATATCGCACTAAAAATTGGTTTCTATGTTTTTTTCATTATTTTGAACAAATTTAACAAGATTTGAGAGGATTTAAAATATTAAGCTGCTCACTTCCCATGAAATATCCCATATGTATATGTATTGTAATTGTACATGTATTGTATATTGGGGTGTTCCGCGGTGCTTGGAGGGTTGCCAATTTTTTTTGTGGCTGGCCTACCTGCTAGAATTTGTATCCCAGCAATAAAATTATTGGCGATCTCAAAAACAGCAAAATTAGAATTTGTTTCCTCTTTTGTCACGACAATATGGGGTGTTCGGAGTTGAATTTTTGTGGTTTTTAATTTGCTTGCACTTTTACTTGTTGTTAGCATCGTTTTTGTCGCTGTAGAATCGATTCCAAGCGAAAATCACCATTTTTTGGAAGTTTGGTTTTTCGTTGGAGTCGCAACGTTGCAAACTTCAAGCACATAATTTTGGACTTCGTGCTTGTCTAGCGGCAAGCCATGTCATATATTCTATATAAGACAATCATTAAAAAAAGGAAAATTAATTAATAAAAAAACTCAAAAATCTAAAAACATAGCAAAGACAACTACGACAACAATATATAATTGAAAATAATCAGAAAATGTACAAGACAATCTATACCCAACTATAAAAAGTAACGTGACTAATTGCGTGATTATAATAGCTTACCCTACTAAAAAAGCTCAACTCATTATCAGCTGTTTATCAGATGAAAATCATGCCGACCGTCACCTGATTATTAGGTAATTATTAGGTGATTTTCACCTGAAATTTAACATTTTTATTTATTATTAATTATTATTATCATTGATTTACTTGAATCTACGATTAACTAAATATATAATTTTGAATTAATTGTCATAATTCAGGGATCAAAAATTAAATATAAAAAATTTAAGATGACTAATAATAAGTAATAATTAATGATATGGTAAAATATCAACATGGTTTTCGGGTGAATATGAGCCTGATAATCACTTGATAATCAGGTGATAATTATGTGACTATCAAATGATTATCAGGCTGATATTCATCTGAAAACCATGTTTATATTTTACCATATCATTAATTATTATTATTTATGATTGGTAATCTTAAATTTTTTATATTTAATTTTTGATCCCTGAATTATGACAATTAATTCAAAACTTCTTTACCAGCATATGTGCATTATTTCAAACACATTCGTTAACTTTTAAAGGATGGGAAAGACACTATAAGTGGCTCGACCCATGTTCAGCACTTTACACATTATCAATTGTAACGAAGTTCGGAATCCGCGGGCGAACTACCTCGCGCTCGAGCCATCGAGGAGCGAAGCGGGGATGCGCAGGCGCGAGTAGGGCGGATCGGCAACGGTGCGCGCGAGAAGGGGTCAGTCGAGTTTCTGCCGATTCGGTGCGCGCACGCAGAAAGAAGAGAGAGAAAGAAGAGAGAGAAAGAAGAGAGAGAAAGAAGAGAGAGAAAGAAGAGAGAGAAAGAAAAGAGAGGGAGCAACCCAGGCCGCAAGGCTACGGAGGAAGTCCTCATCGTCGTCGTACGCGAAAGATTGCGGACGGATCTAGCCCGGATTCCGTCGACACCTGAGTAAGGTTAGTGCCTGCAGGCCCCCCTACGCGCGAGCGAGACTCTACCTCGACGCGCGAGGTAGAGAGCGTCGGAGACGAGTGGTGCACCTCGTCTCCGGGAGTGTCTCTGTGCGCGACATCCGCGACGCCTGCGACTCGCGAGGCATTTCGACCTCGCGAGAATTAGAGACCGCGGCGCGCTCAATATCCTTTTCTTTTGTAAACCCCTCTTGTGATTAGCTATTAAAACGGTCTTTTATATTTCTTATTTAAGAGTTCGCGAATTGTTATTTCGCCCCCTTCCCTTCCGCCGTTACTTCTACGAGTACCTCGGATACCGCCGCCTCCGCGGGATCGCCGACTTCCTCGGCGATCATCTGAGCCCCAGGTACTCGCGCGTGTTTCCCCCTTCATTAAGGAACGCGTAGAGTCACACACACGATATTAAAATTCCCGGGTAACTTCTGAGTTACCCGGTTGTACACAGTCAGCGAACGGCATTGTACCGAGCGCGCGCAGAGCCGGCAATTCTGCCAGGGCGCCGCTCGAGCCGCAACGTAGGCGAGCATCGTCCTCGACGAGCAGCGCCGAGGAAGGCATCGTCGTTGCGGAGCAGTGTGAGCGAGAGAGAGCGAGCATACAGGTAAGCTTTCGGCGTTGCCGAAAACTCTCTCGCTCCGAAAACTATTCGCCCTGTTACAACTGGCGCCCGTACGTGTGCATAGGTACAATAGGATAGCGCGCGGCGCGTGTTTGTAAACACGCGCGGGTTCGCAACACAGCCGACACCGCGATCGTTCGACCGTGAGAGTGTATGTATGTGTGCGAGAGTGTCGTAGACAATTCTAAGTCCACGAAAATACTTTTCGACAACAAGTATTATATCGCGAGCAGAAACGAAAATAATTCGGACCTCGCGATATCTCCCATAGGCTCATTTACGCAAAAGTTCGTAGCTGTGCTTTTCCCTCATACTAATTCGATTTATAATCGATTAGTAAGTTGTTTAGCAATATAGCTAAACAACTTAGAGATATATTCGTTCACTATAAAGCCTTATTTATTTGTTCGAATAAATAGGAGAAGACGGAAAGATAGATTGTTGTTACTAACAATCTATCAATAATTAGTTAATAAATTAGTGGAAATTATTAATTTATTTTTATAAAAATTATTAATAATAACAATTAATAGAAACGATTAATAATAATAATTGATAAAAATTATTAATAATATTAATTAAAAAAAATTTTTTTTTTTTTTCGTTATTTTTGGTAGGAAATTTAAAATATTTTTTTTCTTTTTTTTTTCTTTTTTTTTCTTCTTCTCCCTTCGTCCATTTAATCTCTTTCCGCTTCACTGTTTTTTGGAAATCAAAAAAAAAAATTTTCTATCTTTCGTGTTGCTCGTTATTACAGCCTCACGTGTTCGAAAGATTTAATTTGTTTTTACTAACAATTAAATAAAGCGTCGCCGTATTTCAACGAGCGACGCAAATACCAAACGTGTTCTCTTTCCACAGTTTATTTTATTATTTTGGAAGTGGAAAGGGAAAGCGAACTTCTCGCAAGCTAAAGTTTTGCGAGAAGATTTTGGGCTTTAATAAATTCGCTGTTATATACAGAAATGAAATTAGGGTAAAAGCAAGCGCGATTTCTTTCACTGCGTGCACATTTTATAGAATAACCTACACTTTAAAGCACTCAAAATTTTTTTTTCTCTTCCCGAGTGAATCGTTTTCTTTCAACGACTTTTAAACGGGGTGTCGCCGAATTTTATCGCGCGACACAATTGCCGAACGCACCCTCTTTCCACAATTTATTTTATTATTTTGCGGTGGAAAGAGAAAGCGAACTTCTCGCAGACTAAAGTTTTGCGAGAAGATTTTGGCCGCGTTGACGAAAATTATTCTCGTTCTTCATTGTAAATTTTCGTAAAAATAAATACGACGCGAAGTAAATATTTAAGCGTAACACTCTTTTCGTGTTTCGCTGTCGTTTCTGCTCGCGAATTTACTCAGTGCGACAGATTGAGAAACAGTTTAGTTTTTTTCTTCTGTAACTCGCGATTGTAAGCGCCCAGGGATTAGGGAAATACGCGCACTCAATCGACGCACTGAGTAACAACACGCTGTAAATTGCGAAGCGAACGAGCCGAAAAATCTACTTGCGGTCAGTTTTTTTTTCTCTCTTCTGTTTTATATTTTTTTTTTCTCTTTTTTTTTCTTTCGCATAAATATTCCAGTGAGAAACCAATATGGCGGCACAACTAGCACTCGAGAATTGGTGTATGTGCTTCTCACTGGAAGAGATAGATAGATATCTCAAGGCGATGGAGTTGAAAACATCTGGCGCGCGATTTCAACAGTTAGATCGCGCGAGCAGATGGCTGCTCGGGGATTACTCGGCAGACGAGTTCATCGCCACAAATGCAGACCTCGATGAACACACGACGTGGGTAGCGAGAGCAAACCTCCGCCAAACGTTCATCGATAGAGTCTGCAACGGCGAAATCGAGACGCCATGGGCACGCGGTTCAGACGAGAATGAACCGCATCCACTTGAGTATGTCCGCGACGATAACGTCGTAAAACTCAAGCTGGAACGGACGCGTCTCGAAATCGAGACGCGCGCAGCGGAAAGAAGCTCGATGGAACAGGAACCAGCGGAAACAACGGAGAACGAGACGGATCGAGAAGACGGATCTAAGGAGAGGGAGACAAGTACAACCCTCCACCCACAACAGCACACCCTAGCAACGGTGGAAACGCAGGATCTGCCAATCCCTGTGGAATTGAGGGCATTTTTAACGCAACTCACGCAGAAGGTCACGCAACTCTCGGACAATCAGTCCAAATTGCAATTAGCAATGGAGAGCTTCACGCAGCTAGCGACGAAAGGAGCTGCGTGCAGCACGCGATTAGACCAGGCGCAGAGCGGGCAACGTCAGGTGGGCTTCCAAGATACCCTGACATTCAGATATCCGGAAGAGCAGGACACCTACCTGCATACACCACCGACGTCTGGCCAACCGCTCATTCCCCCCCAAGGGACGCCGCACAATCGTCTACTAGGCGGAGCCTGGGAGGGGGGGGTCTCCCGAATCGGATGAATTCGAGAGATTTGCGCAGCGACCCAAACGCGCTTGATGCCAGCACTCCGCGACATACGGTGCAAAACCGAAATAATCAGCGAGACGTCGGCAACATCGCACGAAAATGGGGGCTGAAGTATACCGGCGAGAAAGGGCAGAGCATCGACGTGTTTTTAAACCGTGTCGATGAATGCCGAAGCCTCGCGAAGATGTCAGAGAAAGAGATGTTAAGTTCTCTCTCCGAACTCTTCGCGGGAGTCGCCGCCACGTGGTATCAGAATAATAAGACGAGCTGGTCCACGTGGAACGAATTCTGCGCGTCAGCACGTAAATGGTACGGCGCGAACCGCAGATTCCAACAACGGGTGCTGCAGGAGGCAACAGCGCGCACACAGGGGAGAGAAGAACCGGTGCGCGACTTCATCACCTGCCTACTCTCGATCATGAAAAAGATCGAGCCACCTCTCCCACTTTCTCACCAGTTGGACACCTTACATCGCAATTTGCGGCCAGATCTCCAACGCATGGTGAGGAGAGTCGATTTCGAGGACATCGACACGCTATTGGAATTGAGTGTTGAGGCCGAGCTTACTCTCGAGGCGGAAAAATCTTATCGAGAACCACCGCCTCCGGAACAGAGCCTCCTCCCCGAGGCTGCCTATAACCCTCGGGGAAAGAAAGAAAAACATACGCCACTGAAAGTTGCCGCACTTCCAGGGCATATGAACCCGCCGGTAACGGAGGGAACTGGACAGAATTGATCGCAGCTCTGTCCAAAATGCTCGCGGAAGAGGTGAGGCTGGCGCTACAGCCAGCGCTGCACCCGAAGCAGACTCCACCGCCCGCTCGAAAACCTTCTCCCGCCAAGGGAAAAAGAAGGGAGGGAGAGGAGAAAAGAGAGAGTCAGCAGGCGGCTCGCCGAAGCGCGACCCGCGGCCTCGGCAAGCAGAAAGGAAAAAATCGCCCGATAGCAGCGCAGTGAAACCGAAGGGTAACAGTGAGGGTATTCATTGTTACGGTTGCGGTCTGCCTGGCTATCGGACGTACAATTGTCCCACGTGTGCGGGAAACGGGAAATCGGGTGCGTAGAAGGAGTCTATACGACGCCCGCACTCAAGAAGACTCCCTCCGAAATCGCCGTCGCGGCCTCCACCGTTCAGGAGGAGCCGCGCGACGAATCAGCAGCATCAGCTACAGCGATCAGCGTAGAGAACGCACCGATCGCTAACCCCGACGAGGAGGCCAGATGGTGGCTCCAAGTTAACGTCGGGGGTTTCCGAATACGCGCCTTATATGATACGGGCGCGGCACGAACAGTGATGGGTTCGATCGGGTTGCAATTAGCATCCGCGTGCCGTAGCCCGCTATTATCAAGCCACCGAAGGAAAGCAAAAGTCCCCGGCGGTCATACAGTGGCGATCGCGGGGTATGTAATGCTCCCCTTCGAGGTAGCAGGCATAAAAAAGGAGATTCGTGTCGCCGTGCTCGCGGACGAAATCTTAGAGTGCTACCTCGGCGCTGATTTCATTCGGACATTCGGAATGATTCACGATGCAGTGAAAAATCAGCTGACCGTGAGCGCGTCAGGGCAAACGGTAGATTTAGAAGTAGCCAGCGTTTCTCTTGGCGAAACTCTGGAGCTAGCTTCGATCGGTCTCGAGGAGATGTCGGAGGTGCAGAAGAAACAACTCCAAGAACTCCTCGACCAGTTGCTCGTCCAGACGGATGAACCTCTCGGCCGCACGACGTGGGCCGAACACGCGATTTCTGTTGGCTCGGCTCGGCCGGTCAAACAGAAATATTACCCCGTCTCCAAGAAACTCGAGGAGATCATGCACTCTCAGGTACGAGAGATGCTGGAGGCGGGTATAATCGTAATGGTGCGGAAAGCGCTCGAGAAATATCGATTCTGCATCGACTTCCGGAAGGTGAATGCCGTGTCCAGAGCTGACGCATATCCGCTCCCATATATGGACGCGATTTTGCGGAAGCTACAAGGCGCAAAATATATTTCGACTCTGGACTTAAGCAGCGCATATCACCAGATTCCGCTGGAGGAAGAATCTCGCCCATTAACGGCGTTCACGGTGCCTGGACTGGGATTATTCCAGTTCACGCGCATGCCGTATGGCCTCTCGCAGGCAGGTGCAGCATTTCAGAGGTTAATCGATAAGGTTATCGGTCCTGAAATGGAACCCTATGCCTTCTCCTATCTCGATGATATAATCATTGTCACCGAGACCTTTGAAGAACATGTAAAGTGGCTTGGCCACGTTCTCAAGCGAATCAAGGAGGCTAATCTCACTATTAACCGAGAGAAAAGTGTGTTTGGCCAGACGGAAGTTCGCTACCTTGGCGTACTCGTTAATCGGGACGCTTTTCGTCCCGATCCCGAGAAAATCGTGCCGATAATAAGCTATCCTGAACCACGGAACCTAAAACAGCTTCGGCGTTTTCTAGGAATGGCCTCGTGGTACAGGAAGTTCCTAAAAGATTTCGCTGCTATGGCCGAGCCACTAACCCGACTCACCAAAAAAGACCGCCGCTACGATTGGACAGAGGAACAACAAGTAGCTTTCGATCAGATTAAGGCTTTTGTTGCGTCTGCTCCAATTCTGTCTCGCCCGCAATTTGAAGAACAATTCGTTCTTCAAACAGACGCGAGTGATACAGGCATCGGCGCAGTACTCTTCCAAATAATCGATGGCGAGCAAAGAGTACTGGAATTTGCGAGTCGCACACTCTCATCCGCGGAGCATAACTATAGCGTGACGGAGAGAGAATGCCTCGCGGTGGTCTGGGCCATTGGAAAATTCAGGCCGTATATCGAGGGCTACCATTTTCGAGTGATCACCGATCATAGTAGTCTTCGTTGGTTACACAGCCTGCATAGTCCAACTGGTCGGCTCGCGCGGTGGGCGCTCGAACTGCAAGGGCATAGCTTCGAGGTAGAGCACAGGAAGGGCGCACTTAACCACGTCCCCGATGCTCTATCTCGCATGTTCGAGGGCGACGAGGAAGATGCGTCACTCGCCGCAGTCGATCTGACAAACGAGACGGACGATACATGGTATACCTCTTGGCGAGAGAAATTGCAGCGAGAGCCAGACGCATACCCGCGCTGGAAATTATTAGGTGGACAGTTATTCTACTATCGCCCCGACGAACTCATAGAGGCGGCGGTCGGGGACGAAGAAGCGTGGAAAACTGTCATACTGAAGGAGGGGCGTCAGCAAGTGCTCGCTGAGAGCCACGACGATCCGACCTCGGGACACCTGGGGCGAGACAAAACGTACGATCGCGCTACGAGATTTTACTACTGGCCACACATGTACAAGGCAGTACGTAAATACGTGCGCGAGTGTCTCGTCTGCCAGCAGTGCAAAGTCGAGCAACGCGCTCCTGCCGGTTTAATGGGAAAACGCGACATATCGCGCCCATGGCAGGTGGTGGCGGCCGACATGATGGGTCCTCTACCCAAGAGCAAACGCGGCTTCGAATATATTCTTGTATTCGAAGATTTATTCTCAAGATGGGTAGAGGTTATTCCGTTGCGGAAGGCGAACGCAAAATCTATCTTGAAGGAATTGAAAGAGAGAGTGATTTTGCGTTTTGGCACGCCGGAAGTATTTCTCAGTGACAATGGAACGGAGTTTAAAAACCGCGCCGTCACTGAGTACTTACGGAACTTGGGGGTACACCACACGGTGACACCGCCGTATCACCCACAAGCCAACCCGGTGGAGCGAGTAAACCGGACGCTCAAAACCCGGTTAATCGCTTTTGTGGAGGAAAAACACGCCTCTTGGGACGAGAATCTGCCCGAGCTGGTGTTTTCGCTCAATAACGCCGCCCATAGTAGTACCGGACTCTCGCCCGCAATGTTAAATTACGGGCGGCGACCCCTACCCCCAGGAACGGCCAAAAGAGCTCGTGACCGCGTAGCGGAAGAACGAGCGAGCCAGGAGAGAGTCGAGGAATGGGCCTCGAGGATGAAAGGCCTCAATCGATTGAATAGAGCCGTCGCCGATCACATCGACGGCGAACAAGAGCGGCAAGCGCATTATTATGATGCAAAACACCGCGAGCCCCTCTTCCAAGCAGGAGACTATGTTTGGAAGAGAAACCGGATCCTATCGTCTGCCGCACAAGGAATCTCGGCGAAACTGGCACCGAAATTCGCGGGGCCGTATGCGATAATAGCCAAAATAGGCATTAACACTTATCGCATACGCGCGCTCGACGCAAACGAGGAGGAATTAGTTCACGCCGAGCATCTGAAGCCTTACGCGGGTGTAACGCCTTCAGATGAGCAGCCGGAGGAAGAACCTCAACCGCCGAGGGATAGCGCAGCGATTGTGGCGATGTGCGACCCGCCAGTAGCGAGCGACAGCGAGAATAACTCGCAGGTAGATCGCGGAAACGACGGCACCGCAGCCATCCCCGATCGCGTACCGCTTGAGAACCCAGCGAGCGAAGCGGAAAACTTACGTGCCCCTACTCCTCTCCCCAGGCGTAACCCGGGTCGTCCAAGGAAGGCGGTACGGCTTGTAGTAAGGCCGACTGCTATACGCGTGATAGCGGCGAGCCCAGCAAAGAACCTCGCTGCGAAATCGCGCGGACGACCCAAAGGCTCACGCAATGAGGCGAATACTCTCGATCCGACGACTATACTACCCTCGCGGACGCGTACGCAGTCTCGCGCGGCAGTATAACATACATTTTTAATTTTGGGCACCCGATGATTCCGTCTAACCTCCTTTCCCTTTCCTCATTTTCAGAATGGATCCAGAGGACTCGGCAGGTCAAGCGGCGCTGGTGCCCACCTCCGCCGTGAGCGAAGCAGCGGAGTTGCTCCGAGGAGTGTTGGCGGCGCTCCACAACCTCGCCGGTCCACCGCTCGCCGTGCCGGCAACCGAGCAGGCGGCTGAAGGGGCGGGATCACCGCCATCCCTTCCGCTCGGGCCGGCGACGACGCCGGGCTTACGGCGGCCGCACGCACAGCGTCCGCCGAGCCCAACAGGCTCCACAACGAAGGAGAGCGAAGAGGAGGGGGCCATCGGAGGAACGGCTGGACTCTCCGACGCCTCGCCGTCCGTCTCCTCCGCCACCCCCAGCTTCTTCTCGTCCCTGGCTAGCGAGCCGTCGCCGCCCCAGGGACGAGGCTCCTCCAGCCGGAGACAGCCTCTCGAGGTGCGCTGGGATGCCCTCGAGAAGGCATTGCGGGAGGCCCGCGACGTCACGCGCCGGGCCAGGGAAATGGAGGCCGCCGCCTTCCGCGAGTGGGACGAGTTCCACTCAAGTTCGCGGTGGGCGGGCGAATTCTCGGCTCCCTGGACGAAGGCCGTGAAGCAGCGGCGCGAGGAGGCCCAGGCCGAAGAGGCGGCGCGCAAGGGCGTGCGCGAGCGCCGCGCCGCGCTAACCGCGGCAGACGAAGCGCGCCGCGAAGTAGAGGCGGCGCAGCAGGTGACGAGACAGGCCCAGATGCGCCTGGAGGCCGCGCAGACGCGGGCACGACGCGCCGAGGAACGCGCGTTCCTCGTCCCCAGCCGCCCCGTCATCGCGCCACCGCCCGCTCGCCCCGCGAGCCAGGCGCCGCGCCAACCACGGGCAGCACCAGCCCAAGCAGCGCCGGATGCCCGTCGCTGCTATTTCTGCGGGGAGCCTGGGGTCAAGGTGCACTGGAAGTGCCCCAATTTCCAGAGCCACGATCCCAAGGACCCGTGGTATAAGAGGCGCTGAGGAAATCTTCGCCTCACCACACCCTCCCCAAGAGGGGATATAAATCTTGGAACACCGGAGTCCAGCAGCCACCGGCTACACAGAGTACCACCCCTTGTAGCCCATTAATAAAGGCCTGGACGGGCCGTATTTTTTTTTGATACTAGTTTCGCCTTATTTTTCTTTCTCCCACCTCCGCTCCTAACCTAGCATGCCCTTACCACCCACGCGTGCGAACTTCGCATGTTATGCATCCAGAGCGCCGACCAGGGGGTAGTACGTCGCGTCTGGGAGGGGGGTGTAACGAAGTTCGGAATCCGCGGGCGAACTCCCACGCGCTCGAGCCATCGACGAGCGAAGCGGGGATGCGCAGGCGCGAGTAGGGCGGATCGGCAACGGTGCGCGCGAGAAGGGGTCAGTCGAGTTTCTGCCGATTCGGTGCGCGTACGCAGAAAGAAGAGAGAGAAAGAAGAGAGAGAAAGAAGACAGAGAAAGAAGAGAGAGAAAGAAGAGAGAGAAAGAAAAGAGAGGGAGCAACCCAGGTCGCAAGGCTACGGAGGAAGTCCTCATCGTCGTCGTACGCGAGAGATTGCGGACGGATCTAGCCCGGACTCTGTCGACACCTGAGTAAGGTTAGTGCCTGCAGGCCCCCCTACGCGCGAGCGAGACTCTACCTCGACGCGCGAGGTAGAGAGCGTCGGAGACGAGTGGTGCACCTCGTCTCCGGGAGTGTATCTGTGCGCGACATCCGCGACGCGTGCGACTCGCGAGGCATTTCGACCTCGCGAGAATTAGAGACCGCGGCGCGCTCAATATCCTTTTCTTTTGTAAACCCCTCTTGTGATTAGCTATTAAAACGGTCTTTTATATTTCTTATTTAAGAGTTCGCGAATTGTTATTTCGCCCCCTTCTCTTCCGCCGTTACTCCTACGAGTACCTCGGATACCGCCGCCTCCGCGGGATCGCCGACTTCCTCGGCGATCATCTGAGCCCCAGGTACTCGCGCGTGTTTCCCCCTTCATTAAGGAACGCGTAGAGTCACACACACGATATTAAAATTCCCGGGTAACTTCTGAGTTACCCGGTTGTACACAGTCAGCGAACGGCATTGTACCGAGCACGCGCAGAGCCGGCAATTCTGCCAGGGCGCCGCTCGAGCCGCAACGTAGGCGAGCATCGTCCTCGACGAGCAGCGCCGAGGAAGGCATCGTCGTTGCGGAGCAGTGTGAGCGAGAGAGAGCGAGCATACAGGTATGTTTTCGGCGTTGCCGAAAACTCTCTCGCTCCGAAAACTATTCGCCCTGTTACACAATCTGTGATATACTTGTTTTTTATGAATTTTCTAAGAGGGATCATGAACATCAAATGCCCGTTCTCTAAAGGTTAATCGTAGATTCAAGTAAATGAATAATAACAATAATAAATAATAGTAATAATTAATAATGAATAAAAATATCAACATGACTTTCAGGTGAAAATCAGCTGAGCTTCTTTAGTATCATGTTATTAATCTTTATCATGCTATTAATCATGTTTTGAAGATATTGACATTTTGTGTAAAAGGTTATCTTAATCACGTTAAATACACTTTATTTATAATAGATTAACTATCTTTATTGATTTAAATAAATAAATCACATTACAACCATGATTTTTTAAATTTTAGGTAACCTATTCATTTACAATTGCTTTCACTCGGAAGTCGCGCAAAACCCTTTTTAAAAAACTGGAAAAATAGTGACAATATTTACATCAGAGGAAAAGCATCTAGAAGTAACTACAGGCCGACGTACCTAGTATTCAATATTGCTAAATTAAAAGAAAATCGAATACATGGTCCCTTATTAAATTTTTCAATTAAAAGTGAAATATTGCAAAAAATGAATTATCATTAAATGTGAAATAAAACTTAGCAAATAATTATTCATAAGAATAAATAATTATTGATAATTTTAAAAAAATTTTATAACTGTTAATAACTGTTTATAGAGATAGGATCAATTTGAGACTATAGTAACCGTTTATATAAGTTATCAACAGTTTCTTTCTGTTATGAACAGCTAAAAAATGTTTATAACAGTAATAAACTTTTATTTACTTTTTTGGGCTGCAGAGCATAACCATAAAATCAATCTGTAAAAAGTTATTATCTGTTATAAACTTTTTTTATTTAATAATAATAGTTATTAATAGTTTTAAAAAGTTTATTAATCATTCACTTTTTGTAAGAAAAAATTTCATTAATATCGATATTCCAAAATATAAATAATTATTAATTTCAATTAGTTCAAATTAGTAGAAATTCGTAACAGTTATTATCAGTTACTAACTTTTTAACTGATCAAAGATTCAAATTTTTACGATGATCCAAAAAAATTATAAAAGTAAATAACTATCAATAACGGTTTTAAACTTTTATAAAAGTCTCAAATCCTGACATTATAATCTGCTAATATCAGTTATAAACTTTTTAAAACTTTTATTACAGATCATATCTGCCTAGGATCTATTTTATTTCTGCAAGACACAAAGGTGCAAAATATTTTAAATATGTTAAAGTAATTAAGTACTTACACTAGGACGTAACACTTCCTCAGCTTCATTCATAGAAATACCAAAACTTTCACCATGAGAACTAGTATGAAATAAGTCTTCATAATTTACATTTGGTTTTTCCTTACTGCTGCCTTCTGATTGTACTTGGACATGATCTTTTGTTTGTAACTGAAATAATAAAAATACAAGAAACAAAATTATTATAAACACTTTATAAAACGTATTAATGATTTTGTTTGTTACTGATAATCATACAGACCTCTTCTTGTTGCATGTTCTTTTTTGCAATACTGATAGCATATCTGCTAAGTGGTTGGTTTTTGTCATACGTATATTGTTTTCATTTTCTCGGCAACATTTTCTTCTAGTTAAAGCTTCTTTCTTCCTTTTCTACCACTATTCTGCAAGTATTCTTCAATTCTACAACTATATACCTACAACTATATATTCAAGGTACTTAAAAGGGGTTAAGCCGTTAGGGTTGACGCCAACACTACTTAGCTATGTTTTTATGTTTTTATTTTTTAAAAAGCATAAGAACAGGAACAGATATAAGAATAACATGGATATGTATATCTATTTATATGAGGAACAGGAACAGTTACAGGAATAGTACGAGGTATTCCTTTTAGCTATTCCTGTTCCTCATATATATAGATATACTTATCCATGTTATTCTTATATCTCTTCCTATTCTTTTACTTTTTCTTTTTGCCTGTAGCGCCCTTCACTGTTCCTGGTATATATAGATATAGTAACCCATGTTATTCGTGTATCTGTGGCTTTGTTCCTCTTTGATCCTTTTCTCATGTCGAGGCCTTAAGAGCGCTACAGGCAAAAAGACACAGGCACAGATATAAGATTTAACATGGGTTAGTACATCTATATATATATAATGAACATCTCCTAGCTATTCCTGTTCCTCATATATATAGATATACGAAAGAGCGCTACAGGCAAAAAGAAAAAGCAAAAGCACAGGAACAGATATAATATTAACATGGATATGTATATCTATATATATGAGGAACAGGAACAGCTAGAAGGAACACCTAGATCTGTTCCTGTAGCTGTTCCTGTTCCTCATATATATAGATATACATATCCATGTTATTCTTATATCTGTTCCTGTGCTTTTGCTTTTTCTTTTTGCCTGTAGCGCCCTTAACCCATGTTAAATCTTATATCTGTGACTGTGCCTTTTTGCCTGTAGCGCCCTTTATAGGCCTTTTACACAGTTCTGAGTTACAGTCTTAAGAGTGAATCCACATTGCATGCTTTATGCTCTTGCGCTATGCTCTATGAGTGGAGTACATGACTACCTGTAGACGTCTCTGCTGATTGGTTCACTGATAAATCTCAACCAATCAGCGGAGAAGTCTACACGTACTGAGCTCATAGAGCATAGCGCATAGAGCGTAGAGCATGCAATGTGGATTCTCTCTAAGAGCGAGTCCACAATAGAGGCACAGGCCTGTGCTTTTGTGCTTTTGTGCCAAGTGAAAAAAACTAGTTCTCCGATACCTTATGAGAGAGTTATATTATAGCAGGCGAGAGTCCGGCAAGGCGAAGCTAAGACCAAAGTGGCTGTATGAATGTGTGCGTGAGTGAGGAGATATGCGAGTACCGGGACATAGCAAACCGCGCGAAATATGAACGAGAGCAGCCCGAGCCCGCACCTACAGCAACAACGAGGAGTCATCGGTTCCGGAGGCGTGAAGCCGAGTAGCTCGGACGCCCCCGAGTCGGACATGAAGCACGTCTCGAGGCTATATGCTGCACACTAAATGGCCCTGGCCCAGCCATACCAAAAGCCTGCTGCTGCCGCTATGGAAAAGTGCTAAGACCGAGACGTTGCCAAATGTACCGGCCGGACATGCCGAGCTGCGAATCGACAACAGCGCTGCGACGATCGACGGAGCGAGCGACGGGACGAAGGGCGCTCACTCTCTGTCTGACCGTGAAATCGGACACACGCGTTCGCGATTTACCAGAGAAACTTAGTAACCTCAACAAATTAACAGTACAAATTATTTTATGGCGTGTTGGCCTGTTGTTATCTATTTGCACTTAGAGTCTTTTATTATCTTGGTTTCGCTGTGTTCGTTGAGCTCTCGCAAAGAGCTCCAAGTGTGTGTGTGAATGTGCGAGCCAAGGGTCCTGGTGGAGCCTTGCCGTCAGCGTCGTCACCGAGTGAAACTCCAGAAGGTAGGAGATAACTATTTGGCCTGCGCGCGACCCGTTGAATTGCCTGTATCAGGATTATTAATACGCACGAATCTCGCGACGTGTATCTTGTAAGTCTAGCCGGTACCGAGACATATGCGTCTCGTCTTTATAATAATTGAATTCATGATAATAAACCTTATATATATCATTTTAAGTAATGTGAGTTTGATCTATTAATCCAAATAATATCCTAAAGTAAAGTAATCGAGTTAATTCCCACATTGTTCAATAAATAACTAAGATCCCACATTACAAATGGCGCCTCAACTGGGTTTTTAATAGTCATGATACAGGTATACGCGAATTCGAACAAATGCGATAGTACCGGAAAAATTTCTCTTTGCGCGCGAAAGACATGCATGCTAATGTTAAAATCACGTTGTAATTCGCGGTCGGGAGTGAAAGTGCCGAAACGAAAAATAAAAAGTTAATTAGAAAATCGTAAGCGTTCCGACAAAGAAAAATTCGAGCCACGTTTAAATAATTCGAAAGCGCAAATTAGTGTAACGGTTCGGGCGAAATAATACTCGACGTGGCATTTCGGAACAAATAATATTCGGCTTAAGAATTTTCAAAGTGCGTAAACTAGAAGTTTCGAAAAGAGATTATACTCGGTACGTATAATAACGCGCGACGACAACAAAGTCACGGAAAGTCGGAGCACGGCGGAAAGTAAACATTCGGTCGGCCGAACGCATAGTCAAGGCAGCGCGTGTTACCAAGAGCCGAACGTAGACACATCGGTAGTTGCGAGTCTCAGAGGCGCGGGAGCTGCGAGCGAGAGAGACAGAGTCCGCATAGGCGTGGAGAGCGCGAAACGACGGGACAGCAGGGCCTGTGCTCGGAGTTTGGCACGGTGACGGCGCGGCACACGGGAGAGCCAAGCGCCTGTGTAGAGTACGACAGGCATAGGGCTCAGCGGCCGCGAGTGCACGCGCACCGAAAGCGCTATAGTAGCCGCGGTAGGACAGCCGACGCGCTGCTTCTAATGCTCTCTCCCTAGCGATACACATATAGACTCACAGCTGCGAGCACACGCACACAGTACCGGAGCGCCGAAATTAAGTCAAAAGAATTGTTTTAAAAATTTCTTTCGAGTATAACACGTTAATTAATTTTTTTTTTCTTTTCGGAAAGATAATAAAAGTCAATAAGTAACTGTTTTTTTTTAGTTGCATCTATTGCTTTAAATACGTTCCATTGTTAGTCTTTAGTATTTCGGATAATTACTTCTGACTTACAATTTATTTTTTTTCTCTTTTTCTCTGTTTTGCGAATTTTTCATCTCTAAATAATAATAAATAAATTAACTTCAGACATATTTTTTTTTTTCTCTTTTTTTTCTCTTTTTCGGGATTAATAATTTCAATTTTTTTTTACATTTCACATATATATATATATATACAGCTTAACTTTTTCGGCTTTGACATATAATTTTTGTTTCTTTTAATTATCAATAATTAATAATTTAACTTTCGATCCGTAAAGAATTTTTGAATAATCACTATTAACTTCAACTAAATTAGAACAATGGAACGTACCGTGGAAGAGATTTTAAACGAAACACCACAATTCGAGTCACAATACGCGATTAATGTATGGGTCGAAAACTTAACGGTACCTGATCTGATTAGTCAACTGAGCAAATATTCGCTCAGTATTGAAGGAAAAATAGAAGAACTAACAGATAGATTAGAACGATTTATAGCAATGCAACGGGGATACGACGAAGTCCCGTGGGATCTTTCAGATCAAAATTTTAATTTTACCTGCGAGTTTTCGCAAAGATTACAAACGGTAATCAGCGAAAGAGCTCGCACACCAAATGAGTCGCGAAGAACTCATAACGCCCCCAAGCGAATGTCCTCAACAGTCGTGCGATGCAACAAGCTCACCAGCATTGGTGAGAAATCCCCCTTTGCAACGGCAAGAGGCCTCATTAATTGATTTTGGGGAAGATCCTGTAGTACCGTCGGTACGTGATACAGAGGAACAGAGGCAAGGGTCAGACGCACGACAATTACGTGACGATACGAGAGACGGACCAGACGAAAATAGACAACCTATTGAGGAAAATAGGGATCTACCTAATCGGGACAATTTTAATAATCGGGCGTTAAATGGTAATGCACCCTCATTCGTACCAAGGGTTAATTTCGCGCTTTCATCAACAGCAAGAGCAAACGCTGAAACGTACGCGCGGTCGCGTTTCGAACGTGAATTAAATAACTTAACCTATAGTTTAGAGTCGAGCAGGTTTGACAATAGTGATCGGACACCAAACGTGTATGAGCGTACGAACACATACAAAAATCATCCATCGACAGTACCGACTGAAAAACGAGACGAACAGAGACGAGACTTACATATACATGCTAACACAAACATATCCTATACACCACCTTTTTCATTAGCGGGACTGCCGACACGTGACGCGACGCCAACACAATTAAGAGCACCGATAAATAGAAATAGAAACGAAACTGCGACAATTACAACACCACGAAATTTTTCGTACATCCCAGACGCCCGCGACACATATCGCTCTATATTTACAACGCCGTGGCTATCGTACCCGAGAAAAATTATTCGAGATTGGAAAATTAAATTTAAAGGCGGATCAGATTCTAGCGATGAAGAATTTCTATGTCGCATAGAAGAATGTAGAAGCGGTACCGGGGTGACAGATTCGGATTTACTAGAAGCTTTGTCTGATTTGTTAGAGGGGATGGCTGCGAAGTGGGCGCGCTTAGAAAAACATAAGTGGCATTCGTGGAATGATTTCGTTACGGATTTTCGCGAACATTACGGCGACCCGCATTTTCAGATTCGCGTACAACAAGAGGCGCGGGTGCGGACACAAGGAGAGAATGAACCTGTAATTGATTTTATCACAAACTATAGACATATATTAAAATACTTGTATCCGCAACCACCGCTCAAAGATCAAGTCTCGATGACATACAATAATTTAAAACCGATATACAGAGATAAAATAAATAGACGCTTGGTACACACGTTCCGCGACTTAGAACTATTAGGTAAAGAATTCGAAGCCGCCATATTAGCAAAACGAGAGTATAAACCACCCCCACCTAAAGAATTTTCATTTTTACCGGAATTAGCATTTGTTCCTATGAAATCCCCGACACCCAATGAGGTAGGAAGGGGTAGGCAGAACTCACATAATGTCTCGGCAATAAATGAAGCTAGCTCGTCAAAATCAACTCAAAGAGGAAAGCCAAGATGGAACGTGCGAAGACAACAAGAGGGAAGCAACGCCGATGCAACACCTGCAAGTCCCGATAACAAGCCAGATGGGGGCGAGACGAGACCGAAATGGAAACCTCGAGGTGGCAGGCCAAAAGCAGATATTAAATGCTTTAACTGCCAAGGTTTCGGCCATTGGGCTCGAGAATGCCCATCAGAAAAGAGACCCAGACCAAATCCGGAACATAAACCTCCAGCTGGGATGAAGATGGAGAAGAGCGACGACCGCGGAGAAAAACCTTCGGAAAACTAGCGAAGCGAGACCAAAAGGAGACGAGAAGTCCTGCTATCGCTACGAAAAAGTCTCCAGCCAAAAACAACGCTCCGTTGAACAAGCCGGTGGAGAATTTAATTGATCTCTGGTGCGACGAGAACCCAAAGGGCCACACTGAAGTCATGGAAGCTGACAAGAAAAATTCAACTCAAGTAGAAGAAATAAGCAGTGCGGTACCGGGACACACCAAAATCGCAGAAGAGCGAATTAGTCAAACGTCACACAGAGAATCAACATCACCGGAGGGATCATCTTCAGAGGTCGAGAAGAAAATTTTAATGGAAGAACCAGCTACCAAGTACAACATCGGCGGAACTGCAGAGTTAGGAAAATTCCGAGATGTTGTTGAGTTTTGCCACCCCCTAGGGCCCGAAATCGTAAAAGATAGGCGATTTTTCGTAAGAATTGAGATATCAGGGATACCTGCAGTCGCCTTGATGGACTCAGGCGCGTCTAGGACGTACGTCGGTCCAAAGTTCGCGGATAGGTTCGGAGACCGGGTTTTCGAAACACCTGATGCGCGAACTATTACATTAGCTAACGGGTCACTCGAGAAAATTTCAGGGCAAATTAGAGTTCCGATTAGTATTTGTGGTACGAGTAACGAAATGGCCATTCGTCTCGTAAAAGCTCTAGCGTACGATTGCGTCTTGGGGATGGACGCGCTCGAATTATTCGACATATCGATTAATTTCAGGGAGCGCACGTGGCAATTAAGTACCGGTATGTGCATGTCTTTCGACGGGGTCGGAGGGGACACGTACTTAGAGAATGAATCGGTAGCTGGAATATGCGAATTAGATGACATACAAAGAGACAGACTACAACGACTATTGGACGAACTACTACCTAGTGGAAAGCCAAAGCTAGGATTAACACACCTCACAAAGCATACAATCGATGTACAGGGCGCGAAACCTGTCAAACAGCGGTACTACCCCGTATCCCCTAAGGTGCGGGAGGAAATGTATCAAATAATGGATAAATTGCTAGAAGAAGGGGTGATAGAACCGTCAAATAGTCCGTGGTCAAGTCCCGTAGTTATGCACCCCAAACCGGATGGAACGCGTCGTCCGTGTATCGATTTTCGGAAAATCAATGAACTTACAAAAAAGGACGCGTACCCACTTCCGAATATGAATGAAATTTTGAGTAAATTAAGAAATGCGCGATATATTAGTACTTTAGATCTGAGTTAAGCGTACTTTCAAGTACCGCTCGAAGAATCGAGTAAAGAATATACCGCATTCACGATACCGGGTCGCGGATTATACCAATTCACGCGACTACCCTTCGGCCTTAGTAGCAGCCCCGCAACGTTTCAGAGGCTGATGGATGGAATTATTACGCCAGAAATGGATGGCAGAGTCTATTGTTATTTAGACGACATAGTAATAGTCTCTGAAACGTTCGAGGAACATTTGCATTGGCTACGTATCGTGATAACTCGACTAAAACAAGCAAACTTAACGATGAATCGGGCGAAGTCGATTTTTGGCTGTACCGAGGTCAAATATCTGGGATACATCGTGAATTTTAACGGGCTGCAACCGGATCCGGAAAAAATAGAGGCTATTGTAAAGTACCCGGTCCCCAAAAACTTAAAAGGGCTCCGTAGATTTACCGGAATGACGTCGTGGTATCGTCGCTTTATAAATAATTTCGCGAAAATATCGGAACCGCTAAACGAGCTGACACAGAAGAGCAGACGCTGGAAATGGGGAGAGGAACAGCAGAAGGCAATGGATACCTTGAAGGAGAAGCTCACCACTGCTCCTATTTTAGCTTGCCCTGATTTTTCACTGCCATTCTCTCTCCAGACCGACGCATGCTCGACAGGTCTCGGCGCGGCACTGACGCAAGTGCAAGATGGTCACGAGCGTATAATATGCTACGCGAGCCGAAATTTGAATAAAGCCGAGAAAAATTATACCGTAACTGAATGGGAGTGTCTCGCTGTCGTTTGGGCTATTATGAAGTACCGCGAGTACTTAGAGGGTTACCATTTCACGGTAGTTACGGACCACAGTAGTCTAAAATGGATGTATCGCCAGAAAAATCCAGTGGGTAGAGTTGCGAGGTGGGCGATGGAATTAGCTCAATATGACTTCGATATACAACACCGCAAGGGTAGCCTACACTACGTACCGGACGCGCTATCGCGTATGTTTGAGGACGAGTCGGAAGGCCTCACCGCGATTACCGAAACGAGCGACGCGTGGCACGAAAAGAGGATTAGGGCAATAGAAACCCATCCAAAACTCTTTAAGAATTGGACGGTACATGAGGGTAGGATCTATTTTCATAATAAAGATCAGCTACTAGACTCACTCGAAATCGACGACTTAGACTCGTGGAAATTAGTCTTACCGATGGAACTAAGGCAAAAAGCACTACGCGAATGCCACGACCAACCGCAAGCGGGACACCTAGGCATACATAAGACTTACAAACGACTGACACGTGACTATTATTGGCCAGGTATATGGCAAGATACGGTACAGTACGTTCGGGAATGCGAGACGTGTCAACAAGTTAAAGTAGACCAAAATAAGCCCGCTGGGTTTATGGGCTTGCGTACTGTAGAAGGGCCATGGACGACAGTAGCCATGGATATAATAGGTCCCCAACCACGGAGTAAAAACGGTGCAGTATACACGTTAGTACTGCAAGATCTTTTTACTAAGTGGGTAGAAATAGTTCCGTTAAGAAAGGCTACGGGTAAAACCGTTAAGAAAGCGTTTCATGATACGATCTTGTGCAGATACGGCGCACCGAAAGTGCTTGTAACCGACAACGGTACAGAATTTGTAAATAAACTACTAGTACAAGTAGCTGAGGAATATAAAATCTTGCACACGACGGTACCGCCCTATCATGCACAAGCGAATCCCGTAGAACGCGCAAACAGGACTCTGAAACAAATCATAATAGCTTACCTTGATAGCGATCATAGGCTCTGGGACGAGCACCTCCCAGAATTTCGGTGCGCGATGAATACTGCGGAACAATCCTCGACCAAAAGATCACCGGCCTTTTTAAATTTAGGAAGGGAACCTAGATTACCCAATACTATCGAGAGAGAGGAAAATATCAGCGTACCGATCGGAAAAATGTCCGTAGAACAATGGAAAAATCGCGTATCGAGATTGCATGCACTGCGTGACCTTGTGTCGAAATTTCAGTTCGAAGCGTCCGAAAAACAGGCCAAATATTATAATGCTACGAGACGGGAGGTCAAATTTAACATTGGCGATTTAGTATGGAAAAGAAAGAAAATTCTTTCATCAGCTGTTAATTTTGTAGCAGGTAAACTAGCCAAGATATTTGACGGCTCGTACCGTATTACTAAATTGCGTTCACCTGTAGTGGTGGAGCTCGAGACGCTGGACGGGAAGAATGCCGGCAAGGCTCACATCAAGGACCTGAAGCTCAAGGTATATAAGCAAACTAACTTACCAGATACAAACACTCCCGCTTTAGATGAGCCAGTACCGAATCAGGTCACTCCCGAGATTGAGCGCGGCGAATCAGTAAACTTGTCGGTACCTAACCAGATAACGCGATCTAGGAGAGGGCGACCTCGTAAGAACACAGGTTCAACCGTCCCGCTCGATAGTGGAACGGCTGAACACCGACCCTCTACCGGCATAGCCGCCGAATCCTCCCAACATCAACCTGGTCCCAATACCCGAGCCAGAGCTCGGCAAAGGAGAAAGGATGGCGACGGGGACGAAGGGGTTATGCCGGTGGTTGGCCGAGATTAGTAAAGCCAAATCTCCAAGATAAGCCTGATTCGGGAACAGCTCAGATAAGCCTGATCCAATCTAAGTCCATGTAACTTACCATACCATGTCTTTAAAATATCTGCATGCAACATTTAAATATTCCTCTTAGAGTGAATGAACGGAGCAGAACGAGACCAAGGTAAGAATTACGGAGATCAGCAACGAAGTACCGAGAAATAATAGACGGGACTAAAAACGGCAAGAGAAGCCGACTAATCTTTTTTTTATTCTTTCCCTCTATTTTCGGTACTCTTTTAAAATTTATTATCATCCGTTTAATATAGTTTTTTCTCTCTTTCCTCTCATACTTTTGATGTCAATACTTTTTTTACTATTAACGAACTCACGGGTATAACTCTCCCAAAACTATTTTGCGGCCGTACCTTCGGACTTCTGCGAAATCCTAGGTCCGGTTTAAGGAGGGGGGAGTTATGAGAGAGTTATATTATAGCAGGCGAGAGTCCGGCAAGGCGAAGCTAAGACCAAAGTGGCTGTATGAATGTGTGCGTGAGTGAGGAGATATACGAGTACCGGGACATAGCAAACCGCGCGAAATATGAACGAGAGCAGCCCGAGCCCGCACCTACAGCAACAACGAGGAGTCATCGGTTCCGGAGGCGTGAAGCCGAGTAGCTCGGACGCCCCCGAGTCGGACATGAAGCACGTCTCGAGGCTATATGCTGCACACTAAATGGCCCTGGCCCAGCCATACCAAAAGCCTGCTGCTGCCGCTATGGAAAAGTGCTAAGACCGAGACGTTGCCAAATGTACCGGCCGGACATGCCGAGCTGCGAATCGACAATCGACGGAGCGAGCGACGGGACGAAGGGCGCTCACTCTCTGTCTGACCGTGAAATCGGACACACGCGTTCGCGATTTACCAGAGAAACTTAGTAACCTCAACAAATTAACGGTACAAATTATTTTATGGCGTGTTGGCCTGTTGTTATCTATTTGCACTTAGAGTCTTTTATTATCTTGGTTTCGCTGTGTTCGTTGAGCTCTCGCAAAGAGCTCCAAGTGTGTGTGTGAATGTGCGAGCCAAGGGTCCTGGTGGAGCCTTGCCGTCAGCGTCGTCACCGAGTGAAACTCCAGAAGGTAGGAGATAACTATTTGGCCTGCGCGCGACCCGTTGAATTGCCTGTATCAGGATTATTAATACGCACGAATCTCGCGACGTGTATCTTGTAAGTCTAGCCGGTACCGAGACATATGCGTCTCGTCTTTATAATAATTGAATTCATGATAATAAACCTTATATATATCATTTTAAGTAATGTGAGTTTGATCTATTAATCCAAATAATATCCTAAAGTAAAGTAATCGAGTTAATTCCCACATTGTTCAATAAATAACTAAGATCCCACATTACAACCTCTAGCAAACTTATGACCCATGGCAGAAGTTTAATATGTTAATCTTCACCAATGGGTAACGAGTATGCTAGATATCGGACAACTATTTTTTTTTCGCTTGGCACAAGAGCGCAAAAGCACACGCGTGTGCCTCTATTGTGAACTCGCTCTAAGAGCGAATCCACATTGCGTGCCATGAGCTTTGTGCCATATGAGCTTTGTGCCATAACAAAAAGAAAGTGTTGTCGACATCTATGTAACTGTTATCTATATTTGACATCTATGCTCTGTTCAATAAGAGAATAGGTACTTTCTCTTTATCCTGTGGTGATAAGTATGTAGATGTCGAACAACACTTTCTTTTTGGTATGGCACAAAGCTCATGGCACAAAGCTCATGGCACAAAGCTCGTGGCACGTAATGTGGATTCGCTCTAAGCTCCAGACACTGAAAAAGGAACAGTGCATAGACACAAGAAATATAGCATTGGTTGTACATCTACATATATCAAGAACATCGAGGAACAACGTCGTGTATCAGCCCTAACGAAAACGTTACTTCTATGTTCAATCTTGTCATAGTTCTATCTTCTACCTTGTCATGCCATCCGGTAATTTTATAAGTTTTAATCATTATTTCGATTTAATTTATTGATTGGATTGGATTGGATATCTGTGGTTTTGTAAATTTGCAAGTTTAGATTGGCAAAAATGAATTTTGCTTGGGTGCGGCAAGAATCAAATAAAAAAGAGTACTCTTTAGAAGTTCAGAAAATTTTTATCAAAAGAAATGTTAATGGCCATATTGAAGTTATTCCTTTTGTGCCTAAACATGAAAATGACTTTGTTTTTAATAAATGGTATTTTACAAAGTATTATACCAACTGTGATGTAGCTAAACGACATTACTCATGTGTGTCTATTGTACATTTAGGTGGTAAGTAAATAATATTTTGTAAAGTGTTTTAATTTTTAAATACATATACATATTAATTGATAATTCTTTTATTTTCAGCAACTAAAAGGGAAATACAAAATAAATGTAATTCCAGAAGAAAAAAATTTATTTCCACGAAACATATGATATCTGAATCTAGTTTTGAAGATAATTTTTCGCAGAGAAACTCACAAGTGGTAAGAATTCCTTGATTATTTATCATTTTTTAAAGGATCAACAAAATCTAATTATGAAGCTTCCAATTCTTTTTATTTTTAAATAAATTATTAAATCATTAAATTAATTTTAACATTAAAATCATTATTTTCAATTCTTAAAAATTTAATAGTTAATAACCGTTATTTACTTCTTTTACTGTTCAAAGATTTTTACGACGATTCAAAAAACTTATAAAAGTAAATAACTATTTATAACTATAACAGTTTAAAACTTATAAAGTCTCAAATCCTGACTTTATAATTTATTAATATCAGTTATAAACATTTTTAAACTTTTATTATAGATCATTTTTGTCTGGGAGGTTATACATAAAATAAAGAAAGTTATTTACATAGAAACTACCGTAAGCCATTGGCTTTTCCTTAAATCATTTTTTATTTCTATTGTATGTCTGAGAATTCATCAAGGATTGATTTCTCATCGAATGTAAAAGTTTCCTCTTTAGGTATATATTTAAAATTTTGTAAATCTTTTAAGATTTATTAATATTAATACTATGTCCATGAGAGTCGAGTTTAAACTAATTTCAATGTTGTAATCTAAATCTTAATTAAGCTTTTAAATATCATTGCTTAATTAAACATATTTTCATAGATGTTTCGTGATTTTGAATCACATTCGTTATAATGTAGTCTTTAATTTTAACGAAAATAGGATTCTAACAAAAATTGAAATAAATTAATGTCCATTTATGGATATTGTTTAAAAATTTCATGTTGAAAAAACTGCACAAATGATAATGTTTAGGGGACTTAATGGATGTTATTAATAAGAAACAAGTGGTATGTATTTAATAAGGATTAATGAAACTCAGATTTGCTATAGCTTTTTTCTTTCTTTTGGCGTGCATAACAAATTATTTTCCTATATTTTGAAGTGTGCCCATCGTGATTTGAAATAATTTTTGCCTTAAATAAAATACAATGAAATTGCATGAAATTGAAATATGTATAGATTTTTGAAAGTTTTTAGTATAAAATTTATTACAGCATTTGCTAGTCTTGGAATGTCAAACAATAACATATTTATTTTTATATTGTTCAAAGTGTAGGTTTTTTATATATTAGTTAAAATTGGTATTGATAATAAACTTTAATTTTTCATTTTTGGTATTCGTCCTTCATAGTAATCAATTCTAAAGTACTAAATTTTCTAAATTATTATTGTGATATTTATATCATAAGTTGGCTCAATTTTTTAAGGACATCTAGTCTACTTTATAGGATGAATTTACGTAGAATTTTGAGAGTAGTATAAATATTGCACTCCAATTGTTTATTAATGTGTAATGGATCGATCTGACGGAGGCAGGTAAAAGAAAAAGAAAAACAAAGTTTTTTCTTTATATTTTCTTTATATTTTTGCAACGTTTCGTTGGCATGGTCCGCCAACCTCTTCAGGCTTATTCATATAGAGCACATGGCGTCGATATATCGAAAGTTTTTCTCTCAAATTTGAAAGTTATACTTATTATCTAATCTAATTTTGCTGAAATTATTAAATAGAAATCGAATTAATTCTTTTTAGACGATAACTACCTTAAGGAGGATCTTTTGATTTCATTGACCAAATTTTTAAAATGGCTAAACGTGGTCCATAATTTCATAAGTAATTTTATATCTTGATATTTATATTTTTTACCTAAAATTAGTGCAAATTCCTTTGTTTTCTACATTAAATTTTAAGCTACATTAAAGGCATGACATAAGTAGCGGCACAGTCTCTGGACATCTTGGATTATTTTTTATAGTTTTATAATTGATAGATTTAAATAAATATTTAGCAGATCACAATAATTGATTTTAAGGTGACTTGTTTAGGACCCATCTTGCACCATATGGCACGCCTATGCATTGACTGCATCGCTTTTTAAATGCTTCACATCTTTTGATCGTTTTTCTTCTAGTATAAACTATGTACCCAATATTCGAATAATTTTACTTATTTGCCTTTTTCTCTGTTATTAGTAAATATAAGCAGCGTAGAGGTCTTAGAAATATTTTAGTTTTCATTTCATTTCTTTTTGTATTTATATTATTTGTACATTTTAAACCTTTTGACTATATCCCCTTATTTCTTATCCTCTTATGTATAAAACATATAATATCTTTCATTGACGACTCCACTAATGACCGCTTTATTGACCTGAAAAGCTGGATAAAAGTAGCATTTTATTCCCTTTAAGACTATTCCGGCCTATTTGGCGAGAATAAAATACTTTGATGTCCTCATAACATGACTAAATAAATTTTTTGGATTTTCACATTTATAATGAATTTGAATGAAATTATAATAAAATTAAATCACATAAATATAGTTTATTTTTATTTATACAAATTATACAATACAAATTATTCAATTATACATTTTATACAAATTATTCAATTATACATTTTATACAAATTATTCAATTTATATAATTATTTATATAATTGTTATATAAATATTAACACCGTGGCATATTTAAAAACCTTGTCTCATGTATTTCCACTTTTCCAAGTCAACGAAGTGGCCACAGTTGAGTCGGGAATAAACTTCTGTATGCTACACGTGAGTAAAGTCGATTATTCCCTCAGCTGCTTACTGATCAAAAGTACTGAAGGAATAATTTCCTACTTTACTCATATTTTTCATAATGTACTATTATTCTTATCTCAACAAAAATGGCAACTTTTTCCTTAAAATGCGGGACCAAAGTTAGATTTGTTTTCCTCTTCTAACTAATTTTACTTTTTTCCCCGGTAATTTATTTTTCCCTCATTTTGCATTTTGAAAAACACAAATTCCACACAAACTTAACGAAATACCACTTAATAATAGACTAAAATATTATATGTAATAAAAAAGTGGCCACATAGTTAAGATGGGAATAAAGTACTAAATGTAACTTGCGAGAAAAGTCGATAATTCCCTCGAGCAATGAACGCATCCGCGGGAATCAAAAGCGACCTTTTTCCCTTATTACATTACCTACTATATTGTTATGTAGTAGAATATATAACACAAATAATGTTATTTTTATAAGGAAAAGAAGTCGATGCAAAAAAAGAAGATGGCTGTGTCCAAGGAAAGAGCGAAACTAATATTAAAGAAAGTTGCAAAAGAACATGAAGTTACAAAATTTGTTGATGATGATAATAATGAAACTAGTTACTGTCAAAATAGATTCTTGGATCCTGTTGTACAATTACAAAATTTGACCTGGATACATTCTAGTCAAAATGTTACTACTGCGTCACAGTCAACCTTGCCACTATCCAATCTAGATTCATCGAAGTTAAGATTTGGCGCACTACCCTGTACAAATTTTGAATCAACACAAAAGCAATCCAATATAGATTTCGATGTAGTGTCAAGATCAGAAATAACACCAATGCAAGAAAATTATTCTCCATCTCCTTCACGATTATCTTCTGAAAGCTCCCACAGTTCACGATCAAGGGTAGCGATGCCTAATACAACTCGTCAAAGACGGCGCCTTTTTTCTTCAACACAATCGGATTTACCTGATGGAGATTTTCAATCGCAATTTAGATCAAGGTCAGGACTGAGCCCCCCACACTCCTTCTTTAACTGAATCAGATTTATTTCATAATGAAGATGATCAATCGGGATCTAGATCTAGGACACCGCTGGGTTCAGCACCAGAAGATGAAGTGCAAAGTGAAATGGGGAATATGTTTCAGCGATACTCACAATTACGGGACAGACAGGAATCCGTATCCACTTCTCAGAATCGGTCACCATTAATTCGCCAGAATGCACCACCTGCTTTTGTTCAAGATGAGCAAAATATTAGATTGCCTGAAGAAGGTGAACAGCCAAGACAAAGACAAGGTAAAATATGGTGATTACACTTAAAGTCCGGTTATGAAGCCCCTATTCTTGAGAACTGAGATTTTTTCGGGCAATTTTATCTATTAGTATTCAGATCTTATCGTGCTACTACATAAAAGAACAGCCCCTTTTTCGTTTGAAATCGCTGAGCGCGAAAACTATTGTACCAATTGTTACTACTAGAGAGAGCGAGAAAGAGCGAGAGAGAGAGGAAGAGAGAGAGGAAGAGAGAGGGGGAGAAAGAAAGAGGGGAGAAAGAAAGAGGGGCGAGAGAAAGAGGGGGGGGCGAGAGACAGCGAGAAGGGGAGAGAGAGTGAGTGAGAGAGTGCGAGCGAGAGAGTGCGAGGGAGCGAGAGAGCGAGCGAAAGAGAGGGGGACGGGAGGGAGAGCAAGAGAGAGGCGAGAGGGACGGCGAGAGAGACAGGGAGGGGGGAGAGCGCGAGAGAGGCAGAGAGAGGGGGTGAGAGCGAGAGATGGAAAGAGAGCGAGGGAGAAAGAGAGGGGAAGAGAGAGAGGAGAGAGTGAGACTATTGGACTCCCTTTCAAGTAATAGTTTCGATCTTATTTTTACATTTTCCAGGTCGAAAACGTCTTACAATGAAAATGCCGGAATGTGTTTTAAGTTGTATACATTATTATGAAAACCGTGATAGTCCTGGACACAACGACAGAGCACATCGGTATCAAGTAGAAAATGATCAGGTAAAAATATTTTATTAACGCTTCTGTGCCCACTGACCCCGTAGATTTTTTTTCTTCAATTTCACGAAAAATACGATGGCACCAAAAGGTTAATTTATACGTTTAATACGGTATAATTTCTCTAAAATATAAAAACTAAACAAACATAACAGCGAGTTGTTTTGAAATTGATTCTGTGGGTTAATGTACTTAACATCTAACGTAAAAATAGCAAGAGCCTTAATTTACTAGAGAATACAGAGAAGATTTCAATGCGTAAAATTATCATTTGCTATGATTACTTCACCGAGATATGATATATCTCGGTGAAGAGATTTTTGTTGAAGCTCTAAGGTGGCATTTCTTGCAACTACGATCACCAACTATATTTTTAATAGATCTTGCTTGTATTATTTGGATGCCTGAAGAATTGTGCAATCGAGCATTAGATTTAAGTAAAGGTGTTAATAATATCCCTGGTCGATCACCTCTCAAGCTTATTGAAAAGGAACGACTGCGGCTACTGATAAGTAAGATATCTATTGCTGTTTTATGGTATATATTCAATTATTCAGAATTATTTTAGTTATCTCGTGTCGGTAATCAATTAAAGATAACCAGATAAAATAGTTCTTTGAAGTAAAAATTCGGATAGAATAATGAAAAATGGTGAAATATTGGTACTTATGTAATTCTACATAGTCTCCAAAATCACCTTAAAACCAATTACTTTTACTTTTCTTTGTATTGTAATGTTGAATATGAAAAAAAAAATTATTAGATATCTTCGGTAATCTGTAAATAATATTTAAGATCGTGTTATTTCGTAGCTTAAATCACTTTTAATACTTAATTCGGGAATGAGTTTAATATAAAATGTTTTCATTTACAGGTTTATATTCAGATTATTTAATAAGAAATGACTACACAACTGCCGATAGAGTGAAATACTTACTAAAAGCAACATATGTACTCAGGCACAAAATTAGAGATTTAAGAGCTGAACAAATTCGACTAAGCAATGGAAACCAACCTCGTAATCCACGTAGAAGACTGTGATATAACCTCAAAGAGTAAAAATATACTCGTGATAATTATGCTATTAGTAATTAGTACTCGTGATATTTTTAGCCCAGAGATTAAACTCTACTTGCTTTTTAAACATTTTTGACTATTTTATAAGTTCAGAACAATACACAAATCTCAATTTTGTGAATATTTATTTTAGAGACTCTAAGTTCCTAATTTATAATAATGTAAGTCTATTTAAACTTTGAGTAATTATTTAATTACTGCACGAAGACTGCTTTTTAGAATTAGATTATTCTGTTAATTTTTTAACTTCTAAGTGAAAATGGATATTTTTCGTAAAGAAATAAATCATCGATGTTATTCTTTATTGATTGTATTATGATTATTAAATTTGACCTCAGAATTACCCTTAGCGATGTCATTGAAAATCCTTAGGAATAAAGTATCAGACTATGACTTCAAAGGCAGTACGCAGGAATCTCTACAGACTCTAGAAAGGTTAAGTAAACTATTATTATGTTATAAAAGTTTCCCGACTATTTGAGCCATTACTTGGTTGTTTCCACCACGTCTACTGGCCTAACGCGTATCCTCCCACACCTTTATTTTCCTTTACCTATTATTACACCATAACCTATACATTTATACTGATGACCTCTCTTTCTATAAACTGTTTTCCATACCTATCATGCATCTCGCATTCGCCCAGGGTTATGCCAGTGGGTCGGGGAAAACCTATAGGCAAACCACGTGGGATAACTCCTAATTCGAAAAACCCACCCCGAGATAACCGGTATATTTGAAGAATTCAGTTTGGATGTCTAGGTAACATTCCATAGGCATAGAGGCCAAAACTGTATTTAGTCACACCTCCCGCTCAATTTGTCAGAGTGCAATTCCACACCTTACCAATTACATGAGGTAGTCACAGAAAAAAAAACGCGGTCACCCATCCAAGTACTGGCTGTGCTCACTGCTGCTTAGCCTCAGTGATCGGCCGAGGTGGTGACTGCCCTACCTGCCAAACTGTTGGTAAATAATTTTTACATATTATTGGTATATAAATTTTTTTTATAGAAATTTTCCGATTAATCGCGCGAGTAATCGCGCGATTTATCGCGTCATGATTTGATCGATAACATGACGCGATTACAGCCGCGAGTAATCGCGCGAATACTCGCGCGAATAATCGCGCGATTAATCACGCGATTTTTTTCAGTAGGGATAAAATCTAACTGTTACGACGAAAGATATTTGAGGTTTAAAATAAAACTAATTGAACATGTGATAATATTACGAATGTTCATAAAGAAAATTGGGTATGATACAATTAATTATTGTTATGAAAAATTAAAAAAAAAAATGAATAAATACAATATTTTGAGGAAGCTAAGTGCCAATGTATTGGCAGCGGTTTTTATATTTATGTTTAAGTGCTCATAACTTTTGAGAGAGAAATTTTTCGACGCGTAAAAATTCATATTGAAGGTTTTCTCTCTACTTTACTTTTATTTTTGAATGGATACTGTAGGAATATGAGAAGATATTGCAAGATGAGTTACTCCCTACTGAAAAACGCCACATGGGACCCAGGTGGGATCCACACGGGATCTTTCATAGTTTCTATATGGTACCCACATGGATCCCACATAGGACCCATGTGGGGTTTTGTCCCAGGAACCACATGGGTCCCACATGGGTCCCAGGTCTGATGCAGAATAATATAAATAGCCATGTGGGAACCATGTGGGAACCATGTGGGAGCCATATGAGAAACATATGGGAACCTGGTGTTTATAAAACGTTTTATAATATTTATTTATTTATTTGTTTATTTATTTATTTGTTATTATAGCTTGGAAACGGCTACAGATAGAGCAAAATGGCTTGAATTTGGCGGTCACTAAAGGAATATTAGGATTAGTGATAATTCAAATCAATTTACTGTTTATTTGCTAAGGACTCTTCAGTTTGTTGAATTTTTTATAAATAAATAAATAAATAAATAAATAAACATTATTCTCATATGGCTCCCATATGGTTCTCATAAAGTTTACACAAGGCTCCCACATGGTTCCCATATGAGTGCCACAGCCGATTCGCACAATCCACCCGAACGGTATGTAAAAATTCCCACATGGTTCCCACATATATTATATGTATTTTTCTGCATCACACCTGGGACCCATATGGGTTCTGGGACAAAATCCCACATGGGTCCCATGTGGGATCAACAAGGGAACTATGTGAGACCCATGTGGGTACCATATAGAAACTATGAAAGATCCCATGTGAGTCCCGCCTAGGTCCCATGTGGCGTTTTTCGGTAGGATTGCCAACAAAAGAAACACAAAATTTTGTCTTATAGAATAAAAATAAAACTTTAAAGACGAATAATCTTCGAAAATTTTGAGCGTTGGACCTTAAAATTTTTTCATATTTTGACATAACAAATCGGTACCCAAAATTTGGTAAGAATCCGTCACCCAAAGGTGAGACACTCTCCTAGTAAGAAAGAAAATAGCCATTTTAAAAAGTGTTGTAAAGACAAGGGTCAAATACTTACTCTTTTTCGATAGTCTTATTGGACTGCTATTCGAAATAGAATTGTGTGCTTTTTCTGAATTGGTAAAGTTAGATACCGTCGTTACGTTCTGAGCTTGTACCGGAGATGGAACTATATAGTTTGCCAAAACTATAACAAAAAATGAAATAAATTAAAATAAAATTTTACCAAACTTTTACATGGAAAATGTTGAATAATATATCCCAAACCAATATTCGCAATACCTTGGTTGATAATATCTTGTGACTTTCTTTGCAAATAAACCTTGTACATGTTAAGATAATTATCCAGTCTTGTAAGATCTTGTTTAGAAAGTTGTACTCCTTTGTGCATTTCATCGAGAATGAGCTTCTTAATAACCTTGGACATAGCATCGCCTCTATATATACATAATGCAAATTCCTTATAACACTGTAAAATACATATCTCTACTAATCTGTTTATATAATTTTCCATATTCTGAGTTTCTGGAGCAAGAAATTTGACATTGTTGACATCTGTAACACCTGATATATTAATAATTACATACGGACCTCATCATTTTCATATCTTCTTAACTACGATTAAGGGGATGCATTACCTTATACATGATTCACGGTTACCGACAATTACTGTTTTTCGTTTCGTTAATTTAATTGTTTAAATAACATGATTATTAATGCAGAGACACATTCTCTAAAGACTAGAGAATGTTCGTCTGGTCCACATTAGTTGTTAGTCTCAAAATTGATTTAACGAAACGAAAAACTGTAATATCGGTATACAGTAGCCCCCTTAAGTGGACAATTTTATCTCATATTTAATTGGAGGTTGGTGCACACACAACGGTAGGAAAGGGGAAAAGAGTGTGAGATTACATAAAAAGATGGATAGAGAGGCAAGTAAGAAATGTGCGTTTAATATAAAAAATCACTATTAAGTATAATTAAGCCCTGATAAAAACGTTGCCGGGTTTCTCGCCGGAATCAGGCTAGATTTATTGAATATCGGCGAATTCTAGTTTACGAATCCACCAAGAAACCCTATGAGTCGTGACATGCATTTTATATGTCGTTCCGGGTAGAAACCAGTGAAAAATTAAAAATATGAATTTAATGTAATTATTAGTTTTAATTCAAGAAAGACGTTGTGTAACAGTAACGTAACCATACCAAGTTTAATTTAAAATGATATGGATAAAAATATAAAAAATAAATTTCTGACAAATGTATAATGATAAAAGTAACCTAACCTTACTTTTTAAATTAAACAATTTATGTTTATAGACTATAACTTAATAACTTTCTTATACACAGTCACTTATGATTATTTAAGAAATATAATTTGGCACAATAAATTGCGCATTGTAAAAATGCTTAAAAGAAATATCAGCTCCAAAAAAATTACGTTTTCTTAATACTACGATAGTTCTAGTAGAAGTAGGTATGTGTAATGCGCATTTCAGAACCTACGAACATCGGCTGGGGCTTTATCGAGGTGAGCGACATAAGCTCACTTCGCAATCATTGAAAGTTACATGACGGCCACTCACAACACACTCCACGGTTTTGTCCTTTTCCGTTAATGCATCCACAATATCTACTATGTGCGATAAACTTTCTGGTAGCGTCAGTAAATAATAATTTAATTTATCTTCTTTTGTCACATTTTCTCCCGCATTTTTTAATTCGTTCACTAACTTTTCAAATTTATTATAAAATTCTGTCGGGTTTTCACTTTCTTCCATTTCCAAATCGAGCAGTTTTCTCTTGCACAACAACTTTCCTGCACTAGTTTTAATTAAATAATTCTCGTCTAGTTTATCAATCATTTTTTTGGCACTTTCTTCAGAAATTGTTAACTCCAGTTGCGTATTTGTTATACTATTCACAATATAGTTTTTAGCATTTATCTCTTTTTTCTTCCATACTGCTTGTTTTATTTCTTCCGGTCTTTCGTCATGTTCGTCATGTTCAAATTCACTACATTCCTTAAAAGAATACTTACTTTATCATTTCTTTTATACCTTAATTTTAAATCTTTAGTTAAATACAAATATTTCAAAATCTTTAAAGCGTATCTATAATGCGTCTCATCGTAACAGTTTTGAAACCTACTTAAATAATTAACGCTGTAACTTGTGTCTAATGTTGTACCTGAGCTAATATGCAAAAGTGCTCCTATCAAATTTCTGTACTTTAAATTTTCATTTAATTCTTCCGCAGGTTCTAATTTTAAATTTTGCTCCATTGGAGTATCGTACAATTTCGCTTCTTCAATATTATACTTTCTAGCTAGTGATTCAATATATCACTATCTGATCTAAAGACATTTCATTTTTCTTTTTAGTATATTCAATATTAATTCCTAAATACGTGCTTATTTTACCTAAATCTTTCATTTGAAATCTTACTTTTAATAACCCTTTTATCATATCTAAACTCTGTCTACTTTTACAACAAATTAGAAGATCATCTACAAATATAATTAAATAAATTATCTCATCTCTATCTTTTAACGTATACAAACAATAGTCATGTTCACTTCTTACAAATCCTAATTCCTTTAAATAAATATCTAGGCACTCATTCCTCTGGGTATATCTCTGGGGCTTTCACGTAACCCAGACAATGGTTTGTTTAACAAACATACTCTTTCAGTTCCATCCTCAAACCCTTCAGGTTGTTTTATAAAAACTTTTGATTTAACATTGCCATTCAAAAACGCTGCCTCAACATCCATTTGTTCAATTAATAATCCTTCTTGACAACAATATGATAACAAAACTTTTAAGGTTTGGGTTTTCGCAACAGGTGAATACATATCCTCCATCACATCAGTCTGTTGGAAGCCTCTTATAACTATTCTTGCTTTATAAACATTTTCGCTTTTCTTAGTATAAATCCATTTTAAATCTAATTCCTTTTAATTCTTTGGCTTTTCAACTAATTTCCATGTTTTATTTTTATCTAAACAATTCATCTCTTTATTCATTGCGTCTATCCAAAAATTAGACTCATCACTCTCTACAGCCTCTCTAAAACTTACTGGACTATCTGCACTACAATAATTTACATAAATACATCCGCTATATACATAGTTATCATCAAATCGCGTAGGCTTTTTAATCATTCTTTCTGACCTTCTTAAATCAGGTTCCTTTTCTACTTCGTTTTCGTTTTCAATATTTTCATTTAAATTTTCATTTAAATTTTCTAAATTACTATTCTCATTAGCCTTTCCTCCCCTACTCCACCCGAGGGTTGAAGTAGAGTGAGGCAAAAAAACGTTTTCAAAGTTTTCAGTTAAACTTTTATTTTCTATATCGTTACCGTTTAGGCCAATACATTTCACATCTTCCTCAACGATATCTTCATGTCTAGCTACAATTACTCTACCATTTATCAAAACTCTGTAGCCCACTACATCATAACTTATCAAAATTCCTAAACCTGCTTTTCTATCCCATTTCGAATTTCTTTTATTTTCAGGTACTCTCACAAAAACTTTACTGGCATATAATTTCAAATATTTCGTATCTGGCTTCTCATTAAAAAATATCTCATAAGGAGATTTAATCCTCTCAACTGTATTAGCAATTGTCCTATTCTTTAAATAAGCTGCCGTGCTGACTACTTCTGGCCAATATCTTTTATCTAATTTGGATTCGGCTAACAAATACCTAGCGCTATCCATACTCGTCCTATTGTACCTTTCCGCGGTGCCATTCAACTCGTGTACACGGCTCTAATTCTTTTTTTCTTTTTATATATACGAGGATCATTTGATAAGTACCTAGCCTACAAATGAAAACACCAAAATTTTACAAAAAATAAAATTTATTTTTCAATGTAGTCTCCTTTTAGTTGAATACACTTGGTCCAGCGGTGTTCCAATTTTTTTAACCCCGTTGAAAAAAATGTTTTCTCTTGGTTTGCAAAATAGGCCTCCGTGGCGGCGATTATTTCGTTATTGGAGTGGAATCTCTTCCCGGCGAGCGAATTTTTTAGGTTCGGAAACAAAAAATAGTCGCACGGAGCCAAATCTGGAGAATACGGTGGATGGGGCAGCAGTTCGTAGCGTAATTCGACCAATTTAGCCGTGGCGAGTGCAGAAGTGTGAGCCGGTGCATTATCGTGGTGGAAAAGCACTTTCTTTTTAGACAAATGGGGCCGTTTTTCTTCTAACACGGGGTCAAATCGGCTCAATAGTTCGGCGTAGTACTGTCCTGTGACCGTTTTGCCCTTCTCCAGATAGTCAATAAAAATCACACCTTGAGAATCCCAGAAAACAGTGGCCATCACCTTTCCGGCCGACGGGACCGTCTTCGCCTTCTTCGGAGCAGGTTCACCGGGTAAGGTCCACTGTTTTGACTGCTCCTTGGTCTCTGGAGTGTAGTAGTGAATCCATGTTTCGTCGACGGTCACGTAACGACGCAAAAACTCTTTTGGAGTGCGATTAAACAGCTCCAAACACTGCTCTGAACTGGTCACACGGATGCGCTTGTTGTCTGCAGTCAGCAAATGCGGCACCCACCTTGCTGACAGCTTCCTCATGCCTAAAATCTCATGTAGGATATGCCACACGCGTTCTTCTGAGATGCCTACTATCGCAGCTATTGCGTGCACCTTTAATCGTCGGTCTGACAAAACGATATCGTGTATTTTTGTCACGTTCTCCTCCGTAGTGGTTGCTTTCGGAGCACCTGGGCGTGGATCATCAAAAACCGACGTACGACCACGTTGAAACTCGTTATACCAAAATTTAACGGTCGCCATCGAAGGAGAAGCATCCCCATACACTGCATCCAAGCGTTCTTTAATTTCACTCCGCGATTTCCCTTCCAAAAACAAGAATCGAATCACCGACCGATATTGTTCTTACTCCATTTTTTCAAAAATCAACGGACACATTTGCTTTCACACGCTCTCAGAAATAAACTACAACTCCGATCCGGCTGAAATTTCGTCTGTAACCGTTTACAGGAAGATACTGCACTGTAGTGTATTTCTGGTGGGATAGTGGCACCATCTGGCGGTGAGGCTAGGTACTTGTCAAATGACCCTCGTATATATAAATAATTTATTGATCTTATACATAATTATACATAATTTTAAATAAATATATATATTTAAAAATTCTAAATTAATAAATGAAAGAAATTATGAGAGATACCTTAGTTATTTAATTAAATTAAATTATTTATTATTAAATTTTAATAATAATATATATATATATATATATATATATATATATATATATTTATTAAATTTTAATATAAAAGATACCCTAGTTAAGAAAAGAAGTGTCCTATTTATACTATTCATTCCAAAGCATTTATGTTTTAAAATTTAATTATGAATATTATATATATATATATATATATATATATATAAATATATTCACATCTGGGACGCATTTTGAGGATTATATAGGTCATATATACCGAATTTTGAGGATTTTGTAGGCATTTTGAGGAGTCTCCTCAAAAGTCCAAAGCACTCGAGAGGCATTTTGAGGATTTTTCAGCGGTTTCCACAATAGTGTGTTAATACATCGATTTCGGAAATTCCGTGATATTTTTCCGTAAAAGCGGGCGCCGCAGGCGTCGTGGTGTTAGTCAATAACCTTAGGGTCATTATTTCTTTAGTCACGCGCTTGTTTATTGGTTGTTTATAACAATGTTTATATTTGTGTCACCACTATTGTACAAATTCTTTATGAAATCCTCAAAATACCCTCCAATGATATTTATATATATATATATATATATATATATATATTAGTACACCGCTACCTTCCAGGACACCTACAGGTTTTTTGCAATAGAAGTAGGTATAAAACGTTAAACAGTATATAAGTGACTAAAGAAATAATGTCCCTCAGGGTGTTGACTAACACCACGACGCCTGCGGCGCCCCCTTTCAGTTCCGCAGTATTTTACGTTGATTTCGAAAAAATTTTATGGAAAAAAACATTGTGAAAGAAACCCTAAATGTCCTGAATAATACAAAAATGTCCTGAAAGGTAGCGGTAAACATATTCCTAATTCAGTACAGTCCTGAAAACATGCAAATATCCTGAAACATAGCGGTAAACCAATGAAAAGTCCTGAAACATAGCGGTGAACAGAAATATATATATAAATATATATATATATATATATATATATATATATATATATTGTAACAGGATCGCTAGTGGGGGAAACTCCCAACAAGCCACGGGCCAGCGATGCCCTAGAACACGGTGCTGCGGGTGTCAGACTAAAATGACTTGCCCGGGGATCTGCTCCTGGAATCCCGAAAATAACGCGAAGATCGCACACGAACTTCGCTTTCCAACTAATTGGATCGCTGAGTGAAAAGCACGCGCTCGAAGAGTAAAGCGCGTGGCCGCTATGCTCAGATATGAAAACGACCGGCGAAGTCGTTTTCCCGCGGAGGCGGCGGTATCCAGGCGAAGGACAGGTTGTAGTGAACAACGCGACGAGTAACTAGATATCACAGTATATTAAAATCATTAAGAACTACAAGCACAACGCACGTGCTGATTAGAACAAATGAGTTAGTTCGCGTGCGACCGTTAAGATTCAAACCCGCGAACGATACGGCGCGCGGCGAAGCTGCCATTCTTGCGCGCGGTGTTAAAGTACGGCGGGCTGACACACACTCGCACGTACAGGGCACAGAAAGCTTGCACGGGGCGATTTCCGTGCGAGCCTTTACAATAAACCCGCGAGAGGAGAGTAGAAAACTTACGTTAGGAAGGAGCAGCCGGTGCACTCAACTCTCTCTCGCTCCCTGTCGCTCGCACAGCAGTTGCGCGCTCTCTCTCTCTCTCTTACTCGCTGTATTGGGTCGGCAGGCGGGCTGGCTGCCGGCTCGTCGCTCGCAGTCTCGTGCGGCTCACGCGGTTCGGGATCGCTCTCTCTCTGTCTCTCTTTCGCACGTACACACCCTACTCGGCACCTCCACTACACTCGCGATAACTATAAAACGCTAGGACGGCGTGGATGAGGTAAGTTTTTAGAGACACACTGGAGAGAAGTTCTCGGCACGACGGCAGACACGAAGATGGCTGCCGTGACTCCTATAAAGCAGTGTAGCAGCTTCGCGGGTACGTAACGGGCATATTACGCGTCGCGAGACCGTTCTAATCCGGTCAGGATGCTCGCGCGCTCGCGCCCCCGGTGAGCATGCCTGCTCGCCGCGGGTAATTCGAATCTCGAATTACCTAACTCGCGCACGCGTTACACCCTCCCGCCAGACGCTGCTTAGGGGACCGTGAGCAGCTCTGCCATCCATGGCCGTCATCGTACCTGAAAATAAGGTTAATTCGGTGGAGCCTTTCAGGAAGGAATTTGGGACGAGGGAAGTATAAGAAGCGGATTCACCCATTATCTTTTTTTTTTTTTTAATTTTTATTAAAAAAAAGCAAGAAAAAAAAAGAATCCCTTCGGGGCTTAGCCCTCCTCAGCTGGCGCGGGAGTAAGTCCGGCGCCCCTTGTGGCGAGCTTGGTTGGGGCAGTGCTTCGACTTCTTTACCCCAAGCTCGCCACACATGAAGCGCCGGGGAAGCGCCTGTGCATTTAACGCCTCCAGGGCCGCCTGCTCCTCTTCGAGCGCCCTTTGGAGGCGCTCCTCTTCGCGTAGGAGACGACGCTGGGCCTCTTCTTTCGCCCGACGCGCCGTCTCCTCTGCCTTTTCCCTGGTTCGCCTGGCCTCTTCCATGCGCTCCTGCGCACGTGCCAGACGAGCCTCCTCCTCCTTCTGCAAGGCGGCGCGGCGCAGCCTGGCGGCCCTGGCCTCTGCGGCGGCCGCGAGCTCTTCTCGCCGGCCTTGGGCCATTCCGACTCATTTGCCGGCTTGCCGCTCGCCGGCCTCACCGTGGCACTGGAGAAAATCTTCCAGTGCTGCCAGGGCAGCGTCCTCCGCAGCGCGCGAGAACTTGCTGAGGCACCGCGCCTCCTCTAGAGCCTGCTCCACTGGGACCCAGGCCGCACCGACTCTATCGGTCGGTGCTCCTTCTGAGGCCTGGGTCGTAGCATCTCCTTCTTTTCCTTGTGCGGCCCGAGCCGCGCCGGCGTCAACTTCCGGCGCACAATGATGGGCTCGAGCCGCCTCCTCTTCGGGAACTCGGCCGGCACCAATCGGCTCGACTGGTGCTTCTTCTGGCCGAGCCCCGCTCTTCTCCCGCTGCTCCTTCTGAGGATGAGGTCGCCGGAGCGGGGACGGGCCAACGCCTGCGTCGGTTGGTCCCGAAGGTCCCCTTCCTGGTTCCGGTGCCTCTAGCTCCTCTATGACAAGTATAGAGGACTCTTCCACTGGCGGTGGTGCCTGTGTCACCGCGTCTATGCCCTCCACTACCTGCTCCAGGAAGTCAATAACAGCGGCGTCAGGGTTGCACTGGATTAATCCAGCAATCACCTTCTTCGCCGTCTCTGCTATTTCTGGAGTCAGGCCCTGTATATCCTACAACAGGTAAATTGACCCCGGAGATTGGTGAGACTGAGGATCGGAAAACAAGGACGTACACGGGTTAGTACGGACGGCACAATCTCTGGACGACACAGTTAGCGCTTTTCGGACGCTCGGATTCGACGGGGGCTACTTGGCCCGACATCGGCAGGTGCAGGCTTCTTCTTCGAGCCCTTTGGCCTCCCTGGGCCTCGCTTGGACTCTGTTGGACCGACCGCACGCGTAGGTCGGTCGTCGCTCGCACGCTTTCCTGGCCTAACGAACAGCGCGGTCTTACGAGGTGGACCGCGCCTCTTAGCCGTCGCCCGAGGCTGTACATTCCCCTGGCTAACTCTGTTGCCCGCTGGCACGTTACGTTTGGCTGAAGAGTCCCTCGGTGGTAGCGACTGGGCTACTGCTTGACTACTTTTGTCCAAGTAGTTTTTGGGCTTTTCTGCGGAGACGTATCGCTTGAGTTGCTGCGCATGGACGGGACTGAACGTTCGACCATCCTCACCTTGGATCTCATAGGTGTTTTCACCTAGAATATTCACAATCGTGTAGGGCCCCGCGTACTTCCGGGCTAATTTGGCAGAAATTCCCTCAGCTGCTGAGGATAGTACCTTATTCTCTCTCCATACACGATCACCTAGACAGAATTCTGGAGGTCGACGATGAGCGTCATAATATTTGGCTTGTCTCGCCTGCTCCGCTTGCCGTCGGCCGTCGTCCGAACGTGCAATTCGCGGAGCTTGTCCATACGCGCCACCCAATTATTTATCGCCTCTTGCTGCCCTTGTTCTTCGGCTAACCTGTCTTCCGCCCGCCTTAGTGTCTTCGGTGGGTCAGGCTGTCGGCCGTAAATGAGCATGGCAGGACTTATCTTGGTAGAGCTGTGTTCTGCCGTATTATACGCGAACGCCAGCTCGTTCAGATGCTCATCCCAGGACCGGTGATTCTCCTCAGCGTAAGACATGATCATGGTCTTCACCGTTCGGTTCACACGCTCGACGGGATTGGCTTGAGGGTGATATGGTGGTGTAAACGTGTGATGCACGTTTCTCTCCTTTAAGAATGCCTCTAAGGGTGCATTCTTAAATTCATCCCCATTATCGGAGAGAAACACCTCGGGAACTCCGAACCGCAGACATACTCGTTCGTTGAGCCCTTTTATCACCGATTTGCCATCTGCCCTTTTTATCGAAATTACTTCGAGCCAGCGTGTGAACAGGTCCTGGAAGATGAGAATGTCTTCGTGGCCGTGCTTGGTTTTAGGGAGGGGTCCCATAATGTCGCTGGCCACGATTTTCCATGGACGCTGTGTTATACGACGTCTCATGAATCCTGCTGGAGCGCGCTGTTCGACTTTGCACTGCTGGCAAATTTGGTACTGGTTCACGTATCTGGCCACATCTCGAGACATGTGTGGCCAATAATACTTCCGCCTTACTCTCTCTAGAGTTTTCTCGCGGCCCAAGTGCCCAGCAGTTGGAAAGACATGGCATTCTCTCAGTACTTCGCGTCGCTTTTCGTGAGGGACTGCTAACTTCCATGCATCGTCGTCGCCGAGAGATTCGTCTATGACTTCATTAGGGTTGTACTTGTACAGTCTCCCCCCCGCCAGCTTGAACGTGGGGAAGTCTCACGGCTGCTGTTGAACCTCTCTCACGATCTTGAGGTACCAGTGGTCGTTTGTATCGCGCTCGAGCTCTAACGCGGCGACCGCTGGCTCTTCTTCCTCGAACATCCGTGAAAGGGCATCTGGGACATTGTTCAACGAGCCCTTTCGATGTTCGACCGTGAAACTGTGGTTCTGCAGCTCCAAAGCCCACCTAGCTAACCTGCCGGTTGGATTTTGGAGATCACGGAGCCACTTCAAGCTGCTATGGTCCATGATAACCTTGAAGTCGTAGGCCTCAATATACGGACGGACCTTTTTAATTACCCAGAGAATTGCTAGACATTCTCGTTCGGTCACGCTATAATTCCTCTCGGCTGCGCTCAGAGTTCGACTCGCGAACTCTAGGACTCTTTCATCGCCGTCAAATATTTCGTATAGCACCGCTCTCAGACCTGTATCGCTTGCGTCAGTTTGCACCACGAACTGCGCGTTAGATACCGGTCTGTGTAGAATCGGTGCAGAAGCTACTAGCGCTTTTAGCTTTTGGAAAGCCTCTGCTTGTGCCGTTGACCACTCATATTTCCGATCCTTTTTCGTTAATTTGGTCAGTGGTTCAGCAATTGTGGCGAAGTTCGATAAAAACTTTTTATACCACGAGGCCATTCCTAAGAAGCGTCTCAGCTGACGGAGGTTTTTCGGTACCGGATACTCCATAATGGGCTTTATTTTCTCGAGGTCTGGCTTAAAACCATCTCTATTTACTATGACCCCGAGATATTGGACCTCATCGCGACAGAAGACGCTCTTCTCGCGATTTATTGTGAGGCCCGCGTGCTGTATCCTGTCCAGAACTCTTTTTAGAACCTCTTTATGCTCCTCGAATGTATCTGTGACTATTATTATATCGTCGAGATACGAGTAAGCTAAAGGTTCGAGTTCGGGGCCGATGACTTTGTCAATCAGCCTCTGGAAGGACGCTCCGGCATACGAAAGACCGTAGGGCATTCTCGTAAATTGGAAAAGCCCTTTGCCTGACACGGTGAAGGCCGTAGTCTCTTTGGACTCCGGACTAAGTGGTATCTGGTGCTACGTACTGCTTAAATCCAACGTGGAGATGTATCGCGCTTTCTGCAGTTTGCGCAAGATGCTTTCCATGTATGGTAACGGGTACGCGTCTGGCCTTGACGCTGCGTTCACTTTTCTGAAGTCCACGCAGAAACGGAACTTCCCGTTTGACTTGCGTACCATTACCACTGGACTTGACCAGCCACTTGTCGAGGGTTCTATTATTCCCGCGACTAGCATTTCCTCCACCTGTTTGTGCATCTCTTCCTCGAGTTTCTGAGATACCGGGTAGTACTTCTCTTTAATGGGTCTTGTAGATCCGACTTCTATTGCATGCTCGATCCACGAAGTACACCCTAGTGGTGCCAGGCTGCTACCGATCAGCTGAGCTACTAAAGCTTCTACCTCTTTGCGCTGTTCTTCTGTTGGGTCCGCCAACGCTATAGCTGATATGGACACGGTGTTGTTTGCGGTTATGGCTGCTACTTCTAATTTTACGCTTGCATCGTCATCCTTGAGATGCAGCGTGTTATCTGTGGGGTCTAAGACAGCGCTAAACTTCTTAATGAAGTTTACCCCCAAGTAGCATTCCGTATCTAGATCTGGCATTATTGCGACGCGCACTTCTTTGCACACGCCAGCCACGACTATGGGCAGATACACATAGCCAACCACTGCTATGCTTTGCCCGTTTGCCACTCGTGCCGTTAGGCCGCTAGCTGGGATTAACTCTTTTCCACAGGCCGTAGCGAGCTGTAGGCCTATAGAATTCATCCCAGTCCAGGAAGCTCCTGTATCGAAGAGTGCTCGTAACCTGTAACCGGCTACACCTACTTGAAGCCACCATCGCGAGCAAGTTTCTTGGTTGACTTCATTCGGTTGAATCACGGGCACTTCTTCGCTCTCCACTCCAGACGATTGGACCAAGTTACCCTCGGTCTCTGGTGAGAGAGCTGGGGGCGGGTATGTGGTCGTGTTTACCTGCCCCCCTGGCCGTTTCCCTGTTGGTTTCCGGCAGCATTGGGCTTGTTGCCTCCCTTTTGCTCATATCCGGGTTCCCTTCGGTACTCTTGCCTTTGTGGAGGTCCGTTATTTCTTGGACTTTGCGGTCTAGCCTGGTGGGTCGAGCTACTACCCCCACTAGGCTGGTTTGTACTTTGCCCGCCCTCCCGCCGCCTATTTTCCCAGTTACCATTCTTCTTAGGTTTTCTGGTTGGCGGTGGGCTAGGCTTTTGCCCTTTGTTCTCGTCGGTGCCTTTCTTTGACAAGGCCGATAAGCATTCGGCCATGACCCGACGGAACATAGCCTCGAGGCTCTCTCGAGGCCTCGAGGCTCGTGCTGTTGGTGCCCCATCTCCGCCACGCTTGGACTCTGCTTTTTCCGCTGATCCGTGGACGGCTCAGTTGGCACGTAGGCAATTTCTGGCATGTACGTGCGCTCGGGCGGTGGTGGTGAGTGATACACCTTATCTGCCGCGAGCGCTAATTAGGCTTCCCGGGCCAGGTCCAGGAGCCCTCGGTAATCCGTAATTTGATTTCGCATTACCATCTTTTGCAGTTCTGGCCGCATGTTCCGGTGCAACATGTCTAACTGTTGAGCGATGCTAGGCACCGGAACCAACTTTAGGATCATGGCTTGTAGATTTACCACGTAATCACGCGTAAGATCGTTTCTGCCTTGAGTCCTCGCGTTTATTTCCGCCATGACACGCTGCTGATGTCCCCTGTCCCAGCCATACATGTGCGTTATGGCCTCTATGAAATCTGGCCACGATCGCCATGTGTGGCGGTTACTCCGGTACCAGGTGGCTGCTACCCCAGTTGGGAGTTCTGACAACGACGAAAGCACCTCGTCGTGTGTCAGATTAGCTAGAGTTCTGCATTCCTCTATTCTTGTTAGGAATAACTCGACGCTCTGCTCCTTTGAGGACCCTGAGAACCTGATGTGCCATTTTCGGACTATCTGGCTCACGTCACGGTTCGTCTGCTGAGGCAAATACGTATGCCTCTCAGACGGGTCCTGGGTCGCACCATTCCTAGTCTGGTGCTGGGAAGAATTTCTGGTATTATTCCTGCCAGCCTCCGTTGGGGACTGGAGACTTGGACTGCTGCTGTTAAACTCCGCATACGTGAACGTATCTTGGAAGTTCACATGTGGTGATCCTCGTCTACGGCCCGTGCTTGGGGGTTGGACTCCCTCCAATTGCGTACTTGAGGTTGGATGTCGAGCTCCTTGAAGTATTCGTACATTCTCTTTAAGCCCTTCAACCTCTTCGACGAGTGTTTTGATCACCGCCAGTAGCTGCTCCGATAATATATTGTCTCCGACTGCTATCCCGGCGGTTCGCGATTCACGCTGTCGCGGCTACTCTAGGTTTTGCGACTGCGGCGGATTTCGCGATTGCTGCCAGAACCCATGCTGCCCATTTCGTGCCAATAACGACTCTTCTTCGTAGATGCGCTGGCATTGTCGTTGCCTGCGCTGCTCCTCCAGGAGCACTTGCTGCCGCTGCTGTTGCTCCTGCTGTTGTTGCTGTTGCTGCCGTCGCTGTTGCTCCAACTGCTCTTGCTGCATTTGCTGCTGCTGTATTTGCTGCTGCTGCTGCATTTGCTGCTGCTGCAGTTGTTGCTGTTGGAGCTGTTGCTGTTGAAGCTGTCCCTCAGCTTCGGCTGAAGATGTCCCGGTGGGTGCTGCAGAGCTCAATATCTCTGTCCCGGAACCCTCCTGGCCGTTTGCCTCTTCCGCTGTCTCCACCCCTGCATTATGTGCTTGTTGTGGAGCGTTCATCCTCCGAGACTCCGAGAGTTTCTGCATCACTATCGGGTCATCAAGGAGCGTTATGAACGGGTGCGGAAGGTCTGGGTCAGTATTGGGATCCACAATAGTCGACCCAGACTTGTTCATCAACGTTAAGTCGATGAACGCTCTTCGGGACTGCTCGCGTTTAGCAAACGCTTGCTGCTCCGACAGCTCCGGCTCTGGCACGAAATCGGCGGCACTATAATCGCCCATAAGCCACTTGATCGCTGTCAGCATATTTACTGACTGCAGATCTGACTGCTGTAGACCAAAGGCTTGTGTGGCCTCGTTTATTTCCTCTTCAGGCTGTGTATAGGCTCAATTGAGTATCGCAGATTCCGCAAATTGCGATGATCGGGCCATGGTGTCAATTGGCTGTGCGCTTTCCCACAAACTTATTTTACTAGTGCGAGTAGTATCGGTATTGATGGCAGAGAGAGATTGCCTATTCAACCCGTGAGCTAGCTTTTTCAACGCGAACCCGGGTTATTTTCTAAGAGCTACGGCGGTTGCTCTTAACCTCGATAACGCACGAGGATTTCCCGTACGCGGCTCTAAAAGAACAAAAGCTATTTTTGTCATTAATTACTATTTGTAATTAATTACGCTCAACTACTCGCACTTGTAATTTTAAAATAAATATATGTGAAAATATTTATATATATATGTATATGTGTCAAAATGGACAATATCACCAAAAAACACAAAAAATAAATACAATTTTCACCTAAAAAAATAAAAAATAATTTTAAAGTTCGACGGGATTTTTTTTTTTTTCGAGTTTTTACTCGGGCGCCAGTCAACTTATTGTTCCGAGAGTGCCTGCCGACTTTCTCTCGTTTTTCTACAAACAGCAGGAGCAATGAAAAAAAAATTTTATTTTTCGTCCACTAAAGAATAATTCGTATCGAAAATACGAGAGGAGAAAAACAATTTTCGAGTCGAGAAAAAATTAATTAAAAAAATTAATTATCGCTTAAAAAAAAATTTTTGTCGTTAAAAAAAATTAATTGTTATTAAAAAAAAATTTTTAATTGTTAAAAACAATTACCCACGTACAAAAATTTCGCGATCAAGATCTCTCCTCGTCGGCACTCTAGGTCGAGGGTTATTGGCTATCGCTTGCCTACCTCTCGACCGCACTCTCGCAACAGCACGGCTGTGTCACGCACACGCACACACGCGCCTAAGAGCTGCGGCACGAAGAGCCTTTCTTTGCAGCTTATACTCAGCTACGCTGCTGAGCTTCTTCGCGCCAAGCTTCGCCGCGTATCACGTACGCGCCACGGGTCCTTCTCCACCCCCAAAACGTTGTGGCGCCAGTTGTAACAGGATGGCTAGTGGGGGAAAATCCCAACAAGCCACAGGCCAGCGATGTCCTAGAACATGGTGCCGCGGGTGTCAGACCAAAATGACTTACCCGGGGATCTGCTCCTGGAATCCCGAAAACAACGCGAAGATCGCACACGAACTTCGCTTTCCAACTAATTGGATTGCTGAGTGAAAAGCACGCGCTCGAAGAGTAAAGCGCGCGGCCCCTATGCTCAGATATGAAAACGACCGGCGGAGTCGTTTTCCTGCGGAGGCGGCGGTATCCGGGAGAAGGACAGGTTGTAATGAACAACGCGACGAGTAACTAGATATCACAGTATATTAAAATCATTAAGAACTACAAGCACCACGCACGTGCTGATTAGAACAAATGAGTTAGTTCGCGCGCGACCGTTAAGATTCAAACGCGCGAACGATACGGCGCGCGGCGAAGCTGCTATTCTCGCGCGCGGTGTTAAAGTACGGCGGGCTGACACACACCAGCACGTACACGGCACAGAAAGCTTGCACGGGGCGATTTCCGTGTGAGCCTTTACAATAAACCCGCGAGAGGAGAGTAGAAAACTTACGTTAGGAAGGAGCAGCCGGTGTACTCGACTCTCTCTCGCTCCCTGCCGCTCGCACAGCAGTTGCGCTCTCTCTCTCTCTCTCTCTCTCTCTTGCTCGCTGTATTGGGTCGGCAGGCGGGCTGGCTGCCGGCTCGTCACTCGCAGTCTCGTACGGCTCTCGCGGCTCGGGATCGCTCTCTCTCTGTCTCTTTTTCGCACGTACGCACCCTACTCGGCGCCTCCACTACACTCGCGATAACTATAAAGCTAGGACGGCGCAGATGAGGTAACTTTTTAGAGACACACTGGAGAAAAGTTCTCGGCACGATGGCAGACACGAAGATGGCTGCCGTGACTCCTATAAAGCCGTGTAGAAGCTTCGCGGGTACGCGACGGGCATATTACGCGTGGCGAGACCGTTCTAATCCGGTCAGGATGCTCGCGCGCTCGCGCCCTCGGTGAGCATGCCTGCTCGGCGTGGGTAATTCGAATCTCGAATTACCTAACTCGCGCACGCGTCACAATATATATATATATATATACCCTGGCGGAAATTATAAAATGTAAAAAACCGTCAGTAAATGTACGAAAAAGTAAGAAACTGTAAATTAGTGTAAGAAAATGTAAGAAAATGCAAAAAAACGTAAGTAAGTATACTTTTTTGTTGGATTTCGGACACTTTTTACGTTTTCGTACACTTTCTTACATTTTATTACAATTTGTAACTGTTTTTTTTAGTATCTTACATTTATTTACATTTTATTACTTTTACATTTATATCCTTAATTATAAAATTAGTTTACAGTTTTTTACATTTTTTTACAAATTCTTACAGATTATTATATTTTGTTACAATTGTTTCACATCGTTTTATATTTTTTTACTTTTTATTACATATTCCTACACATAATTATACTTTTTTATACTTTTTTACGGTTTTTTATATTTTGTTATACTTTTTCGCGTCTTCTTACATTTTTTTACATATTCGTACGCTTTATTATATTTTATTACACTTTCTGACGTGTTTTTACTTTCTTTTACATTTTCTTGCGTATTTTTTGTTTATTTATATTTTTATACGTTCTATTACGTATTTTTTCGTTTGTTTACAATTTTTTACATTTTATTATGTATTATCAACTATTTTTTATGTTTTCTTACATGTTTAACAATATAAAAATGTAAGAAAACAAAAAATAGTTGATAATACATAATAATATGTAAAAAATTGTAAACAAACGAAAAAATAAAAATTGTTTTTATTCATTTACCACGTTTACTTACCTTCTTTTTTGTCTGTGTAATACTTTAATATAAATTAATGAGGGGAATAAAAAATTAATTACAATTACACTAATAAAAATATTTTATTGAATTATAAATATATTATTTTTCATGAATATTTATTATTTAGTTAATATATCGACCTAAAACGCCTTTAACTAAGGTTCCTATAAAAATATTATTTTGCAATCGCATCAAGAAACATGATCTAAATAACATACAATAACTTAAAACATCTAATTCGTCATTGTCTAATTTACATTGTTGAATATGTTTAATACAAACATGTTCGTTATTTACAATAAAATTGTTTTCGACATGTATTTTATTGAATAAAATCAGTACTTGGCAGTCAGAATCACATTTGATTTTACATATTTTTGTTATAATACCAAAATTATTCTCCTTAGTTTGAAATATTGAATTATTTCTCTTGGCACGTTTTGAAATCGAATGTACACTGTAGCGGCAGTCATTATAAATCATTTTATCATATTTTGTACACTCAATTATTTTTGATGTGTCTATAATTTTTTGTAAACATTCTGTTTCAGTGGTATTAAGTTTATACATTTTTCCTAATCCTAACAAATAACAATTTCCTACTTTTTCAATGTGCTTTAATCGTGTTTTATTAAACAACTCTCTACAAAACTCTCTAGTTTTATCTGATATAAAATCTTGACGTTGTAATACAGGTAACTGCTGATATGTTAATAATTTGTGTACAATTTCCTGAGCTATTCTATAATTATTCTTATTCATTTGCAAGAGTAGCCTGTTCTCATTTTCAAAAGGAAAACTGCTGTTTGCCCATAAAGGCCTCCAGTTTTCAACACTATTTGTTAGGTGTAATAATAAATGCACATTATAGTGCATGTATTCTTTTCCATATAATTTTTCAAAATTAAACACAAATTTTATTAACAAAACTCTTGCTTCTTCTAATTGTTGTAGTAAAATAGAATCTTGCAATAAAATATTCATACTTTTAACGAAAAGAGCCCAGTTCTTGTAATATTTCTTTGGTAATACTCCTTTTAAGCAAACTACAGAGTATAAGATCAACCAAGTCAACCACTCAGAGGCTGTCCACAAATTCCTCTCAACGATACTTCGCGGAATTTTTCCAACACAAGATGGCGGTTTTATCGATGTTAACCTTTGATCAATTAAGGAAATACTAGCTGGAGAACCAATATAATACATCTTATTTACGTTTGTAAAGAGTATAGTCATATACAGTTCTGTTACACCGAGCAAACAAGCATGCATGAAATCCACGACCATACCTTTTGTAATACTGAAATATTTTAAATTAATTAAAGCAGATGGTCCCCAGACTCCCATAATGTCTCTTAAGGAATTGGCATGAGCTTCCATCATATATTGTTTTACTGCTTTATCAGTGCGCATTGGTGGTACATTTTCCTGCATAGGGTATTTTCTTACTTTACCTATTCTTTCTGTTGGGTGCTCACAATATGTACATCCATATATTCCATTAAACTTCTTCATATTAAGCATAGCACACCGTGCCACGGAGTCCACGCAGTATCCTAAAGGAAAGAATCTACTCGTTATGGCTGTTCCATTATTGTACCATGTTATTCCTTCTGAAGATAACTTATTAGCTTGTTCTATAAATGGCTTGAGAAATATATTCATGTTTGGTTCTACTTTGGAAACCCACAATCCAACAAGAGGCATACACTTGTTCCGCATATAACTGGGAAATTCATGCAGCATCATAAATATTGGCCATATAGTGACTTTAGAATGGTCCGCAGCCTGGCATCCATCCGTATTGAATGTGTAAGAGAAGTTCCATGGATTGCCTAATAAATCATGGTTGTTTTTAAGTTCTTGATAAACTCTTCCATCAAATACATCTTCAAGTCCATTTGAATTAATTTTATTTCTATCGAATCTTTCATTGAAGCTCTTGATAATAGCAGTATTTTCAAATAATTGTTGTAGTTGATCTTCAATATTGATTTCGATGAAAAAAGAACCTACAGTACACGAGTCAATTGCTGCACCACAAGTACAAATAAACTTAAAGGTGGAATCTGTAGTTTTTCCTAGGTAGCTATTACACTTAGAACACGTTACGTGATTTATCACATTGTCTACTTTAACTCCCATCTGCTTGTTTATTTTATACTTTGTTGTGGGAAAAATGTTCTTTTTAAAAATGAAATTTAAAATTTCGAAAATAGCAATTAAAGCAGACCAAGGTAATGAAAACCTTTTTGATAAATTCAAAAATAAAAGCAGTACTTCCGCTAAATTAATATTGCAACAATCACATACATTTGTTTTTAAAGTGTCTTCTATTGTGTTTCGAACATGTCTTTTTTTCTAAAACAAAAAGTAAGAAATTTTATATTTTTCATTAAGATAATTTTCATCAATTTATAATTAAAAAATTATTGTATGCTAGCAATCTAAAAAGGTGTAAGTTTCAACAAACAAATAAAATTTTATTATATTAAAAAAAAAAATGTTGGTAATAGCTTTTCGTAATTATTTAAAGTGAAATTATAACTTACTTTTGATGTGATTTGAATACTTGACTCACATAATATTTCTTTTTGGGAAGAGTCACAGGCGTTCAGCACTTCAATATTTGATTTATGTTGTTGAATATTCCTGAAGTCAATTTCATTAGAATTATCAATATGAGATATGCATTCCAGTTTGTTCACGGACTTATGGACACCAGATATTTTATCATCAACCATTTCATTATTCTGTAAGAAAATATTAAAATATAAGTAAATATGTGCAGGTTAAAATACGTAAACTTTGTTATTACATTAATTAGAGATCCTTCTAAGTTTTTAAAACCAACTTTAATTTTATCTTTTCTGGAATGCTGAGTGCTTCGAGGGATAGTTTTTTTTATGCATGTGCATCATAATACTCTCCGTACAAACCTCTTCGAGACATGATTTTATTTTTCAATCTTCTTTTATTTTTCTACAAAAAAAAAATAAATATATTGAATGAACAAGATAATTTATTACAATTTTTCTAAAACAATTTTGAAATTCATAATAATCACTAACAAATAAAAATTATAAACAAATATAATGGAAAAAGATATTCAAGAAAATCATAAAAATATTACAAAATTGATTAGATATTTTCTTGCAATTACATTTTCTTAAATGTATTCAAATTTTTATCATTGATTAATTTTTATTTATATTATTTGTATAAATTTTATATAAACCTCTTTAAGTCAATATATATGTATACAAATTTACAAAATTGTAGAATATCATAACTTACCTGGACTTAATAATGTTTGTTGTTGATTAAAAATGACGAAAGATGTTGTGATTCAATTTTTTCTTGTTACTTATAGTTGAGGTTATAATAGTATAATAATCCAAAACTGACTATTTGCAAATTCTTTGTGCTATAATTTGACCAATTAACATTTATATCCCTTTAGCAATACGAAATAAACCAACCGTTAACTTGCGAATTCTCCGAGCACTAATATAACTAACCTGACCTGATTGATATGTACAACTCCCATCCCCATTTTGCAATTCGCCTTGGTAGACTCGACGCCAGCGCCGCTGGTGGGCACTATTGTAAACCTAGGTAGGGTGGTAATATCTTATAAATACAATGAAGAAGATAGGAAGGAGTCACTTTTTATTAATTTAATAATTTATTGTCGTTTTGTAATTTATATGGAGTGTAATCATCTTTAAATTTGCACAACGGATCACTGTGCTATGGTGTGGTTATTAATCTCTTAATCTAAATTTGTCCCTTTATCTAATACTGCTGCATGTACTTACCACCCTACCTACGTTTACAACGTTACCACTAGCGGCGCTGGCGATTGGTCTACCATAGCGAATAAATGAACACTGTTCTTTCTGAGAAGTATATTACGTCTGAGGCTGAAAAAGACATGAGTTCCCGATCCTTCTACGAAATTCCTACCAATTGAAGAGCTTTCCGACAAATAAATAAATAAAAGTTGCAATGGAATTAATTAAGTATCCTGAATCGAGGATCGGCCGAGGATCTACCGTTCTCTTTGTCTAAAAACTGTTCAGTGATAAGTACACGTGACCGGTCGGTAAGACATTGACTGTTGAAAGCAAAGCTACTTATAACCCCTATAAGCTTGTTGACATGTATATTAGATATATTTCGCTGTGATTAAATATAACTTATATTTGATTAATAATGAATGACGCGGGAACTAATGTGAAAGATCATGCTCATGCATATATTCATGTGCCTCCAACGAAAGCAGGCGAAAAATTTATTCGTTTAAATGTGCCTGCAGCAAACATAAGAAAGTTTGATTATTATAATTATACCAGAAATCCAGAAGAATATAAGAATAAACTATGTACTTACAAGGATGATGAAGGACTTAAGAAGAAATGCTTCATTTTAACTGCCGCAGGTATATTACTTAATTGTACATTTTATACTTATTGTATTTAATTTGAATTGAATGTTCTAGATAGTTTTTATGATGTTCAACATATGATTAATAGCGGAAAAAGATTTCGCATTCCAAAACTACAGGAGTCGATTCATATGAGTAGCGAAAGTAGTATAGATAATATTAAAGATGATAAAGAAATTTTAGAGAGGACCAAAAGTGAAAGAAAAGTTTATACTTTTTTTTATGTACATGTATTCATGAAGTGAATTTAATATAAATTACTTTAACAACATTTCGTATTTCAGGAATTTAAAAAATGTAGAACAGAAAATAAAAAACAAGAAAATGATGATATTATTAACAAATATATTAATAATAATATTGATAGCTTTTTACATAAGTCATATAATGATGATGTCGAAGATGCTGAAGTTTCCCGATCACAGTCAGAAACACCAGCGACAAATTTCAGGACATCAACTCCACAAAAATCATTTACAAATTCAGCTTTGCAATGTGAAGAATGTAAAGCAATGAATGTTTACAAAATGCAGGCATCATATTTATCAGAAAAATGTAGAACAGCTGAGTTGGAAGCAGAAACATGGAAAAGAAAATATGAAGAAGCATTAAAGAATGTAAATGGCTTTTCGTGCACTTTCTGTGCTGAACACAAACAAGGTAATATGGACATGTTGATGACTTAAATACATGTTCTATTAATTAATTGTGTGTATGTGTGTGTGCGTGTGTTTACGGTTAATTATAATCAATATCTATTATCTTTTTTAGATGCTGAAAATCTTGCATATTTAGATAAGGTGTACATGTATTCAAGTACTTTAGCTGTAGAACAAGAGACTATTGGTGATAAGATTCTGTTGTCGAATGGGGTTTCTTGTAATGCCAAAGCGTACAGAGATTCAATCAAAGCAAAGAATCCCATAGAAGTCATTAAATTGCTATCTACAGGAGTTTACGGGTATGAAGATTTGGCTAAGAGATGCGTCAGAAAACAAAAAAATAATAAAGACCATATAGAATTTGATCAAAATCGTTCCAAGGCTATTGAAAGGGTGTTTTACAGGTATTTGCGATTAAACAGATATCCTATGCAACTGATCAAAAAAGAATTAGGTACGTATCACCACAATGCCATTGTTTGCGCTCGATCCAAAATGAAAAGGCAAAATGATGTTGAGGAAACTATGGCGGCTCTGCAAAACCAAGTTGATCAAATTAACGATGGAACAGCATTTTCTAAATAACAAGAACATATTTTTATTTATTACTTTTTAAGTTTCATTTGATAAATGCTAACCTAATCGATTGACTTAATTGAAGTTGGGTTAAGTGCAACAGAATAGATGCAACCTAATAAAGTTTCCAAAGAGTTTTGTATGCTTATGTTAGCAGGAACTTTGTAAGAGTATTTTTATAGTTACAAAAAGTTTATTCCTGTAAAACAACTTTTATATCATTTTTATAACTGCAAAACGAATTCGTTTAGCATTAATACTTTCTCAGCAACCATTAAAAAATACATTTATATTTTTTTGAGAAATTAGAATGTGCGATTAGTTATATATGACAAAAGAAATTTTCCTTTTTTTTAACTATTGATAGTTTATTATAAAAGAGTATTTATAATAAGATATTAAGTTGTAAAACATTAAGAAAAATTTGTTCTCAATAAATTATTTTATAAATTATTAGTTCACTTTTCATCTTAACCTTTATTATATCCTTTAAGATTTTTTATACATACAATATATATGAACATTTAATATAATATAATGATTTGAATAGAATACATTATTTCATAGTCTTTTTACATTTTTTTACACTTTTTAGATATATTAGTTCTAACAAAGTAAAAAATTAAAGGCTGATTGATACTATTTGTACGACAGATTTCGTAACCTCAAAATATATCAATAGACGAAAGGAGTACACTAGAAAATTTTGAAAATTAGACAAACTTTGATAGATGACTAAAGAAATAATATTTCTTATTGTGTGGTAACTATTTTCTTACCTGCTCCCTGCTCTATCAAAATTTCCGCAGTCAAACGATAAACATTTCTGTCGCGTGCGTACGTGCGTGTGTGCGTGCGTGCGTGCGTGCGCGCGCGCGCGTTTGTGTGTGTGTGTGTGTGTGTGTGTGTGTGTGTGTGTGTGTGTGTGTGTGTGTGTGTGTGTGTGTGTGTGTGTGTGTGTGTGTGTGTGTGTGTGTGTGTGTGTGTGTGTGTGTGTGTGTGTGTGTGTGTGTGTGTGTGTGTGTGTGTGTGTGTGTGTGTGTGTGTGTGTGTGTGTGTGTGTGTGTGTGTGTGTGTGTGTGTGTGTGTGTGTGTGTGTGTGTGTGTGTGTACCGCGAATACAATTTGTCGTACAAATAACCGTGCCGAAAATTAAATATGTAATAAAAGGCGGAAAAAATATAATAAATTGTACAGAAATGTAAAATTATGTAAAAAAATGTAAGTTTCTGTAAAAAACTATAAAGTGTTACACTTTCTTACGTTTGATTACATTATTTTGTTCTTTTTTTGACACTTTTTTACACTTTTTCATATTTTGGTTCTAACGAAAGAAAAAATAAAATATGTAATAAAAGGCGGAAAAAATGTAATAAATTGTATAGAAATGTAAAATTATGTAAAAAAATGTAAGTTTATGTAAAAAACTGTAAAGTGTTACACTTTCTTACATTTTATTACATTTTTTGTTCTTTTTTGACATTTTTGTACACTTTTTCATATTTTTGTTGTAACGAAATAAAAAATATAATATGTAATAAAATGTGAAAAAATGTAATAAATTGTATAGAACTGTAAAATTATGTAAAAAAATATAAGTTTCTGTAAGAAACTGTAAAGTGTTACACTTTCTTACATTTTATTTATATATCTTTTCATTCGTTTTTTACATTTTTTTACACTTTTTTACGTTACGTTAAAATAAATGAAAAAATGCCAAATTTTAAAAAAGTAAAAAACGGTAAGAAAATGTAAGAAACTGTAAAAATATGTAAGAAAATGTAAGAAAGTGTAAAAAACGTCCGAAATCCAATATAAATATACGATTACTTACATTTTCTTACGATTTCTTACGTTTTTTTTACAGTTTATTACACTTTTTGAACATTTTCGATTTCCGCTAGGGTATATATAAAATTTATTTTTAAAATGAACTAAAGTCTATTATTTATTTTTAGAAAACAAATTTAGTTTGGTAAAATTTTTTTTTTTGAATTTTTTTCTAAAAATTAAATTTTTAATTTTTCTCTAAACAATCTATACATAATTTTCTTTAAATATTCTGTGCCATTATCACATCTCAGTTTTTTAATTTTCTTGCCAGTCATATTTTCTACTAAATTAATATATTCATTAAATTTATCAAATACTTCATCTTTTGACTTTATCGGATAAACCCTAGCTATTTTACTATAATCGTCAATAAAAGTAATAAACTATTTTTCCCCTTTGTAACCGTCTGAGTGTGGCCCATTTAAATCTGTATGTACCATCTCTAAAATCTCTTTAGCTCTTTTCCTATTATTCTCAAAAGGAATATTGTGCATTTTATTCTCAATATACGTTGCACATTTAAAATAATCAGACTCAATTTCATTAGGCAATCCTTCCAATACTTTATTTTTACACATAGTATTCAAATAATTAAAATTAACATGTCCTAATGTTCTATGCCATTTTTCTTTTAAAGTCATTTTTCCGATTCCTTTCTAACTATATTTGACTCTACATTATTTTATAAATAACTCGTCATTATATAAATCCTATCTTTCTTCCAAGCAACTGCAATTAATTTATTATTATCATAAATCTTTGAATTATTCCCAATTGATACAACTTTATATTTATCAGTTACTTTAGCAAAACTAATTAAATTTCTGTTCATATCTTTTACATAGAAAACATTTTCCATTTCTACTTCCGTTTCATTATTATTAAACGTTTTAAATTTACTATTAACGTGTACTACTTTAGTTGCTTTTAGAACTCTACCATCACCTACTTTTACGTTAATACGTTCTTTTAATTCAATAAAATCGCTAAAATAATTGTCATTATTTATTACGTGATCCGTACAACCACTGTCCAAAATCCACTCAATTTTATTTTTATTTATATTGTCGTTCTCGGTATTCGTAGAATTAACCTGTACTGACACGCTGAATCCTACTCTGTCCTGCGCGCCTCGCTCAGCTTGGCCGCCGTTGCTGGCTCTCGCTCCTCGGCCGCGTTGTCCGTAGCTGCTACCGCCACGCCGGTTGAAGGTGGATCGCTGTTGGCTAGCTCCGCGTCCGCGCGCGCCTCCTCGCTGTTGCGAGTAGCCTCTGCCGGTTCCCCCTCTCCTCTGTGGCGCGCGACTCTCCTGGCCGCTTCCGCCTCCTTGTTGTGGCGCGTGATTCCCGGAATTGTTTTTCGATGGGCAATCGTATTGTATGTGTCCTTCACCACCACATGAATAACACAATGTCCTCTTTTCTTTTCTAAATTTTTCTTCTTCTCAAATACAAAAGCATTCGATTTTAAATTTTCACTTTCACTATGTCTTTTCTTGAAATCTAATTCCAATTTTGATTTCACAAATTCCACTGTTTTGTCCTTTTCCTTTAATGCATCCACAATATCTACTATGTGCGATAAACTTTCTGGTAGCGTCAGTAAATAATAATTTAATTTACCTTCTTTTGTCACATTTTCTCCTGCATTTTTTAATTCGTTCACTAACTTTTCAAATTTATTATAAAATTCTGTCGGATTTTCACTTTCTTCCATTTTCAAATCGAGCAGTTTTCTCTTGCACAACAACTTTCCTGCACTACTTTTAATTAAATAATTCTCGTCTAGTTTATCAATCATTTTTTTGGCACTTTCTTCAGAAATTGTTAACTCCAGTTGCGTATTTGTTATACTATTCACAATATAGTTTTTAGCTTTTATCTCTTTTTTCTTCCATACTGCTTGTGTTATTTCTTCCGGTCTTTCGTCATGTTCAATAACTTAACTGCATTCCTTAAATTCCCAGATCAGCTTTAGTTTGTACTTCCCTTTGTCGTACTGTGTCCCATCAAACATTTGCATTGTAAATCCTTTGTTTTCCGATGTCATTTTGATTTCCGCCGGAACTTCTTTTTGTTCAACTTCTTTATTTTCAGTTTCAATCTTGACAGCTTCCTTGTTTTTTGCATCTCGAACTCTAATTAGCAAAACCAGAGTCTGGAGGGCCGATTTCACAGTTGATCAAGGTCTTATTTTTGCTGTTATAGACTCACGTTCTACAAATACTGTTTTCAAAGCAATCATAGTTCGTCTATCTATTCCTTGGCATTTTCATTAACTTTCAAATATATAATAAATAACAGTGGGAGTACGACTGAATAACAAAAATGATAGGTACTGGCCTCTAGATGGCTAACAGAAAGAATCTAATATTATTTCTACAGATATAGATTAATTTTTCAGTAATCTCGACTGTAAAGTCATAATAATTCCGATGTTATATTAGATAGCATACTTATTAACGTAGGAATATAACCATTTACATCGAAGATACGTCTATAAATTAGAGAAGTTATAGCGACCTGACACCTTAAGGTAACCCGAAGATTCAGATAATATTAAGACTATGAGAAAGTCATTTACAGTTAATGTCAATGGTAAAGACATATTCTTGTATAATGCATAATATATAATATATAATATATAATATATAATGTATAATGTATAATGAAGTATAACTTTCGTCACAGTATGAATTGAATACTGGTGAGGATAGCTATGAACAAGATATATTATATGCCCCTAATTGACTAAATTAACTAATAGAATATTGTACTTAGTTCGAGTCATTCATCAGGCAAAGATGCGTTTGCGAAGCCATATCCGTTCCCGTATGTAATACTTAATATACAATTGACGAGGTATCAACAACTTGCATCTAATTTATGAACCCAATCCTTCATACAAACTGAACGCCCCGTAATACATCGCATTCGACGTAGCGTGTCTCTCGCATCTAGGTTTGCGTCTCGAACTCTAATTGGCACGATATGAGTCTAGACGGCCGATGTTACAGTTGATCATGGTATTATTTTTGCTGTTATAGACTAACGCTCTACAAATATTGTATTCAAGGCAATCATAATTCTTATATCTATTCTTTGGCATTTTCATGAACGGTTCAATGTGTAATAAATAACATTGGGAGTCTGACTGAATAACAAAAATGATAGGTACTGGCCTCTAATTGGCTAACGGAGTGAATCTAATATTATTTCTACAGATATAGATTAATTTCTCAGTAATATCAACTGTGAAGCCATAATAATTCGGATGTATATTAGATAGCATATTTATTAAAGTAGTAATATAAACATTTACATCGAAGATACATCTATAAATTAGAGAAGATATAGGAGCCCATATAGGCGCCTTAACATTTTCATCAGATGCCTTAAAGGGGCCTAACGATTGCCCTGAGACTATTTCTAGCCGCTTCTATCTATTCCTTGGCATTTTCATTAACGTTCAAATATGTAATATGTAACAGGAAGTAAGACTGAATAACAAAAATGATACTGGCCTCTAATTGGCTAACGGAATGAATCGTTATATATTATAATAAATAACAGTGGGAGTACGACTGAATATCAAAAATGATAGGTACGCCTCTAGTTGGCTAACCGAATGAATCTAATATTATTTCTACTGATATAGATTAATTTTTCAGTAATCTCAACTGTAAAGTCATAATAATTCCGATTTATATTAGATAGCATACTTATTAACGTAGGAATATAAACATATACATCGAAGATACGTCTATAAATAAGAGAGCTTATAGCGACCTGATACCCTAACTGACACCCAAAGATTCAGATAATATTAAGACTATGAGAAAGTCACAAGTAATGTCAAGGATGAAGACATATTCGTTCTTGTATAATGCAGAATAATAATTTTCGTCGCAGTATGAATTGAATATTGCTGAGGATAGCTATGAAGAAGATATATTATAGGCCCCCAATTGACTAAATTAACTAATAGAATATTGTACTTAGTGCAAGTCATTCATCAGGCTAAGATGCGATGCTGAAGCCATATCCGTTCCCGTATGTAATACTTAATATACAATTGACGAGGTATTAAGAACTTGCATCTAATTTATAAAGCCAATCCTTCATATAAATTGAACGTCCCGTAATACATCGCAGTCGACGTCGCTTGTGTTTCGCATCTAGGTTTGCGTCTCGAACTTTAATTAGTAAGATCAGAGTCTAGAGGGCCGATTTTACAGTTGGTCAAGGTCTTATTTTTGCTGTTATAGACATACGTTCTACAAATATTGTTTTCAAAGCAATCATAGTTCTTCTGTCTATTACTTGGCATTTTCATTAACTTTCGAAAATGTAATAAATAATAGTGGGAGCATGAGTGAATATCAAAAATGATAGGTACAGGCAGAAGCCTGTAATGAGAACATTGGCTAACAGAATGAATCCGATATTATTTCTACAGATATTGATTCATTTTTCAGTAATCTCGACTGTAAAGCCGTAATGATTCCGATGTGTATTAGATAGCATACTTATTAACGTAGAAATCCTCTATTAAATTAAGGAGCTTATTTTCCAGTGTCTTTTTTTCCGGCAAGTTCTGTCATGTTGTTTTCATTCTTTATGGAGGTTTCATTTTTTATGGTGGTTTTATTCTTTATTGTGTTTTCATTCTTTATGGTGTTTTCATTCTTTATGGTGTTTTCATTTTTTATGGTGTTTTCATTTTTTATGGTGTTTTCATTCTTTATGGTATTTTCATTTTTTGTGGTGTTTTCATTCATTATGTTGTTTTCATTTTTTATGGTGGTTTCATTCTTTATGGTGTTTTCATTTTTTAAGGTGTTATCATTCTTTATGGCGTTTTCATTTTTTATGGTGTTTTCATTCTTTATGGTGTTTTCATTTTTTATGGTGTTTTCATTTTTCATTGTTTTTGCTTTCTCAAAGAGAAAGCCTTGTTTCGGCAAAAACATTTTATTTCTATTTTTCGCTTAGGAACTCATATTTAGGTTCACAGAGTCCAAAAAAGTATTTTTTTAAAAATGTGAGTATGTCTGTACGTACGTACGTATGTACATACACGTTCGTACGGGTGTGGTGCCCCCGTAACTACTTTTAAACGGCACGGTGGGTCGTTTCCAAATTTTGCACAGATTTTAACTCGTTAATCGAAAGGGCGCTTGAACATTTGAAAGATCAAAATTTGAACTGGTTCGGATTTTAGAGCTAATTATGTCATTTTTGAAAAAAAAAAATTTTTTAATTTTTTCGATTTTCTCTTAAGGGGACAAGCCATGGTTAAAACTGAAAAAAATAAGAATAAATAATTTGATTAATAATAAATTCCAGGTGTAATCTTTGAACTTAATATTTTTCCCACTAATAAGTAGTGTTATTACCTACAATTTCCGCCTGTAGTTAGCTGATAATATACATCTGGCTCTTGCGTACATTTTATTAAGGCCATGTGAAACCGTGAAATTCAATATTTTTTAAATCAACATTTAAAAGTTTATTTGGAAAAAGACGAACGTCAAGCGCTCCGTACACGTAAACACTATATTCAGATTTTTTTTTGGGTGATTCTATTGGTATTTTCATGAGATATCCATGTTTGAAAAGTAGCTTAATTGCAGATTCCTACTTACCGACAGTACGGTTTTTATTTAATTAAATAAATTCTCATCATTTTTTTGGAAAAACACGAACGTCAAGCGCTCCGTATATGTTAATACTATACTCAGATTTTTTTTTGGACGATTCTATTGGTATTTTCATGAGATATCCATGTTTGGAAATTATGTCGGTATTTCACATCACCTTAATGATTTAACTCTGATTTATTGATTGCCGTAGGTTTACTTTTCAACAACTAAATAAAATAACTTGAAATTCATGGCTTGATCTTTATTTTTACATCAGTTACCAGTTTTCTGTGCTACTTTTCCTAAAAAAATTTTTTTAATATTTATTTTTTATGAAAAATCTCAATTTTTTGTATATTTTATCAAAAGTTCTATAATTTTATTTTTTTTATTTTTTTCTGAAGCTTTTTTCAAAAAAGTAGCGCACATTCCTTGTGGCTAATGTAAAAAGGAATGCTCACCTAAAATTTCAAGTCATTTCGTTCACTTGGTGAAAAATAAACTTACGGCAATGACCCTGTAAACACAAAAACCAAGTTTTTCAGAAATCATGTTTGAAACTTGAGTTTCTTATAACTTATGGTAAGCTTTTCAAAACTACTTACAAAAATCTTTTTCACAATTCTGTATAACATACTTTGATTAAACATGAAAAATGGAATATCCATATGACAGTTATTTTGGCACGGACACTCTAATCATCTCATGTCTAGTCTCATTAAATATCTGTAAAAAAAGGTTTAATTAGCTTAATGACATCTTTATATTATTTAGAATAATACATTATTGTAGCTCTTATCTTTTTTTTCGTATTAGACTAAAATATTTTTATTCTTTGATGCTGCAGTCTATAACCTACAAAAATCATCTATTCCGGGTGACAGATCCAATCACAAATTAACTAAAAAGAAAAACAATAAATATTAACTATTTTTATACGTATAAGTAAAAAAAAAATCTTTTAATTACTTACTCTAGTAAGAACCTGGTTCATATGACTCTTCTGGTAACTGGAGTCGTACTCTCCTTCTTTTTCTTCTACTTCCTGTCGAGAGAGATCTTCATAAATTGGTTTTAACTGCTCCATCACTACTGTTGGAATACTGCCTGTATGATAGAAGCCTTTCAGTTTTTTCTGGGCTTTCGCTTTTTGCCACTTGCACCAACTCTTTTCTCCTTTCGGACACAAATGATGTTGAGGTGATTTATCTGTGGAGATTTTGTGGTAATAAGTGGCCCATATCGCATTGCTCATATCTTTCACTGAGTTCGCATTGCCCCTGATGGCATTACCATAGTAGGTGGTGAGCTGATCAATAACTTGTCAGTTGCTAAAGTTGGATAAATTCTTGGTATTGTTGGAGTAGTACAGTTTACTTGTACTCCCTCCCCTCTCGCCGGAACCTGCACCACCGCGTGCTGGCTTTGAAATTTCGAAAAATCAGAAAATGACGGAGGCGGGGCTAGTGGTGTTGTTGGTGGAGCGCTCGGTGGTTTTTTTATAGAGCTATATTCTTCTTGAGCCCGCTTCTTTTCTTCCTTTCGAGTGGGCTTATGCCGTGCAGTGTGCAATAGCAATTGCGTTACCGAATTCCAAATGGCTCCTATAATATGAATTAACCAGCCATATAAACTATGTAATGCATATCCATGCAGAATTGTATCAATTAAAAATTTTATTACTCGACCTATCATAATTATTCCTATTATTCCTGCACTTATAGAACCGTAAGATAGAAATTGACCCCATATTTTTTTCCATGTATCGTTCGCAAGTGCAGTTAATGCTTCCTCATCGAACAAGCGTGCTATAAACATACCATTTTTGTCCGTTGATCTGCCTGACATACCCATGGCTAGAGAATTCAACATTGCACCTCGCTCGGCTGGAAACATTAAATGATGTCTTAACGCTTGTATGTCTGACTGTGTGTAAATACCGCTTTTTGCTAATTCGAGAGGTTCAGTATAATTCCAATTGTTTTTTGTGGCTGGTTTGAGGATAGCGGGTTTAATTCCTTTTGTGGTACCATGAGGCAGTACCGTGTACCAATCTTCGCCTAGTAGAAACATAGGTGGGATCAATGGGTTGCAAGTAGTTTCAGTACCGTATTGCTTTAAAATATGTGTTTTAGGAGATAAAAAATAATTTTTTTCGTCTTTTACTACAGGCAACTCTTGATAGCACCTTGGTGTTTCTCGTCTTTGAACATCTATTTGCACACATTTCATTAAATGAACTACTTCCCCGCTACCAAACCCATATAACCACTTTTTTCATTATTTGATAGGCGAACAGATCTGGTTCGGTACTTGCGATACTTAATGCGTTCGCTATAACTCTTTTTTCTAATTCGCATTTTTGCATAATTAAATCTCGATATAAGCGCTTTAATTCCCCTTTTATGTGTTTTTCGACATAAACAAATTTAGAATTAACATATGCAAAGATATCTAAGTTATGTACTGTAGGATGTTTAATTTTTCCAAATGCTTCTATAGCAGGACCCTCAAAGAAAAATAATTTAGGATGTTCTGTGCGTATTAAGTCATATGAGCAAACTGAAATAGTACCGACTGCCGTAAATGCAAAAGTTATTTCGCTTGACTCCATTACATAAACTGGATGTCTCTCATTTCCTTCCTCTATTATTTTATTTACATACCCCGCGTATAATTCTGAATACTTATGTTCTTCGCATGATGACACCGGTAATGGTTCCCAGAAAGCGTACCCTGCTTCAATATCTATACATATGTCTTCGTTAAATTTGCAACGAGTACCTGATTTTAGTATAACCTCATTAGCATTTAAATTCACAGGAGTATAATAATCTTGTAAGGTTATTGTGACATAACCCATGACTACCGCATCATCGAATACTCCATACGGGTCGGAGTATGTACCTGGATTACTACAATCTCCCGCCTGATCTATTTTCCCCACAAAAGTCATTGGATAAACGATAGTCCCATTATGTTTTAAATTTGAGATAAGCTCGTCGCGAACTCTATGGCTGCGATGCACATGCATTCGCCGACATTCTTCATTAGTAATTTCGTCTAGAAACTTAACTTCCCCCCTATTCTTGTCTTTTCGATGCGAGAATGCCCCACAATATGTAACTGAACGCTTAATTTCTACCTTACATAGTCTTACATGAGTGCTTCCAAAATCGTTCAATTGTAATAATCTAACATAAACCTTGGTAGTATTGACCACGGGCTCCGCTATGTCTCATTCCCCGACGTTTATTAATGAAAATGTGGTGAGGTTCGAGACTTGCTGAGAGCAGTCGTAACCAATTATGGTATTAACTGTTTTTGATGTTAGCAGCAACGCTAGTACACAAAAAACGATTTTCATCTGCAAACATTACAAAGTATTAATCTTTTTGATTTCAAGAAAAGAAAATGGCAAAAATGCTCTATTTATCATAAAGAAAAAGAGAACATCATAGAAACTGCACTAATGTTAAAACAGTAACATATATCAAAATTAACTTAAAAAAAAAAAAAAAAAAAAAATAATAGTTGGTTTAAAATAATAAAATTAATAGTATTACTAGTTTTCTCTTTTTCGCATTTTTGCTATTTATTAGTTATAATATATTTTGCGTTATATTTATAGTTATAATAATATATTTATAGTTATAATAATATATTTTGCGTAGTAAATATTAACCTACTACAACGTGCCATTATCAAAGAAATCGTGCTTATTATCCTTATTTATATACAGCGTGTCCAAAAAGTCTGGAAACACCCAAATAATTTCTCAGCTGAATTACTATTGGAAAATGTTAAGGTCGCCTTTGTAGTAATTTTTTACGAGGAATCCAATGGTGACCTTGGATTCGACCTTGGACCTCATTTTTGAGGTTATTTCAAGGTCAACCTCATTTTTTTAAATGGTAACCCCTATTTTTTATAGCGGAATCTGAAAGAGCGGAAAATTTTACGTCCGGATATGTATTAAGGTATGAGGTTGAGGTTGCCCCCAGAGGTCAAATTGAGGTCAAAGTATGATTTCTTAAAAATTTCACGAGTTCAGTGGTAAAACAAAACAAACAAAGGTAAGGTTTGGTAAGTTCGAACGAAGACTTGAAGGTGACCTCTGATTCGACCTTGAACCTCATTTTGAGCCTCATTTTTGAGGTTATTTCGAGGTCAACCTCATTTTTTTAAATGGTAACCCCTATTTTTTTAGCGGAATCGGAAAGAGTGTGAAACTTTACGTCCAAACATGTACTCAGAACATAGTTCAAGAAGGACCTTGACGTTCATTTGAAGGTCATTTAAACTTAATGACGGTCTGATCTTGTGTAAACTTTTTATCACACTGAACGAGGTTAATTCTTTAGTAGTTTTCAACGAGAAATCTAATGGTGACCTTGACATTGTCCTTAAAAGTCATGTCAAGTTCAATTTTTTTACATTTAGCGTTACCCAGGAACAACGACGTGGACGTAGCAAAATCTGTTCCCTTTGGGGTGCTTGATTTACGTGAGTCCCCTTGCCTCTCACGATGGGGTGCTTGATTTACGTGAGTCCCCTTGCCTCTCACGATGGGGCGCTTGATTTACGTGAGTCCCCTTGCCTCTCACGATGGGGTGCTTGATTTACGTGAGTCCCCTTGCCTCTCACGATGGGGCGCTTGATTTACGTGAGTCCCCTTGCCTCTCACATTTGATTTTTTTAAACAGTATAACATCTTATTTCAAGTGCTCGAACTGTTCTCCATTCATTTCTTGACAGTAACCTAATCGATGATAGAAAGCACCAACAGCATTTTCAATCATTTCAGTAGGAATGAGAGCTGATTCATCAATGATCCTTTCACGTAATTCATCTAAGTTTAAGGGTTTTGTTTTGAATACACGATCCTTCAGATAACCCCAATAGAAATAATCTAGAGGCGTTAAATCGGGGGACCTAGCTGGCCATTCAATTGCACCTCTTCGTCCTATCCATCGATTAATGAATACTGTATCTAAGTATGTGCGAACGTTTCATGCATAATGAGCTGCTGCACCGTCCTGTTGATACCATGTGTTATTAAAGTCCTCTCCAGCTATTTCATTGGGCAAGAGAAGCCAAGTCACAATATCCACAAAAATTAAATGTCTGGGCTGGAATATTAAATAATAGGATTATAGGACCATTTTTTATTGATGGCAATTTAAATGCAGAAAAGTATGAAACTATGTTGCGGAATCAAATTGTTCCTGCTATAAGAGAAATAGCTGGAGAGGACTTTAATAACACATGGTATCAACAGGACGGTGCAGCAGCTCATTATGCATGAAACGTTCGCACATACTTAGATACAGTATTCATTAATCGATGGATAGGACGAAGAGGTGCAATTGAATGGCCAGCTAGGTCCCCCGATTTAACGCCTCTAGATTATTTCTATTGGGGTTATCTGAAGGATCGTGTATTCAAAACAAAACCCTTAAACTTAGATGAATTACGTGAAAGGATCATTGATGAATCAGCTCTCATTCCTACTGAAATGATTGAAAATGCTGTTGGTGCTTTCTATCATCGATTAGGTTACTGTCAAGAAATGAATGGAGAACAGTTCGAGCACTTGAAATAAGATGTTATACTGTTTAAAAAATCAAATGTGAGAGGCAAGGGGACTCACGTAAATCAAGCGCCCCATCGTGAGAGGCAAGGGGACTCACGTAAATCAAGCACCCCATCGTGAGAGGCAAGGGGACTCACGTAAATCAAGCGCCCCATCGTGAGAGGCAAGGGGACTCACGTAAATCAAGCACCCCATCGTGAGAGGCAAGGGGACTCACGTAAATCAAGCACCCCAAAGGGAACAGATTTTACTACGTCCACGTCGTTGTTCCTGGGTAACGCTAAATGTAAAAAAATTGAACTTGACATGACTTTTAAGGACAATGTCAAGGTCACCATTAGATTTCTCGTTGAAAACTACTAAAGAATTAACCTCGCTCAGTGTGATAAAAAGTTTACACAAGATCAGACCGTCATTAAGTTTAAATGACCTTCAAATGAACGTCAAGGTCCTTCTTGAACTATGTTCTGAGTACATGTTTGGACGTAAAGTTTCACACTCTTTCCGATTCCGCTAAAAAAATAGGGGTTACCATTTAAAAAAATGAGGTTGACCTCGAAATAACCTCAAAAATGAGGCTCAAAATGAGGTTCAAGGTCGAATCAGAGGTCACCTTCAAGTCTTCGTTCGAACTTACCAAACCTTACCTTTGTTTGTTTTGTTTTACCACTGAACTCGCGAAATTTTTAAGAAATCATACTTTGACCTCAATTTGACCTCTGGGGGCAACCTCAACCTCATACCTTAATACATATCCGGACGTAAAGTTTTTCGCTCTTTCAGATTCCGCTATAAAAAATAGGGGTTACCATTTAAAAAAATGAGGTTGACCTTGAAATAACCTCAAAAATGAGGTCCAAGGTCGAATCCAAGGTCACCATTGGATTCCTCGTAAAAAATTACTACAAAGGCGACCTTAACATTTTCCAATAGTAATTCAGCTGAGAAATTATTTGGGTGTTTCCAGACTTTTTGGACACGCTGTATAATGTAACTTAGAAAGCAAGCGTAGGATTAGGTATGTTAAAGCAACGATTTAAGCTTGTTTTTGCTCTACATGTGATTTGCGCAGGCGATTAATGTGCACTATTTTACTTTTAGTACTACTTAATTGTATCCTCACATTTCCATTTATAGAAACGTCTAAAACTAAATACGGCCCCGTATATTGACTATCAAATTTGTGTGGTTTCGGTCCCTTTTGCAACCATACGTAGTCCCCAATTTTTAATGTTAAATGATTTACTTTTCTGTCATAGTATTTTTTTGATCTTATTTTGGCTCGCAATAAATTTTCTCTTGCTATATTTTGCAAGTAGTTTATTCGTGTTATGAGAGTTTCCATATAGCCCTTATAAGTAGACGCTAGATCCTCACTTTCTATCGGCTCACTACCTGGCGTTCGAGCTAAACGACCAAATACTAATTCGAAAGGTGAGTGCCATGTTGCCTCACTTATGCCTGTGTTAAAATTAAATGTTGCTAACTCTATATAGTCATCCCAATCCGACTTATTTTCTTGCACAAAAAATTTTAAAAACTCGATAAGACTTGAATGTGATCTCTCCAAGGACCCATTTGTTTGTGGATGAAAAGCCGTAGTGTTGACTTGTTTGATTCTAAATCTTTTTGCCACTCGTTTCATTAATTTGCTCATAAAATTAGTGCCCTGATCCGTTAAAATAACTCGCGGTGCCCCGAACACACATATGACCCTCTTAATTAGACTGTTTGAAACGTCTATTGCTGTAGTTTGTGCTAATGGTTCCGCTATTGCAAATTTCGTAAATAAATCTTGGAAGGTTAATATATACTCATTGCCTTTATTAGATCTAGGCAATGGCCCTACAATATCCATACTAATGCGATCCATCGCATGTGCCCCAGAGTTAGTAATAATCATTGGCACACGTGCTTTTACCCTGACTAATTTTTTTAATTGACACTGCACACATTTTCGAATAAAATCCTGTACATCTTCTTTTAAATTTTCCCAGTTGTAAGCTTGTTTAATTCTTTTGTATATCTTAGTAACTCCCCTATGTCCGCCTATTACCGAGCTGTGTGCTTCTTGCATAATGGGGTCTCTTTCCTCGAGGGGAGGATACCTGACTATCCCTAAATACACTACCAGTGTGATGGTACTCTTAGAAAATGGATCTCTTAATTTTCTTATTACTTGTTCCCATTCTAAATTTTCTATTATTTCCGTTTTTGCTATACTTATCGACCGCGCGTCGATTTTGTTTAAGATTGGTAGTAAATTAGTACAAAGTAAACTTAAATTATTGTTTATTATGCTCAAGCCTACTCTGTTTTGCGTACGTAGTGGCATGACTATGTGTATTTTAGAATTTGTTTTTGTAACTTCTGGTATTCCTATTGTTAAATTTTTAAAACGTGGGAGCTTGTTCTGTAATTTTAATTGCATGGCACCATCGTCGCGTGGTTCACCTTCGGATGTAACAAAATACAAATAATTATCTTTTCTCATAAATAATTTTTCACGACAGAAAATAGTTGAATGAGTCGGGTTTAAATTTTCCAACATAATTTCATCTTCCATCTCCCCGTTTTCTTTCGATAGTTTGTCTCTCTCCTCTTCCTCCGAGAGAAGGTTACTCTTATTCATGTTGGTCTGTGGGTAACCCCTACTTCATGTTTCATTCAGTATGCTATTGTCTTCCTCGCCTTCGGTTGCCGCTGATGCGGTAATATGTTGTGCATCTCTACCGCTGACCTTTTCCTTTTCTATTACGCATTTATTTTTATCGTTTTTCGGCAGTTTTTTCTTTTCTGCTTCAATGTTTTCTTTGTTCCGCTCACGGGCTATGCGTCCCCTCGTGACCATATTATGAACGCACTCCTCCCCCGTTTGTTCGGTGACCGCCTCTTTTTCTTGCTCTTGCTCTTTTAGTTTTTCAGCCAGGGCAGCACTTCTTGTGATAATTAACACTCGATCCACCGGATTTCGAGAGAGAGCATCCGCTACATTCATTCTCCCTGGTCTGTATATCACCTCAAAATCATATTCGGCCAGTGTTAAACGCCACCTCATAACACGTGAATTTGGATCTTTATGTGTCTGCATCCATACTAGAGGGCGATGGTCAGTAATTACATAGAATTTTCTCACAAAAAGATAAGGTCTAAAATGTTTTATAGAAAATACCAACGCTAGTCCCTCTTTATTGAATGTATCCCATCTTCCCTCTACCTCTGATAACACACGTGAGACATATGCAACTGGTTGATCATAGCCTATTTTACCCTGAGTTAAAATTCCTCCTATCGCATAACCCGATGCGTCTGTAGTTAGGTTAAAAGGTAGTTCGAAATTTGGAAAAGCTAATATAGGTTCTTTACATAATTTATCACGTAGAATTTCAAAAGCATACTGCGTATCATCGGTCCATTTAAATTCCATTTCTTTTTTTAATAAGTTTGTGAGAGGTTTAGCTATTTTTGAAAATTGATGAATGAAGCGTCTGTAATAGCCTGCTAAACCTAAAAATTGTTTAATATTTTTTGCGTTTTTTGGCACTGGATAATTCCGAACAGCTTCCAGCTTCCTTGGATCTGGCCTTACGCCCTCTGCGCTTATTAAATGCCCTAAATAAGTTACTTCTTTTTGAAAAATTCACATTTTTCCGGTTGTACTTTTAATACCGCCTTTCGTAATCTGATGAATAATCTTTCTAATCTTTGTATGTGTTCAGCAAACGTGCGTGAGTAAACAATTATATCGTCAATAAAACAAAATAATTCCTTATTAACTAAACCCGCGAGCGCTATAGATAGTGCTCTTGAAAATGTCGCCGGCATAGTTCTTAGCCCAAAACTACCTCGATTAAAGTGATAGAGCCCACCATTTGTCACAAAAGCTGTTTTGTGGCAGTCGCGCTCATCGATTTCTAACTGATGGTAGCCTGATGCGAGATCGAACACAGAGAAGTATTTTGATCCTCCCAACTGGTCAAGTATTTCGTTAATATTTGGAAGAGGAAATTGATCATCGAGTGTTTTTTCGTTTAATTTTCGATAATCAATTACCATTCTCTACTTTCTATTGCCATGTATATCTTCTTTCTTTGGTACTAAAAAACAAGGACTAGAGTATGAAGATGTAGAAGGCTCAATTATGCCATTTGCCAATAACTCTGCAACTTGTCTTTCTATCTCGTTTTTATGCACTGGTGGCAATCGAAACTGTTTTGAAGTAACTGGCACTTCATCTACGGTTGGGATAGTTAATTTTAATATAGGTGTAGCCGTTAATTTTTCACCCGGAATGTGAAAAATATCGCTAAATCTTTCTATTAATTTTGTTATTTCTGTACGCTCTTCTGACAGCAAATGTTCAAAACGTAATAAAGATTTAATCTGACCGACGCGTTCGTTTGACAAAACTCTTTCTACCCGACAAATTACATGCTTCTCAATTTTTGAATTTGTAGATTTCCCTTTAAGAAGTTTTTTCCACTTTTCTATTACTTCTAAACAATCATCAATCAGATATGTGCACGATGAGTCGTCGAATGATCTGAGCTCAAAATGCGTTTTTAAATCGCGAAACATTTTGTAGTGCTCGTTAAAAAACTCATTCCTATTTATTATCTTCAACAATATTTCAATTAATATTTCTATATCTTCGGCATTATCATACAAAATACTGTAATTTGCTTGGCTTTGATTGAGTAACTTTTGTAACATTATCAATCTTTCAAAAATGAACTCCTCATTAATTCCTTGATTGTTACTTGTATTAAAATTTGCTTTGTCTTTCTTTTTCTTCGAATTATCTCCAGAATTTAATTTAGCATTTATATCCAAACTTGATTCCTCTTTCCCTTTTGAGTTAGAATTTTTATTTTGTTCTGAATTTCTTTTCGAATTTTCGTTTGCACTCGAGTTTGTTTTAATCCAAGACGAAAAATTTTCTTTAGAGTTTGATTTCAAATTTTCTTTTGAATTTGAAAAATTTTTATTAGAATTTGGATTTGAGCTAGGATTTTTATTAGAATTCGCACTCGAGTTAGGATTTTGATAAAAATTCGCAATTGAGTTAGAATTTTGACAAGAATTTGCATTTAAGTTAAAATTTTGATAAGAATTTGTAATTGGGTTAGCGTTTTTACAAGAATTTGTACTTGTATTGAGATTTTGACAAGAGTTTGTACTTGAGTTAGGATTTTGACAAGAATTTTTATTCAAGATAGAATTTTGATAAGAATTTATGATTGAGTTAGAATTTTGACAAGAATTTGTTCTTGCATTAGGATTTTGACAAGAGTTTGTAACTGAGTTAGAATTTTGATTTACTTTGTGATTTTCTTTTGAATTTAATAAATTAACGTCTTCATTAGAATTTGATATAAAAGTAGAATTTGATTTAGAATTTTCATTTGAATTTGATCTAAAAGTAGAATTTGTTTTCGAATTTTCGTTTGAATTTAACAAACTAAATTTCACATCTCTCAAGTGGAGATTTTCGTCAGCGTTTGAGCTAACTCCAATAATTATTTTTAAATTTTTATAAGAGTCCAATTTTAATGTGACATTTTGATTTGCAAAATTTATTTCTTTTATATTATGTAAACTTAAAATCTCTTCTGTTTCAAGTTTAGCTTGCTCCCGGTTGCTGGTGACCGTTCTTATTTCGATAAAGTTACTTTTGACCTGTGTTGGAGTTTGGGGTTCCACGGGAAAATTTATGAGTCGAAAAACTTCCTCTTTATTCTGACTTAGAATTTTTTGTATAGCTTGAGCCGTATCTTCAGTTTTCTTTTCACTCCTATTTTTATGTTTTATAATTTCCGAGTATACTTCCTCCGCTGTATCATTCTGGTCTACTTTGTGTGCGTAATTAATGCGTTTACTAGAATTTACTAAAGTTTTTTCATTTTTTTCATAGAACGGAATAGACAAATCACTAATGATCAGTTGCTTAGTTCCATAGTCGATTTTTGTTCCTAACTGAGAGAAAAAATCACTCCCTAGTAATCCATCTTCGTTTATTGGAAAATCGTTATTCACAATATGAAATTCAATGGCGAATTTAAAAAAATATAGTTTTATTTTACCTAAAGTAAAAATGCTACTGTCTGTTATGCCTTTCAATTCCAAAATTTCATTTTTATTAATTGCTGTTTTTTCAGCTAAATTGTTCTTTTTTAACAGATTTGGTCCCGCGCCTGAATCTAATATTAAAAACATTTCTCTGTTATTACTCGGATTACTAAAGGAAATTATTGGTGATTTGCTATTTTCGCTTAACCGAACGTGTCTTTGGATGATTGCGGATTGTTCTGCTTTTCGTCTGGGCGCTTTACTAAGTCCGTCTCCCGTCTCGCGCCTTGTTGACGGGAACTCTGACTGTTTCCCACCTGTACTTGTGTATTTCTCTGACTATTGTTGTATGCGAGTTTTCGACAGTTTATTATTTCATGCCCCTCTTTTTTACAATATCGACAAAATAATTTCGTTAGTTCATTATTTGAAAATGTGGCGTTCTGTCTTTGTACATATTGGTCCCCCGTATTTCGTGGAGCCTGCGCGGGTCTATCCTGTGTTCATTGTGTCGGCGCGCCCGATCTCCGCGGGTCCACCCAGGTAGGTAATGGTTGCCTATTTTGGAAGTTTGGTGGTTTCCCTGTGTATTGCCAGCAGTTTAAAGCAATATGACCTCTTCTGTTACATATTTGACACGTTTCTATAGTTTTACTATCCACTAAATATATTTTATCTTCTCTTGAAGAATTAGTTTTCTTTTCTGTAATTATTTTAATAGTGTCATTTAATTCTTCTGGCTCATAACACGCGAAGTCCCTTTCGATTTCTATTGCTTCCGCAGTGGCCTTTTCTAAAGTTCTTGCTTCTCCCATGCGTGCTTTAATTACCCAATGTAAACCTCGAATAAAAAATTTTACCAAGTCTTTTTCCAATGCTTTTTGAGAATCTCGCGTAGATCTCTTCTCACGATGTTCTGACTCAGTAATTTCGTGTCCTATCGCACGCACTCTATTTGAAAAAACTACTACGCTTTCATCGCGTTTTTGTTTTACACTAGCTAATTCCCCGTGTAGTTGGTGATACGTTTTAGCCGAACCGAAAATATTGTCGAAAAAATTCGCTATATCATTTATTGATTCAAATATCTTTTTTGCTGCACTTTTTAGTGCCTCGCCGTATAAACGTAATTTTATTAATTTTGCTAAATCTACCTCAAATTGTTCTGGGATAATGCTACATGCTTCCCGACAGCCTTGTATAAATTGTGTTAAAGGAATATTTACTCCATTATATTTCGGAATTAATTCTAACGCGTTCTTAATTGACAACGGCCTAACTTGCCCTAGGGTACTGTTTCCGGAAAAATTATTCATCCTTTGTGACAAGTTATACTTTGGATTTATCAAATATGTATCCGAATTAAATGGTGTGCTGTATTTAAGCTGATCGTTAGGTAAAAAAAATTTTCGCCGTTTCCTGAACTTATTTTATTTTTTTCCTCGTCTGATGATTTTTGTAAAGATGTTTTATTGTTTTTTAATATGGAATAAAATTTTGTGTTGTCGGCCGTAATTTCTGGATTATCGAAACTTATGTTGTTGATTATTAATTCCGATTTTGCTGTTACAGCCCCCGTGATATATTCGATAATATATTTTGGATCGATTCTTTGATTTATTAAATCTCCGAGCGCTTCAATTAAATATTTATCTTTACAACATTCTATTATATCGTCTTTACTAACATGATCGGTTAAAATTTCAATAAGTGATTCTATTCTTTTATCCTTTGTTTGCACTTCCGCGTCTAGAAAACCGCTTTCGTTACGGCTTTTAAAGAAATCTAAAATATTTGTTAGCGTTTGTCCCTCTGGTAAGTTAGGTTTTAGTTTTAATGCCTGTTTTAGCAGAATAGCCTCTGCTTCTTCATTACGCCTATCGTCACCTTCCTTGGCTACCGACATATCATTCAAGCCCGCAAAACAAAAACTATCTGCCTAATCCTTTCTAAGGAGGGGCCCCCAATTGTTACGTCCGGGTTGGGTAACAATAACAATAAGAATGTTAGTCTAATGGCTAAAAGCGCGTGATGAGACTTTTCCCGATTCGGACACAATGTGCATTACTCCAGGATGGGACGGCAGGTAGGAAAATGAAACTGACGCGCGGTACGCCTCGAGACAGTGTGTAGAATTTTAATGACTTACCTTTAGAATGTCGAACTGCTTTGTGAGAATCTGCACGCCCGCCGTGACCCTTACAATGTCAGTGGTCAGTTGTCGCTCCGTGGGGGTCTTGTCAGAAGAACGCAGGAGTGAAGAGTTTAGGACTATTAAGGTCACGAAAAAACTTAACACGGATTAATATATAAATTTAACGTTTATTGTGAAATGGGCTCAACTAAGTAAAAATTACAATTGCACGAGGTGATGCATAGTCTACGCGAGTTGGCTTCTAAGTCCCCCATACCAGGAGTCTTCGCCCCCTTTTAAAGGTAAAAAGTTGTAAATCTTCCTGCCGTCGCCTTTTTGATTTGCCTAGGTGTTGCTGTCCCACTCTTCTCGATGATCTTTGATGATTTCGGCGGCGCACCCTTTGATTTTAGAATACGCTACGCATATCGGGTGGGAGTGAAGGGAAAAGGCAAGAAAACTGACTCTAGCTGATTCAGTATTGTGCGCTGGAGTACTAATGCTTACTCCTCTAATTGGCGGCGAATCTCTGATGCTTGAGTGGATGTGCGTTTTGATAGCGTGTTAGGCAATAAAAAAAAACGCGTAAAACTGCACCAGGGGAGTGGCACACACTTAAGAGAGAATGAAAGGAAAACTAAAGGAAACCGCGTCTTCGTGCCTCCGTTCGAGGATCTTTTTGGTAACTATTCTTCCTGGATGGCGGCATCTTTTGAGCGTTTATGCGTATCCCCCTTTTTTTTATCGTGTGGGAGAATATGAAGAAAGCGGCAATGCAGCAGGTTCGTTGGGAAAGATGAAGAGAGAAAGGAAAACAGCGCACACCGGCAACCACATCGGCAACGTCGCACGACGCGACAATATCATTGATTTCCAATATATCAAAAATTTTTGAAAAAGTTATACACAAAAGATTATTACATTTTGTCAACCAATGTAATTTATTATCAGATAAACAATTTGGATTCAGAAAAAACAAAAGTACTAAGGATGCCTTTTTCACATAACAGATCTAATTACAATGAACTTGACAAAAGTGACCCAATTACAAAATAATTAATTAACCCAATTACATTCCTTGATCTTGCAAAAGTCTTCGACACAGTTGATCATCAAATACTTCCAGATAAATTATACAACTACGGTATAAGAGGAAATGCCCATAAACTAATGAAAAGTTATTTAAGTAATAGAAAACAAAGAGTCAAAATAAACAATCAATTCAGTGAGTATGAAACAGTTGATGTGGGAGTCCCGCAAGGCACGATCCTAAGGACCATTGTTGTTTATTATGTACATAAATGAGATATGAACTCAATGCCAGAGAACCTCAAGATCAACCTCGAGATGAGAATTCATATCAAAATCAAGATCACTATCAAGATCTAAATAAAAATCTAATTCAAGATCAAAGTCAAGATTACAACCAAGATCCACTCGCCATTCCCTCGAATAATATTATGATATTATAAGTTGAAATTTTATATAAACCTCGCTTAGATTGTTGAGAAAGAAAATGTTCGATCTGTATCTTGCAGATCTTCTAAAATTACTAGGTTCTATGCCATTTTATTAAAGTATGCTAAAAATTTGGTGGAAATATAGTGTCACATTGCTGCTTGCTTACAATATTTCTATGTGAGAATTTTGCTTTTTTCTGTCTGCTGCCACCACAAGAATGTAATAAATGTAAAAAATGTAAAAATGGGAATTATTGTAAAAAATGTAAAATATGTAAATATCCTGTAAAAAATGTAAGAAAAGGTAGAAAAGGAAAACTAAAACAAAAATTAAAAAAATTAAAAATTTATAAATTTGAAAAATGTAAAGACAGGAAAAAATGTAACAGTTTTGAAAAATGTAAAAGGTGTAAGAAGTGCAAAAAATGACAGAATCGTCAAAAATTTTTAAAATGTGAAAAACGTTCAAACGTATAAAACCCAAGCAAAGAAAACAATGTAAAGAATGTAAATAATGTACAAATGGGAAAACAAGTGAAAAATGTAAATCGTGTTTTTTCCTATCTTTACATTTTTTAAATTTATAAATTTTTAATGTTTTTAATTTTTGTTTTTAGTTCTTCTACCTTTTCTACCTTTTCTTACATTTTTTACTTGAAATACATTTTTTACAATTTTTACAATAATTCCCATTTTTACATATTTTACACTTTTTACATTCTTATGATGGCAGCAGACAGTAAAAAGCAAAATTCTCACATAGAAATATTGTAAGCAAGCAGCAATGTGTTGATAGTGATCTTGATTTTGATATGAATTGTCATCTCGAGGTGTGATTGTGATCTTGATGTTAATCTCGATTGTGATCCTGTTCTAGATTTCGACTCAGGTCAACAGAACGGCAAAATTCACGATGAATTTGATCTAGCCTTTGGATCTCAATTGTGATCTTAGTAGGCTGAGATTCTTACCGTTTTTACGTTCTTACCTTTGTACACTCGAGATCGATGTGGATCTCGTTGTTATAATTGCTGTATCATCAGTATATCATAATATTGCATTCTCTGGCATTGAGTTCAATATATCATTTATGTATATAATAAACAACAATGGTACTAGGAACGTGCCTTGCGGCACTCCCATATCAACTCTCTCATACTCACTGAATTGATTGTTTACTTTGACTCTTTGTTTTCTATTACTTAAATAACTTTTCATTAGTGTATGTGCATTTCCTCTTATACCATAGTTGTATAATTTATCTAGAAGCATTTGATGATTAACTGTGTCGAAGGCTTTTGCAAGATCAAGGAATGTAATTGCAATTTGGTCACTTTTGTCAAGTTCATTGTAAATTAGATCTCTTGTGTATAAAATTGCATCCTTAGTACTTTTGTTTTTTCTGAATCCAAATTGTTTATCTGATAATAAATTACATTGGTTGACAAAATGTAATAATTTTTGTGTATAACTTTTTCAAAAATTTTTGATATATTGGAAATCAATGACAAGGTCTGTAATTTGTTGGTAGATGTTTTTGTTTAGCCTTGTGAATTGGTGTTATCTTAGCTATTTTTAAAGCCTCTGGCCATTCTCCTGTTTCAATAGACAAGTTCAACAATAATCAAAGGAAAATTGCGCGGGCCTTGGAGGTCACAACAATGAGCGACAAAATTCGTTGATACGGTGCAAGAGGTTCGTCGATATATTGATCGACTAATAGATTTATATCTATTAGTCGGATAGTCGAAGGTTGTCGGAGGCGCACTGACGGCCCCTGCTCGGGGACGTGTCAGCTCGCGCGTAGGCCTGTATCGCCCATTGCGCTTTGCCTCCTTGACTCTACCCTCCCACCATCATACCTTTAATATAGACCAGTAAGCTGAGGATCTCGCCCAGACTCAGTGTGCAGATCTCGTCTGGTTTTAGGAGGCACTTCCGGCACACCCGATGCCTCCCCCCAGAACCCTTGGGCAGGAGCAAAGCAGGTAACAGTAAAGGTTAAAATAGGAGGAGGGTCAGGGACAGAACTGGTTTTAGCCTCTGCGTACTTCCCTAGTGATGCAACAGAAACACCCCCACCCGATGAGGTGAGGGCACTCATTGAGGAATGCAACAGGAGCGGGAAGGAGCTTATCCTAGGCTGTGAAGCAAACGCGCACCACACAATCTGGGGCAGCTCGAACTGCAATAACAGAGGAGAGGAGCTATTGGAATATATACTTCGACGGAACTGGACTTTATGAATAAGGGTAGCGTCCTTCAGGAACTCAGTAAGGGAAGAGGTCCTGGATGTTACACTAGCATCGAGGGGGATCGGGCGTAGGATACTGGGATGGAGAGTAGTAGAGGAGGTCTCCATGTTAGACCACGAAAAGATCCGCTTCGAACTAGGAAACGTCAAGGCTAAGGAGCAAATGTGGAGGAATCCCAGGAAAACTGACTGGGAAAACTACCGCAAATGCCTACTTAAATAACTTTTCATTAGTTTATGGGAATTTCCTCTTATACCGTAGTTGTATAATTTATCTAGAAGCATTTGATGACAAACTGTGTCGAAGGGTTTTGCAAGATCAAGGAATGTAATTGCAATTTGGTCACTTTTGTCAACTTCATTGTAAATTAGCTGATGTAAAATAAGCTCGTGTATCTACATCTATACCAATAGTAAATATATGATGAGCCCAAACAATAAATCCTAATAATCCAATTGAAATTATTGCATAAATTATTCCTATTGTTCCAAAGGTTTCTTTTTTTATTCTTTCATTACAAATTATGGGAGAAATTAACCCAAATCCTGGTAAAATTAAAATATAAACTTCAGGATGACCAAAAAATCAAAATAAATGCTGATATAAAATTGGATCTCCCCCACCAGCAGGATAAAAAAAAGAAGTATTTAAGTTCCGATCAAATAATAACATAGTAATAGCGCCTGCCAATTAATATATCCAATTAATTATCCAATACTGGTAAAGATAATAATAATAATAAAAATAATTAATTAAAAGATAATAATAATAAAATTGTTGTTAATAACATCGCTCAAGTAAATAATGAGATAATTTCAATTTTATAAATTTTTATATTCATAACTGTCGAGATAAAATTAATTGATCCTATAATAGAACTTGCTCCAGCTAAATGTAAAGAAAAAATTGATAAATCAACTGAAGGACCCCTATGAGCTAAATTTCTAGACAAAGGCATATACACAGTTCACCCTGTACCTGTACCTGACCCAATAAATATACTAGAAATTAATAACAATAATCTTGGTGGTAATAATCAAAATCTTATATTATTTATGCGAGGAAAGGCTATATCAGGGGCTCTTAATATTATTGGAATCAAAAACTTTCCAAATCCTCCTATTATAATAGGCATTACAAAAAAAAAAAATTATTACAAATGCATGAGTAGTAACAACAGAATTATAAATTTGATCATTTCCAATTAATGCTCCTGGGTTCCCTAATTCTATTCGAATAATTAATCTTAATGATAGCCCTATAATCCCAGCTCACATCCCAAAAATTAAATATAAAATTCCAATAATTTTATGATTTGTAGAATAAAATCATTTCTTCATAAATTTATATAGTTTAAGTAAAACATTATATTTTCAATATAAAAATTTTTTATAAAAATTTAAATTATTTAAAAATATAAATATTATTTTAATATCTTCAATATTATGTTTTACTTAAACTATTTAAATTTAACTTAAATTAGTAATGTTATTAATAAATATCTAATTAACAATAAAAAATTAATTAAATAATTTTTATTTAAATTTATAAATTTATTAAAATTTTTAGAATAATTATTAATAGAATCTTTAATAATTCATTCACTTCATCCTTTGTCTAAAATTTTTAATAAAAATAATCTTAACCTTAAAGGATAACTAATAAAAAATTCAAAATATAAAGAAATCATATCTTTCCTATAAAATATTTTATAAAATAATTTTTCTTAAAATTTAATTTAATTAAATTAAAATAATTTAATTAAAAAGTATTTAATCCAATATAAATAAAAATTAAACAAATAAATAAAATTAAAATTTTTTCAAAGAACATTAAATAAATCTCTTCAACTATTGAAAATATAAATCAATTTATTAAATACCCGAAAAACACTGTAAAAATTATGAATAAAAATATAGGAAAATTTATTATTTCTGTATCTTTAATATTAAACATTGGAAAAAATTAAATATTTTATTTATTAAATAATAGGATAATCGAATTCTATAAGATACAGTTAAACCAGTTCCTATAATTATAATTAAATAACTTATTATATTTATATTTTCCATTATTGAAAATTCTAAAATTTGATCTTTTGAATAAAATCCTGAAAAAAAATTCGGCATAAAGAAAAATTAGCCACTATAAAAATTATTGAAGTTAAAGGCATAAAATTATTTATATTCCCTATAAATCGAATATCTTGATAATTATTAATAATATTATGAATTACTACTCCTGAACATATAAACATTATTGATTTAAATATAACATGAATGACTAAATGAAAGTAAGCCAATTCATAATTTTTCATTCCCAAAATTATAACTATTAAACCTAATTGAGAAAGAGCAATAATTTTTTTAAAATCATATTCAAAATTTGCAGATAATCCAGCAAACATTATTGTAATTAAACCAATTAATAAAATATAATAAATTAAAAATTTATTATTAAAAATTAAATAATGAAATCGAATTAATAAATAAATCCCAGTTGTTACTAAATTTGAAGAATCAACTAAAGATGACACAGGAGTTGGGGCCGCTATAGCAGCAGGTAGTCAAGAAGAAAAAGGAAATTGAGCTCTTTTAGTAAAAGCAGCTAAAATGACTAGAATAATAATATTATTTAATATACTATTTATATTTAAAAAATTTCAAGACCCTATACTTACTATTAATCCAATTCTAATTAAAATAAAAACATCTCCAATTCGATTTATTAAAATAGTTAACATTCCTGAATTATACCTAGAATTACTTTGATAAAAAATTACTAAACAGTAAGAAATTAAACCTAACCCATCTCATCCAATTAAAATACTAATTATATTCGGACTCAAAATTATTAATAATATAGATAAAATAAATCAATAAATTAAAAAAAAATCGCCTGTTATTTAAATCCTATATCATATATTCAATACTATAAAATATAATTATAGAAGAAATAATTAAAACAGTAAAAATAAATATTAATCTCATTCAATCAATATAAATCAATATATTTAATATTAATCTATATAAAATTAAAATATTTCATTCAAAAAATAAACATTTTTTAAAAATTATCAATAGCAATCTTAAAATTATAAATATAATTCTAATTAATAAAAATACAATTACTCTTAAATAATATAATAAAATTCTTTAAAAAAAAAATTAAAATATGAAATTCATATAAATTTGATTCCACAAATCAATATTTTAACTTAAATTATTTAATTTAAAAAAAATAATCTATTTTTAAAATTTCTAACGGGGTAGGTTTTCCCCTCAGTGCCGCAAATCTCCAAAGTGGAATTGCCGATGACGGCGCAGCGGTTGACAGGCGCGAGCACTGGCTCGTGCCAACCCTCGGCGAAATGGCCGACGCGCCGTCGCTCGCCGTCGGCTGCCTTCGTCGACGGCCGTAACTACCGGCGTTACAACGCGCGACTTCGCTGTCGCGCTCTCTCTCTCGGGCGTGCTGTCTCGGCTGCTCAGAATCGCGCGAGTATTGTGTACTTGCGCCCGCGGAGGCCGGTGGTATTCTATACCGCCGCGCCACCGACTAGGAAAAGGGATCCGAGACTACGCGCCAAATAATGCACGAACGCGTATAGAAAATAAAAGAAGTTTATTGCCCCTCGGGCGCAATGAATAAAATACAGGCGGCGCATACGCAGTGTACGCGCCGATTCGGGTGATGCGCCCGTGGTCTAGGTACGTGTGCGCGCGGTCGCACACACGCACTCGCAAAAACGGCCCGCACCGACGTTGGTCGATCGCCGCGCGCGATCGGCACACACGCGCGCGTCGGTGAGCCTCGCTCGCTCGCGCGGGAGTCGCTCTCCGGACGCACGTCGTCCGCGAGGAGAGCACGCTAGCGCCTGGCCAGGACTTACCTCGCGAAGACTCGGCTGATGCAGGGAGTCAGGCCGAGTGGTGCCGGAAGCCTCGCGCGTCGTATCTCTCTCTCTCTCTCGCTTCTACGCGAGCAGTCCGGCTGTCGCAGTGGATCGGCCGGTGTCTCTCTCTCTCCCTCTCACTCGGCCGCGGTAGCTGCTGACGGCATCTCGCTCTCTCTCCCTGCCTCGCAAGCTACTCTGCTGCGCCGCGCTCTCGCTCACTCTCTCGGCTGCACTTTCCTGCACTCGCGTTCACTGGTTCGCACTCTTCTCTCTCTCTCTCTCTCTTAGTGAGGGCTATTACTCGCGGCGATGGCCGAAACGATACTGCCTGCCTGCTTCTTCGTCGGCACGCGCAATCATCTCTCGGCCTTGCCCTTCGCGCAAGGTTGAGAGATGTTTACCTTTTCCGTGTTTGCGCGTGCCGTCGCGGTGTGCTGAGACTCGCCTCGAGTCTCATCGGCGCACACCGATACACACACACATGCGCGCACGCACACGGGCCGTCCGTTACACTCCCCGTCCAGACGCGGTCCTTCGGAGAGTCTGCTCTGCTATCTCACTATCAGCATGTTCAACGGCGTCTCGAGACTTCCTGGAAAGGGATAAGGTGTGCGCGCGAAATAATAAGGAAGGCAGGTTGAAAGAAATAATTTGGGGCTGGCCCCTCTCTTTATTTGCCCCGAAGAGGAGGCGTACACCTGGGTTGGCGGGGAATCCGGCCGTGGCTACTCCAGGTTGAGGGACCACGGCCGTGATTTGTCGTGTCGGGCGACATTCGGACACTTGGCGTCCGTGGAGACTCCGTGTCAGCCGCAGTAGTAGCAGCGGCGTCGGGATCCTCCCGACGCCGAGACCGTCTGGCGCTGCGGCTGCTCTTGCCTAACACTCTCGCACGCCGCTGTGCGCGAGTCAACCGCGGTGAGGCATCTAGGTGCGACCTCGGTTCCTGTCGCTTCGCGGAACCTTTCGGTCGGCCCCGGGGTTTTCCCGTCCCGGGGTTCACCTTCGCTGTCGCGCGCGTTTTACCGGGAACCGTGCGAACCACGACACGAACCGTTTTACGCGGAAGTCCCCGAGGACGTTTCTCGACGGGACGCGCATCGCTCGGCGGCGCTCCGCCGGCCTCTGGTGGGTCGCTCATCACCGGGACGCTTACGTCTTCCCTCGGCGGTTGCAGATCCTCGACGTCATCGACTTCTTCGCCCGTTTCGTCTGTGCTTTCTCCGTCGTAAGGCTTGAGGTGAGAAACATGCAGGATCTCCTCACTGGCATCCTTCTCGTCTCTTACTCTTACCGTATTGGAGCCTGTTATCTCGGTCACCTTCAGTGGACCGGCGTACTTCGGCGCTAACTTCGCCGATATCCCTTGCGCTGCGGAGGAAAGAACTCTGTTCCTTTTCAAGACGAGGTCTCCTACCCCGTAGGATACTTCTCTCCGACGCGCGTTGTAGTACGCCGCTTGTCGCCGGTGCTCGTCGGCCATTTGTGCGGCAGCCCTCTTTCGCAGGCTATCCATATCTTACAGGCGCTCCGCCCACTTATCCGCAGCCTCGCGTTCTTGTCGCTCAAGGGCCTCGCGCTTCTGCTCGCGGCGAGCTGTCGCCGGGGGAAGCGGCTGCCTGCCGTAATTGAGGGCGGCCGGGCTCACGCCGGTCGAAGCGTGCACGGAATTGTTCAACGAGAACATTAGCTCCGGCAGTTTCTGATTCCACTCGGCGTGAGATTCCTCGACGAACGCGACTAAGCGGATCTTTAACGTCCGATTTACCCTCTCCACGGGATTTGCCTGAGGGTGATACGGCGGGGTAGTCGAGTGATGGACGCCACGTCGGCGAGGTATTCGTCCACGACTTTATTCTTGAATTCTGTGCCGTTATCGGACAAGAATACCTCCGGAGTGGCGAATCGAAGAATAACTCTCTCCATGAACTCTTTCAAGATGGTCTTCGCATTCGCTTTGCGTATGGGCACGCACTCTACCCAGCGAGTCAAGAGGTCTTGGAACACCAAGATATACTCATACCCGAGTTTACTTCTTACGAACGGGCCGGTTATATCTCCCGCAACTACTTGCCACGGCCCGTAGATAACTCGCTGTCCCATCAGACCCGCTGGCGGTCTTTGCTCTGCCTTTGTATGCTGGCACACTTGGCAATGTTTCACGTACTTCCTCATGGCGTGGTACATTTTCGCCCAGTAATATAACCTGGCCGCGCGCTGGTACGTTTTTTCTCGACCCTGGTGCCCGGCGGACGGATCATCGTGTGATTCGCGGAGCACTTCGCGACGATGCTCCTGCGGCACGACGAGTTTCCATGCCTCGTCGTCGGCGACCGCCGCCTTTACTATCTCATCCGTGAGAAAGTAGAATAGTCGACCCCCTACCACTTTCCACCTGGGATGGGTTGAGGGGTCGCGTGTGACTCCGTCCAGCCAGGTTCGGTACCACTCATCTTTGGTACCGTCGGACCACGTGCTCGCGTACACCTCGAGGTCGTTTTGTTCCTCGTACATGCGCGAAAGCGCGTCGGACACGTGGTTCAGCGCGCCCTTTCGATGTTCCACATCGAAGGAGTGTCCCTACAGCTCGAGAGCCCATCTCGCCAGTCTGCCTGTGGGGCTGTGCAGGCTGTGCAGCCATCGCAAGCTGCTATGATCTGTTACCACCAAGAAGTGATATCCTTCGATGTACGGGCAGAATTTCTTAATTGCCCAGATCACCGCTAGGCATTGGCGCTCCGTGACACTGTAATTGCGCTCCGCTGGCGAAAGTGTTCGGCTGGCGAATTCGAGGACTTGTTCCTGTCCCTCGATTACTTGCAACAACACCGCGCCGACGCCAGTGTCGCTCGCGTCCGTCTGCACAACAAACTGGACATCGAACGAGGGTCTGGCGAGGACAGAAGCCGAGGACACCAAGGTTTTGATCTTTTCGAAAGCCTCTTGCTGTGCGTCGCCCCATGCATATCGTCGATCCTTCTTCGTTAGCGCTGTAAGCGGTTCGGCTATCGTGGCAAAGTCTTTCAAGAACTTTCCGTACCAAGATGCCATTCCCATGAAGCGGCGCAGTTGCTTCAAGTTCTTTGGTACCGGAAAGTTTATCATCGGCTCGATCTCATCAGGATCCGGCCGGAATCCGTCCCGGTTGACGAGCACACCGAGGTATTTGACTTCAGTCTTGCCAAACACACTTTTCTCGCGGTTGATCGTCAACCCGGCCTCTTTGACGCGCTTTAGCACGTGCTCGAGCCATTTCAGGTGCTCCCCATACGTCTCTGTCGCGATGATGATATCATCGAGATACGAGAAGGCGTACGGCTCGAGCTCGGGGCCGATGACTTTGTCCACAAGGCGTTGAAACGTCGCTCTGGCCTGAGATAGGCCGTACGGCATTCTCGTGAACTGATACAGGCCCAATCCAGGCACTGTGAATGCTGTCAGCTCCTTTGATTCCGGCGTCAGCGGAATCTGGTGGTACGCCGAGCTTAGGTCAAGTGTCGAGATGTACTTCGCGCTCTTCAGCTTGCGCAATATCGCGTCCATGTACGGCAGCGGATACGCGTCTGCCTTCGAAACCGCGTTCAATTTACGGAAATCGATCCAGAAACGGTACTTGTCGTTGCTTTTCCGTATCATGACGACGGGGCTCGACCACGCGCTCGTAGAGGGCTCGATTACCCCGGATTCGAGCATCTCGATCACTTGACGGTGCATATCCTCTTCGAGCTTCTTGGACACCGGGTAGTAACGCTGCTTCACGGGGCGTGCGCTCCCCACTTCAATGTGGTGGCTCGCACACGTAGTGCGGCCGAGAGCTTGGTCCTCTCCGCCGAGAATTCGGCCTATCAGCTCTGCCATCTCCTGGCGCTGTTCATCCGAGACGTCTTCGAGGCCGATCGACGATACCTCTAGCGCCTCGACGGATGAGACCCCCGCCACTTCCAAGTCTACGCGCTTATCCGCCGCGCTCACGATCAACTGGTTGTTGATGGGGTCGTGGATCGTACCGAAGGCTCTGACAAAGTTTGCGCCCAAGTAACAATCCACTTTGTCATCCGGCAGCACCGCTACCCGAATGTCTCGCTTTACGCCAGCTACCTCGAACGGCATCTCGACGTAACCGGCGATCGTCGCCGTCTGTCCTCCGACGACTTTCGCCCGGCGACCGTAACTCGGCATTAAAGGTCGTCCTAACGCGGAGGCGAGCTGTAGTCCGACCGCTCCCATTACGGTACGCGAAGCTCCCGTATCGTAGAGGGCGCGGAGCCTGTAATTTCCGATCGCCACCTGTAGCCACCACCGCGATTCCTGCTCGTGCTCGGCTGCTGGCTCAGCCGTTATCTGCTCGGCCGCGGCATCCGGATTTAGTGCGGGGACTTCGGCAGACGAAGCGGAAACCCCGCTTACTTCGCCTGCGATACGTTTCCCGCGCATTTCGGGCAATTTCGGCGAATTACTCCGGGAGCGCCGCATCCATAACAGCTGAATGCTCCCGGTGCTGGTGCGCTCGGTTCGCCTGTCCTCCTTGGCGAGCTCTTGGCTCGGTCTTCTTCGCTCAAATCGCTGCTGGAGTTAGATTTCTCGCTCCTTCTACTCGTCTTCTTGCTGGGGCGTTTGGAGCTACTCTTCTTTCTCCGGGCCCCTTTCTCTCCGCTCCGGTTCCGCGTCGACGGGGGTGCAGGTGGAGGAGGGGGCGGTTGCTTCTGTTGCATGCGGTGCATCCCCTCCAGGATCACCTTCGCGAACCGCTCGATCGTTTCATCCATCGTCGGCGTTTTCGGTGGCGGTGGAGTCAGCGGCAGCTTTCTCTCTACCGCCGCGGCCTTCACCTTAGGCGGAGCCGATTTGCGGGGTTTGTACGCCCATTACGCGTACACGCACGACTCCGGCGGCGGCGAAGGCTTGAATGACTTTTCCGCGTCCACTGCAAGCTCCGCCTCCATTGCTAAATCCAGCAATGTCTCAATGTCTTCGAAGTCGCTTCGTCGAATGAGTTGCTGCATTCGCGGCTTCATGTTCCCGTGTAGCGTACCCAGCTTGAAGTCGAGCGTTGGCAGTGGCTCCATCTTCCGCATCATTGCTTCGAGGCACGTAACGTAATCACGCACGGACTCTTCCGGTCCTTGCGTTCTCAAAGCGACCTCGTGCCTCAGCCGTTGCTGTACACGGTCCGTCATGCCGCTCCATCGCCGTATGCGGCGACAGAATTCCTCCCAGGTGATCCAGCTCGTCCTGTTGGATCGCACCCAGGTACCGGCTACGCCAACGAATAGTTCCGGAAGGGCATTCAGTATTTCCCCTTCCGTAAGCTTGGCGAGTTCCCAATTTTCCTCGACTCGCTCGAGGAAGGTGTCGATGCTTTCGCCAGGATCGCCGGCGAACTTGAATCCCCATCGGCGCACTACTTGGCCGACATCTCGAAGTCCGCCGCCTGTCAGGTGGTTCGATTCTTCGAACAATCCTGGCATCGACCTTCCTCTCGGTTCTCGCCTTATCTCAGAGTCAGTCGATTCAACTGGCTGGCTCTGTGATCCACCCCCTCCCCAGGCGCCACCGAACCCGGTTCGGCGCGACAGCGGGGTAATAGGTGGCGGCGGCCTCTCATCCGCCGGAGGCTGTCGAGGCCTCGAACTGGGCTGCTGTATCGGGGTCGGCAGTCCCCGTCCGCAGATGTCTAGCCGAGAGGACAGGCCTCTCAACTGAGCCTCTTCTCGTAGATTCTCTTCATTCCGGCGGGCAGGCGTGATGTCCGTGAACGTCACTCTCCGCATTGCTTCGGCGCTCTCCCGGCGAGTGCTGTTAGCGTTTGGATGCTGAGTTGAGTTGGCGGCTAGGATCCGCGTCGACTCTTCGGTTTGCCGAATTTTCTTGTCAACTGCGGCCATGTATACGGCCCAATCGGTTGGCACTTGCAGTGTCGTGCCGTCCGCCATTGACATTTCGAACATTGCCGGTCCTTTCATGGCCGTGACTCGTTCGCTTTCCTCAGCCTCATTGTTGGTGGTGTCACCCTGGCCCGTCGTTTCCTCTTCGCAGTCTGTTTTTCTGGACTAGCCCGTCCGTTTTTAAAATCTCGAGTGGGTGCGGTTCGTCCGACGTGGAGTTTGCCCACGATATGTCGTGTTCCGAACCGGACGTTCGATCCAGGAACGTGCGGCGAGCATTTTCGCGTTCCACCCACACCGAATGCTCGTCAGACTTCAAAATCTTCTGGATCGTAGTCGCCTACCAGCCACTTACTGATGCGCTCTAGCTTCAAGAACGTTCCGCCGCTTCTCTTCAGACCGAGCGCTTGCGCGTAGCGCCGTGTCTCGTCTTCGGTGAGGCATCTGCACCAATTATCGATGGCTTTGGCTGCAGACTCTCCCATCGTTTCGTTTGTTTACAAATAAACCTCTCCCGGAGTATACCTGTGCGCGGCTAAACGAGTACGTTCGCGTATCGAATGAGCGCACCAAAAATACAACCAAAAAAAAAAAAAAAATATACGAATTAATTTTTTTTCCTATCAGGTATACTCCGATCAAGTGCGTGTGTGTGTTTATTCCAGTTCGACTCTCAGTTGTGGCTCACAATCTCTCTACCACCGCTGAGAGACGACGAACCGCTTCCTTCTGTCGCCTTTATTCTCTTCGGTAAAAACCGCCGAAAAGGAATTAATAGAGAAAAAAACGAAAAACCTCTGAAGCGCAAAATAAAAACTAATTTTCTATCTCGACTATCTAATTAGTATTTAATTAATTTTTTTTTTTTTTTTTTTTTTTTTTAATTCGCTAGTTATTTTATTAACTAACGCGACAAAAGAAAGGGCAATTAAAAGTTAAACTCTCGTCGTCCCGTCAATGTTTACTATACTCAGCTTGTCTATGCTGGTCTTTCGCCTAAGAAGGCGATGTTTATCGCTCGCGCACACACACGCTTACACTCTTGGTTTATCCCGCGCTCGCGAAATTTTCGTACGCGGCGCGTCGCGGTTATCCGCACCACCCGATTCTACAATCCGTAGAAAAAAATCCTGATTTGATTTAATCAAATTTCGAATTTTACGTTTTATTCTTGATTTTCAAAAACAAGCGAAACGAAAAAAAAGGTTATTTTTCCTTCCCAATCCAATTTCCCGCACGCTCGTCGGTGGCAGGTAATCGTGTTTCCACATGTTAAGGGCGCCAGTTGTAACGGGGTAGGTTTTCCCCTCAGTGCCGCAAATCTCCAAAGCGGAATTGCCGATGAACGGCGCAGCGGTTGACAGGCACGAGCACTGGCTCGTGCCAACCCTCGGCGAAATCTTCTCGCTCTCGCCGGCGCGCCGTCGCTCGCCGTCGCTGCCTTCGTCGACGGCCGTACCTACCGGCGTTACCACGCGCGACTTCGCTGTCGCGCTCTCTCTCTCTCGGGCGTGCTGTCTCGGCTGCTCAGAATCGCACGAGTATTGTGTACTCGCTCCCGCGGAGGCCGGTGGTATTCTATACGCCGCGCCACTGACTAGGAAAAGGGATCCAGGACTACGCGCCAAATAATGTACGAACGCGTATGGAAAATAAAAGAAGTTTATTGCTCCTCGCGTGCAATGAATAAAATACAGGCGGCGCGTACGCAGTGTACGCGCCGGTTCGGGTGGTGCGCCCGTGCTCTAGGTACGTGTGCGCGCGGTCGCACACACGCACTCGCGAAAGCGGCCCGCGCCGACGTTGGTCGGTCGCCGCGCGCGATCGACACACACGCGCGCGTCGGTGAGCCTCGCTCGCTCGCGCTGGAGTCGCTCTCCGGACGCACGTCGTCCGCGGGGAGAGCGCGCTAGCGCCTGGCTAGGACTTACCTCGCGAAGACTCGGCTGATGCAGGGAGTCAGGCCGAGTGGTGCCGGAAGCCTCGCACGTCGTATCTCTCTCTCTCTCTCGCTCCTACGTGAGCAGTCCGGCTGTCGCAGAGGATCGGCCGGTGTCTCTCTCTCTCCCTCTCACTCGGCCGCGGTAGCTGCTGACGGCGTCTCGCTCTCTCTCCCTGCCTCGCAAGCTACGCTGCTGCGCCGCGCTCTCGCTCACTCTCTCGGCTGCACTTTCCTGCACTCGCGTTCACTGGATCGCACTCTTCTTTCTCTCTCTCTCTCTCTCTCTCTCTCTCAGTGAGGGCTATTGCTCGCGGCGATGGCCGAAGCGATACTGCCTGCCTGCTTCTTCGTCGGCACGCGCAATGATCTCTCGGCCTTGCCCTTCGCGCAAGGTTGAGAGATGTTTACCTTTTCCGTGTTTGCGCGTGCCGTCGCGGTGTGCTGAGACCAGTGTGACCAGGTTGTGGCAATAAATCGCCACTTTTACATGCGTAGTATTAGGATATATATTGTTTACCTGGCCACACTGGCTGAGACTCGCCTCGAGTCTCATCGGCGCACACCGATACACACACACATGCGCGCACGCACACGAGTCGTCTGTTACAAATTATTAAATTTAAAGGGATTCAATGAATTATTATTATTATAAATTCAATAACATTATTATTATTTATTTTAAAAATATTTTTTTTTAAATTTCCATGTTGAGTATAAGAAAATAAATATAAACTATATATAGCTCTAAAATATATACCTAATACCAATAATAAAAAAAATTTACTTGATCAATTAAATAAAATTATTAAAATTAAAATTTCACTTAATAAATTTAATGAAATAAGAGCTGATATATTAATTGCACAAAATATAAATCACCACATAGATATAGACGGAAAAAATTTATTATACCTTTATTAAGAATCAAATTACGGCTTTTTGTTCGATCATATATAAAATTTACTAACAAAAATAATGCTGATGAACACATTTCACGACCAATCATTATTAAAAATCCACCTTTAAATCCTAACGAAGTCATTGTTAATAAACCTATTAATATTATCATTATATGAACTACTGATGAACTACAATTAATTTTAAATCATTACACCGCATTCTAATTAAACTTAAATAAATCATTCCAATAATTGAAATCCCAAATAAAATAAAATTTAAATATTTAGATAAATTTAAATCTACGTATTAACCCATATCCCTCTAATTTTAACATTACAGCAGCTAAAATTATTGAACCTGTAACAGGAGCTTCAATATGAGCTTTAGGTAATCACAAATGAAATAAAAATATAGGCAATTTAACTAAAAAAGCAAAATTATATAAAAATATAAAATAAATTTATTAAATTCTAAAATTAAAATTCTATTTATTAAAATTAAAAAATTTAAAGAAAAAAAATTATATAAATAAAATAATAAAATTAATAATAATGGTAAAGAAGCAAATAATGTATATAATAATATATACATTCTTGCCCTAATTCGTTCTGGTTGATACCCTCATCCCATAATTAAAACTAAAGTAGGAATAATTAAACTTATTTCAAAAAACAAATAAAATATAAAATAATGTATTCTTATAAATCTAACCATTAAAAATAACAATAATATTAATAATGCAAATCTATATCATTTTTAATATTTAAATCTAATTCTTGTCATAAATATTAATCCAAGAATTCAAATAGTTAATAATATTAAAATAAATCTTCAATTATCAATACCTATCCATCTATACACATTTATTCATAAATTATTATAATTAACAGAACTTATTAATTATAATAAATTATAATAATAATAAAATATTCAACTGTGAAATCGGCCCTCTAGACTCTGGTCTTGCTAATTAGAGTTCGAGATGCAAAAAACAAGGAAGCTGTCAAGATTGAAACTGAAAATAAAGAAGTTGAACAAAAAGAAGTTCCCGCGGAAATCAAAATGACATCGGAAAACAAAGGATTTACAATGCAAATGTTTGATGAGACACAGTACGACAAATGGAAGTACAAACTAAAGCTGTTCTTGGAATTTAAGGAATGCAGTGAAGTTATTGAACATGACGAAAGACCGGAAGAAATAACACAAGCAGTATGGAAGAAAAAAGAGATAAAAGCTAAAAACTATATTGCGAATAGTATAACAAATACGCAACAGGAGTTAACAATTTCTGAAGAAAGTGCCAAAAAAATGATTGATAAACTAGATGAGAATTATTTAATTAAAAGTAGTGCAGAAAAGTTGTTGTGCAAGAGAAAACTGCTCGATTTGAAAATGGAAGAAAGTGAAAACCCGGCAGAATTTTATAATAAATTTGAAAAGTTAGTGAACGAATTAAAAAATGCGGGACAAAAAATAAATATAATAAAATAAATATATATATATATATATATATATATTTAAATATATTTAAATATATAAATCTAAAAATAACGATTAAATTTATAAATATAAATAAAATAAATTTAATTTTTACATAAATTAATAAATATATTAATAAAAATATAAATAACATTAATTTTATCATAAAATTAAATTTAAATAATTTAAATTAATATTACTGATCGAATCAAAAATACCAATAAAGTTAAACTTTCACAAACTACAAATACTAAATAATATAATAACAAAATTAATAAATGATTAAATAATTAAATTAAATAATTAAATTAAATTAAATAGTAAATATAAATTAATTAATTAATTAAATATAAATTAAATATTAAATATAATAAATTATTTAATTAAATAACAAGCTTTTGGTAATGTACAAACACTCAATAAAAGTATCGATAAAGGTAAAAATTTGATTTTATGTGTAAATATTAGAAGTATAAAACAAAACTTTGAAAAACTAGAAACTTTTATTGAATGTTTAGCCGTAAGACCAAGTGTCATTATATGTACTGAATCTTGGAATGTGCAATATACTCCATTGTACAACATATCAGGTTACAAAAGTTACTAAAGTGAGAGTAAAATGAATAAAGCAGATGGAGTTATGATGTATATAAAGGATGAACTATCTGAACACACAGAAATTATAGTGGTCGACAACGTACGTATCTTAAGCTCGGTTATAAAATTAATTGGCACCGAAACTGTAAGAATCTCAGCGATCTATAGATCACACAATATAAAAAAGTATGAATTTGTACATAGCCTGAAAAAATTCCAAAGAGATCAATTAAATACTAAGAACCATTGTATAATCGGGGATTTTAACATTGATATATTAGACGAAAATTTTAGTAAGACTGACGCAACAGATAACCTTATAACACAAGAATTTTTAAATGATCTCTTGGAACATAAATTTACGCCATGCTTTACTGGAATAACAAGGCCTTCATCTGATAATAAAAGAGGTACCTGCATCGACAATTTCTATATAAAAACTAAAAATATAAATATTAATTCATTTAAAATAACGAATCCATTTAATGATCACTACCCATTATTTATAACTATAGATAAATTAGAAATAAATCAGCCGAACAAATTCAATATGAAATCAATTAATTACAACAAGTTAAAACGTGTTGGAAATAATTCAATCTGGTACTCAATATTGTCTATGCAGGATCCTAATCTTGCAGTTAACGTATTAATTGACATGATAAATAATTGTATTGATGCGTCCACTACCAAAAAACAATTTAAAAATAAACTTCCGAGAAAAAATTGGATTACTAGTGCTATTATAGTTTCGTGTACTACTAAAGAGACACTGTATATCTTATGGAAAAACAATCCCACTTCTGAAGCCCTAAAAAAAGAGTATACAAATTACACTAAGATATTGAACAAAGTTATTAAAGAAGCAAAATTTAAAATTTTAATGAAAAGGAAATGGTAAAACGAAATAGCGGAAACTCTAGGGAATTATGGAACATAATTAAAACTAAATTAGGGAGAAATAGTGTGCATGATAATCCAATAAAATATATATACGAAAACAATCAAAAAATCGAAAATAAAACTGATATAGCAAATGCTATGAACACCTATTTTTGTAAAATAGGACCAAATTTGAGTGCTCAATTTGCTAATATAAATAATAATAATTTGAAACTTCCAGATAGGAATCCTGAATCCATTTTCTTTCGTCCGACAGATTTTGCTGAGATATACAAAATAATCAATACATTGAAAAATAAATCTGGAGGTGTAGACAATATTAACGCTAAATCATTGAAAATTCTCTCTGAATATATATGTGTGCCCTTAGAATATATCTTCAATTTATGTATTGTGAAATCTATCTGGCCTGACGCGCTCAAAAATGCTGAGGTAGTCCCTATTTACAAAGCTGGTGAAAAATCTAATATCAATAATTACAGACCAATCTCTTTAATATCGAACATTGCAAAAATTTTTGTAAAAATAATTTATAATAGATTATACTATACCACTTTTTTGAGAAACATAACATAATATCAGAAAAACAATACGGTTTCGTTAAAAATAGGGGAACTACTGACGCATTAAATTATATATCAAATATCATATACGAAAACTTAGATAAAAGTAAGCCAATAATTGTTACTTTTCTAGACTTAGCCAAAGCATTTGACACTGTTAATCATAGATTTCTTTTAGATAAGCTTGAACGATACGAAGTAAGGGGTAGTGCCTTAAAACTGATAACTAGCTATCTCACAGATAGGCGGCAAAGAGTAAAAATTCAAGACTGTAAAAGTGAATATAAAGAATTTACTACGGGTGTTCCCCAAGGAACTATATTAGGACCATTACTTTTTATACTTTGTGTCAATGACTTACTAGGAAGTATGCAAAATGACACAATCATGTCCTATGCTGATGACACGGTTATCATATCAAGTGATAACATGTGGTCCTCAGCTCAGGAAAAAATGTGTGCTTACCTTAATCATGTGGCCAAATGGCTTGCACAAAATAAACTGTCGCTAAATATAGATAAAACGGTCTTTATGACTCTCGGAAACTACTGTGATAGTGTACCTGGCACACTAAACATCAAAATAGGAACGCAATTAATAAAAAGAGTTGAAAGTCATAAATACTTAGGGCTGTATTTCGACTACAATATGAAATGGGATAAGCATATAAGATATATCATTAAAAAAACCAAATACCTAATCTTTGTCTTTGCCAAGATAAAAAATATGATGGATACAAAAACATTAATGATAATATATTATGCTTTCTTTCATAGTCTAATCAATTATGGGGTAATTGCCTGGGGTGGTGCGTACGATAATAATATGAAACTAATACAATCAACACAAAACAAAATATTGAAAATCATAAATAAAAATAAATTCTCTCAAATTAATCCACCTCTTGAAATAAAAAAATTATTCCAGTTAGAGTCAATATCCTTACATTATTCTACATTAAGAAATAAATATATAAACAGTGCGAGCAAGACCAGAAACAAAACATTTCAATTACCTAAATGTGATAAAAGAATTAGTGATAAAAATAGCTACAATGAAGCTATAAGGGTCTTTAATGGGCTATCTAAGGATCTCAAAGTTATGAATTTAAGTAGACAATTAATGAAGAAAAAATTAAAAATGTTTATAGTAAAAGAGAGTAAAAGAGTTTAGAGTAAAAAATGGCGGGGCAGCATACAGCCCCCGCCGGTAAGCCGCCTGATAAATATTATAAGTGTCATTCTAGTGCCAGATTTGGTGCGATAGTTTGTTTTTTTTGTGAGGATCCTTACCACTTTAGTTGTTTTGATAGATTGAAAAACACAAAAAGAATTGGTGAATTCTTGGCAATATGCCCGAAGCATGCGCATCTGAAACTAACCTCAAATTTCAACGTGGATACCTTGAGTGACGATGTAAAATTGATAATAGCGGAAATAAAAGCTACACGAAAAGAGGTAATACAAAAAGAAATACTAGATGAAATTGCAGCTGCCAATAGTACTAACGTTGAAGACCCTCATAATGAAACAATCTTTGATAATAACACTGAACTGGAAAATTTAAAAATTGAAACAACTCTATTAAGAGAACTTAACAAGGAACTACAAGAGAAAAATTATTTACTCAGGGAACTTCTAAATGCTGAAAAAGAAAAAGTAAACTCAGAAGTAACAACTAACAAGAAAACGTATGCTGAAGCTACAATTAACAGTAAACCCTTAAAAAAACGCATACCGAAAATAATTATTCAAATGAAAAATGAGGACGACGACATAAACAAAATTAAAAAAAGGGTTACCCACTATTTAACGAAAGAAAAAACAATCAAGACGAAAAGTTTACAGGTAAAAAATAACAAGGAAATCAACATTAACTGCCTTAACGAAGATAGTACCAATAAAGCAGCCAAAATTTTAAGTAGTAAAATGTCGGATAAGTGTAAAATAGGAACAGAAAGCATCTCTAAACCGAAAATAAAGGTGGTGGGTATAGACAATTTTGAAAATATGAATGATGAAGAATTAGAAAGTGACATCAACACAAGAAATTTTAAAGACTGTGATGGAAAATGTGTAGTGTTAAGTACTTATAAAAATACCAAAAATAATACAATAACAGCTATTATTGAAGTTCCTTCGGAGATATACAAGATAATAAGAGAATGTTATAATAATAAAATCTACGTAGGATATCAAAACTGTAAAATATATGACTTAATAAATATCAAGCCATGTTACAAGTGTGGACGTTTTGGACATAATTTAAATAAGTGCTCTAATGACTTAACATGTTTAAAATGTGCAGGATCTCATATATCAGCACAATGTCAAATAAAAGATAATTTCACATGTGTAAATTGTTTCTACAGCAACACTAAATATAAAACGAATTTTGAGGTTAACCACATGGCGAATGACAGTGAGAAATACAAAATCTTAAAAGGTAAAATCAACCGAGATATAGATATGACAGATTACCCAGTGAGGCCTTATGTACCCAGACTCATCGGTAAAGTAGAAAACATCAAAATTACAACTAATCAAACACAGCCACATACTGTTACTGCAATGCCAATGAGTCAATCTGTTTTATCCATTGCCCACTTGGGCTTGCAGACTACAAGAGAATAGCTAAATGATAATGGATCAAGTCCAACAAGACATTGAAAACTTCTTACAACGTGAATGTAGCTGCGCTAACATGCAGACTCTCAACAATAATCTAACAGGCCAAAATAATCTAATTATGTATGTAAATATAAGAAGCATAAATGCTAATCTAAAAAATCTAGAAATTATTATTGAGAGTCTGTATGTTAAACCATGTGCAATTGTTTGTACAGAGACTAGAAAACTGGAAAACTATAAACAATATCAATTACCTAATTACAAAATTTTTTATAATAATAGTAGAATTAACCAAAACGACGGGGTTCTTGTATATATAAATAGTAAAATATTTGAAGACACAGAAACAATAGTAATTGATAGAGTTAGTTTTCTATGTTCCAGAATTAGACTAAAAAATAAAGATGAGTTAATAATCTCGGCTGTCTACAGATGCCATGACATCTCGAAAACAGAATTTATTTTGAGTGTAAAAAATACATTATGAATTATATAAACAGTAAAAATCATTGGTTAATCGGAGACTTCAATATTAATATAATGAGCAAATCTCTTGATAGTGCATATGACATGACTTTAAGCCAAGATTTTTTGAATCATCTTTTAGAACATGAGTATACCCCATGTTTCCTTGGAGTCACACGACCAGACCCAGAAAATATCTTCGGGGGTTCATGTATCGATAATATGTATCTAAAAAGTAAAAATCTAACAACAAAAGCCTACAAAATAACTACTCCATTTACTGATCACTACCCTTTGTTTTTAACTTTCGATCATATAATACATAGCGACTCAAGAAAGCAGAACAATAAAACCATAAATTATAAAAAACTAATTAACGTAGCTAGAAGCATAGACTGGAATTCGATTTTGACTATACAAAATCCTAACTCTGCCTCAGAGTTATTAGTTGAACTAGTGAATGGATGTGTTGAGAAGGCAACTTTTTCACAAAAACAAAATAAACAAAAAAATATGATCCCTAGAAAGATATGGATCACAAACGCAATCATAATATCATGTAAAACTAAAGAAACTTTATATAACATTTTTAAAAGAAACCCAACTAGTGAATCCGCAAAAAAAGAATACAGGGACTATTGTACAATATTAGATAAGATTATTAAAGATACCAAACACAAATTTGACTTCGAAACGTTTAAAAAATGTGACAACAATCCTAGACAACTGTGGAACTTAATAAATAAGAAATTAGGAAAAAACAAAGTGCAATCAAATAATATAACTAATATTTACGATCAAGACAATAAAAAAATAGAAGATCAAAGGGAAATCGCTAATGTTATGAATAAGTATTTTTGTGAAGTAGGATCTGAAGTAAGTAAAAAAATTATACAACCTACAAATAAAAGATTGAATATGCCTAAACCAAATAACAAATCAATGTTTTTAGAGCCCGCTGATGCACTTGAAATAAATACAATTATACGTAACATGAAAAACAAAGCTGGAGGTGTAGATAATATAAATACAAAAATTTTAAAGATGTTAGCAAACTACATAATTATTCCTTTAGAACATATATACAACTTGAGTATTGAAAAGTCTATCTGGCCAGATAATCTCAAAAGTGCCGAAGTTGTCCCTATCCACAAAGCTGGAAGCAAATCATGCATTTCTAACTACAGACCAATATCTCTAATATCCAATATTGCCAAAATTTTTGAAAAAATACTTTATAACAGACTTTATACTTTTTTTGAAAAACATCAAATACTTTCTGAACACCAATATGGCTTTGTTAAAAACAAAGGTACGGCGGATGCACTTAACTACATAACACATAAAATCTATCAAAATCTAGATAAAAGCAAACGTATTATTGCTACTTTTTTAGATCTGGCAAAAGCGTTCGATACTGTTAACCATGACATATTACTTAGCAAATTAGAACGTTATGGAATAAGAGGAAAGGTCTTACTTTTGTTCAAAAGCTATCTCTCCGATAGACAACAAAAAGTTCGAATACAAAACCAAATAAGTGAATACAAATACGTATCTTGTGGGGTGCCACAGGGAACAATATTAGGACCGATACTTTTTATATTATATGTAAATGATCTATTGAGAGATATGCCGGAAGGGTCTATTTTGTCCTACGCTGATGACACTGTCATCATTTCTAGTGAAGACACGTGGTCAATGGCGCAGGATAGAATAAACAAACTACTAGATCAAGCGGCGGAATGGCTTGCTTTAAATAAGCTATCCCTAAATATACAAAAAACTAAGTTTATAACTTTCGGTAACTATCGTGATAGTGTCCCAATTAATGTAAATATAAATATACAAAATCAGCAAATAACTAGAACAGAATGTTACAAGTACTTGGGATTAATTTTCGACTTTAATATGAAATGGGATAGTCACATTAAATATTTAATTAACAGAACAAAATATTTAATATTTATACTCGCAAAGCTAAGAAAAATTATGGATACAAACACATTGATGATTATTTATTACTCCTTCTTTCATAATGTTATAAACTATGGCATCATTGCTTGGGGGGTGCTTGTAGAACAGAAATTAAAATAATACAACAAATCCAAAATAAATTGCTCAAAATCATTGCCAAAAATAAATTCCAGGTGCACAACACTCCGCTAAAAATAGAACAAATGTTCACTCTAGAATCCTTATGCTATCATTATAATAATCTAAAAGATGCTTTTCTTACAATAAAACGCAATACTAGAAAAAAATCACTACAACTACCTAAAATGACCAAAGCTATTAGTGATAAAGATAGTCTGGTAGAAGCTATGAGGATATTTAACGAATTGCCTAATGATCTCAAAATTTTAAATTATAAGAAGAGTACAATTAAGTACAAATTAAAACAAAAGCTCTTTCGATAATAACATTTAATTGTAACATTACGCACAACTTCATATCATTTTCACTGTTTACTTTTGGAAAAATGAAGATTATAATATTACGTTTTGGCGGATTTTATTTATAGAATATATAAATTGTTAAATGAAATAAAGTTTTTGAAAATGTTTATGTTACTCGAATGAGTAATCTGTTAGTTTTAAGTTATAGATATAGTATTAGTTGTATGCAACCAGACTATTGTACAGGTAACAATGTTTACCTCTAATAGATTTTACTTTGTAAACTGCATTGTAACTTTTCTGGTTAAATAAATAAATAAATAAATAAATAAATAAATAAAAGATGCAATATAATTTCAAAATAATAATCAAATCTTAACCAATATATCTAACAAATTATTTAACTGTTATTTATGTACTACAATGGATTTTATCGATGTTAACAAACACTACGCACACCATTATATAGTTTTTAAGAATTTTGTAGTTTGTAATATTTTTTTTTAGTTTGTAAGTTTTCTATGTACCAGATCTACACACAAGCAATAATATTTGCCTCAGTAGGATTTACTTACTTATGTATATTTCGTATATAATGATGTAATGTAAATATTTTCTGGAAATAAATAAATAAATAAATAAATATAAATTAAATTAAATATCTTAAAATTATTAATAATCTTAACATTAAAAATTCTATACTTAATAAAGTTAATAAAATTTGTGAATAAAAATAAGATATTATAAAAATTGAAAAAATAAATATAATAAAATAAATATATATATATATATATATATATATATATATATATATATATATATATATATATATATATATATATATATATATATATATATATATATATATATATTGTCACGGCCTGCCGTACCGACGTCGGTAATTAGTAAGTTCCTGGTAGTGAACGCTAGAGGGCGCGTCGATGCAGAATTGGAGCTGCATCGACGAGACGACGGGTGAGCCGGCACGGGAGAGCGCCCGGTATCCATCTTGTTGTTACCGCTCGTGAGAGATACACGCGTGCGAGTTCGCGGATTTTGTTATCGCGAATTTCGCGAGTGACAATGTGTATTGTCACTCGTTCGACCTCAGTAAAGGAGTAGTGTGCTTTACTGAGGCCATTTACTCTGCCAGAAAAGTGTGACGTCACGTACTTACGTGGGGAGTACGTGAAGTATACCGAGACTGTACGGCAGGCTGATTCTACTTGCCGTACTGTGAATAAAAGTGACTTCCGCGAGCAGAAGAGCCGATCGCCTGGCGTTGCTACAGTTCGAGAGATCATGAAGAACCGAGCTACGATGCCAGATGAGTCGAGAGGATGCACGCGAGGATGCTAGGCCACCGAGTCAAATTCGCCGAAGACCTAACCTGGTAAGCGTGCACGCATCATCCGCGACGCGAGTAATAACGCGTAACCGCACATCCAGGCTCGTCGTACCTGGACATCGGCTTCGAGTAGGCATTCTCGTGCGGTGAGAGCAAATGCGAGGAGAGAGTGTAGGCATCGGACTCGCACTTCATCAAGGTTAAACGCGAGGTCAAACCACCGACTATTTCAAAGCTGGTGAGTGCGCACAACAGTTGCGCACACGTGTAAACCCGCCATCTACCCTCTCTATCACACTTATACGTGTGTGCGTCGCGTGGCGATCGCGACTACTCTCTCACTTCGCCGCTTTACTCGGTGAGCGCGCGCGTTGAGTACCGCACACGTGAGGCGTATTATACCCCACGTGCGCGGCATAAATTACCGCGAGCGTGACGTCAGTTTCCGAGGCAGCTGACGTCAGAGATAACGTGCTGGCGCACCGTTTATATAGGGAATACGCGAATCGAAATTCAATTCTTTTATATTACTGATCTATTACCACACCACAACTTCTTTTATTCAATAAACCATAGTCTTTTGTTATTAACTTCAACCACTCGAGTTATCATTTCGCGACCTTAGTCATTCCCCGCTCCCCGACGCCTCCGCGGTCGTTACGTAAGAGAATATGTTTCGTTACATCTGAGCAGCCGGCACACGAAGCAGGAGAGGAGTTCGAGGCACTGGTGAGAAATAAAGCGCGAGTCTTCGACTTGCGTGTTGCACGGTAAGTAACCGGATTAGGTTAACATTGCACGACGTTGTAGCGTCTGTTGCCTAATCTGGCTATTATATATCCGGGAGTTGAACCGAGAGATATGGATTTGAACCGCTAAGGTACACAGGTGAAACGTGCCTTAGCCCGAAAATCCACCCCGTAACAATATTTAAATATATTTAAATATATAAATAAAAAATTTATATAAATTTTAGATATTAATTTAAATAAAATATTACTTTTGTAAATTAAAAATAAATAAATAATTTATATATAATATTTCAAAAAAATGAAATCTTATATCATTAATCTCCAAAATTAATATTTTTAATTAAACTACCTTTTGATTAAATGATAAAAATAATTTTAACTATTCAAATTTCATTACTATAAATTAAATAAATTCAATAATAATAATAATAATAATCCAATCTATTCCTTTTAATAATAAAAATGTTCATCCTTTAATTTTAATATCAATTTTACTTATTTTATTAATTATTTCTTCTTTTAACTTAAGATTGTTTATAAACAATCACTGATTTTCATTTTTAATATTTTTAATTGTTGTTGGAGGAATTATAATTATTTTTATATATTTCATTAGATTTATAAATAACATAAAAACTTCAATTAAATGAATTTTTTTTTTTAATTTTCCAAATAAATTTTTATTAATTTTTATAAATTTTATTTTAATAATTTATTTAATAAAATTTAATAATTGAATAATTAATTTCAATGAAATTAATTTAATATATAACATAAGTAATCTAAAAATTTCAAATAATTTAAGTTTAATATATATGTGCACGCGCGAGAGCTGCTCCGTTTTTTATGTGGTAGATTTTTGAGCGCGGCTTACTCACGGCGTGCTACCGAACGGAATCGGCGTGAAGGAAAGGACAATTTGCAATGGAAAAAGAAAACCCCTCCAAACAAATTAATTAAATGCGTGGTTTATTGAAAATTGCGTCTAATTATTAACTAAAAATTGAGTGGATGATAATATAAAATTTGTTGAGTGTGTGGAAAGTAAAAAAGAGAGCACGTGTTAACAATTTTGAGGATAACTTGCGTGTAGTCGTGTGTAGCTGCTTCAGACAGGCGCCGCGTGCAGAGCGGAAAGAGAGCGAGCTGCGCGTGCGAAGGGGTTTTATTACCCGAGACGGACTTGCGCCCCCGCGACATCCCTGCGGACCCCTGCGGAGTTAATTCTCCGAATCGAGTCCGCGGGGGAGCGGACGTATTGGCGCGAGATTTAAACTCACGCCGCAACAATATATATATCTATCCTAAAAACTACACAACTGTAATTGCAATAATTTATTTATTTTTATGTTTAACAATAATTGTAAAAATTTGTTTAATAAAAAAATTAACTCTACGTAAAATAAATTAAATGAAAAAATCAATTATAAAAACCAATAACATTTTCAAAATCATTAATTCATCTCTAATTTCCTTACCCACCCCCTTAAATATCTCAATTTGATGAAATTTCAGATCTCTATTAGGCTTATGTTTAATTATTCAAATTATTACAGGAATCTTTTTAACCATTGTAACGGGGTTAATTTAAGGGAGGGTATTAGTCCCTCTCTAGGGCACGCGAAGGTAATACACGGGTGTCTACCACGCGGAGCGGCTCGCCGTTGTAGAATGAGCCGCAGGCCGGCAAGAGCGCATCGGCACAGGTTCCGAACGCGCGCGCGCAGGCCTCTACTGCAGAAAGCTTGGGCCACTTTCCACAAGAGCCGACGCTACGCTCTGCCGCTGCTGCCAACTTCGGCGCACGAACCACCGGCGGCTGGCTATGAACTAGCCTTACCTACCTTCGCCCGTACAGTCCCGTAAAGTCCTCAGGTTAACCTGAGCGACTTTAACTTACAATTTCCCCGTTGACGTTGCTCCTCTAGGAGGTGATGCCTCCGACTAGCTGAAGCTGCTGAAAAGGTAGAGGGCGGTATTCGGGGAGATAGGGAACGGTTACTCGCAAAATCAATGACTCGACACTAACGAAGTAAAAGTAAAATAAGAAGGGTTTATTAACCGACAGGATCGCGCTAAGGGGCGCGAAGCCCGAACAAATCTTCTGTACAAATAACGCGCCCAGGCCGGACTTTACGCGGAGCCGGCTGAACGCACAGCCAGCATGTCCGCGTCGTACGCTGCCGGAAAATGGCCGCACGCGCGCACACGAGGCCGCTTGCCTCTACGCAAGCAGCGTCGGTTAACCGCGAACACAAACCCACGAGGCCGCTCGCACGCAAATCCTACGCGGCATACAATTACGGGACGCAACTTACTTTTGCGCTGGCCAGCGCGTCGTACTCCTCACTCTCTCTCTCTCTCTCTCTCTATCCCTGGCTTCCTCGCTTCGAGGCGTCGGGCCTCGTGGCGGATGCCGCCTTCAGTATCGCTGACTCACTCTCTGTCTCTCTCTCTTAAGTTAATCAGGAGCTTCTGGGCCAGGATGCTGCTGCCTGCATGCCAAAACGTAAATTATTTATTAATGAAATGTTACCATCCGAAAAATTCCAGCTTTTAAAAGTCTGAGGCCCATTGCGCAGAGGCTGGGCTTTAAAGACGTTTGGCATGCTGGCAGTAAATTCCTGGTTAGACGCAAGGGAGGCGAGTATGCGCACACTTTTGTAACTGCGACTGACCTGCAGGCTATCCAGACAGCGTTGAACAACAATGTAAGCTCAAAAGTTAGCGATAGTGATAGGCAAGGGGTATCGGAGGTCACTCAATCGGCAAAGGTGGCGTGACTGGACTCAACTTCACCCAGAGGAACGGGGGATGGGAACCTCCTCAAGGCGGGTTTTATTAACATCAACTCACTCAGATTTCGATTGGAAAGACTTCGCCTCTATGTTGCTGGGGATCCCTCCTACCACTTCTTTGGTATAGCTGTCTTGGTTGGGCCCCGACGTTGATGACAGTCTTGTTCAAATTGACGGGTATACGGTAATCAGGCAAGACAGAAATATACATGAGGGTGGAGTTGCCTTGTATGTACGGAATGATTATAGAATCTCCAAACTATCATCCTCTAACACCGAAGGAGCGGAAAGACCAACCATCCCCGAGTACTTGTTCTGTGAAGTACAACAGGGTAGCTCTCCCCCATTTTAGTCGGTGTGTTATACCGACCCCGACATATTGCCATGCAAAAAGATACTGTTTTGTTTGATAAACTAAAGAACTACAGCGGCGACTACAGCCATAAATTCATCATGGGGGATTTGAACGCGGACTTGTCATCGGCGTCCGATGCGGATGCTCATACCATCCGAACACTAGCCACAAATCTAAATGTTCAAATTGTACAGCATGGTCCAACTCATCGACATACCGAAAACTCTTACACCTGGATTGACTTGATCCTTATAGATGAGAATGACGAGGTATTGGACTACAGGAACGAATGTCTGCCCAGTTTCGGCAAACACGCTATCTTGGATGTCACTGTCAATACTTTCGTGCCGGCACCCGTAAGAGGATCGTTCTCTTACAGAGACTATAAGAATATTCATCCAAGCACGCTCAACGAATTGCTGGCAAGCTGTAACTGGGTGGGCATGAATTCCGTTGAATCCGGCTTGGAGGGTGCTATACACAACCTAAATTTAAACTTAACTCTCAGTATTGATCAATTAGCTCCTTTAAAAACCATTAATATTAAAAAGAATACTGCTCCTTGGCTTGGTCTTCAGTTGTGTCGCTGAACACGAATATCATGACGGCAGCGGTCTCCGAGGTACCTGGTGCCCAGGGTGGACAGTATGAACGTCGTCTCCTAGATTTTTACGCAAATTTGAAATATAGTTAGATGAATCTAATTACTCAGGGGTTTTCGGGGTCGCTGAACACGAATATCATGACGACAGCGGTCTCTGAGGTACCTGGAGTCCAGTGTGGACAGTATGAACGTCGTCTCCTAGAGTTTACGCACGATGACAAATCCCTACACGGCGACGTGTCCGCTCGCGCGGAGGCGTTTAGGGGCACCGTGCGCTTTGCCTGCAGACTGTGCAGTAAAATTCAACTAAAATTCATCGTGACTTCTAGAGAAGTTAGGTCCAAATATGCAGGTACACCCTACGGATGGTGACAGATCGTCTACACAGAACCCTACCTAAGACAAAGCCATTACTCCAAAATCCGCGTTTTTCTCAAACACGTTGCTTAATTCTTTTATAAAAGTGATATAAAAATAAATAAACACAGTATGAACAATGTACGAACACTGTATGAACACTATATGAACAATTATGAACACGGTATGAACGTTCATGAACACTGTATGAAGTTCTATTTTCGTATACTCAAAAATGAAAATTAAACAAATAATCGCTCCATCATCTACGTTGCTTCTTGGTCCTATATATTGGTTTGTAAGTCACCGGCTTCTAAATGTGGATTGATGGCAAGCTTAAATTCATGGCGTATTAATAGAGGCTACATCCAGATGTCCTGAAACGTCCACGGGACGCTGCCAGATTGTCTACACAGGCTACCGCAGACGCTGCCTATACTCTAAAATTCATAGTGATCTCGGGGACGTTACGTACTTTTTTGTAAAAATGGTGCAGGGTATGAACATAGATGAACACTGTATGAACGTTGGTGAACGCTGTGTGAAGCTTTATTTTCTTATACTTAAAAATCAAAATAGTAGGAATTATTACTCCATCATCTACGTTGCTTCTTGGTCGTATATGTTGGTTTGAAAGTCGCCGTCTTCTAAATCTGGATTAACGACAAGCTAAAATCCGTGACTTATTAAGAGGTTACATACAGATGTCCTGACACGTCCACATGACGATGGCAGCTATTCTACACAAGCCCCCACAGCAGACGCTGCCTGCACTCTAAAATTCTGAGTGAACTCTGGGACGTTACCTACTTTTGTTGTAAAAATCGAGCAGTGCGTGATCATAGATGAACACTGTATGAACTTTGGTGAACACTGTATGAACGTTTATTTTCTTATACGCAAAAATCAACATACAAGGAATTAGCGCTCCATCATCTACGTCGCTTCATGGTCCTATACATTGGTTTGTAAATTGTCGTATTCTAAATTTAGGTTAATTTAAAGCTAAAATTCGTGGCGCATTGATGGAGGTTACATCCAGTCGCTCTCAAACGTCCCTAGGACTATGGCAGCTTGTCTACACAGGCTCCTACCGCAGATGCTACCTACACTCTAAACTTCGGGGTGATATCGGAGACGTTACCTACCTTTTTGGAAAAATCGGAAAGTGCGCGATCATAGATGAACACTGTGTGAACGTTGGTGAACACCGTATCGCTGCCTCTAACGAAGAAAAGCACATTTCAAAAAAGGTCGATTTTAATTTGCTATTTTTTAAGCATTGTAAAAATATAAGCTCTTCCAGAACCTAATAAACTTGCGGTATCATTCTATGCTGCCCGAAGTTTATCAGATTTTGAAAGAATTAATTTTACATTATTTACATTTTCTACATTTTTTACGTTGCTTGGGTTTTATATTTTTGAACGTTTTTCACATTTTAAAAATTTTTGACGATTCTGTCATTTTTTGCACTTCTTACACCTTTTACATTTTTCAATACTGTTACATTTTTCCTGTCTTTAAAGTTTTTAAATTTATAAATTTTTAATGTTTTTAATTTTTGTGTTTTAGTTTTCCTTTTTTACCTTTCTTACATTTTTTACTTGATATACATTTTTTACAATTTTTACATTAATTCCCATTTTTACATTTTTTACATTTTTTACATTCTTATGGTGGCAGCAAAAGTACTAAGGATACATAACAGATCTAATTTACAATGAACTTGACAAAAGTGACCAAATTGCAATTACATTCCTTGATCTTGCCAAAGCCTTCGACACAGTTGATCATCAAATGCTTCTAGATAAATTATACAACTACGGTATAAGAGGAAAAGCCCATAAACTAATGAAAAGTTATTTAAGTAATAGGAAACAAAGAGTCAAATCAATTCAGTAAGTATGAAACAGTTGATATGGGAGTCCCGCAAGGCATGATCCTAGGACCATTGTTTTTTATTATGTACATAAATGTACTCAAAGCCAGAGAATTCAATATTATCATATGCTGATGATACAGCAATTATAACAACGAGATCCACGTCGATCTCGAGTTTACAAAAGTCAATGAGATACGCAGAACGGCTCTGCCTACTGAGATCACAATTGAGATCCAAAGGCTAGATCGAATTCATCGTGAATTTGGCCGTTCTGTTGACCTGAGTCCAAATCTAGAACATGATCAAAATCGAGATTGACCTCCAGACATTCCATATCAAAATGAAAATCAAAATTAATGTCAAAATCAGAAAAATCAGGCTCAACCTCAGGATTAAATCAAGGCCATAATTAGTATCGACATCAAGACCAAAACCAAAAGAGATTGAGCGAGAACCGACACATGTCCCGAGGTGATTAAAGCGAGCGAGGGAATACAAAACCCGATCCACTCACCATTCTCTCGAATGATATTATGATATTTTATGTTGAAGTTTTATATAAACCTCGCTTAGATTGTTGAGAACGGTAAAAGAAAATGTATCCGGCCTGTATCATGCAGATCTAAAATTACTAGGTTCTATGCCATTTTATTAAAGTATGCTAAAAATTTGGTGAAAATACAGAGTGTCACATTGCTGCTTGCTTACAATATTTCTATCTGAGAATTTTGCTTTTTGCTGTCTGCTGGCACCATAAGTACGTAAAAAATGTAAAAAATGTAAAAATGGGAATTATTGTAAAAATTGTAAATGTATATCAAGTAAAAAATGTAAGAAAAGGTAGAAAAGGAAAACTAAAAACAAAAATTAAAAAAATAAAAAATTTATAAATTTGAAAAATGTAAATACAGGAAAAGATGTAACAGTTTTGAAAAATGTAAAAGGTGTAAGTGCAAAAAATGACAGAATCGTCAAAAATTTTAAAAATGTGAAAAACGTACAAACGTATAAAACCCAAGCAAAGAAAAAATGTAAAGAATGTATATAATGTAATAATGGGAAAAGGGTATGCTAATCGTCTAACATCAATTGATATTAGTCCCATTAATCGAACTTCCATATTGATGATGTACCTGGCTAAAGACTGCTCTTGCTCTAATGTAAAAGTATTTGCAAACCCCCCAGCTAAAGAACAACATAGATGTTGAAGATCAAGAATATAGCGGTAGTTAAATTAAAAAAAAAAACAATACCTTTTTTGTACGTGATTTCATTTTTTGAGGGATTATCTTTTAATTCTTGAATTTTCTTCTGCAGTGTTGATCTAGGAACTCCAAATTCTTGTGCAGTGCCCTTGCATGATTTGCCTTTTTCAAGCACGGTTTCAATTGCCAGCTTCATGTGGGTATCATTCCACTTCAACCGAACCGATCTGGTTGTTTTCTTTTGTACACTCTCACCATTATTTTAAAAACTTATTTGGATTTATTTTAAACTTAAACTAGCCCTAAACTACCTTAAATCTAAAAAAAATATTGCAGCTGTGCGTTACTACATTCCGCTGAGATCTCTGAATTATAGGTTAAGCCATGCGATCATAGAATCGCCGCCACGGCCGTCGAGTCGCTGTGTGCCACGCATGCCCCACCTGGGATGTCACACATGCTCCACCTGGGGTGCCACACATGCCCCATTTTGATGTCTTTTTGATTCTATTAACAATAAATTTTATATTTTATATAACAGATAAAGCTATTGAGACTTGTGATGCCTGCTTAATCATAGGCACTTCTTCGATAGTTTATCCAGCAGCCATGTTTGCACCGCAAGTGGCACGTAGAGGCATTCCAGTAGCGGAATTTATTATTGAATCCACTCCAGCTACGTAAGAGTTTGTTCTACAGAATGTTGAACAATTTTTTGTTCAAGATCAATATCATATGATTGAATTGTTGATTGCATTTGACCTTGCAAGTGTTGTGCAAGTTGTATATTATCATGATTGTGTAGCTGGGGATGATTTTGAATATGTACATTTAAATGTTGTTCATGAAAAATTGTAGTTTGTTGAGTCTGCAATCATAAAGTTATATGGTTAATAAATTTGTTATATTCCATACAAGAAGGCCACTTTAGATATGAAAGGATGAGAAATTTTATTAAATTAAAATATATTAATTTTTTCTACTAACCTGAGAATAAATACAGGCTGTATTTCATGAATGTGTGGCTGGATTCGTGGTTGCGATTGAGATTGAGCTGAGGTTGTGACTGGGATTGAGGTTGAGTCTGAGATGGTGCTTGAGACTGAGTCTGTTTATTATGTAAAGATGATGTAAACGAAAAATTTTGAAATGTATCAGGTGATTGAAGTGCACTACTGATTACTTTATCGCTGTCCGTTGATTGTTTAGATTTAGATTTTGGAGAAACTATTTTCTTTTTTACTTGAGATTTTGTCTTATTTTTATTTACTTTTTTTCTTACTCTTTTCTTTCCAAGTTTTGTACCTGTAGGGCGCCACACTGCTTGTTGTATACCTGCTCCATCAGCAGCTCTAAAATTATTAAAACATGTCTTAAACTGTTCCAGTGAATACTTTCTTAAATAACTTTAAGTATTTGCAACATATACGTAGTTATAGGAAATTTTTGAATGTGCTTTCATGATGGGCTCCAATTATGAATTCCAGCTTTATATAATCTCTCTCTAACTGTGTCTACAGAACAATTAAGACCTAAAGCTGGAAGAACTACCTTAACAGCAGTCATGGGTGTTTGTGTTGCTAAGCGAATAATAACTTCGTCTTGTTCTTGAGTAGTTGCTCTCTTGCGATCACATCTATCTCAAGTTTCTATATTACCTTCTCTATCAAATCTATTTATAAGATAAATTCAGATTAAAAAAAGGCTAAAAAAATTGGTATAACTTTAAAATAACTAAAATAACATTTATATGATTATATATACCTTATTTAAAGAACAATGTATTATACACGGCAATATTTATATTTTCAGAGTAGAAACCATATAATAAATGGTAGTTATCCTTTTCTCTCCTTTTCCTTCTCACATCTACTTTAATGATTGTCAATTTTCCAAAACACAAGTGCAGTTTGATGAAAAGCAAATTGAAATCAGTAGTTCTGCCAGATAGCCAGGCACCAGCTTTATAATGCATTTAACTAGTCAGTCGCGCAGTAACAACACTGAAGTATCGTGCCCGCAAGTGCCCAACTGCCTGACTGCTGCTCAAGTGCTCACTATTCAGATCTCGTACATAAAGTGCTGCCATTACTTCGTAAATGATAAAATTCTACTTTATTTACATCTGCTGTTTTTACTGCTTTTCTTTTGCCTTGATGTATAATAAGTTTTCTTTTGAAATGTGCCATGAATTTTAAATTCTTTTGTTGTTGATCTGTTCTGACAACTTCCAGCTTTTCATCAAATAAACATTTGAACTTCTTTTGCAAACTAAAATGGAGATAAATTGTAATTTATTAAAATAGATAAATTTAAAAGTAAGCACTAACTTCACAATAACAACCTAAAATTTATAGTAAACTGATGTACCTAAATGTAAAAGTGAGCCAACCCATATTACCAGCATCTTTACCTTGCCAAAAATACACCATGCATTGAAAATCATCTTCGCACTGTTCATCACAATCATCATTTTCATTGTTATCTAATGGCTGAAAACGATTGAGAGATAATTGTACAATTGTAAAAAGATTTGTATTATTTTTATATTAATTTGAGTACCGTCCAATATCTACAAAGGAAAACATAACAATCGCCACTGTAAAAATGACCTAACTCTTCTTCTGGTAATAGAACAAACTTTTTGCCTTCTAGAACACAGGCTTCCATTGCTTCTAAATCGTTATTCCACTCATGAAAAGATACCTGTGTTTCTGCATAATTCAGCCACTAAATTACTTCTAACAATGAAGCGCTTACTGTGTATAAGAGATATACTTTTTAAAGCAAATTTACCTTGTCTATTCTGTCTGGTCGATTTGTTGCAGCGACTAATATCACGTTACCTAAAGCTGTTACTCCATCTAGTTCCGTTAACAGTTGTGCCAGAACTCGTTCTTCTACGCTGCTTCCTGCACTGCTTGAAGATTTGCTTCTTTGTACGACGGTGCCACTTGTCTAGCTTTCCTGAATAATTCTCTCACTGCCTTCTCCGATTCTCCTACCCATTTGGAAAATAATTCTGCGCCCTGAAGAAAAAACGTAGTTATAATTAATTAATTTAGAATATTGATAACAATCTAATTGAAAGAATTATTACCTTAATATTACGGAAGTTCAATTTACTTTCAGTAGCCAATGTCTTGGCTATCATTGTTTTAGAACAGCGAGGTGGACAAAACAGACGCGTAGCCGCAGAAGCGGTAATCGCGATTTATATTATTAAACATAAAATCTTCATTATATTTTTTTAATTTTTTTAATGGATTACACTAATTTATTGCCTCTTGATAACCTCTTGATTTCACCTCACATTGATATCACTTTGTATACATTTTTCTTTAGGGTTATCAGTATCAAACCCACTTTGTATACATACATTATTATGTATTTATTTTTTTTTATCCTTACTGCTATCGGCTCCAAGCCACATGCAGAATACATTTTTATTATACCTCTTATTTTGTAAATTTTCGTAAACTGCATGTGTGTATATATGTACTCTAGGCGCTACCGCGCCTCTTGATGTATGGCTTTAGAAATACATAATATATATAGATATACTGATAATGTAAAAAAAAGTTACTAGGCGGAGAAAAAGAACTAGGAGCTGAATAATTTTGAATGAAAAGGGATCGGCAGTCAAAAAATAGAAAATGCAATAACTTCAAAAATAGTCAATCTTTTTATACGAAACTTTTTGTACATTAAAGATTGACTAACAGACTTTCCTCGGGGCACTATCACACCTCTTTATAATATAAGTAGAATTAAAAGGATGTATTTTGTAAAAAAAAACAATTAGGTTAAAACCCAATATCAACGTATATAGAGGCGCGCGATGCGGCCTCGTAGGCTCGTCGTTCGAAAACTCAGAATTGCCTCGAGGCGCTACCGCGCCTCTTGATACTAAACCCAGAAATCCTGAACTTACAGAAACCCTTAACTCACAACCTCTAAATTTTGCACCATTTTTCAATGTAAATTAAACCATCTACTAAATTATCAGATCACCTATTTTTAAAATTAAACTGAAGAAAGCACTGAAATCACGAAATGGAAGAGGCAAGTACGAAAGTTTCAAATTAAAGTATTAAAAGTAGTAAAATCTTGAAATATGCTAAGCAAGCTTTTTGCTAAGCATGTTTTACTTAAAAAACAAATCCTAAAATCCAGAAACCCTAAACCCAGAATCCCTAATCCCAGAAACCCTAAAGCCAGATACCCCGAACTCAGAAACCCTAAATCCACAGACCCTAAATTCATAATTCTCTACATTTTATTACCATTTTATAGAATAGTTTCCAAATCAGCAGCTAGTAATATACTTGCCGAGTCCCGTAAAAAGTTCATCGTCGATAATAGTATGATCTTCGTTCATTTTATATGTAAATGAATGTGGAACCCTTATGAAAGAATCTACATAAATTATAAATATTATGCACAATGTATAAATAAATTTTCACAAATTTTGCAGAAAATCTGCAGGAAATTTTTTCTGCATAATTTCTGCAGAAATAATCTGCAAAAATTCTGCATAAAAATGGTATGCATTTTATGCAGAATTTGATGAAAACTATGTATCAGTTATGTAGAAATTCAGCAGAGCCTTTTTTTCCTTAAAAAAGGGCTCTTGCGACATTTATGACGTTCTGTCAGTACGTATTACTGTGGTACATGGTCGGTCTGTGCAAAACACGTGGAGACATCGCAGTAGTGATATTTTATTTATTTTCAATATCAAACGAACATTGTTGCTCTTTTATAACAGTCTAACACAAGAATGTTCTGCATGTTAGCTAGTGATATACATTTATTAAAGCTCTCACATCGCGAACTTTTACGGGACTCGGCAAGTATGTAAGACCTGCTGATTTGGAAACTATTCTATAGAATGGTAATAAAATGTAGAGAATTATAAATTTAGGGTCTGTAGATTTAGGGTTTGTGAGTTCGGGGTATCTGGCTTTAGAGTTTCTGAGATTAGGGATTCTGGGTTTAGGGTTTCTGGATTTTGGGATTTGCATTGTAAGTAAAACATGCTTAGCAAAAAGCTTGCCTCGCATATTTCAGGATTTCAATACTTTCATTACTTTAATTTGAAACTTTCGTACTTGCCTCTTCCATTTCGTGATTTCAGTGCTTTTTTTAGTTTAATTTTAAAAATAGGTGATCTGATGATTTAGTAGATGTTTTAATTTACATTGAAAAAAGGTGCAAAATTTACAGATTGTGAGTTAAGGGTTTCTGTAAGTTTAGGATTTCTGGGTTTAATATTGTTACATACAGTACATATGTAAGTAGTAAGTAGTAAGTAAAAATATTATTTTGTGGAAACTACTCAGACTTGCCTCCTTTTATACTTAATATCTTATTTTCGTAAGAAAGTAAATTTTTTAAGATTTCATTAACTTCTTAGAGCTTGAAATGATTTAATATACATAAATACTTGCCTCTTACATTTCATGATCAAGAGGCGCTGTAGCGCCTCGAGGCAATTCTGAATATATACGTTGGATCCCCGGCTTGATTTGACGTCGCGGCCTCACGCACGGCGCAATGGTCGACGCAATTTGTCTCGCGCACTGTTCACAAATTTTACCTCGTTTTTTCTTGAGCTCCTCGATCGAACACCCCCGGTCCACGGCACGCGCAGTAGCCTGCGTGTCTGGGTCCACGACCTGTTGAGATTGGGATGCGGGTGGAGTCAAAAAGGCACAAGAGTTCAAAAGAACAAAAACTATTTATTAGTTAAAATTGTGATAGCGTGCGTCCGCTCGAGATCAGTACCGCCGAAGAAGTGACGCTCGCGGCGTCCCCCCTCTTCATGCAGGAGAGGGCTCTCTCCACTCCTCACATACGCACTCACACTCGTACGCAAACGTGTACAGCGCGTACATTTTAACAATTACTATAAGTATATGATTTACTTGTTCATATAGAATACTTAATGAATACTTTTTTAATACTACAAGTTTTCATTTATTGCGGACATTCAAATAATTCTTTATGAATTCTTTTTTTTTTCAAAAGTGTGCTTATCGGGAATGTTTAAAACAGTAAATTAGCACTTATATGGGCATATATTCACAGAAGTTTTCACTTTTAAAAAGCATTTTTTGAAACATGTTTTATAGTTCTCAATCGGTGGCCGTGCGAAGCACACAAGTGCGATAGAAGTTAATCTCTTTGTGTAGCTAAGTCACTCCTTTTTTGATGTTTTTTTATGAATGTGCTAACAACGGCGCCATAGCTAGTTTTATAAAACGACAATTTTTACACATCCATAATTACGGTAATTTTACACGTGTAAAAATTTTCGTTTTATATAACTTGCTATTACGCCGTTATTAGCACATTCTTAAAAAAACATAAAAAAGGAGTTACTTAGCTAGACAAAGAGGTTAACTTATATCGCACTAATGTGGTTCGCACGGCTACCGATTGAGAACTATAAAACATGTTTCAAAAAATGCTTTCTAAAAGTGAAAACTTCTGTGGATATGCCCATATATGCAACTATTAACGTGTTACCATTTATATAAAATTATTATAGCAGAAATATATGTATCACGTCAAACAAATTCTGTGTGCAAAACTCTCACATCATGAACTTTTCACGGGACCCGGCAAGTAGGTCACTAGCTGGTGATTTGGTAACTATCCTCTAGAATGGTAATAAAATGTAGAGAATTAAAAAAATTACAAGTTACGGGGTTTACGGTTTCTGGGTTTAGAGTTTCTGGGTTTACAGTTTCTGTGATTAGAGTTTCTAGATTTATGGTTTCTGGGTTTAGGGTTTCTGTGTTTAGAGTTTCTGGTTTAGAGTTTCTGGGTTTACATTTTCTGGATTTATGGTTTGTGGGTTTAGGGTTTGTGGGTTTAGGGTTTCTGTGTTTAGAGTTTCTGGTTTAGAGTTTCTGGGTTTACATTTTCTGGATTTATGGTTTCTGGGTTTAGCCTTTCTGGATTTAGGGTTTTGTTTTGTAAGTAAAAGATGCTTAGCAAAAAACTTGCCTCTTGTATTTCAGGATTTCAGTACTTTCATTACTTTAATTTAAAAAGTTTGTACTTGCCCCAGACAGCAAACATAATCGTAATAAATACGTTATGAATTCGCGGAATGTATTCTAATAGAATTTTAATAGAATTCTCTTCAACGAATTCAAAAAGAACTCTTAATGAATACATTGAATTAATTAAGGATTCACTAAGTATTCTTTTTATGTTAGTATTTTGATCGTAAAGTAAACGTATAGTATTCGTTAAGAACACGGGGTATCGCCGTTTTTTTCTTCAATAGAGTAATAATAAAGATCGTAAAGAACTCTGATCATTTAAAAAGTATTCATATAGTATGATATCTCATACGAGCTCATCTATGTACTCATGAACGAGTTAGTTAAGTATACTCTGTGAGTTCTTCATGTATTCATATGTAGAGTTCATGAAGTATACTGTATGAGTTCTTTAGGAGCACTTTTGAAAGATATCTGTGAGTTCTTTAAGAACTCATATTTAAATATATTTATGAATAAATTATTCCTAACCGAAACTCGATAAGAGTTTATTAAGAGTTCAAAAGTAATAGTAACGGGTCCCTTAAATTCAAATAGAGATCAATAAGCACTCTCTACAAATGGTAATAATTATTTCATGACTGTACAAATAATTAATGAGAGCTTAAATATTTTTTTATAACAATCAAGACGTTTTTTAAAAGCTAATTTTTTAAGTACGTTCTAACAGCACAATTTGTCTATACTCCTTTTAATTCTTCTAGTCTCTTCTATTCAATAAGTACTCTTTACAAATGGGAATAATTTTTTTCATGACTGTACAAATAATAATATTTGCTAATATAATAAACTTTCTACGAAAGTATAAAATAAGGCAAGTATAGACGTTTTTTCTGGATAATCTATAAAAAACAACATATAATTTGTCTAGTCCTTTTATTTCTTCGAATCTCATCTATTCAATAAGCACTCTATAAATGGTAATAATTTTTTTCATAACCGTACAAAATGCTGAACAAATTATATGTAAGTAAGTACATTCAAACTGTTCACTCCCAATCAAACAAACGAAAGTTGTGAAATCAATTATCAAATAGTCAAGTAATGCAAACAACTGTCGGAAACTACTGTATGACTGTTCTTAGAAATGTATTCAAATTTGTTCATCTTTCTATAGAAATTAAACACAAGAAAGTACTGAAATGATATAAAACTTTCTACGAAAGTATAAAATAAGGCAAGTATAGACGTTTTCTTTGTATAATCTATAAAATAATAGTATTTATGATTTTTTAACATAAATCAAATAAATACCAGTCAAAAAGTCTTTCACTTCTTTGAGTCATTGTATGCTGAACAAATTATATGTAAATATTCAAATTGTTCACTGCAAATCAAGCAAACGAAAGTTGTGAAATCAATTATCGATATAGTCAAGTAATGCACACATATCTCGGAAACAACTGTAGACTGTTTTCAGAAATGTATTCTAATATGTTCATCCTTCTATACAAATTAAACACAAGAAAGTACTGAAATTAATTTATTGTAGTCAAGTTCCCATAAGATAACTTGACTGACATAATAGAACTTTTCGTACCTTGCGTGTAAAATTACATTTTATGCCGACGTTATAACTTCAAAAATATTCAGCCAGTGGGCATAAAGTATTACTTAATGCCTAAGAGACGCAATAGCTCACATACTCCTGTACAAAACCTTATTGAACCTATACGCACTTTACGCCCGTGTGGGTGAAAATTATTTTATATCTATTATGCATTCTTTTCACTTCTAAAATTCATAAGAATTTTTTCAGATATTTACGAAAAGTCAAAGTTTTGAACTTTCTATAATATTACGCATCTTGGGAGGACAAGAGAAGTCTAGAGCTGCTCTAGCAGGGGTGGTTCTCCAATCTCCCACACATACTTGGCGGGCCCGACGGTTTGCAGTTTACCGGTGGGCTTTGCAAATGTAGCTAAATGTGCTAAATTTTTGCATAAATTCATTAAAAATGTTTATACCTATAAGTCCACCATAATTAATAAATAATTACAATGACTCTAATTTTTAATTGAAACTTTTCAAATATATAATCCCTACATATGTGCAGAATTTCATGATTTACTTACATTACCCAAAATATTTTTCCTTGTGTCCGTCGATTTTAAACAGGAATGAAATAAAAATGTATATAAATTGTACTAAAAAATCTACTCAAAAGTACTTTAGATTTTACTAACCATTTTATAAGCCACGTATTTTTCCCGCGAGTAAATATCATATAAGATCTCATGTGTGTATTTTAGCCATCAGGATCTCATATGAGATCTCATATATATTATATGTATAGTTATCTGCAATTTTATATATTATGCCCTGGAAACACAATCTGCCTCGCGCGGCTTGCGCAATTCTGTTGCAATTCTGCTGCGACATGTTGCAATTCTGTTGTAACTTCTCCGCAATTTACTGAAAATGCAGAAATATGCACGAAATAGGTAACAGATCACACATAGTCTGATGCAATTTCCGTTAAATTTCTGTAAATTGCGGCAGAATTGCATCAAAATTGCAATGGACATGCTACCAGAGTGGGATCTCATATGAAATCTCATGATATCTGATGTCCCATATTCACATATATGAGATCTCATATGATATTTTCACGCGGGTTTGCAATTTCTATTTAAAAACAGAGTGATACATTCATGGATCAGTATTTAATATGTAAATGCAACCCATTTATACATTTTATCTGATCTTTATATATGAAAATGACCATGTCTACACCTTGAACTGCAAACCGTCGGGCCCGCCAAGTATGTGTGGGAGATTGAGAACCACCCCTGCTAGAGCAGCTCTAGACTTCTCTTGTCCTCCCAAGATGCGTAATATTATAGAAAGTTCAAAACTTTGACTTTTCGTAAATATCTGAAAAAATTCTTATGAATTTTAGAAGTGAAAAGAATGCATAATAGATATAAAATAATTTTCACCCACACGGGCGTAAAGTGCGTATAGGTTCAATAAGGTTTTGTACAGGAGTATGTGAGCTATTGCGTCTCTTAGGCGTTAAGTAATACTTTATGCCCACTGGCTGAATATTTTTGAAGTTATAACGTCGGCATAAAATGTAATTTTACACGCAAGGTACGAAAAGTTCTATTATGTCAGTCAAGTTATCTTATGGGAACTTGACTACAATAAATTGATTTCAGTACTTTCTTGTGTTTAATTTGTATAGAAGGATGAACATATTAGAATACATTTCTGAAAACAGTCTACAGTTGTTTCCGAGATATGTGTGCATTACTTGACTATATCGATAATTGATTTCACAACTTTCGTTTGTTTTTTATAGATTATCCAGAAAAAACGTCTATACTTGCCTTATTTTATACTTTCGTAGAAAGTTTATTATATTAGCAAATATTATTATTTGTACAGTCATGAAAAAAATTATTCCCATTTGTAAAGAGTACTTATTGAATAGAAGAGACTAGAAGAATTAGAAGGAGTATAGACAAATTGTGCTGTTAGAACGTACTTAAAAATTTAGCTTTTAAAAAACGTCTTGATTGTTATAAAAAAATATTTAAGCTCTCATTAATTATTTGTACAGTCATGAAATAATTATTACCATTTGTAGAGAGTGCTTATTGAATAGACGAGTATAAACTACTTTTGGAAAAGTAAATTCAACTGACATATACCTTAAAGTTAAGAAATTATATTAATTAGGCTTGCTATCTAATAATGATATACTATATTTTATTTGACAGTTTGTTTATTTAAATACGCAGTAGTTCTAAAATATAATACATAGTATTATTATCGGTATTAAAACGCATATAAATGGAATACATGTAAGCTATACACTTTTACTATATAAAATATAAAATTCGATCACACATGATTTGACAACTGTAACTTGTATGAAGAAACACTAAGAATCCCAGAAAGAATCACTGTAAAATAACATAATATAATCTCATTTCAACTATGCCATTTCCGTAATAGCAGCTGGTACAGAATTTTTTCACAAAATACTCTTGCATCCATTTGGTCTTATTTTTTTTTCTTTTTCAAATTGGAAAGCAGTTAACACAGGCATGTTGTCCGAGTAAGTCCCATCTGAAACATTTAGCGTCCCACACCATGAACCAATCATTAATTACATTATTCTCAGCATGACTTGGATTTGTTGAAATTTTTACACAAAACCACTTGAATTAATAATCTATCATTGCTCACATCTTGTAAAATTAAAAATAAACAGTTTTTGAACTAAGAATCTTTGAAAGAACAAAAAATTTCTTGACTTCTATTTGTGGATATAACTTCTTCAAATTGTTATTTAAATCTTGTGTAGAAAAAAGTTTACTGTGGACTCTGAAACATTTTATCATCTCTTACCATGAGCTAATCATAAATTAAATTATTCTGAGCACTTTTATTCGTTCAAATATTCACAAAATAACACATCGTTCTGGCATTTTTCTGTATTTCAATTTTCATTTTATATAATTTTTTAAACAGATTATGAACTAAGATAACTGTAATGTTCTCTAAACAGATGGCTCCTCTGAAACATTTAGCGTCCCACACCATGAATCATTAATCATTAATTACATTATTCTGAACACTTGGATTTGTTGAAATTTTTACATAAAATCACTTGAATTAATGATCTATCATTGCTCACATCTTGTAAAATTAAAAATAAAGTTTATGAACTAAGAATCACTGAGAGAACAAAAAATTTCTTGACATTTATTTGTGGATATAACTTCTTGAAATTGTTATTTAAATAGCAGAGGTCGGAACAAAACAGCTGATCGAGGAGAGAAAAGAAGAAGAAGAAAAATTTTAGAGAATCAGAAAACAACCCTCCGGAATATATAAACTCGATATAAATCAAAACGACATAATATTTTTAATTGAAATTTTTTATACATGTAGTATATCAAAAAAGCTATCCACTGATATATTTAAATATAAGATAAAACATAATGCAAAGTCGTAAAAAAAAAGTGAAATTCTCGCACACCCATTTCAAAGTATATGAACCGCGGTCGTCCTCCCTGAGGCTTCTTCTACATTTGGACAGTTACTTGCCTTCGGAGCGCTCCCGCGCTCCTTGATTCTCTTAATCAATACATTGATATCGTTAAGAATTCTGTATTTTGTGATTTATAATCGTATAGTTAACTTAATTATGTCTTAAAGAAATCGTTTTATTTATATGACGTATTCCAATTTTTGAGGCTAGAAGATAAATCATAATGGCATTTTATTTTTTACTAAATTTATTTATAATAAGCATTTTATTTACATCATTAAAAACAAAAGCATTTTTCGATATTTGGCCAACATATATTTAACTGCCCCCTCCTAAAATTGGGTGCGTTTACTTTTCGCGTCGCTTTTTGCATCGCTCTTTGTGTCACTTTTTGCGTCACCTTTTGCGTTGCTGTATCGAGAGAAAAGACGCGCAACAAAAATTAAAAATGTTATGAATTAAATAAAATAGAAAAAGAAATGTTTCTATAATAATTTGTTTTCAAGAATTCTATTATGGAAAAAGCATTCATTAAGAATTCATGAAGAATTTATTAAAATTTCTCGATGCCGATCGGGCGGAAAAGCGCACTCGCGAGAGCAACAGAATTGCGGCAGATTACTGCACAAGATTGCTGCAAAGTGCGTGCGGCAGAATTGTGCAAATGTTACAGCAGGAAAGTGCATTCGAAAAATTGTAAAATTTCACTCATAGAAATTTGAAAAATAAAAACTTTTAAACAATTTTACGCAATTAATTTTCAACATTTTTTAAAATTTTAATTTACTTGTGTATCTTGCAAATGTTTATGCTTTTGCAAAAATCTTTATTTCTGTTAAAAAAAAGTACGACAAACTATCAATACCGACAAAATATCTACCCTGCCGACGTAATATACGTCTTCATATAGAGACATAACGTCTCGTACTACATAGTATACATGCTCTAAGATCTTGTCAAGTATGAAAGCATGGTGAAAGCATTTGAATTCTTCAACTGATTTGTAAATTGTAATCCGGAGGCATCCTTTCACCGAGTGCAAAAATATCTTCACATCGGCAAATTATAAATAAAGGTAATTGTTTATTTTCATAATTTTTGTTTATTTTTTCATGTAGTTACACAATTTATTGCTATACAAATGTGTACACTTTTTAAAACAGTTATAAGTGTGTAACTGTAAAAGCAGTGAATAAGTGTCACTTTTTCAATTAGTGAAACTGCAAATCCACTGCAAAATAGTGAATAGTCACTGTTTCAATCAATGAATATCAACTGCATGCAAAACAGTGAATAGTCACTGTTTCAATCAGTGACACTGCAAATACACTGCAGAACAGTAAATATCAACTTATTATCACAGAGATGAACGACGAGTGACTATGGTTATCGTAGGCGCTACAATATTATATGGGAACTATGGATTCAAAACGTCCTTATATATTAACCGGATACAAATCTAACCACTTGCGGGAAGATTTTACAGTGTTGAGCGTAGCCACTGTTACGAGTGGTAGCTTCCAGAGAGAAAGCGCGTGCGGCCATGAACTCATACAGACTCTCGAAGAACGAAGACACGTAGCCCAACACAAACTCCCGGTCAGCAATATACCGAGCGTTGATAGAGGACGTCGAATGTCGAAGGTGCATGACATCAACCAATACGAGTCAGCAGAACAGCGAATCCGCGAGGCACTGAATCACCGGCACGAGATCTAGACGTCGAATTAGGGGGAAGAAACGAACAGCCGATGAGCAATGATCCCCCACTTACGAGCCCCAAGGCAGAGATATAAAAACCGAGGGAAGCGCATCCAGGAGACAGAAAGAAAGAGAACGAAAGCGGGGACAGAGAGAGAGGACGGAAGCGAGGTACGAGGGACGAGGACGAGCGGATAAGGAATTTACGAGAGGACGTCGATCGGTTGCATCGCGAACGCGTGTTAGGATTATCTCTCTCGCGCCTATAAGTATTTTAATAAATAACCCAAGTATACTTTAACTCTAGTTGTATTTCACTGCATCGTTTCGAGTCTCGGCTTGGAACAACACGAACACCTCAGAACCCTTCGACGTGCGTGAACCGAGATAGGCTCACACGTAACAATTTTCTGGTGCTAGGTGTGGGGTGTTCGTTAGAGATACATCTGAGTAAAATCGCGAAGTACGAACCGAATACGTGCCGCTCAGCGCTTGACAGGAAGGAAGGATGTTACACGTCTCCATCATCCTTATTGTGGTCTGCCTCCAAGGGTAAGTGAAACTTTTAATACCCAATTATTTCACCCTGTCTCTCGTGGGGAATCACGTGACCAATAAGGAGCGAGTTAAAAGAAGGTAAAATTACGGGCCGTGAATACTGAGTGATTTTGGTTCGCGGAACACTTTAAATCTATCATGTTTAAGAAACTCTTGTCGCGTCGTAACATGAGGAATAATGAAGAATATAGCCTTGACTCCGCGTGGCAAAATGAAGCCGCCGGATTCGATCCCGACGTAGAAGTAACGCGATGCTCAGAGGCACGCCCTCGAACCCCCGGGTTTCGAACGACGGATCAGCTGGAGGCCGACATTAATGGTGCTCTCGCCTGTGCCGATATGGCAATAGCTCTATCCTCTCCCGAGGCTTTGGAAATCGCGAGTCAGAAGCTCGATCACGTTTTATCTGTGGGGGCCGGAGATCTGGGGATCGACGAGGTACAAATTATTACGAACTATAGAGAAGAACTCCACCGGGAAAAGTGAACTTAATAATGGGAGACTCCCGGCAGCGCCCACGCCACGAGCGTGGATCGCGACTTACTCTGTGCTCCGCACACAGCCACAGAAGCACCTAATGACTACATACCGAAGTGGGTAACGCCTGACCAAATACCAGAATTTAAGGCGAGAAGACTGTCGGGTTACAATCATTTCCTCGCGCACGCCAAAAGGGCTAACGGATTAACAAATATAGAGTCACAATTAAAAACAGAGCTTCCAGGCTCCGGGACAGACTATATACCGATGCGTCAGCCCCTGGCCGAGCCGCTGCCCGAGTCCATCGACCTCCCACCGTCACACCCGCTCGTCTCCCGGCCGAGAGACGCTGTCTGGACATTTTCACTGCAACAGGCTATGAACACGATTCCTCCGTTCGACGGCAATCCCGACTCGGTGGCATTCTTTTGCCGCGTTGTGCGCAATGTACTCAACGAATTTGGCCCATCAGCAAAATGCTGGTTGATGAGCGCGTTAGCCTCCAAGTTTCTTGGACGAGCTACTGCGGATGGTTATATGTGCCGTATGAACCGTTTTACAAATGTCGAAAAAATACTCGAAGATATTACAATGAGGTACACGCACGCTGGAGGCGCCGACAGATTACTCGCCGAACTTAAGGTTATCAAACAAGAGAAACGGGAAAGCGTCGGAAGTTATGGACAACGCGTAGAAATCTTGCTGAATCGACTACTGAATACCTACGATGCCGATAGATCCCTACAAGATTTCGAGAAACTAACTTACAAAAACAGGGGTGACTCGGAAGCTCTCGATCAGTTTCTGTACGGTCTTGAAGGGGATCTGCAACACCAAGTAAGGGCCGCGAATCCCAAAACCCAGGTAGAGGCGATAACAGAAGCCGTAAGAGTTGAACAGAGAACTGGGGCACGACGCGTGCACAGGCAGGCCCCACCTCCGCCGAAGGTATTCTAACCGAACTTATGGAAAAATACGCTAAACTAAAAGACAATTCGCAGCCCACGATTAGGAGGGCCCCCGCCAGGGATCGCTGCAGTGTATGTGGCATGGATAATCACCCCGAGGGTAGGTGTCAGTATAGGGACGCGGAGACAAAATTTTGCATCTTCTGCCAAAAGAAGGGACATCAATATGGTGATTGTTACGCCCTACGAAAGAGCCTGAAGAACACGGAAGTCACCTTAGGAAATTTGGGCAAACTGGGAGGAGCACCATCGCCACCGCCGCCACCGCAAGTGTTATATACCACATACCCAATGAGACAGGTTATCGCGTTATCGCACCCCGCAGTAGTATATACCGCGCAATCCATAAACGTGAAATCGCAGGAAGATCCGCCTGACGCGAATAGGCAATATACAGGAAACTACGAATGGCGACCTAACCGCTATCGGAGATTGGATTACCGAATCAGTGGAAACCGCGCTACACGCTATCGACCTTATTACAATGGGAATGTCTGGGACGATCGTCTTAATCGCTATCAGCAAAACAATAACCAAGGTCGTGAAGGTGATCGAAGATATAGCACTCATCCGGAGGGCGGACATAGCTTCAATAACGATCAATACCAGCCGCATCATTATAGAAGGGATCTTAGGAGTGATTGGCGCAATGGTGATCGCCGAGATAACGCAATATATAACCACAATAACGAGACAAATAATAAGAATGTGACTGGTCATTTAAACTCTCAGGATGCCCGGTACTAGAGTCCTGCAGGACTTAGGACTGTAAGGAAGAGGTAACCGCGAGTAGACCCAAACATACTATAAGATTATCCCAACTAGAGTGCTAGATTTCCATACACCTGCCAACCATAAAAGAGGGGATGCTTGCCAGAGAAATGCTGGACGCCTGAAACGATTCGTACAGAATTGTGCTGCTTGCTATGCGAAGAATTCGTAGCACATGATGAAATCTCCGTAAAAACAGATTAATTCCTTGAACAGGACTTGCTATCCAAATATGAAGGTCACGTAAACTCTGCTTGTGAGACTTCGAAAGCCGAAAAAAAACAAGAATTTGTCCACCATCACGTTGGAACCATACCAGGTCGCACGAAAAAAAAAACGAAAAGTTGAATGAATATTAACAATGAATATTAATGAGAACATAACTTAAACTAGCCAATATACTAAGGGCCATAACCAAGATACAAAAAGATAAAGATAGAGCCCTGAGGATATTCAAGGCTATAGATCCAGAAACACTTATGGATCTCGATGATAAAGAAATTAAACCATCAAATTATTAACTAGCGAACGGCCGCATACATTTGGATTACCTGTAAAAGTCGGACACGCCGCAAAGCCTCTGAGTCGTATCAGAGATGCGAACACGCGCAACGGCCTCTGAGCTGCAAAAGAAAACAGGAACAAGGGAAAGATCAAACACGCCCCAAAGTCTCTGAGTCGTATCAGTGATGTGAACACGCGCAACGGCCTCTCAGCTGCGAAAGAAAACAGGAACAAGGGAAAGGTCAAACACGCCCCAAAGCCTCTGAGTCGTATCAGAGATGCGAACACGCGCAACGGCCTCTGAGCTGCGAAACAATATAAGAAAAGTCAAGCATGTCCTAAAGCCTCTGAGTCGTATCAGAGAGGCAAACATGCACGGCGGCCTCTGAGTTACAACGGGACAAAGAAAAGAAAAACGAAAAAGGAATCCAGAACGAGAAAAGGAGGAGCTAATGTAGGATAGCTACAGGGTGGACGGTACATACACACTAGCACAATTAAGAACTCTCACTGCAATGAAACTGACCCAAGTCATATACGAATTTAAGTTTTACTACGACCAAGGTAAAGCACTCACCATTTCCTCGGGGAGAGGAAAAATGGAATATCTCGCGAAGAAAGCGAGACTCCGCCAAATAGAGACGGAATATGCAAGGCCGTGCGAAATCGTGGAAATTCATCATAGCAGACATAACGCTAAAATAAGAAAAGGGGATCAAACGCGAGTCGTACATACGAATATCGAAAAAGTTACGAATCTTTCAATAAACGAATAAATAAGGTTTCAGAAGAGGAGAGTCGTTCGCGCAAATTCATCGCGGCCCCTCACACGACAGGGGAGCATAGCAAACGCTAAAAAAAAAAAAAAAAGACGGGGGGAATATATATTTTTTTTCTTTTTTCCGCGGCCCCTCAGACGCCGCGCAGGTAAAGGTCGATATCTCGTATGTTCTTCTAAAGAAAAAAACAGGCCCAATCGCGGGGAGTTCGCGCGCCCAAGTCAAGAAAAAAAGCACATCACACGTGCAAAGATACGTCAAACATACAGTTCTTTAAATAAGTAATAATAAATATCTTTAGTTCGGCAGTGAGTATCGCTAGAATAACATATAATAATTGTAAACATAGAAATTAGTTGGGAAAAAGAAGCACGCTGAAAAAGTTGGGATACGTTTTCGTCATGACCGATCTGGTTATTACAGTAATAACATCACCACTCACACTCACAAGCAAATGATTCTAACGAGATACAAACGCGGAAATATGATTCCCGATTTTAGAAAACAAGAAAAGAAATAGAAATAAACTCATCAAATTCCATAGTAGCAAGCGAGAAAAGCAATTTACCTCTTAATCGTAAATATAAACAGACGTATGAGTCACGCATTAAAAATGAATAGTCGGGCTGAATTCGCTAAAACCTACATGTACAACGTATAACGAAGCAGGTGCAAGCACCCTACCTCACCGCAGATACAGAGCGATGGCCCAATCGTCGGTTCCCGCACGCGCCATCTCCTTGACCTTTCGAAGGTCAGCTCCCTTGTATTGTATCGAACTAGCGACTCGAGTACTCGTAAAGGGAGAAAGTACGCTTATGGAGTGGAGTCGCGGCGGGGACGCGGCAAATGGGAGCCGTATATGTGAGTCACGGACCTTGGCAAAAACTAGGTGTGAAGTAGCCCTCAATCGGCTGCATGAATAAAAAAATGCAATGGCGCAAGTCGTATCTCAACGCTGTGCAGCTTTGAGCCTAACGGTTGCGTGAAGTGGAGCGTATCTCTCCCACGACGCGTCAGGGCTATAGTGGGACACACTAAAGCATATACGATAAAATGCGAGTTATGAATTGAACCGCACGCCTACTCATTTATCAAAAAAAAAAAAGTCCGCGTTCAGCATAGGTGTTGGCGATCCAACGCCTAGAATATTCTTGAGTTGACGTCACACGGCCTTATAAGGAAATATACGGCTCGCGCAGGTGCGCAGCCAATCAGCGCTCTCCACGCGGTCCTCTCTCACCACCCCTTCTTCAACACAGACACGACGACGGCACTTCGCAGCGCCGGCCGGCTCGTCAGTTCACGCGCGACGGCGGAGAGAGAGAGCAGCAGCACACTTGTACGCCACGAGGCACGACGGCACACCGAATAAATCAGTCTTTCTCCACACGAAACGCCTTTATTTTTATCAGCCCAGTCCACGATCCCATCATTTTCATTACAACACAAAACATTTGGTCCTTCGAGCCGGATCGTGGGAGGACATCGTCATGGCCACACCAGAAGAATAAACATCTCCTATCTTCTACGTCCACTCTCGAGTGGCGTAGAGATAGCAACTCTTCTTTCAGGTACGCATCAAAGTGTTCGTGGTCGTGAGTGCCGTAACAGTCGCGTGCTCTAGCATGCCGACTTCGCGCGTACGTTGCTGTCTCTCTCTCTTTCGTTAATTCGCCGTCGTGTGTACTCGGAAGCCACCTTCTAAGGCTTCCTAGGGGAAATAGCACATTCAATTGCTATTTTCCCCATTTCTGAAAACGCCTTGGAGTGCGTCGCTATCGACTCCAAGACGTTGCCAAGAGCGTGCGCTGTAAAGCCAGCTCTAGAGTCATTGCGTTCGTACGTTGACCGGCAGCCATCTTGTCTTGTAGCCAAGAGCGTGCGCTGTAAAGCCAGCTCTCGAGCCACCGCGTTCGTACGGTGACCGGCAGATATCAAGACCCGGACAACCAGCGTGCATTGTACACGCTCGGGGTCCACAGCATTTCTAAAACGGACAACCAGCGTGCATTGTACACGTACGGGGTCCACATCATACAAGAAACGGATCACCCGCGTGCAGCGTACACGCACGGGGTCCACACCAGCCAAATCAAGGAGTACCCGCGTGGAGCCTACGCGCTACGGGGCTCACGCAAGTCAAGCCAGGAGTCACCCACGTGTCGGCGCGCTACGGGGTCCACATCATTCAATACAAGGACTACCCACGTGGAGCTGGCTCGCTTTCACTGCATCGAGCTCGTACTCGCCGTACATATAGTGAGCTTTCCACGAGGGAAGGAGGGTCGTCTACAAGAAAACGACAATCAGGACGCGCTACGTCCGGGAAATCGCATACGTCTTCACCAAGAGGATTAGGAGGCGGACGAGTCCATCATTCGCCACAGGGGGCGCGTTTCCACAGAGCGAAGCGGTGCTCGGACGAGTCCATCTTATTCGCATCTATCGTCGATCCGATTGCGCTGGGATACTTCGTCCTAATACTTGGACACACGTATCGTTCCAATTTGTTTATTTAAAAATACTTTTCAACTATTGTCTAGTCAAATTAGTGCTTTTTTTTCATTTAATGTAAATTTAAATTTAATTGAGATTAATACAATTTGATTGAGTTTGAGTTTATAAAATTTATTGTAATATCTAACTAGTCTTGAGAAATTGAATGCAATTTCGACCTAGCAAATACTTATAATTTGGACCTTGCAGTTATACTGCTGCCTGTTGATTCAAATTTGGACTGCAACTTCGACTGTTGACCCGCACCTGGACGCATCTTCAACAGCTGACTACGTTGCGGAGCTAGCTGCGATCACAACGTCTGCAGTAACTTCACTTCAAGTTCTTCACATCAACGTTACGGATCATCAGCTGATTCATCGTGGGTACGAAAGCAGACGCAGTCAACGTCGCATCGTCAAGCGCATCTCAACTTTCACTGTAGCATAAGTATTATAACCTAGGTTAAGACTTAGATGTAATTACTCTCACTACTTCTTACGTTACTCTCGAGTGGGTAAGAGTAGTTTACTTAAACCTAAGCTCGAATAGTCAAATTCGTTACTAGTCTAATTAACTTGATCTCAAAATGGAGGGACTACATACTAGACAGTTGTTGCTCCAAGCTAGAATTAATAGTTCTTTTCAAAACTTCAAATCTAAAGGTAAAGATAACATGAATAAGGGTACAGCCAAGGCTCGCTTAGCAGGTCTTGAGGAAAATTATGCTACTTTTAAACAATATCACGAGAAAATCTTGAACCTTAAAACTCTTGATATGCAGCATGATTATTTCAAAACCAATCTTTTTGACTTAGTTGAGGACAATTTCTATGATCGGAAAGGTGATTTTCTTAACTTTTTGGAAAGCTTAGAAGTACAGAGCCCAGCGCAGGACTCTTCTAACTCGACTAATGAGACAGTACTTCCAAGACCCACTCAACCTACTAATACGTCGTTTCAATCATTGCCAAAAATAGATTTACCAAAGTTTTCGGGGAAATTCTCGGATTGGGAGAATTTTAGAGACGTCTTTCGTTCGGTCATACATCGTCGCGAAGACTTAACTCCTGTGTTGAAGTTGCATTATCTTCGCACTCACCTTACAGGTGAGGCACTTGAGAAAATCAAATCTCTTCCCATTTCTAGTGACAATTATGAACGTGCATGGACAACTCTAACCGAGTATTACGAAAATCAACGTCGCATTGTTAGTTCTCACATTTCGGAAATCTTCTCAGTCAAACCCATGAAGTCAGACAATTCGTCAGAAATTAAACGAATATACAGGGAACTTTTTAACCCTATAGCTAGTCTAACTTCACTTAATAGAGAGGCATCTTTAGGAAATGACCTAATGGTACATTTTTCGATTAAACAACTCGATTTAAATACACGGAAAGAGTGGGAAAGACACCTAGGTGATAGTGTCGATCCACCCACATTGGCGCAATTACAAGCATTTCTTCGAAGTCAAACCCTCACTCTAGAAGCCATCGAAGCTGGTACTAGATCGTCCTCAACAAATAATTCAAAACCTCAGTCATCTAATTCCAAATCTCGAAAACCAGAGCATGACAATGCTCAGTCGGTTTATTCTCATCAGACTTCTCCGACAAATCCCTCAAAAAAGAAATGTTTATTTTGTGATCAATCACATTTTACAAATCGATGTGAACGATTTATCAATAAAACGGTTCCTGAACGTAAGGAATTGATTAAATCTTCTAATCTTTGTTTCAACTGTTTAGGGAGGCACAACGTGAAAAGTTGTACTTCCAACTACCGATGCTTTCTTTGTAAAGCTAAGCATCATACCATGGTGCACTCTGACAACAATCAAGCAATCAGTCCGTTGCAGACTGATCAGATTGACTCAGCGACCAGCACCTCCAGCCCCAACTGTGGCAATTACGTCATCACAAAAGTTGATGATAAACCTGCTTCTCAAGCAGTCTCCCTCAATAGTGGAGAAAGTACTAATTGTACAGGAGTACTTTTAGCTACCGCTAGGGTTAACGCCCTTGGTCCTAACGGAACCAAAATTCTAGTTCGTGCGCTGATTGATCCTGGTTCTCAAATCTCACTTGTTACACAAGCTATGTGTAACTTGCTTTCTCTAAACTGTAGAACCAGTCACACGCACATCCAAGGTATAGGTGAAAGGACAGCGGCTGTTTCTTCTAAAGTTGCTTGTCTTACTATACAACCGCATTTCGATTCAACTTTCTCCTTGGAAGTTGATGGCATTGTTTTGCCAAAACTCTCGTCGTATAAGCCTCCCGTTGTAAGAGGTAATACAAATTTCGAATACTTACGAGGGCTGCAACTAGCAGACCCCAAGTATCTCGATCCCTCACGTATCGATATTCTACTCGGTGCTAGCGTTTATGCGCAAATCATTGAAAGCCAGATAATTAAGGGTCAGAAGCTTCAACCTATAGCTCTGAATTCCAAACTTGGATGGCTCTTGACAGGTAATCTCCCATCCATAACTCCAGAAATAGGGCTAGAGCCAATCTCTCTTCATTGCTCAAATACCTGCGAGCATGAAGCCAAACTTTGGAGCTCGTACAAGATTTTTGGAGGGCGGAGGAAATACCCGTCGACAAAAAATCTTACTCGCCTGACGAACAAGCTTGCGAGCACTTCTATCAAAAAACCACTCGACAGGATGAGTCGGGTCGGTACATAGTAAGCCTACCCTGGAAAAGTCGAGACCAGTTGAGTTCTGCTCATCTCGAGAACTCTCATTCTGCCGCATTACGCGCACTCACTCGTCTAGAAGCAAACCTAGCTAAAGACGAGAAACTCAAAATAGCTTATAGTGATTTCATGAAAGAGTACATTGACCTAGGCCATATGTCACTCTCCTCAAAGTTTGATCCATTATCAAAATACTCTCAAGCCTTCTTACCACATCACGGTGTGTGGAAGGAAACCAGTACGACGACCAAGTTACGTACTGTGTTTAATGGCTCAAGTAAAACTAAAACAGGTGTATCGGACAACGATCTTCTACATGTTGGACCTAACCTTCTTCAAAATCCCGTCGCTTTGATCTGTGCCTGGCGTAGGTATAAGATCATCTTTATACTCATATACTCATCGTCATGTCTAAGCCGAAGAAACTTGTACCTATCTTCTATTCTCACTCTCGAGTGGTTTAGAGATAGTCATTTTTCTTCCATTCAGGTTATTGCTAGTGAGATTGAGAACACCAGACTTTGTCTGATATATTTAGTCCAAACTGCATATTTTAAGTCAGAATTTCAACAATTATGTAGAACAGGTAAACTTTCGACTAAAAGCCCTTTGTTATCACTAAACCCCATGATAAAAAATCATTTGCTCAGGGTGGGCGGTCGACTCTCTCACTCTCTTCTCGAAGAAGATGCTAAGCATCCTCTTATTTTACCTGCTAAGTGTCATTTCACTACGTTACTAATTCAGGATGCTCATCATCGCACTCTTCATGGTGGTGTTCAATTAACCCTTGCAACACTCAGACGTCAGTACTGGATAGTAAAAGGTCGCGCCGCGGTCAAGAAAGTCATCCGATCTTGCATTGTTTGCACCCGTTACGCCGCTCGAGTGCCCACTCAATTGATGGGTGACTTGCCCAAAGCCCGAGTACGTCACTCTGCAACTTTTGAACGAGCTGGAGTTGATTATGCCGGCCCCATTAATCTGCGTCTAACTAAATCCAGAGGAAAGGGCACGATGAAGGGATACATCGCAATTTTCATTTGCATGGCTACCCGCGCCGTGCACATCGAAGTAGTCGAAGACTACACAAGTGAGGCGTTCATCGCTGCCTTTCACCGCTTCACGGCTCGTCGAGGCCATTGTAAGGCACTCTATTCTGATCAAGGCACAAATTTCGTAGGTGCAGATGCTCTGTTAAAACAGATGGTTAGTTCGTCGGCTTCATATTCTACTCAAATTATAAATTTTCTCGCAAAAGAAGGTACGTCTTGGATTTTCAACCCTCCACGTGCACCCCATTTTGGTGGCATTTGGGAAGCCGCTGTTAAATCGGCGAAACATCATATGCGCCGAGTCATTGGAGAGCAAGTTCTCACGTATTCTGAACTCGCCACACTCATGTGTCGAATTGAAGCGTGCCTAAATTCTAGACCATTAACAGCACTCACTGACGAACCAACTGACCTTGACTTTTTATCACCATCACATTTTCTCATTCAACGATCTTCATTTATAGTTCCGGAAGGAGATGTCACCAACGAACATGTTCCACCAGGGAAGCGGTGGCTCCTAATCAGCCAGCTGGCCCAGCACTTCTGGCAGAGGTGGTCTACGGAGTACCTGTCGTCTCTGCAATCTCGCAGAAAGTGGGCACAGCCAACGCCTCCAATAACCATGGGCGAACTAGTGCTCGTTCGTAGCGAGCTCACGCCTCCAGCCAAGTGGCCACTCGCCAGAGTTACTGCCGTCCATCCAGGGAGTGATGGAATCACTCGCGTGGTCGACCTGCGCACTGCCACCACAAATCTTCGCCGACCCATTGCCAAGGTGGTTCGACTCCTTCCCAAGGAGTAAGGACAGTTCGTCAATTAGACGAAGGTGGGCGGAATGTTGGCGATCCAACGCCTAGAATATTCTTGAGTTGACGTCACACGGCCTTATAAGGAAATATACGGCTCGCGCAGGTGCGCAGCCAATCAGCGCTCTCCACGCGGTCCTCTCTCACCACCCCTTCTTCAACACAGACACGACGACGGCACTTCGCAGCGCCGGCCGGCTCGTCAGTTCACGCGCGACGGCGGAGAGAGAGAGCAGCAGCACACTTGTACGCCACGAGGCACGACGGCACACCGAATAAATCAGTCTTTCTCCACACGAAACGTCTTTATTTTTATCAGCCCAGTCCACGATCCCATCATTTTCATTACAACACAAAACAATAGGCAAGGAATGGCGAATTGCTTTTATTGATCGACAAACCCATGAGAAAGTTTTAAGATATATAAATTTAAAGTGACTGACTTGTTATACAAGGAAATCATAGGCCCGCACCGAGGGTATACGCTAGGCATTCATAATATGCACGGGGATAGTCCAAAGAAAAAAAGGAAAACCATTTATCAATAATATAATAATAATCGTTGGAATGATTTGCTTAAAATTTATCACCAGAACCCTTTGAAAATTGTAAGCAGGCACACACGATAGATTACGGCACCAACAAATAAGAATAGAGGACTCGGGACAAACGAGTCATCATTTCAGACTAACTAGGCGACGCGCGTATTATATACATATACCGAACTGTAGACGGCCTTGTAATCAAGTTAAGACGGACGTCAGCATAAATGTAAAGCGCATACTCACCGCCGCACGGGTAATGAATAAAATAAGAAGTTATACTAATAGAGAACCCGACTGGTCGAGCGAATTCTACGCTTTTGAATGGCTACGTAATGGAATAAGAAAAGGGGAACATGCGGGATGTTCGACCTCAACCGTCCGAAGGGAATAATGGTAGTTCCTTCCATTAGGCACAGAATAAATTTAAACCTAAAAAAAGATTCTTACATTAAGATTGAGAAGGTATAGGCGTATGTAACTAGGACTGCTAGTTAAATGAAGAAGAAAAAAAAAATAATAATAAAAATAATAATAATAATAATAGCAATAATAATAATAATAATAATAATAAAAACAATACTCTGGAAACGACATAAAAATCTTCATTAAAATTTAATGTAAGTCTTAGAAATAAACAATAAATTCATAATTTAAATATCTGAACAGGATCCTATGGGCCACATAATCATTTAGAGAAGGGTTCAGAAATAAGGGAAAACAGAATAGGTAAGATATCAATTTAAAGGAAAAACCCGACACCATACACTACTAGCTCTGGACAGGCGAGCAAGCACAGGGAGCGCATGAGAGGCCAAATGCGATTCCGGAACGTGCAGCACGGCATTGCAACAACTACAAATACAGTCAAATGCATTGAGGTATAGCTCAGCGTGCATATACATACACGAGCTTGCAACAACTACATAGGAAGAAGAGTTGCGTAACCACTCATAAAAGCATACGCTGTATGCTTACAATCGAAAAAATGACAGAGACGGCTTAAACGATCGCTTCTAATTTCAACTATGAGAGGGAAAAGGCATATCACGCCCAAAAGTTATTTAAATGATTAATAAGCGTTAATAAACATTTTAACAATAAATCACTATAATTAATAAACTTGCAATCGGAAAAATGTCAGAGACGGCTTAAACGATTGTCCCTAATTTTAACTATAAGGGGGACAAGGTATTTCACGCCCGGAAGTTAGTTAATTAATTAATAAAGATTAATAAACATTTTAACAATATATCACTATAATTAATAAACTTACAATCGGAATAATGTCAGAGACGGCTTAAACGATCGCTTCTAATTTTAACTATGAGAGGGAAAAGGCATATCACGCCCAAAAGTTATTTAAATGATTAATAAGCGTTAATAAACATTTTAACAATAAATCACTATAATTAATGAACTTGCAATCGGAGAAATGTCAGAGACGGCTTAAACGATTGCCCCTAATTTTAACTATAAGAGGGACAAGGTATTTCACGCCCGGAAGTTAGTTAATTAACTAATAAAGATTAATAAACATTTTAACAATAAATCACTATAATTAATAAACTTGCAATCGGAAACATGTCAGAGACGGCTTAAACGATTGCCCCTAATTTTAACTATAAGGGGGACAAGGTATTTCACTCCCGGAAGTTAGCTAAATAATTAATAAAGATTAATAAACATTTTAACAATAAATCACTATAATTAATGAACTAATAATCAGAAATACTTGAGTGAGGGCTTAAACTAATCCGCTCGACGTTAACTACTGGTAAATAACATAACTGAACTGGAAAAAGTTATTTAAACATCCAATAAAAGTTAATAAACCTTTTCACAATAAATAACTATAATAAAACAACTTTTCAGTCATCTTGCTAAGAAATTGTGAAGGTAGAAATTAGACTACTTGACATTGTATGAAATTTGTATGCACCACAAATAACTATATAGTAAACCGACTAAATGGCAACCATCATTTAGATGTCACCCTCCAATGACGCCACAGTAACAATGAAATCATCGGCATGCGATATTAAGACTCCCATAGGAATTCAGGGGGACAGGCGAACAGTTTACTGACTGCGCCATGTGTTACGTTATTTTTATCTACATTTTTAAAATAATAGCCAAATTCATGCGCGCCGCGCGTTATATGTGCTTTCAATTGGCATTCCGTATAACTTATAAGTCGGAAATCCTTTTCTTTCAATTTTGAGGCATCTTTAAGCATTGATGTAATACTGTAGGACATCTACTCTTAACAAACACAAAATTTTGTATATTATTGACATAATTTATTCTAATAGTCACTACCGACGGAGGATCGATGTTGCAACACAATGAGAGAATCTGATAGCATGCCACAAAGCAAGCTCGCGCAGCCCGCTTCGTTGGAATTGGGAAACGAGGTGAAGAATATAATCAACCGTGCGCAGGAACTAGAACAACGCGACGCCGTGGACGGCGAGTTTATAGCCCTAAAACAAGCAGTCTCGTATTCAGGCGGGTCAATCGTCGCGATCATAATCGTCCTCGCGTTGGGTTGGAAATTCTGGCCTAGGGGAAGGGAGCCCCCGCTACTAATCAATAAAGAACTTTCTCCAGTTACACCATCGCAAGCGCTACTACCTTCAGCGGTACATTATTCGACTACCACAGGGAGAGTCATCACCCTGCCATACCGTCAACACGAAGCACGGGTTGAGAAAAATCAGAGCCGCAAACCCGATCCTACAACATGTCATAAATAAAGAAAAAATATATATATATACATATCTATTGCATTATCAGTATATCATGTATCCAAGTATTAACAGACTTTATGTTTAAGAAGAATATAATAAGAAGCGAGAGAAAAATCGTTAGGTTTAGCATTGTATTGTTAGGTACACTCACGCAGACACAACACTACACACGAATATTAAGACTGTAACATACACACATCATACCCTAGAAAGATGAATAATTTTGTTAACACTCCCGACCGCTCGACGTCAACCTTAGCCAACTCTAGCAGTATATACACTTTAGTATCGAACTAACTCCAACCAATCCTAGCAGCAATTCTACGAATCTACCGCATCTAACCCTAACATCAAGAAAGAAAAAGGAAAATTTTTCTCCCGCCCCATCACTTGTTTTATCGCCCCGGAGGTCGATGTCGCGGCCCTCAGACGTGTTACGAGTGGTAGCTTCCAGAGAGAAAGCGCGTGCGGCCATGAACTCATACAGACTCTCGAAGAACGAAGACACGTAGCCCAACACAAACTCCCGGTCAGCAATATACCGAGCGTTGATAGAGGACGTCGAATGTCGAAGGTGCATGACATCAACTAATGCGGGTCAGCAGAACAGCGAATCCGCGAGGCACTGAATCACCGGCACGAGATCTGGACGTTGAATTAGGGGGAAGAAATGAACAGCCGATGAGCAATGATCCCCCACTTACGAGCCCCAAGGCAGAGATATAAAAACCGAGGAAAGCGCATCCAGGAGACAGAAAGAAAGAGAACGAAAGCGGGGTCAGAGAGAGGACGGAAGCGAGGTACGAGGGACGAGGACGAGCGGATAACGAATTTACGAGAGGACGTCGATCGGTTGCATCGCGAACGCGTGTTAGGATTATCTCTCTCGCGCCTATAAGTATTTTAATAAATAACCCAAGTATACTTTAACTCTAGTTGTATTTCACTGCATCGTTTCGAGTCTCGGCTTGGAACGACACGAACACCTCAGAACCCTTCGTACGTGCGTGAACCGAGATAGGCTCACACGTAACACCACCTATCAGTCACTTATTTATTCACTGTTTTGAGCAGTTAAACTGAGATTTTCACTGTTTTGAACAGCTTATCTACGACTTCACTGTTTCACTAGTTAATAATGACTTTTTTAACAGTAAAAATAGGTGTCACTGTCGAAAACAGTGAAAATTTCTCTGTTTTGACTTTAGAGAGAATGTTAATGGAATACTTTTATAGTAAATAAACTGGCATTTATATGAATTCTATTAATTTCATGAATTATGAATAATAATTAATACATATAATACAAACAAACATTCGTTTATATATATGTAGTAATATGTAGCTTTATAGATTATAACCTATTAAACTGTCTATTGCTATAACATACATACAAAATATTTATTTTCATTTTATTTATTTCTCAGTCCACGAAACTACTAAATGAATACACATGTCAATTTATTTACTGTACATCTTTTATTAAATTAACCCATAGGAAGATGGCGCTGTAAGTATAACAACACCTACTACATGTCGCTGCCTAATTTCTCGGACAATATCCTGCTTTCAAATGCCTTCGGGCATGTTATTTACAGGTTCTTGCAAGCACCTTAATGCAAGCCGCCGTTGAAGCTATTTTTCATGGTTTTTTGCTCGGCGACTTGCTGCACACGCGGCGCTCCAGTTTTAGCGTTCCATTTTGAGGTTAGTCCGACTCCCTCTAGTTTCGCGCGTTGATGGTGGACATCCTGTCTCCATCGTACCGCAGTTTATGTCTTGTGTGTGGCTGCACTGACTCTTCTCACGACATCTACTGAGGACACCGAGGACGACACACCCGGCTGTCAGAACAGTTCCCTGCATTACAGGGTTCGGTTGCGATGGTGCAGAAGAGCTCCGAACAGCAAACTTCAGAGCGCACCGAGCACACATAGTATATCTATATATATTCAAATAAATATAGATATACTGCCGGCTTGGTACACTCTGAAGTTTGCTGTTCGGAGCTCTTCTGCACAATCGCATCTGAACCCTGCTGCATTACTACCATTTCCAGCAGCGCCATGTCGCAGTACACCCAACGACCAAAAAGTGGCGCCTTGAGTACCTCCAGCCAGACTCGCTGCTCAGGATGCACGGAAATTCTCCGCACGCGTGCCATTGCTAAGTGCATCGCGTGCGGTCATCAACACCATAAAAAATGCCCGTGCATTCCAAAAAACAACAACGTAAACAACTCCAGCAGCACAACCAAAACACACATGACAAATAAACTTAACTGCCCTTCGCGCGAGACACCAGAGGACCGGGTGCCCCAAAAATCAGATGTCAAGCAGTCATCAGTCAACGCCAAAACCAACAACATCCATAAGAAGGCCTCGACATCGGTTTCCCATCATACCACCACCAGCACACTCTCCAACTCCAAGGTCTCGACACCGCACCGTAGTCAAAACGCGTCGAAGGTAGACATCAATTTGGTGACCGACCTGTCCACCAGTAGGAGATAAGTCACAGTCAAAGCTCGCCCACCTTGACTCAACCATGGGTAATATAGACACCAGCATGTGTAACATAAACGCCAACCTGGGGAAGGTCTCCAAGCTGCATGATCATTTGTTTGAGGTAGTGATGCCAGCTGTGGAGATTGTTCCAGGACACCATAGCACTGTCACCACGCTTCTCAAGAGAAATGGTCTGCTGCTTGGAGAGCTCAACAGTCTGAAAACTCGCCTGGACGAGTTTGAGACTTACCAGGAAGGCAAGATCGCTACAGAGGTTGACTATCAACGCAAGATTGACAACCTAGAGTCACGCGTAACAATCTTGGAGAAAAAGCTAGCCGAATTTGAGAGAAACTGTGCTTGCTTGCGCAACACCGTAGCGCATACAAGTTCACCGACGATCCGGAATTCCGGAGAACAGGTCTTAGCAGAGAGAATCCGCGGCTCGCCCGTCAGGCCCTCTCCTGCCTCTGGCTGCCCCTCCAAAAATTTATACCGAGGAAGGCGAAGCAGGGCACTCCCCAACAGAGTTGACGACAGTAATGCCAGCGGGGCTGAACTCTCGGTGACGTCTATTGTAGGCAGTACAACATCAGATGACGAATGCGTCACCGTGGCCCACGCAACGCTCAGTGCTGCCCTCCCTACTCTGAAACACGAACACATTAAGGCCGTGAGAACCCTCGCTATCTCTTCGATGAGAGGCTTTCCGCCTTCCTCGGAACAACCCTCACGCGACCCGGGAAACTCGTGCAATACTGTCGCGCCGAAACCATCCAATTTTATTGTAGAACTGATTTGTCCGAAAATTCGCTCTGACATCTTGTGTGCAAAAAGTTCTATCACTCGGCTTCACTCTTCGGATATTAACATCTCGTCCTTCAGTGAGGAACTTGCCAGCCGCGTTGTAAAAACAAAAATCTTTATCAATGAAATGCTGCTCACTCCAATTTACAATCTGTTTTCGGAATTAAAAACAAAAGCAAAATATCTGGGTTTCCGATACGTGTGGCATCGCTCTGGCAGGTTCCTTGCTAGATGGAACAATGGGCACAAAGTCCATTGTTTCAAATCTGAAACCGATATTTAGAAGCTTGCCTCAATATATTTGAGTGACCGTGCACAACCTGAAGCTGACAGCGTCAAGACAACCTCCCCTTCACCGTCTATAATGCCTATTTCGGTTCCAAAGCCGATCAACTCGGCGTCAGACAAGTCCACTTCGAACACTACACGTATCACCCCAGACAAAGCGGCAACCCGTCACGATTGACGGGGTTCCAGCCGCTACAACACTTTCAAAGCAGGTTTCGTAAACGTCACTTCGCTCAGAGGCCACATAGATGGTCTGCGCAAATTCCTTAACGCGGACCCTTCGTTTCAGGTGTTCGGAGTGGCTGAATCATGGCTCTCCGATGCAGTGAAGGATAACATAATTGAAGTTAACCGCTTCACTGTACTTCGTCAGGATAGAAACACGCAAGGTGGAGGGGTCGCCCTGTACATCACGAACAATTTTAAAGTAAAGACTCTAGCGAGTTCAAAAACGTATGGGTATGGGAAACCTGATTGTCCCGAGTTCTTGATGTGCAGCGTGCAAGCGCACCGCGATTCACCCTCTATTCTTGTCTGTATCATCTGCAGACCTCCACACGTCTCCTTCCATAAGAATCAGGACCTGCTCGACAACCTACGACTTTATTGTGGCGACTACAGCCACAAAATTGTCATGGGCGACTTCAACGATGACCTCATCAGTGGAGACGAAGACGCCAACTTCTTAAGGAAACTCGCAGCAGAGTTTTCGCTACGCATTGTGGAACATGGTCCTACCCATTTCACGAACACATCGCGCACATGGATAGATGCAATACTTGTTGGCGATAATGACATCCCCCTCAGTGCAAACAATCAACTCCCTTCCTTCAAGGGTAGGCATGCCATCTTCGATGTCTCTATCGAGATTCCGCAGCTGAGCATTCCTATGGACAGTTTTGCCTATAGAGACTTCAAGGGTATCCATGTTGCCTCCCTTAACTCGTTCTTATCGAAATGTGACTGGTCTGCACTGAGTAATCCCAACAGCAATATCGACTCGAAGCTGGACTGTCTCAATTCAAACCTTCAAGCTGCAATAAATATCCTCGCGCCACTCAAGAAGGTTGACTCCAAGACTAAATCACCTCCTTGGATCTCTGCGGAGCTAAAAGAGCTTTACCGCAAAAGAGATGCAGTCAGACGCCGCTTTGAGAGAACTAAGAATGCACTATTTCTTGAGGAATTCCTACAGTTGCGTGATCTTGCTGAAAGACAGACTAGTGAAGCCCGTACGGCTTTCTATGAGGCCCGTCTGTCTAAAGCAACTGCCCCCAACAACACCTGGAGGAACTACGCAACCTAGATCTTCTAACCCAGGCCACGAATCACCTATAGGGATTTTCGCCTGACGAACTCAACACACACTTTGCAAGCGTCTCGGTGTCTGACAGAGAAAATCTGAACGATATCGACTCTCTCATCGCATCCGCTTCTAACGATGGTTTCAAGTTTAAAGAAGTAACTCTTAACGATGTGGTCCTTGCCATGGGACACTTTTCCTCGCAAGCATGTGGTGCAGATGAAATTCCTCAAAGTGTAGTGTTGAAAGCCCTCTCCGTGATCGGCCATCATCTCGTGTCCCTTTTTAACCACTCATTAAGTAATAACATCTTTTCCAATACCTGGAAGTTAGCACACCTTATTCCACTCAAAAAGTGCACGACTCCTGAGTCTCCATCGGACTTTCATCCGATTGCGCTTCTGTGCTTCCTTTCCAAGGTATTTGAGAAATTAGTGCACTCTCAAATTCTACAATTCTTCGAGTCAAACAACATCCTCGATCCTTTCCAGTCAGGATTCAGAAAGTTTCACTCTACTGAGACTGCCTTACTGAAACTGACTGAAGACATCAGAAAAGGAATCGACAAGAAACTAGTAACACTGCTCTTATTATTTGATCTCCCCGCCAGCTGTTAATCAAACTACAGAAATTGGGCTTCTCGCGCTCCGCTCTGCTATGGGTTAAATCCTATTTCCACGGATGTAGACAACTAGTGTTGTCGAACTCCATTAAATCTCCCTGTATAATCGAAATAATGAACATAAAAACTTGTATTACTGCTAAATTCTTAATATAGTTTATGTTATAAGCTTTTAGTTATAAAAATTAAAGTTTCTTTAATAGAAATAGGTTTTAAGAAGTATAAATGATTATTTCTTCGAATCTCATCTATTCAATAAGCACTCTCTATAAATGGTAATAATTTTTTTCATAACCGTACAAAATGCTGAACAAATTATATGTAAGTAAGTACATTCAAACTGTTCACTCCCAATCAAACAAACGAAAGTTGTGAAATCAATTACCAAATAGTCAAGTAATGCAAACAACTGTCGGAAACTACTGTATGACTGTTCTTAGAAATGTATTCAAATTTGTTCATCTTTCTATAGAAATTAAACACAAGAAAGTACTGAAATGATATAAAACTTTCTACGAAAGTATAAAATAAGGCAAGTATAGACGTTTTCTTTGTATAATCTATAAAATAATAGTATTTATGATTTTTTAACATAAATCAAATAAATACCAGTCAAAAAGTCTTTCACTTCTTTGAGTCATTGTATGCTGAACAAATTATATGTAAATATTCAAATTGTTCACTGCAAATCAAACAAACGAAAGTTGTGAAATCAATTATCGATATAGTCAAGTAATGCACACATATCTCGGAAACAACTGTAGACTGTTTTCAGAAATGTATTCTAATATGTTCATCCTTCTATACAAATTAAACACAAGAAAGTACTGAAATCAATTTATTGTAGTCAAGTTCCCATAAGATAACTTGACTGACATAATAGAACTTTTCGTACCTTGCGTGTAAAATTACATTTTATGCCGACGTTATAACTTCAAAAATATTCAGCCAGTGGGCATAAAGTATTACTTAACGCCTAAGAGACGCAATAGCTCACATACTCCTGTACAAAACCTTATTGAACCTATACGTACTTTACGCCCGTGTGGGTGAAAATTATTTTATATCTATTATGCATTCTTTTCACTTCTAAAATTCATAAGAATTTTTTCAGATATTTACGAAAAGTCAAAGTTTTGAACTTTCTATAATATTACGCATCTTGGGAGGACAAGAGAAGTCTAGAGCTGCTCTAGCAGGGGTGGTTCTCCAATCTCCCACACATACTTGGCGGGCCCGACGGTTTGCAGTTTACCGGTGGGCTTTGCAAATGTAGCTAAATGTGCTAAATTTTTGCATAAATTCATTAAAAATGTTTATACCTATAAGTCCACCATAATTAATAAATAATTACAATGACTCTAATTTTTAATTGATACTTTTCAAATATATAATCCCTACATATGTGCAGAATTTCATGATTTACTTACATTACCCAAAATATTTTTCCTTGTGTCCGTCGATTTTAAACAGGAATGAAATAAAAATGTATATAAATTGTACTAAAAAATCTACTCAAAAGTACTTTAGATTTTACTAACCATTTTATAAGCCACGTATTTTTCCCGCGAGTAAATATCATATAAGATCTCATGTGTGTATTTTAGCCATCAGGATCTCATATGAGATCTCATATATATTATATATATAGTTATCTGCAATTTTATATATTATGCCCTGGAAACACAATCTGCCTCGCGCGGCTTGCGCAATTCTGTTGCAATTCTGCTGCGACATGTTGCAATTCTGTTGTAACTTTTCCGCAATTTACTGAAAATGCAGAAATATGCACGAAATAGGTAACAGATCACACATAGTCTGATGCAATTTCCGTTAAATTTCTGTAAATTGCGGCAGAATTGCATCAAAATTGCAATGGACATGCTACCAGAGTGGGATCTCATATGAAATCTCATGATATCTGATGTCCCATATTCACATATATGAGATATATGAGATCTCATATGATGCTTTCATGCGGGTTTGCAATTTCTATTTAAAAACAGAGTGATACATTCATGGATCAGTATTTAATATGTAAATGCAACCCATTTATACATTTTATCTGATCTTTATATATGGAAATGACCATGTCTACACCTTGAACTGCAAACCGTCGGGCCCGCCAAGTATGTGTGGGAGATTGGAGAACCACCCCTGCTAGAGCAGCTCTAGACTTCTCTTGTCCTCCCAAGATGCGTAATATTATAGAAAGTTCAAAACTTTGACTTTTCGTAAATATCTGAAAAAATTCTTATGAATTTTAGAAGTGAAAAGAATGCATAATAGATATAAAATAATTTTCACCCACACGGGCGTAAAGTACGTATAGGTTCAATAAGGTTTTGTACAGGAGTATGTGAGCTATTGCGTCTCTTAGGCGTTAAGTAATACTTTATGCCCACTGGCTGAATATTTTTGAAGTTATAACGTCGGCATAAAATGTAATTTTACACGCAAGGTACGAAAAGTTCTATTATGTCAGTCAAGTTATCTTATGGGAACTTGACTACAATAAATTGATTTCAGTACTTTCTTGTGTTTAATTTGTATAGAAGGATGAACATATTAGAATACATTTCTGAAAACAGTCTACAGTTGTTTCCGAGATATGTGTGCATTACTTGACTATATCGATAATTGATTTCACAACTTTCGTTTGTTTGATTTGCAGTGAACAATTTGAATATTTACATATAATTTGTTCAGCATACAATGACTCAAAGAAGTGAAAGACTTTTTGACTGGTATTTATTTGATTTATGTTAAAAAATCATAAATACTATTATTTTATAGATTATACAAAGAAAACGTCTATACTTGCCTTATTTTATACTTTCGTAGAAAGTTTTATATCATTTCAGTACTTTCTTGTGTTTAATTTCTATAGAAAGATGAACAAATTTGAATACATTTCTAAGAACAGTCATACAGTAGTTTCCGACAGTTGTTTGCATTACTTGACTATTTGGTAATTGATTTCACAACTTTCGTTTGTTTGATTGGGAGTGAACAGTTTGAATGTACTTACTTACATATAATTTGTTCAGCATTTTGTACGGTTATGAAAAAAATTATTACCATTTATAGAGAGTGCTTATTGAATAGATGAGATTCGAAGAAATAAAAGGACTAGACAAATTATGTGTTGTTTTTTATAGATTATCCAGAAAATAATATAATATAATCTCATTTCAACTATCCCATTTCCGTAATAGCAGCCGGTACAGAATTTTTTCACAAAATACTCTTGCATCCATTTGGTCTTATTTTTTTTTCTTTTTCAAATTGGAAAGCAGTTAACACAGGCATGTTGTCTGAGTAAGTCCCATCTGAAACATTTAGCGTCCCACACCATGAACCAATCATTAATTACATTATTCTCAGCATGACTTGGATTTGTTGAAATTTTTACACAAAACCACTTGAATTAATAATCTATCATTGCTCACATCTTGTAAAATTAAAAATAAACAGTTTTTGAACTAAGAATCTTTGAAAGAACAAAAAATTTCTTGACTTCTATTTGTGGATATAACTTCTTCAAATTGTTATTTAAATCTTGTGTAGAAAAAAAGTTTACTGTGGACTCTGAAACATTTTATCATCTCTTACCATGAGCTAATCATAAATTAAATTATTCTGAGCACTTTTATTCGTTCAAATATTCACAAAATAACACATCGTTCTGGCATTTTTCTGTATTTCAATTTTCATTTTATATAATTTTTTAAACAGATTATGAACTAAGATCACTGTAATGTTCTCTAAACAGATGGCTCCTCTGAAACATTTAGCGTCCCACACCATGAATCATTAATCATTAATTACATTATTCTGAACACTTGGATTTGTTGAAATTTTTACATAAAATCACTTGAATTAATAATCTATCATTGCTCACATCTTGTAAAATTAAAAATAAAGTTTATGAACTAAGAATCACTGAGAGAACAAAAAATTTCTTGACATTTATTTATGGATATAACTTCTTGAAATTGTTATTTAAATCTTGTGTAGAAAAAAGTTTACTGTGGACTCTGAAACATTTTATCGTCTCTTACCATGAGCTAATCATAAATTAAATTATTCGGAGCACTTTTATTCGTTCAAATATTCACAAAATAACACATTGTTCTGGCATTTTTCTATACTTCAATTTCCATTTCATATAATCTTTTGAAACAATTTATTAACTATAAGAATTACTGAGAGAACAAAAACTTTCTTGACATTTATTTATGGATATATCTTCTTGAAATTATTATCTTAATCTTGTGTAGAAAAAAGTTTACTGTGGTCTTTTTTATCGTTTAAAAACTTCTATCCTGCTAGTTTTTGCATGGATCCCCATTCTAGATAAAAAAATCTAATTTTTGAATATAACTTCAACTAAACTATAATGATTCCTTCATTTTGTACAATCACGTACAAATTTGGATCATATTCCTTATACAATCTGAAAAAATATAAAAAATTAACACAAAGTTTCAATGTTCATCTCTAACTGATATTTTATATTCTAAAAATAGACATTTAGTCATTTAATACTTATCTGATTATTTTTGTTGTTGATGTACATAAATCTTGAAGTTAATGTATAAATCTTTTTCAAACTGCATTTGCCTTTTAAGTAAAAAAAAACAGTAAAGCCTGTGACTGAAATAATAAATGTAATTAAAAAAATTAATAATACTTATAATTCTATAATAATACTATTCTTTAACATCACCAATTCCATCAGCATTTATCGTAAATGTAGCTTCCCTTTCAGGTAAGCATGAATCGCAAATTTTGCATATCCTTGTTCCACCGCTTCCTTTATGTAAATAAAGTCTAGTTGCACATGGGTAATAATATTGCCGCTAATAGGTTTCTTTTGATCACCTTCGAACATACTAGCTGTACCATCCACTTGTAAATGCATCTTTTGATCACCTTCGAACGTACTAGCTGTACCATCCACTTGTAAATGCATTTGGCGAGCTGTCAATTTTCCTCTTCTAGCAAAATCTGTCCTGTGTATAATGCAGTAGCACTGTCTACTATCAGTAGCCCGTATCTAGATTCTGACATCATAGCACTGGCTTTTATCAAAAGCTGAGTTTGGTGGTCAGAGTTGTATGCACGGGCAGTTGGAACATTATCAAGTACACTGATGTTATATGTTTCAGCTACAGCAATTAATCTTTCAGATCTGTAAGTACCTTCGGCATCAATGTATATGGACTTAGCCTCTGGACCTCCCATATCAACATGTAGTTGGCAGTTAACGGCTAAAGTGTAAAAGCTGTGATTTTCCAGTTCTAAATTCTCCAAAGATTTCTGTAATCCTGTTTCTATTCCACCTCCTGAAAGTCTGTGAAAAAATTCTATAATCTGAAAATGAAAAAAATTTTCACAAAGTATCTATTCTTTATTTTTTTAAGTTGTATATCACTTTAAGTTATATCAATTTTTTATAAAATACTTATCTAATATGTATAAAAGTATGCTCATATACCATCAGCTGATTGAAATTCATATTTTTATACCTAATAATTATACGTATATTCTAAAAATACCATACGACATAAGATATTTTGAGGCTGTCGTATAGAGTCACAGTTTTGTTTATGTTCTCCCCTCTCTCTCTCTCACTCACTCTCTCTCTCTCTCTCTCTCTCTCTCTCTCTCTCTCTTCGAGTTACATTATGTGTATATATTATATTATGGGAGCTTGTTGTTGACCAATCATAACAGAGAAGAGGTCGGAACAAAACAGCTGATCGAGGAGAGAAAAGAAGAAGAAGAAAAATTTTAGAGAATCAGAAAACAACCCTCCGGAATATATAAACTAGATATAAATCAAAACGACATAATATTTTTAATTGAAATTTTTTATACATGTAGTATATCAAAAAAGCTATCCACTGATATATTTAAATATAAGATAAAACATAATGCAAAGTCGTAAAAAAAAAGTGAAATTCTCGCACACCCATTTCAAAGTATATGAACCGCGGTCGTCCTCCCTCAGGCTTCTTCTACATTTGGACAGTTACTTGCCTTCGGAGCGCTCCCGCGCTCCTTGATAAAAATTTACAATTTTTACAACACAGGAATATTTAATTGATAATATAAGTAGAAAATAGTTTATAACCGCGTTTCCCGCTCCCGTTCCTTAACTTAGTTAACACCTGCGAATGTGTTATTAAAATAAAGGCCATAGTCCCGTTGGCCTGGGGAGTTATGGAAAGACGCGTTTATAAAAAAATGTAAAGGATAGGACTGAATGTCCACCTCGCGATTTGCTCGGCAATTGCTCAGTTGAGCCTTTAATTGAATTCGCAGAGAGTGGGGGGTCCTGAAGAGATAAGAAGAGTCTCAGGAGTGTTGTCAAAGGCGGGATCCGACGCACCTAACACTTGGGTACGAAAGCTGTCACGAACATAAATGCCGACTCCACCACCCATTTTACCAGCTCTATCATTTCGAAAGAAAAAGTAGCCGGGAATAGAGACTGACGCATCAGTATCATTCTCAGATAGAAAAGTCTCAAAGGATTCAAGTAACGTCATATGAGACTTTAGCCTGTTAACATTAATATGACAGATCACTAGTGGTTTGGACAAGAGACGATTAAGACATGTACGGGCAACAGATAGAGAACCCCCGAGTTCTCAGATATCCATCGGGTGAAGCGAAGCAAGCTCCTTTTCGGAGCGGACGGGCACAAGCGGGCCTTTCGCAGACTGACGAACAAAGACAGTGAGGTCCTTGATAATAGGGCGAGCATAATTGATTACCTTTGAATAATTAACTGCCTTTCTGAACAGGACATACAAATTCTTGGGCCAGAGGGGTCGAAGAAATATGTTGCTATCGCCGCCAGAACCAAGAACGTCACCGCACTTCACGCCTTTTAGCTTTATCGAGGATGACGCAACTTTATCACGAACGACAGACGAGGCAAACCTAATTACAATGCCCCGGGTACTAACCGTAGGATTTGCCGTTGTAAAATTTGGGATGGATGAAGAGGCACCTGCGTTTACGGCATGCTTCACCTGCCAGGCGCGCCAGTCAAGGACGAAGGCGGTGATTGACGAAAGGCCAAGAAAAACTAAGACGTTCTCGATGATTTTCGCATCGCTAAGCTGAACGGACGACGGAATTCCGGAGAGAAGAACCTCGCAAGTATCCTGAGCTGAAGCTGACGGACAGCTATTAGGTTGCGAAAGTTCGGTTCTGAGAGCATTAATCTCCGATCGGAACTCAGTGCGCAGCTCGGCGATTTGTTCGTTCGTCCGCTGCTCCTGCGCACTGAATTTCTCATCAATGGCCTTTATGCTGGCACTAAGTTTAGCTTACGAGTCTTCAAGCGCCTTCATGCTAGTGCCTAGATTGGCCTGAGACTCGTCAAACTTCTGACTGAAGGCGACGAACCAGTCAGGGGCGTTAGCCTCACCCATCTCGGCTTGAACAGCTGAGAAGTCAGCTGAAAGTAAAAGAGGAGTGAAACCCCGGTGTTGCTTGGCAACTTGCGCCGAAGATAGCGAAGGAGGCGAAGCCAGGCGCTTAAGCGAGGCGCAGAAAAGCTTATCAGCAAGAAGGGGCGAGGCTATAGCCAGCGGTGAACTAGTTGGCGAGCGGGCGCTAAGTATAGGCTCAGGTGCATGTGCAAAGCACGAAATAGAGCCGTTTCTAATACAAGACGGGTCGCGCACGCACTTCTCATGGAAGGCAAGACCGCAGTCTACACAAATACAAACCGTGCCTTGACGACGCGAAATAAACCCGTTGCACTCGGGACAGACACGTCTGCTCATACTAACTATACATACACTAAATGCAACATAATTGAGTGCAAGATAATAATCTGCTATTTAAAAACGCAGAACGGATAGATGACGTGAAGTAGACAAGAACAAGAAGGCACGGCGGTTAAAAACTAGTCTATGTACAGGCTTAAAACTAGGACTTATCATCGACGCAGAAAACAGCTGATTGCGGCTGTCGGTAAGGCGGGGTGCAGATCCGAAGGCGGGTCCCTCTGTTGTCCATAAGCAGAGGCTGGATGAGCAGCACAGACGAGTTATCGGCGAGACAACGACGGTAGAAGCAGGGCTGCCAACCTTGGTGATGGACAGAAAGGGGAGCTTCCAAGAAACGAAGAGCGAATTCTTGGAAACCCGGCTTGAGAGCGCCACAGGTGCTTGGCGAACATAACCTCTCTCTGATTTAACGAGGTAAAAAACGGGCTCCCTGGCTCAAAAAAGAAGGAGCCGTGCAGATTATACTCCTATAGCGTGGAGCCTGCGGGAGTCCGGTGGACTGGAACAAAAAATAAGACTCAGACGAGCTGGATTAGGTGAGATAACAGCCAACGAAGAGGAGCGATGCTGAGCCGATGTGTCCACTTACCCTCAAGCGAGAGAGAGCGAGAGAGAGAGAGAGAGAGAGAGAGAGAGAGAGAGAGAGAGAGAGAGAGAGAGAGAGAGAGAGAGAGAGAGAGAGAGCCTCGGAGCTCCGCTGAGTATCCTCGAAGGCGGCCGGAGGTCAAGAGAGCGACAGGTGCTCGCGCGCCGGACGCGCGAGCTCGTAAATTGCTGGTGCCCCTCTCGGGAGAACGCGATGTCTCATATCTCTCTCTCTCTCTCTCTCCTTTTTACCTTATCCTCGTGGCGTTCATTAGCGACGCGCGTCGCGGTGTTGCGCGATCGACGCAGGCGTCGTGACTCCTGGCGCTCGCATGTGTGCGTTTAGCCGGGTGTTAGTACGCACGGCTGTAACGGGCTGATTTGCCGCGTTACAGTGCCCCCCCCCCCCCGCCAAGTCCGAACCTCGGTGAGAGTGGGCGAACGCGTCGGAAAGGTACAGGATGGAGTGCCATACGTAATCGTAATTGTATGTTTATTATGCGCTTACCCGGTAGCGTTGAGAATGCAACTTAAATTATGTGGCATCCAGAAGAAAATACTTTGTTTTTGCCAATCGGAATGACAAAAAAAAACATTATTTCGAATTATTTTGTTATTGGAGGGATAGGTTACGAAGGAAAAATATGCCTATCCCTCTCTTTCTTTGATTTGGTTAATGTAATTTTTTTCTCTTCTCTGTTTGCTTCCTCCCTAGAGGAAGCTTTGTAATAGTGATAAAAAAAAGTTTTGAGATGAGCCAATAGAAGTTTGTTTTGGGTCATTTGGAGTTCAAAAACACTATTTTTAGAAAATGTCCGTATATATATGTGTGTGTGTGTGTGTGTGTGTGTGTGTGTGTGTGTGTGTGTGTGTGTGTATGTAGTAAGACAGCAATATCTTCTGAAATATACGGCAGAATCTTACGATCTTGGTCTTAAAAAATTTGTTTTTTTTACCTTGGTGCGGGTCAAAAATAATTTTTGATACTTATTCAGTTACATTTTCTTATTTTTGAAAATTTTGATTTTGATTTTTTGGTTTTTTTCATTTTTTAGTATCGAATTCGTATTTTAAGTATTTTAACGAAATTTATTCTTTTAGATTTTTCAATTATCTATGATTTAAAAAAAAAAATAAGTCATTATCATGATTAGTTTTTAAGATATACTCAAAAATTAAAAATTGTTATAATTGTAATTTTTTAAATGAGTGGATGGCTGAAAAAAAATTAATTTTTGCGATTTAAAAAAAATATTTTCGTATTCTTTGGGCGATTTTAAAGAACACGTATATTTGTGTTTTCTTCGCAGGACCTATAGTTTATGAGAAAAAAAATTCCTAAAGTTTAAAAATAATGTTTTTTCGCATTTTTGACTCTTCACTATTATACAACCATACATCTTTTTTTAACGGGAGAAAGCTTAAAATATTCCTTTATCCTCATACTTTTAAAGGAAAAAAAGATATACTAACATATTTGATGCCGTAGTCATTAAAAAGCGAATGAACCGCCGCGCGTTTTCTGTGGCAAGTAAGCCACTTTCGTATGCAGTAAGTGTACGAAAAGCGAATGAAAATTATGCAGTTGTTTCATATTTTGACTCATATAACAATATAATATTTTATTCAAAAAACTGAAGAAATGGTATCATTTGTTTAAACAACGATTATTTAAACAAGTGTAAAAAATCAACTTTTTAATTTTTAAACGAAGTTTGTAGGTAATTTAAACAATCTAATCCATATTTACGTTTTTTTTTCTAAACTACACTTTAATTAAATTTATTTTTACACGTATTTTTTTTTCTTTAAACAAGAACAATAAACACAACATTCAATATTTGCATACACGCATCGACATGTAGAACGGGTACATGCCTTACATGTACAATTTAGAACAAATTCGTCCATTGGCGGTAATAGTGTTACTACTTTTTCGGGCACAAGTGATTTTTATTCATAGAGAACTTTACGAAATTATTTGAAATATTTTCAAACAATTTCCTGAAGTCATTTGTAAATATAATTGGCCGAAATTTTTTTACAGTTTCCTTATACAATTGCGGAGGGCAGTACGTTGGTCGTAATAAATAAAACGCTTCTGCCGATAATGCAGATCCCTACGGGAGGGTTTTACATCCCGTTAAGCTGCGTGTATGTTACATAAAAAGCGCGTTTTATATGTAACTGAATCGATGCACTAGTAGGCGGTAAATCGCGAGGTCCATTTTTCTCCATATAATGATAATAATAATTACGCAGTTCATTAAAATTTTCACAATTACAACTTTTGTTAAAAACTTTTAGTAAATATAATTCTGCTTTACATAAACATTCATGCACAAATAATTCTGATGAACCTAGAATAAAAAAAATTCGCTTGTATGTAAATATTAATTAGTAATTTTTATATAACATGAAACTCACCTCGACCAAAATTTAGAAGAAAATCAGATGGCTTAGCTAAAAGAGCACTGTGCTTTGTTCCAATTTTACTTGTGTAATCAAAACCACTCAGGTGATGTGCAGCAACAATACTTTTACAAAGTGACGATCCAATTTCATTCGCCATTACACGTACAGGAATAATCCTAGTATTTTTACCTGTTCCCGTGTACATCAATAATTCCTTCAAATATATGTTTCAGTTACAAATTTACTATCAAAATTACCAATACTATTATGAATAGATTTTTAAAAAATTGTACAAATACCTTCAAGCTATTCGTTGCAAAAGTTTCAAAAAAATTAAGTGCTAAAAGTAAGGCATCAGTATCGTAACTATGTATTAATATTTTTTCGTTTTTATGAAGACAGCAGTGAAATATGTGAACGATTACTTTTACATCCGCCTCCTCAATAACAAAGTGTTTTAATACATGTGATGTAGGATCATCTGATAGGTTTCGACTAGATTTGTTTGGATGAGTTGACAAAGTGCTAAATACTAATTCTAAGCCTGGCCATAAGGTGATTCCATTTTTCATAATATAGTCTCGCAGGAATAATTACAAAAGTTCTTTATTCTTCGTTGAAGACCAAAATTTTTTAATTTGTTTTGGATTAGGGGTGTTCTCCGTAATTTGAAAAAGCGAGATGATCCATGTTTCGCTACGTTTACTCCTTTCTGCTGATTTTACTGAATTTTCGAAGTAATCATCAAATACAAAATCTATACGCTGGATTGTACCATACTGTTTATTGCAGCTTATCGTGGCACAAAATTTATCGGCGAAATCTTTGAAATTACTGCATTTATTGACATCAATTTTTCTACATACTATCATTGTATCTACTACTACAGTCATTTCTGTGTTCGAAATTTCATATTGCGTGGAAGCTGGAGAATTCAGTTCGTGAATAAATTGACTTTTTTTATCATCGTGTGTTATTAAACCTGTGTCTTCAAACAAGTAGTTGTCAGAAGTTAACTCATATTGGAGTAATTTTTTAATATCATAATTACGGGCCCTCGCAATGTCAATCAATCGTCGAAATTGTTTCTCCAATTTTTTATGTTTAATTTCATTGAATTTTTGACTCAATTTGTTATCTCCATCGTCAGGCACAGGATTAAAACAAGGAAGATTAATGCGATGTAAAGGCGCAGAAAGGGGAGTCACTTTCTATATTATTCTCTCTTTACGAAAATTATTGTAAGCATCACATCCTGTTTTAAATAAATCAAAAAGTAACTGCGAAACTTTGTGGTCAACTATTAGTCCAGTTTCAAGATCTCGCAGAGAGTGAATTCCTGGTTGGAATGGATTTGTATGTTCATTAATATAATTAACAATTTCGCTCACCGTCTCTTCAGTAAAATCCGTGTAAGCTTGCGTTGATTCATGGTGAACTTGTAATTCTTCATTCGAGACGTTTCATGAGAGTGAGTTGACGATACAAATTTGTAATAGCTTCATTTTCATGAAAAGTTATAGTCCATGCAGCCATAACTTCTTTATTTTTTGTAAAGCCAATGACTCCCGTTTTCATCGATTTCGCAGATTTATTAATCGACTGCTCTAATGCTTGATCGATAGGAACGGATGAGAATGATCTACGCGTATGTTTTACAACATGCTTACCGTTCAAAAACTCATTGTAGATATTTGGCATTGAATTCTGTAGATTCTGAATACCTTCTAAATATACACGGTGTTCAAAAATTCATTGCGGTCCTTTTCAGAACCGATAGAGGAGCAAATTCTAAGACTTTTTCCCTTTTGGCATTTTGCGATATGATGGATAATTATCGAGTAATTGTTAATTGAAAATTCCGATAATCATCCAATCAGCGCTCAGCCAAGCGCCAATGGGCGGGGCTTACCCGAGCGGCGAGCGCCGCGTGGGGAGAGGTGCTCCCCGCTGGCCCCGCTCCCCGCCTGCCACCCATCGCCAGCGACTCGGGCTCGCGCTCGCGCGCGTGCGCTCTCTCTCTCTCTCTCTCTCTCTCTCTCTCTCTCTCTCTCTCTCTGCCTGTTCCTCTCTTTCTCTCTCTCGCGCGCGCGTTCTTCGCTGCCATATCCCTACGGTGTCAATTACTTAAGTGTAATAATTTAAAATTAATGAAAAGTTAGTGCCAACTCCTTTTTTTTATCCGAGAAGGGGGGGGGAATGCTGTATGCACCATAGGGAAAGTATTCGACTCTCCTCGTGTGTGTGATTCCTCCAGCGCCTACTGGCTCTGCACACTAAAATCCCCACTCCTTTGTTATTAAGAAGGATATTATTAAACTAAATAGCAACGAAAAATTTGTTTTAGAAATCGTCAGCTGCTGGATGAAAGCATACGGCCTCAACCTGGCTTGTTAGAAGAAGTTGCTACTTTTTCAAATTCTCAATTGTAAGTCAAAAATTGTCAGTAAGTAGTTTTGAAATGTATAATTTAGAAGAAAATAAAATGTACCTTGAGAATATCGGTTTACATTTGAGATGTAATGCCGAAAAAGTTATTTATAATTCATAAAATTATTTATTTTTCTAAAAAATTGCTATTTTTTCAAATCCGCGATTTTAAGTCAAAAATAACTCGTAAGTAGTTTTGAAATACATAATTTAGAAGGAAATCAAACCTACTATAAGAATATCAGTCTCTGTTTGGCATATCTTCAAACAAATGAAAAAAAAAAGAATTATTTTTGTAAAATAAATTTGCAAAATTGTTATTTTTTTTTTTAAATAAGACCTTAAAGTTATCCATTCGACTCCAAAATTTAATCAGTTCTAAGTTGACACACATCAAAGGTTCACGCGAAATTTCAGCTAATTCCGTCCATCCGTTCAAGAGTTATGACGGGGACAAAATTTGGTTTCATACATACATACATACATACATTTTTTAAAAACCTATTATTCTGACTCAGGAACCTCAAAAACATCGAAATTCATCAAAATCTTCGATTCGAAAATTTTCCCCGTTATAAAGCTTTTTCTTTGAGAAAGCAATTTTGAGCGATTTTATAATTTTGAGTTGAACAGTTGACATGAAGTTACCCAAGTACATTATTTAAGTCTTACAATTTTTCCAAGCATTTAGTATTTTCTGACAATTCATTTAAGTTAAGGTCAGTTTGAAATTTTAGTATTTAATCACAACCATTAAGAATAATAAAATATAAGTATTTACACCCTGGTGAAATGGATTCCATTATTTACCTAATAAATAGCTAGTTTGCCCAATAATCGCCAAAAATTACATACTGTTTCTGACCATTTCTATTCATCAATTAAACGATTTTTTCGGTCATATTTGCCATTTGTAGCACAGTGTAACCTAAGTCCGCACTTAGGTTACGCCTATCCGTGACTTAAGTAGTCGACTATTGCACCGTGTTTATCGCACTCGCTACGCTCGTTCTGACGGTGCAAAAATGAACTGCTTAAGGCACGAATAGACGTGACAGCGGATTTAGGTAAACGTATTATAAAATATCTGCTATAAACACGAAAAAATTCAGTTTCAGAGAACCGGGAAACTTAATTCGACTTTTAATACTTCTGAAGTTGGTACAATTTTTATCACAGTTCACAAATTAAACGTTTGGTGCCCGTTCAATATTCATTAATTAATCGATTTATGCTCCATAGATTTGAAACAGTACATTACACAACAAAGGCACCGAGTTGATAATTGTCGCTTTTTAGTACTTTACTTCTGTTACGAGTGAGTTATCTCAACTTTTAATAATAAAAAGCGATGGACTCTGAGATCGAACCAAAGCCGCCGACTGGCTAGTCAGAAACACAACCAACAAGCTACAGCCGCCACCGACCGGACTTCCGCTAATAGGGATCATATTGTAATCGGATGTCTTGCTTATTTCGTTCTTTCATATTCATGGCCTGGGGCCTGATTCTCTAAGCGTCTCATATGTGACATGTACCAAGTGACGATACACTGCTATGTCGGCTGAAATTGTGGCATGCGCATGCGCAAACCTCTATGTTTTTGGATTTTTAGTAGGTCTTAGAGGTCGGAATCGAGTGAGACACGAGTTAATGTTAATGTCTCGTCTCGATCTAACATTTGTTACATCGACTTAGATATTTCAAATCTATTTTTATGAAACGACTTAGAATTCGTCATAGACTTATACTTGAAACATCTGCACTCCCGGTCATTTGCTTTTGCCCACCTAAACGTCTTTTCGGGTCATCGAAAAAGTTTTATAACTCTGCTTCCTATTGGGCTACCAGAACGGGCAGGATCGCATTCAAAAACGTAAAGCAAGAGCTTTAAGACCCTTATCAAGCGTTAATCTATTTTATTGTTTTCTTTTTTATTTTACATTAAAAAATAAAAATAAAAAGATCCCGAATTTTGTTCTCAACTTTGAATAAGCGTAGTTTTTGAATCAAAGCTCGTAGGATAATTTGGTAAAATGAAATGAAAAGCTTGAGTCAAAAGCTTCAATTTCGACTTTTAGGAAGTTTTTTAACGCTGTTTTAGTGAGAGAGCATGAGCGAGAGAGCTAGAAAGACGAGAGAAATCATGAACGAGTGAAAAAAGCGAGAGAGAGAGCGAGAAAGAGCGATAGCAAGAGAGAGCAAGATAGAGCGAGAAATAGCGAGAGAGCGAAAAAGCGCGAGTGATAACGAAAAAGAAATGAGAGAGCAAAAACGAAGAGGGAGCGAGAAAGCGAGAAAGCGCGAGTGATAGCTAGAAAGCAGTGAGAGAGCGAGAACGAAGAGAGCGAGCGTGAAAGTGCGAGGAAGCGAGAGAGAGTGAGAAAGAATGGTAGCGAGCAGCACGAGCGAGAGAGGGAGCGTGAGAGACAGCGTTTAAGTGCAAGGATAGCAAGAGAGAGCGAGAGAGAGCGAGAAAGTGAGAAAGAGCTAGAGAGAGCGAGAGAGAGCCAGAAAGAGCGAGAGAGCGAGAAAGAAGAGAGAGAGTATGAACAAGCAATAAAGAGCGAGAGAGAGCGAGAGAGAGCGAGAGGGAGTGGGAAAGAGCAAGGATAACGAGAGAGAGAGAGAGCGAGAGAGAGACAGAGAGAGAAAGAGCGGGGGAGAGCATGAAAGGGCAAGGATAGCGAGAGAGTGAGAGTGAGCGAGAAAGAGCGTGAAAGAGCAAGGATAGCGAGAGGGAGAGAGCGTGAAAGAGCGAGAGAGAGCGTGAAATGGCGAGAAAGAGCGAGAAAGAGAAAGCGCGAGAGAGACCGTGAAAAAGCCAGGATAACGGGGGAGAACGAGAAAGAACGAGAGAGAGCGAGAAAGAGCGAGGGAGAGCGTGAAAGGGCAAGGATAGCGAGAGAGAGCGAGAAAGAGCGAGAGAGAGCGTGAAAGAACGAGAGAGAGCGTGAAATGGCGAGAAAGAGCGACAGAGAACGAGAAAGCGCGAGAGAGACCGTGAAATAGCCAGGATAACGGGGAAGAACGAGAAAGAACGAGAGAGAACGAGAAAGAGCGAGCGAGAGCGACAAAAAGCAAGGATAACGAGAGAGAGCAAAAAGGAGCAAGGGAGAAAGAGAAAGAGCGAGAGAGAGCGTGAAAGGGTAAGGATAACGAGAGAGAGAACGAGAAAGAGCAAGGGTAGCGAGAGAGAGCGAGAAAGAGTGAGAGAGAACGAGAAAGAGCGAGAGAGGCCGTGAAATAGCCAGGATAATGAGGAAGGGCGAGAAAGAGCGAGAGAGAGCGAGAGAGAGCGAGAAAGAGCTAGCGAGAGCGAGAAAGAGCAAGGATAACGAGGGAGAGCGAGAAAGAGCGAGAAAGGGCGAGAAAGAGCGAGAGAGAGAGCGAGAAAGAGCGAGAGAGAGCGTGAAAGTGCGGGAAAAAGGGCGAACGAGCTAGTAGTCGATAGATCGATAGACGCCGGCGGGCCCGCCTCCTCGAAGCGCTGATGTCGCGCCTCTCCCACTCCTGCGGCCGTAGCTCTGGAGCGCGCCGACGTCGGAGCTGATTGGCCGGTTTATTGAACTTTTGATCGCCTGTAACGGCGTTAATATGCAAAATTTGCAAAAACGGCACAGGAACTTTTGTCTTAGAATTTTGCCCTCTACACGACCGTGTTTAGCAAAACATACATTTTCCGAACAGGTTGTATAATTTATGGCCTGTAAGTCTTTTTCGTCCCAATCACCTTGGTCCGCTTCCACTTTTGCACGTGTAACTACAATATCACATTTTTCATTTTTAAATACATTAATATTCTTTTCTTCCAAATATTGTAATCTTGTTCATCAAAAATCGGTAACCTTATCTCTTTTGATTTTGCTTCCTGCATTTTGACTTCCTTTATACCTTCTTTAATATCTGCTTCAAAAAACTCTTCTTCACTTTCAGTTTCACATAACTTTTCACCTTTTACTTCCCGAGGCTCTGTCTTTGCACTCATGCGTTTTCCTTTGTTCTTGCGCTTACCACGCGCTCAACTCAAAATCACTTTTTCTTTTCGTGGAATTAAAGTGTGTTACTGCTCTCGAGAGAAACAGTACCACCACTGAAAATTAACCAGGCACTCTGCTACCATGTTAATTTTAGAAGTATGGATGGGACACAGGGTTTCTTTTAATAAGCACACCGGCTTAATGTGAACGATAAATCTTTATTATCAGTAACGACTTCAAAACAGCTCTCTCTCTCTCTTTACAACTGCTCCTGGCAGAGGACGACGGACGAGTGAGCTCCCGCTTCGGCCGCTCGCTCTCGCTAGCTTGCTACTCCCTATACGCGAGATGGCGCTGCGTATTCATTCTCTCTCATGTGCCGACATAATTGTACCTTATATTCTAACAAAAGTACTACTTAACGCCTAATAGGCGTAATAGCTCCCATACTCCTACCAAACTTTATAGAACCTACGCACTTTACGCCCGTGTGGGCGAAAATTATTTTAATTATACAACTATTATGCCTTCTTTTTATTTCTAAAATTCATAAGAATTTTATCAGATATTTACGAAAAGTCAAAGCCTATATAAAAAAAATTACATAGTTACCACCACATCTCCATTTTTCATTGATCTTTCTCAATTTTGAAATTTCTATAATATTACGCATCTTGGGAGGACAATAGAAGTCTATAGAGCTGCTCTAGCAGGGGTGGTCCTCCAATCTCGCATACATACTTGGCGGGCCCGACGGTTTGCAGTTTAAGGTGTAAACATGGTCATTTTCATATAAATATTCATATGTTAAGTCTTGAATGTCGAGCAATCTACTCTTATCATTGATTGTTAGTTATATTTTGGCTTATTTACCTTTTTCTCCTGTTGGTGTAGGTTCTCGAATTGAATAGATTGATGGTTCAATAATTGCAATATTTATTCGTTTATAAAATTAATAATAAATTGATATAGCGTAACAAAATAATTATATTCGATCTGTTCGATTAATATGTATAATATATGCGTTGCTTGCGCGGATAATTAATATCGATAGATTATTGATTTTATAGATATAAGTATTTTCTCGTAGTCTGTTATACGCTCGAATTGGCCTGTATAATAATCGTTTCTCCTCTTGTCGGCTGGAGTGGTACGGAGCTCGCGACTTCTGCACGATTACTGATTTGTGTGTTGAGAGTCGCCGTATTTATTAAGCAGTTAATTTGGGTTAAAGATGATTTTGATTAAATATCATGATTAAATATCATCATTTCGATTTCACATTTAAAAGTGCTGATTCTAAACAAAGTTGCGATGAGCGGTAGGTTTCACAAGGTCAGTGGCTCGCTACGTCACGCTGGCTGTTGCGTAGCCGAAATTGCTGTACTGTTAAAATTCGCACTCGCATCGTTTTGTGGGTCAAAGAAATGATTATTGGAATTTAATAACGTCATTAAACATATACGACATATACGACATATTTGTATGTCAGAAAATTACTGGTGATAAATATGCATTGTTAAATTGAATTTAGAGATACGTCACAGACGTAACACATATGTTTAAAGATCAGATAAAATGTATAAATGGGTTGCTTCTACATATTAAATAGGGCTCAGTATTGAATTTATTACTCTGTTTTTAAATAGAAAGTGCAAACCCGCATGAAAATATCATATAAAATCTCATATGAGAATATTGGACATCAGATCTCATCTGGGAATATCGGACATCAGATCTCATCTGAGAGCCCATAATATGTAAAATTGCAGATGACATCACACATATGATATCTCATATGAGATCTCATATGATATTTACACGACGAAAAAGAATAAAAAATAGGTGGCTTACAAAATGGTTAATAAAACCTAAAGCACTTTGGAGTAGACAATAAATTTATATGCATTTTTTGTCTCATTCCCGCTTAAAAAAGACGGATACAAGGAAAAATATTTTCGGTAATGAAAGTAAATCATGAGATTCTGCACATGTAGGGATATTATATTTATACGGTATCAATTCAAAATTAGAGCCAATGTAATTATTTATAATGGGCTTATAGGTATAAACATTGTTAATGAATTTATGTAAAAATTTAGTATTCTACATTTACAAAGCCCACCGGTAAACTGGAAACCGTCGGGCCCGCCAAGTATGTATGGGAGATTGGAGGACCACCCCTGCTAAAGCAGCTCTATAGACTTCTATTGTCCTCCCAAGATGCGTAATATTATAGAAATTTCAAAATTGAGAAAGATCGATGAAAAATGGAGATGTGGTGGTAACTATGTAATTTTTTTTATATAGGCTTTGACTTTTCGTAAATATCTGATAAAATTCTTATGAATTTTAGAAATAAAAAGAAGGCATAATAGTTGTATAATTAAAATAATTTTCGCCCACACGGGCGTAAAGTGCGTAGGTTCTATAAAGTTTGGTAGGAGTATGGGAGCTATTACGCCTGTTAGGCGTTAAGTAGAACTTTATGCCCGCTGACTGAATATTTTTAAGTAGTTATGAAAAGTTGTATTATTCAGTAAAGTTATATTATGGATACTTGACTACAATAAATTGATTTCAGTACTTTCTTGTGTTTAATTTGTATAGAAGGATGAACAAATTTTAATACATTTCTGAGAATAGTCATACAGTTGGTTCCGAGAGTTGTTTGCATTACTTGACTATCGATATTTGATTTTACAACTTTCATTTGTTTGATTTGCAATGAAAAATTTGAATGTATTTACTTACATATAATTTGTTCAGCATACAATGACTCAAAGAAGTAAAAGACTTTTTCACTGGTATTTATTTGATTTTTTAAAAAAAATCATAAATATTATTATTTTATAGATTATACAGAAAAAAGTCTATACTTGCCTTATTTTATACTTTCGTAGAAAGTTTTATATTAACAATATTATTATTGGTACAGTCATGAAAAAAATTATTACCATTTGCAGAGTGCTTATTGAATAGATGAGATTCGAATAAATAAAAGATCTAGACAAAAATTGTGTTGTTAAAACGTACTTAAATTATTTTTTTTTTTAAATGTATGTTACTTTACGTTTCTGTAGATTTTCGTAAGTTTCTGTAAGTCCGGGTACAATTTGGTACATTTCGGTAAGTTTCTGTACAAAGTGTCCCAATCGTAACCAAAACGTAGGCAAACGTACAAAAACGTATAAAAACGTACCGAAACGTACCGAATTGTACATAGATGTACCTATAACGTAAATTATCGCATGTAGAAACATGCGATAATTTACGTTATAGTACTGTTGATTTTTTCCATTCTGGAAAGTATAAAAAAACTGCAAGAATGTGTTAGAAAACTAAAAAAATATAAGAAATTATAAAAGAAAAATAATAACGTGTTAATAAATGTAAAGAAATGTGAAAACTCTATAATCAAATGTTATTAAGTGTAAAAAACTGTAATAAAATGTTAATAAACGTAAAGAAGTCTAAAAAACTGTAAAAGAATTTTTGAATTATGAGTATCAAAGTATAACAAAATATAAGGAAACTGTGAGATAGTTTAAAAAAATGTAAAAAAGTGTAAAGAAAGTGTAGAAAAGTGTAGAATAATGTAAAGAAATATCGGAAATCCAGCATTAGTATACACTTTTTTACACTTTTTGACACTCTTTTTACATTTTTTTACATTTTTTTACATTTTTTTACATTTACCTGCATTTATTTACATTTTAAAATTTTTGCTAAAGTTTTCATTGGATTTTACCGGTCATTTCCAACTGGATATATTTTTATATACAAGCTTGTTTTTGTGTATTTCTATGTGATGTATATCTACAGGAACGGACTAACTGTAGAGAAATCCTGAAGCATCTTTTAGATCGATAAAAATAGAAGTTACTTTATATTGTCGTTGCATCAGATTATTGAATATAATAAAGATTGGCAGCAAGTTATTAATTTAATTATATTGTTATTTTTATTCTTAAATGATTAGTAAAGTAGGTACTGTGATTATCCAGTTTATTTATTATTATATATAGCATCGTTGAGTAATTGCTACAGCTTTTGTGATAAAACATAACGCTGGAGAATGGTTTGAAAGTGTTTTTAAAAACTTAATTGAATTATTCTTCCATACAGTTGTTAAGTACGTGTAATCACTTTGAATATCTTCGTATTTTATACGTTTTCCTAAATAATATAAACAAATTTTACAGATTTTGGGAAAAGTTTAATATGACAAAATGTAAAAATATAGCAAAATATAATATACTGCAACGAAACGTAATCATAATATTTAAAAAATATAGAAAAATGTAATTCTATCTGACAGAATGTATGAATTAATAAAATATTCAGTGCTCACGTTTTCTCACTTTCCGAATGGTTACTTACATTTTCTTACTGTTCTTACAATATATAAAACCAATGATTAAATGCTTTTCATTTTAAGTCTTACTTTTCGAAAGTTCAAATGGAAAATTTAAGATTTAATTTTTGTAATCTGTGAATTATAATAAAATCATTTAACCGTAGAAATCCTGGTGGATATCGAAAACGTATATAAAAAGTAAAAAACTGTAAATCTCTGTAATAAATGTATATAAACGTAATTAAGTGTATGAAAATGATGCAATTGGAACGTCTATTTACATTAATTTACTTTAGTTTACATTAATTTACACCAATTTACGTTAATTTACGTTAAATTACATTAATTTACGTCAATTTACGTTAAATTACATTAATTTACGTCAATTTACATTAATTCGTATGGAAATAATAAATGTATGAAACCGTAGGAAATAAAAACGTATGAAAATGAACCTTTCTTTTGGTTTGTGGACATATTTTATACCGTTTTATACATTTTTATACATTTTTATGCAGTTGAATACATTTTCAGACATTTTCTTACACTTCAGAAATTCTTTCATGTCAAGTTTGTAAAAGGTTAATGTAATAAAACATAGGAAACCGTATAAAAATGTATATTTCTGTATATTTCCGTAGATTTTTAAAAATTTATTACATTTTTATACGGTTTTATACATTTTTATACAGTTTAATACATTTTCATACAATATAAAAAAAAACCATTGCTAACTGCTTTAGCAGAATGCTTTCTCAAAAAGAATTGATAAATTACATGAAATAATTTTTTTAAATGTACATTTTAATGTCAAAGTTCATTCTTTCTGCATATCTGATTTTCCATAAATACAATTATTCAAAATGATCAACAAAATTATATTTAAAATAGTTATGTAGGAATTATTAAATTGCAAATTAAAAAGATTAAGGTATTGTCACATGCTATTTATTGAATTTATAAATTAATTGCATTTCTTCGAAATTTCTTCGGCGTTTTATTCAAAAACCTGCTAACTCGGTGTTTGCTTCAAAACCCCGCCAAGACAGTGAAGACTTCGAAAATCCACCAACTCATACAGTGGTTTCAAAAACCATATAACTCGGCGGAGGTTTCAAATATCCTCTAACTCAGGCATTTTTTTTCTTTAATTTTGTAGTGGTAGCTCTAGGATGTTAAAGTACAATTTCTGTATAAGCGATAAAAAAAATTATTTACGATTTTTCCATATTTTTCTTTATTTTTTTTCCCGACTTGATATTATCCATTTCGACAGACAAAAATATCGATTGATAGGTAATTTCAAGACTTTTAAGAAAATGTAAATACTTCCAACGGATATTCAAACCTAACGCCGTAAAAAAATATTTTCCATTTTTCCATATTTTTCTTTATTTTTTTTAACCGACTTAATATTATCCGATCGAGCCGACAAAAACATGGATAGATAGAAAATGTCAAGACCTTTCAGAAAGTGGTACCACCTTCGAGCGATATCCAAATCCAGCGACGAAAAAAATTATTTTCTATTTTTCCATATTTTTTTTTATTTTTTTTTAACCGACTTAATATTATCCGATCGGGCCGAAAAAAATATGGGTAGATAGGAAATTTAAAGACCTTTCAGAAAATGGGCCTACTTCCGACTAATATCCAAACCCGGCGAAGAAAAAAGATTATTTCGATTTTTCCATATTTTTCTTTATTTTTTTTAAACGACTTAATATTATCCGACGAGGCCGATAAAAATATGGGTTGATAGATAATTTCAAAACCTTTCAGAAAACGGCCCTACTTCTTACCCATATCCAAATTCGGTGACGAAAAAAAAAATTTCGATATTTTTTTAATTTTTTTTTAACCGACTTAATATTATCCGATCGGGCCGAAAATCCAGCGACGAAAAAAATTATTTTCAATTTTTGCATATTTTTCTTTATTTTTTTTAAACGACTTAATATTATCCGATTAGGCCAATAAAAATATGAGTTGATAAATAATTTCAAGGCCTTTTAGAAAACGGGCTTACTTCTTACCGATATCCAAATTCGGCGAGGAAAAAAAAATTTCGATTTTTCGATATTTTGCTTAACTTTTTTTTAACCGACTTATTATTATCCGATCAACTATATAATTGAACTTGTACAACTTCAAAATAAGATTTAAATACCTGCCAAAGATAAACATGATATCTCTGGCCAGTTTCAAGTTATGCTATGGACAAATTTATCACACACACACACACACACACACACACACACGCACGCACGCACGCACACAGACATTTTCTCGAAAATGTATATCTCGACTCAGGGAGCTCAGAAATATCGAAAATCATCCAAATCTCGAGGTCAAAAAATTTCACCGTTACCAAGCTTTCTCTTTGAAAACGCAAAAAGAGAAAAATAAATAAATTATGTTTTTATGTTTATAAAAATATAATTACGTTTTTCCGTTTTTTACGATTTATACATTCTATTAAACGTAAAAATCTATATGAAATTGTATAAAATCGTTGTAAATCGTAGAAAACTGTATTAAAATGTTAAGAACCGTATGAAACCATTTTAAAACATATCAAAACTTATTAAAACGTATAAATTTGTCCAAATATCAATGTTTAGATCCGGTTTTATTCGTTTTTATACAGTTTTGTACGGTTTTATACGGTTTCATACGGTTTCATACATTTATTTTTTTCCATACGGGAATATACATTTATTCACACTAATTTACGTTAATTTACATTAATTTACATTAATTTACGTTAATTTACGTTAAATTACGTTAATTTACTTTAAGTTACGTTAATTTACATTAATTTACGTTAATTTATATTTATATGTGTTTTATAACCGAAACTTATGTTCGTTTATAAAAATATATATTTTATTTTGATGTGTGTGTGTGGGTGTATGTCCGTTTATGTAAATCCTTGATATCTCAGGAACCTTCAACCAGTTTTCATAGGATCTGGCTTATTCCGAAGGTAGACTACGCAGAGAAGGTAAAAATTTTATAGGTACAAATAATTTAGTAAACAAATATATAATTTTTGTTTGTTCTAACTCCTTTATTTATAGTCGCATCAACTGAATTGTTATTAGCGACTACTACAATTTCATTTACATAGTTTTGCAATATTATTATATACAATATTTACATGTTTATTAAGTATAACAAATATATATAGAACAAATTTCGCCAAGATGGCGTCGGAAGGCGGGCTGCCTTCCGGAGAGCCTCCTGATAAAAATCTAAAATTAGTGTATAAATGCCACCCAAAATGGAAAATGTCACTTGTAGTTTGCATAGTGCGCGAAAACGTGTATCATAAAAGTGATTATGAAAAGTGTAAAGACAAATATATAAGTAATCTATTAGTGATATGTCCAGACCACGTGGAGCTTAATATAACCTTAAAAAATCAAGAAACTAAACTCTGTGAAGCAGCTAAAATATTAATTGCGCAAATTAAAAGGGAAAAGGAGGAACAAATAAAACATAAAATATTAAATTAAATATCTATTATCTCTGATAGTGTACATAAATCAGTAGATAATGAAAAACTACTAAACGTTACGATGCTAACTGAAAATGCTGAACTGGAAAATCAACATCAAATTGAAATTCAACTACTAAGACAATTAAATCAAGAACTAATGGAAAAAAACGACATATTGAAGCAATTAATAAAAAAGGATAAATATGACCAGGAGATGGAAATAAAGCAACATAACCAAAAAACATATGCAGAAGTAGCAACTAACAAACTAGCAATTAAAAACAAAAGAATACCGAAAATAATTGTGAAAAATCTTAAGGACATTAAAAATCCACATGACTTTAAGAAAAAGGTATGTGACGTTTTAATAAAAGAAGAAGATATACAGATGAAACAACTAAAAGTAGTGAACGACAATGAAATTGAGATTAAAAGTATGAATGAAAAAAGTGCTAAAGTAACAATTGAATTACTCTCAAAAAAACTATCTAACAATTATAAAATATTTATTGAAAAAATTGAATCCCCGAAGATGAAAATAGTTGGTGTAGACAACTATACTAATATGAATATAGAAGAGCTGGAAGAGGACTTAAATAAAAGAAATTTTATTGGATATCAAGATAAGTATAAGATACTAAATATAGACAAAAATAAGATTACAAACAAGACAACCATAATAATTGAAGTTCCAAGAGAGCTATATAAACATATTGGTGACAATCAAAATAGAATCATCATTGGATATCAAAGCTGTAAGGTATGGGATTTAATAAACATCAAGCCCTGCTTAAACTGTGGAAGATTTGGACATAACACATTGAAATGTAAAAACACTCTATGCTACTTAAAATTTGCAGGTCCGCATAAGACTTTGCAATGTGATAATAACCCATCCAACATTACATGTGTCAATTGTTTTTACAGCAACTCGAAATATAACACAAATTTCGAGGTTAAACATATGGCCAATGACACAGAGAAATGTACAATATTTAAGAATAAGCTCAATAGATATATAGATATGACTGATTATCCGATAAGACATATTATACCAAGATACTTAGGTAAAGTAGGAAACAGCAATCAAGCCACTACGATGACCAGCTCGACTAGCACAACTATGCTGACTTCGCCGTCTAGAGACAACTGGACTAGCGCAACTTTGCTGACTTCGCCGTTTAGAGCCAGCACCGCATCTCTAACACATAAGACACCAAGGAAACAGCAAACTACATAATGGAGCAACACGTCGATCTCATTGAAGAATTGCAAAAAGAAGTAATAGAAGAAGAAACGTCATTTCTTGATCTTAAAACTCTCAATAAAAATATAAATAAAAAAGATATTACAGATCAATATTAGAAGTCTAAATCACAATTATACGAAATTGAATATTTTTATTAAGAGCTTGAAGATCAAACCATATATAATTGTATGAACAGAAACATGGAATTTACCCAATCCTCACTTTTTTGCAATACAGGGATATAAATTGTACTACAATAACAGTAACTTAAATCAAAATGATGGCGTCGTTGTATATATAAAAGATTGTGTATCAGAAATTACTGAAATAATCGAAATTGGTAGACCCAAAGTATTAAACTCACGAATAAGTCTAAATAACAACAGTAATCTTGAAATTTTCGCATTATATCTATGCCATGATTTACCGCGCCTTGAATTTATTTCGAATGTAAAATCATTTATCAATAGCAAAAGAAATATAAAAAACCACCTGATTATTGGTGATTTTAACATCGATATTATGAAAGATGATGAATATAGCTTAGAATTATTAGACAATATGATGGAAAAGGGTTTCTTCCCGGGTTTTATACATACAACTAGACCAAATGATAGTGGCGGAAGCGGTACATGCATTGACAAAATGTATATAAAAGCTACATCTATAGACACTAGAACTTTTAAACTCTCGATTCCTTTTACTGATCATTATCGACTTTTCTTGAAACTGAATAAGCCACCATAATTAAAACAAGAAAATATCCAGTATCACTATAATTACTATAAACTTTCAAGTATAGCCATTACAAAAAATTGGAATGTTATAGAGGCAATGCATGATCCCGATGAAGCTACCGCATTCTTGATAACTGAAATACAAGACTGATTAGAAAAGTCTAAAGAAGCGCATAAAACAAAAAATAACAAGAGATATCAAAGGAAGGATTGGATATCTAAAGCAATAATGATCTTGCGTGAAAAGAAAGAACAACTATATAGTAAAATGCGCAATGAACCAAATAATAATCTAATAAAATTAGAATATAAGAATTACACAAAGAGGCTAGACAAAGTTATTAAAGAGGCAAAAATAAAACATGAAAGAAATTTAATTAAGAACAATATCAATAATACCAAGCTACTTTGGAAATACATAAACAAAAAAATGGGAACCAACTTGAAAAAGAATAACACAATAAATAAGATCATTTTAAATAACAATAGCACAATAGAGGATCAGACGAAAATTGCCAATCATATAAATTCGTACATTTGTAGAATTGGAAAAGATCTAACTAACACCATTGTAAAACCCCAGGGTAAGCATTTACAATTACCAGCAATGAACATGAATACAATTTACATTAAACCGACTAATAACGAGGAAATTCTTCAAATAATTGATAATATGAAAATAAAAAATGGTGGGGTAGATAACATTACTACCAAAACACTAAAAATACTATCATATCAAATTGTTAATGCACTAACACATATCTTTAATCTTTGTATTGAAAAATCAACATGGCCTCAAGCGCTTGAAACAGCTGAGGTAGTTCCTATTTTTAAATCGGGTAGTAAAATGGATACATCAAACTATAGACCGATATCTCTAATTTCTAACGTAGCAAAGATATTTGAAAAAATTGTATATGTTCGTTTACAATCATTTTTGGACAATAATAATTTGTTAGCGCAGAATCAATTTGGATTTATAAAAAAGAAAGGTACCGAAGATGCTCTTAGTTACTTAATGAACATAATCTATAAGAAACTAGACAAAAGTAAACCAATGGCTATTGCATTTTTAGATCTAGCAAAAGCTTTTGATACTGTCAACCATGCTATTCTTTTAGACAAATTATATAATTATGGAATAAGAGGCCAAGCGCATGCACTTATATCTAACTATCTTAGTAACAGAAAACAAAAAGTAAGAATAGGAACAACTGAAAGCTATTATGAAACGATAACTACAGGTGTGTCGCAAGGTACTATACTAGGGCTACTCTTATTCATAATTAACGTAAACGATTTACTAACAAACAGAACAGATAGTACCATCTCATATGCGGATGATACAGCTATTATTTCAACAGATGATAACTGGGAGAAAGTTGAAAATAAAATGAATAAGTACTTAGAAGATATAAATATCTGGCTAGCACTTAACAAACTATCACTAAATATAATGAAAACTGTGTACATAACTTTTGGTAACTACGAGGATCATTTGACAAGTACCTAGCCTCACCGCCATATGGTGCCACTATCGCACCAGAAATACACTACAGTGCAGTATCTTCCTGTAAACGGTTACAGACGAAATTTCAGCCGGATCGGAGTTGTAGTTTATTTTTGAGAGCGTGTGAAAGCAAATGTGTCCGTTGATTTTTGAAAAAATGGAGAAAGAACAATATCGGTCGGTGATTCGATTCTTGTTTTTGGAAGGGAAATCGCGCAGTGAAATTAAAGAACGCTTGGATGCAGTGTATGGGGATGCTTCTCCTTCGATGGCGACCGTTACATTTTGGTATAATGAGTTTCAACGTGGCCGTACATCGGTTTTTGATGATCCACGCCCAGGTGCTCCGAAAACAGCCACTACGGAGGAGAACGTGACAAAAATACACGATATCGTTTTGTCCGACCGCCGATTAAAGATGCACGAGATAGCTGCGATAGTAGGCATCTCAGAAGAACGCGTGTGACATATCCTACATGAGATTTTAGGCATGAGGAAGCTGTCAGCAAGGTGGGTGCCGCGTTTGCTAACTGCAGACAACAAGCGCATCCGTGTGACCAGTTCAGAGCAGTGTTTGGAGCTGTTTAATCGCAATCCAAAAGAGTTTTTGCGTCGTTACGTGACCGTCGACGAAACATGGATTCACTACTACACTCCAGAGACCAAGGAGCAGTCAAAACAGTGGACCTTACCCGGTGAACCTGCTCCGAAGTAGGCGAAGACGGTCCCGTCGGCCGGAAAGGTGATGGCCACTGTTTTCTGGGATTCTCAAGGTGTGATTTTTATTGACTATCTGGAGAAGGGCAAAACGGTCACAGGACAGTACTACGCCGAACTATTGAGCCGATTTGACGCCGTGTTAGAAGAAAAACGGCCCCATTTGTCTAAAAAGAAAGTGCTTTTCCACCACGATAATGCACCGGCTCACACTTCTGCACTCGCCACGATTAAATTGGTCGAATTACGCTACGAACTGCTGCCCCATCCACCGTATTATCCAGATTTGGCTCCGTGCGACTTTTTTTTGTTTCCGAACCTAAAAAATTCGCTCGCCGGGAAGAGATCGCCGCCACGGAGGCCTATTTTGCAAACCAAGAGAAAACATTTTTTTCAACGGGGTTAAAAAAATTGGAACACCGCTGGACCAAGTGTATTCAACTAAAAGGAGACTACATTGAAAAATAAATTTTATTTTTTGTAAAATTTTGGTGTTTTCATTTGTAGGCTAGGTACTTATCAAATGACCCTCGTATTGTGATAGTGTTCCCGAAGATATGAACGTATGCATACAGGGTACTAAATTGAGCAGGGTAGAATACTGTAAATATCTAGGTATAATTATTAATGATAGGCTAAAGTGGGATAAACATATTGAATATATAATAAAAGAAACTAAATATATAATATACCGCGTGACTCAAATTATCCTGACATTGGATTTTCTCCCCCGAAAATTGCGAAAAGGTTGGAAAAGCGGTGAGTCTACGGGTTTTGGGTCCCGAGGAACACAATGGTGCAGTCAAAATTGACGTAACACAAAAAATAAAAAAGATAGCAAAATTATTTTTTCGAAAAATATTTAAGGTTTGGTTTTTATGTCCATTTATCGAAGTTCATTAAGTTTAAAGACCATACCGCCTTTGCCCAACCTCGATATCGGGATGAATCAATTTTTAATTGAATAATCAAAATCTGCTTTTTCGGCCGGACAGGGGAATTACCACAGACGTTCGAGGAACGGGAATTCATAGAAGGAAGTCTTTTGAATAAACGGACTCTAGTTAGCAAGCGGCAACTTCATGACGCGTTGGCCGATGGGTGCTCTTGACATAGCTATAACTTATACTTGATTCAAGCTAACGGAATATTCTGGAAATTTCATTAAATCTTTAAAGATTGCTTGATAACATGAATAGCATTCTATTTCTATTCACTGGTGTGTGTAAATTATTTATCAAATTATGGGGTATGTTCCGGGTTATGTTAGTGGCAATGTTTACAAATGCTGTTGGTTCGCGAAATGCCCAACAGATGATGCCTCTGCCGCGCACGTACTATCGTCTCGCCGTATTTGCCGTATTTGCCGTAGCCGAGACAGCTCACCGTTACAGTGATAATACTGTGAATAAAATCGAAGAAAATAGCCAAATTGGCTTTATTCATTCATTATTAAGATAACTGGCAGCTATTTTCCACTGCATTACCTACGAGGCCATTATATTTTGCGTATTTTGCGAGTCACTGAGCCCGTTTACATATTTCGTCCACGCAGTACACGATATGTTTTATCGTTTAAACTGACTATTGATTAATTATGTATGTATTGAGAATTTATAGTACATTGTGCAACTAGCAAGAATATGAGCTATTTCAAGCGAGGGTGAGACGTTCAGCACGAGTTGTAGTCGAGGGCGCCCGAGACGGAAACGAGTGGTGAAAACACCTCACTTGAGTCTGAAATATCTCTTTTCCCGTGTTACACACCATATTATTTTCAACGAGTGCATGAGAGGGCCTTTTTATATGCATAAAAGTTGTGTAGGGGATCGTGTATTTCGCGTCGTACACAACCAAATAGTGAATTAATACTGAAGATTAATAAAAAACTAAAAATATAACTATAAACTACAAATAAAAGTCTCATGCAATTATTTCTATTAATATCTATCTACAAAAATTTAATATTTTGCGATTTAATCTTTAAAAGTTATTTTATATCATCCTAATCTGGCCAAAAAGTCATAAAATATATAAATTTGACAATAAGAGAAAAATTTTACAATGATTCGCTTGGAGCGGGGGAAAAATTGATTTTTTTCATTCTTTCCTAAATCACGCTCGAAATGCGCGATTTTCTACATGACTTTCAGGGCCGAAAAAAGGCCCGTTTCATGCACGTGTTGACAATTGTTTTACTTGCAAAGCTTACCAAGTAATATAATTCGATACTCCAATCTTATTTATACACACCACAACTATTTGAAAGTCTTATATTGAAAATGTAGTATTACTTTTAAGCAATAGACTAAAGAAGTTTCAAAATGGATTATTTTAAGTCAGCGAACATAGAAAAAAATATATTTGCGCTCACTGAGATAAATAAAGTTATACTTATACGAGACGTTCTAGTGCTAACACTATTTATACGCCAAGGGGTCGAGTTGAGTATAGCAACGTTGTTGCGTTCGACTCAGCTGCGCATACTCTCGTCACGAAAGCTGCGTGCTACCCCGTGAGTGCCGCGCGCAAGAGTTAAGCTTTTGCATTGTGAACATCGTCGTTGCGACCACGCTGTACGCTGCTACGCTCCGGTCGCCCTCTCAGTGTAAGCGCTACATGAGATTTCCTGCAGCTTATGCAAGAAATCAACAGAATTCAGCCGTACTGTATTACTAGACTGGAATGGAAGCTGTCTTTTCTTCATGTAGCACCGGCCCGAAAGCGGACAAGTTCTATACGACCCTGCAACAAGATTTTTGCAAATAGAAAAGCACCCTTACAGTCTATGCGACTGGTTGACTAAAATTTTTCTCATATCAAAGTTTGTATGAAGTTATCGTTTGGCTCTACTTTTCATACAGCTGATTAATGAGTCTTCCCGAAACTTTTAAATGTGCTCTATAATCTACGGCCAAAATTTATCTAAACTTTTCTCAAACTTTCGCTAGAATTATTATAAAGTTCACCCAACTTTACGAATAGATAATAGAAGATTGCAAGTTTTACGTGAAGCTTTTCGAAACTTTACACAACAATTTTTATATTACAACTTTATCCAAATTTTGAGGATGAATGAAAATTGTATCAATATTTTGCAGGACTTTAATATTAAACTGCTGTTTACGTAGAGCAAAAGAATTCGAATGATTTTTTTCGAAATTTTTGAAAAATTGTTCCAAACTTTATATGAGCTTTATACAAACATCATATAAAACTATTTTTACATAGACCGTAGACCTTCGATATTGCCCGAAACATTGGAGAAAAGTTACCCAATTTTCCTAATAGTATTTCGTAAACTGTTTTTTTTTTCAAATCTTTCAAGGAAATTTATCAAAACTTAATATTGAACTTTTTCGTAAGTAGAGCGAACAAATTCAAATTAATTTCACAAACATCATAGAAACCTTTTTATAAATATAGTATTAAATGTCGAATTATTTTAAAATTTTTGGCGGACATCAATCTAACCTTTATATAAATATTTTTGTAAGTAGACCACGGCAGACATTTCAATTTTTTCTTAAACTTTGGCGGAGATTTATCTAAATTCTATAAGTATAAAGTTTAGAGATTTAAGATACATAAGGTACTTTTCACTGGGCACCTTAGGATTTTAAAAAGGAGTCCGGTAGAAAGGAATATTGCACCAATTCATTTATCATTTGAAATCAAAATTGAGTTTGACCGTTTTTTAAAGAATTTTATGCATGCATTTTATTCGTTTTGAAAAGACCATTTTTATTTTTATTTTCTTAATACGTAGCGTGCAAATAAAAAAAATTTGATTTTAATAATAATTTTTGAATTGTTAAACGTGGACACAAACTTTTGGTTCGTTAACTACTTCATTTTGAGAGCATCTCAGTTTTATAGATAGAGTCAAATTTACATTTAACGAAAGAAAGAATTACACACTTAGGTACTAGAAAATAAATTATGAATCTATTGTGCTGGAACTGTTTATGTATGTATAAGCAAAGTTGCGAATAAAAATTGATGTTACTACGTGTCACGAGTGCAGGAAACTCGCTAACTTTTTGTAAAGTTTTATATTGTAAAGAAGTACTTTGTAGCTTACAGAACATTTACAAGTTAACTATTACAGTTGCAAATATTGTAAGTACTTTATTTAATACAAAATTTGATACTAAAAAATACATTTTTAAAGTTAAAAATAAAATAATAAATTAATATTTATTTAACACTTAAAATTTAATATTGAAAGTGTTTTTTTATTTGAAAAACGCGTCCATTTTGATATTTCGTTCGAAAATTGTAGAAATAATATTTTATATTAAATAGTCAAACGGTAGTAATTAAACAAAAAAAGTAAACACTGGCGTAATTTTATTCAGTTACAGTCAAAAGTTACTGAGTAAAAATGCTCATTCGTTTGTGTAAGAACATGCATACTTTTAATGTACTTCTTATTATCTCTAAACCTAAAAATTTTTTGTCCCTTATATGCCCATTTGAACGTCGAAAATTAGAAGCACAGTCGTCTGCAATCAGAGCGATCTGATATTGACTATAAGTTGCAGGCGCGCTGAGCGCGCTTTATTTGCTTTTCATGATTGTAAAACAAATGACCGTTGTAAATGCAATGCACCGAAGCTTCTATCATCGGCGTGCTTTGCATACTGACACACGTAGCCATGGCTGCAAATCAGCGTGTTGTACGGTGGCAGAGAATGTTGGAGATGCTCCATCGCACTCGTGGCGACGATGGGCAATATAATATTATTGCTGCACGTAATTTATACGCTGCAGAGTTGCCACAGGAGCCACTTCCATCTCGACAAGGTTTCATGGGGTTAGTTTTACGATTTATTTATAAATGTATTAAATATTAAATATTAATATCTTAAAAATAATTGCATATTTCAGAGTTGTAGATCGTTATCGACAGCATGGTCGGGTCGATCCTCCGCGAGCCAGGATGGCGAGAAGGGTCGTCGACGGTCCTCTTCGAGAGGTCGTTAATGCGAGCCTGCAGGAGAATGGCATCCAAAGTGTGCGAGGACTTGCTCGCCGTCTGCGTAAGTTTATTAATTCCTAGATTAGTCTTTTCCTAGTGCAGACTAAATAATTTGTAAAGTTGACTTTAAGACCACCGTGAAATGTAGATATCGTCGGCTGGGAGGTAAAAGGTTACAGCTGGGCTCGGCGCGTAAGAAGGTTACAACACATCTCGGTGCGTAAAAAGGTTACAACTCGACTTGGCGTGTAAGAAGGTTACAACTCGGCTCGGCGCGTAAGAAAGTTACAATTCAGCTCGGCGCGTTAGAAGGTTAAGTACAACTCTGCTCAGCGCGTAAGATGGTTGAACTCGGCTGCTTCGTTTTTTCTATGTTATTTGAGTTGAGAATCGCTGTAGAAATTGTGGTAATTCGGGCTTCATGCACAATATAATTATTTCCCAATGAATCTCATTTTGTAGGAAAGTAAATTTTATAAATTATTTTTTCTTAATAACGTATATTTAAGACATTTTTCAAAGCTTTTTACACGCTGCGCCGAGTTATAACCTTCTTACACGCCGAGCCGAGTTGTAACCTTTTTACGCGCCGAGCCGAGTTGTACCTTTTTACGCGCCGAGCCGAGTTGTAACCTTCTTTTGCGCCAAGCCGAGTTGTAATCTTCTTACGCGCCGCATCGAGTTGTAACCTTTTACCTTCCAGGCGACGATATATATATAGACTTTACATTTAATACGAACTTTTATACATTATATTTCATATCTGAATACAGCATTTGGGAACTTACTTCATATGCTAAAGTATCCACAATTACGGTGGTCTAAAGATTAATATAGTCCGCGCGCTGAGATACGATTCCTTCATCCGCGCGGTGAGATACGACCTTGTTCCGCTCAGCCGTCGATATACGGCTGCGAGTAATACCATTCTATTTCTACAATATGTATAAACAGATTATGATTTTAGAGTTTTAGAGCATCACCACTTTTTGAGTCAGAGTTTCAGTAATTTTTTTAGCTATACTATAAATCAGACTTTAAATCTAACACAGTGATAATTCCTTAGTACTTGTTGTTGTTAATTCCGTAGTGGTAATTCCTTAGTGTGAGTATATATCGGCAATATATTAGAAATACATTGGCAATATATATTGAATATATTGAAATTAAGTAAGCTCGCACGATATATGAGGAACAGACGTCTTTTACTTAATTTTCTGTTGCGTGCTTGGCAAAAATTTAGCTTAATTTATGCATTCTAATGTGTTACCAACACTTGTTTTTGTGTAAAGTGACTTTTTCTTTGACCGATTGGATAAAGGATTCTAGTGCGCCCGCTACTCAAAAATTCCGTAAAATCGCAAAAATTAAACTTAATTTACTACAAATTTGTTAATGCATATTTTGATGACTTTTTTTCATTCAGAGATAAATCCAGTATACTATTTTTATTTCAAAATGAACATATTTTCATTCGCACAAATTTTTTGGCGGATTTTTAATTATTATTAACAAGTCTTTTTATTATTTATTACTTCAACTATTTCGTTGTCGTATAAAGCAAAAACCAATTTAGCCTTGCTTTTTGGGCTCAAAAATACAGAAAATCAATACATAAGTCACAAAAAATATGATGTACACGTAGGGCCAAGTGGGCCGTTTGACCTCGTGTGTTTGCAGTACTCGTCTTCGGTTCGCAAAACGCACTCGTCTTCGGCTCGTGCTAGCTCACCTACGACTCGTACTGTAAAATCCACACTCTGTCTAAAATACCTATTTCGCTCCCTAGGTATACAATATACTATTTTCGGTGTGCGCACAATGGCAGGCGGAAACTAGAATGTCATTCGGACGCGCCGCTGCCGATTTTCTCTCTGCCCGCGCGTGTTCATTAGCGCTATGCTTTGCCACATGTATGCGCGCGCGATGGTTTGCCCGTAAAGATTTAACTTCGTTCCATATAATACGAACATGGAAAAAAATATATTAATGATTTTGGCTAATTAATATTAAAGTTTGATAACTTAATATCTTTGGTTGCCTGTCGTATATATTTATAAAATTTTTATTTGTTTCAGCTGCACCAAGGGAGTCCGTCAGGCGTATCGCAAGGGAGATTAGGTTCCCGTACAAGCCCCGGGAACACCAAAAGCTCCACGATCCCGATCTCCCAAAGCGATTGCGATACGCAACGCAAATGCTGCGGAGAATACAGAGGGACCCGGAGTTTTTGAGGCGCCTGTGTTGCACAAATGAGGCTATATTTACACAAAAAGGGAATGTAAATAGACAAAATCTGCGCATTTGGGCACCTGAAAACCCCAGGTGGGTCCGCCCGGTAGAAAATCAAGTCCGATGGAAAGTAATCGTTTGGGCAGGCATTGTCGGTGACCGAGTTGTAGGCCCATTTATTTTCGAGGAGAACCTGAATGGCAATTTATATTGTGAATTTTTACGAAATACATTGCCAGGTCTCCTCGAAAATAACCCCGTCCCCATGAATCGCATGTGGTGGTTACAGGACGGGGCGCCGGCGCACAACACGGGTACTGTCAGTGACTGCCTTAAGGGGACAAGCCATGGTTAAAACTGAAAAAAATAAGAATAAATAATTTGATTAATAATAAATTCCAGGTGTAATCTTTGAACTTAATATTTTTCCCACTAATAAGTAGTGTTATTACCTACAATTTCCGCCTGTAGTTAGCTGATAATATACATCTGGCTCTTGCGTACATTTTATTAATGATTTAACTCTGATTTATTGATTGCCGTAGGTTTACTTTTCAACAACTAAATAAAATAACTTGAAATTCATGGCTTGATCTTTATTTTTACATCAGTTATCAGTTTTCTGTGCTACTTTTCCTAAAAAAATTTTTTTAATATTTATTTTTTATGAAAAATCTCAATTTTTTGTATATTTTATCAAAAGTTCTATAATTTTATTTTTTTTATTTTTTTCTGAAGCTTTTTTCAAAAAACTAGCGCACATTCCTTGTGGCTAATGTAAAAAGGAATGCTCACCTAAAATTTCAAGTCATTTCGTTCACTTGGTGAAAAATAAACTTACGGCAATGACCCTGTAAACACAAAAAACAAGTTTTTCAGAAATCATGTTTGAAACTTGAGTTTCTTATAACTTATGGTAAGCTTTTCAAAACTACTTACAAAAATCTTTTTCACAATTCTGTATAACATACTTTGATTAAACATGAAAAATGGAATATGACAGTTATTTTGGCACGGACACTCTAATCATCTCATGTCTAGTCTCATTAAATATCTGTAAAAAAAGGTTTAATTAGCTTAATGACATCTTTATATTATTTAGAATAATACATTATTGTAGCTCTTATCTTTTTTTTCGTATTAGACTAAAATATTTTTATTCTTTGATGCTGCAGTCTATAACCTACAAAAATCATCTATTCCGGGTGACCGATCCAATCACAAATTAACTAAAAAGAAAAACAATAAATATTAACTATTTTTATACGTATAAGTAAAAAAAAAATCTTTTAATTACTTACTCTAGTAAGAACCTGGTTCATATGACTCTTCTGGTAACTGAAGTCGTACTCTCCTTCTTTTTCTTCTACTTCCTGTCGAGAAAGATCTTCATAAATTGGTTTTAACTGCTCTATCACTACTGTTGGAATACTGCCTGTATGATGGAAGCCTTTCAGTTTTTTCTGGGCTTTCGCTTTTTGCCACTTGCACCAACTATTTTCTCCTTTCGGACACAAATGATGTTGAGGTGATTTATCTGTGGAGATTTTGTGGTAATAAGTGGCCCATATCGCATTGCTCATATCTTTCACTGAGTTCGCATTGCCCCTGATAGCATTACCATAGTAGGTGGTGAGCTGATCAATAACTTTACCAGTCAAGCGTCCCTGTCCTCCAATGGATTTTCCATCAGCTAACTTCTTCTTGCCAGAATTCTTCTTTAGATTTCTCAGCCTTGTACCCATTCGCTTTTGAACATGTCCAACACACTCCTTTTTTTCTACTATCAGTTCATCTCCATATAGTTTAACTTTACACAAATCACAGAAAACTTTTGAATCACCATCTCCAATGTAGCGATGATACTTTACACTATATTTTTCCATGGAACTTATGAAAATTTCAATAATTCCATCCACTTCCATCTTTCCGGCACTTCCTTCATGGTTTGCTGAGCAATTGGCTTGATGGTCCGTATACCAGTCTTCATATTCTTCTGTGCCCTCTTTATTTTCCCATTTCATGCAAGCTTTGCAGAAACTATTCTTGATAGAGATGTCAAGAATTTGTTGGGAACGCAAACCAATCAAGCTTGTGATTCCTTGTAAAGAAGAGAATCCTCTCTTTCTCCAGGACCCGTCACCAGACACATCGAGCCCTACACTTCCAGCTGGTGTCAATTGTTTTTCGTTTTCCACTGCTTTTTGCATGGAGATAACTGCCACTTTTTCACATGCCTTACTTAACTCCTCATTGATATGGTCATAAAAACTGTGTGCCACTGGCGATGGTAGGTCCATGATACCACAGAAAGACTCCAATCCTGGATGTCCTTGTCCAAGTGCACGCATAGCAAGTACACTACGTCTATTTACTTCATAAGCATTCCCACTACTTCCAACTTGTTTACTTTTATTGATGAGATTCATGCCATTGCAGTTTTTGCATACAATATTAATTTTTGCACCCAATCCTCTAATGTCTCCTTTCGTCATTCAGATTTTTCCATGACACTTAGCACAAACAATTAACTTTTCAAGTTCATGAAACAAAATATCAATATCTATTATTCTGTTTCTTGTTGTTGCTGGACTTCTAAATATATCTGATTCTGAAATTTTGCTTGCAGATGTGCTTCTTTTTCTCTTTAGTGATGGGGCATTTTCTACTTTTCTTCTAAATCCTTTATGTTTCTTTTTTTTTTCCAAATGTTCTCTTCTTTGTAGATGGTCCTGGTGTTCGACCTCTCTTGTCTGTATTCATGATTTTTCACAAATCACTACTTTACGTATCAAAATTAAATTGATACACAAAAGTCACTCCGAAAAAAACACTTAAAAATATAGCAAGTTTTAATTGCACAATGTAGCTAACCTACAGGCCAAATTTAAAAGATTTTCCACACACTGCTCTAGAGCGTATAATAGCTTATAATCAGGAAAAAATGTTTGTTTACTAAATAAATTGCATTGAAAAATGCAGATTCAATTACATTCAAAATATTTCAGTTTAAATTCCAGCGACCGTGGCGCTGAAACAACATAAACATGCAGCTGGGATTTTGAACCACCTATGAGTATTTTACGTATAATACCTTTCTATAAGGAGAGTAAGGGCTCTTGCACGAATGGAGGAATAGCGAGGAATAACGCCTGGCAGCCAATCACAAGCAAGTTTTAAAAAGACGTGTTCCTTCTTATTCCTTCAAAAAGAAACAAGTCTTTTTAAAGCTCACTTGTGATTGTTTGTCAGCCGTTATTACTCGCTATTCCTTTATTCGTGCAAGAGCCCTAAGAGTAAAATACACGAGATTTATACCTCAAGTTAAGTATTTCTACAATTTTAATGTACATTACGTTATACATTTAGTATTGTATCGTGTATGCTGTGAAGTATAACATAATATAAGATTAACAATAGTATTAATATCTAAAAGTGATATTTTGAGTAAAATCACTAAATATTCAAAAAAGTAACTTCACGGTTTTAGCTGTATTTTCTAAACGAAATTGAATTTCGAAATGCAGTTGGAAGCATCGTATTCAGCGGAAAATTTGCTATCAAAATATTAAATAAAAAGAAAATCGATTTTTCGACCTCCTACCATGGCTTGTCCCCTTAACGGATACTTTGGCCGGCGCTGGATCGGAAACCGCGGACCCTCGATATCACCGCCGCGATCCCCGGACTTACATCCGCTGGATTTTTATCTGTGGGGAAAAGTAAAAGATATTTGCTATTGCGAAGCCCCCACAACTAGAGATAATATGATCCAACGGATTCGCGATGCATTCCAAGGTATAACCGCACAGGAATTGCGCAAAGTCCGGGGGCATTACGAACGGCGCTTATGCTGTGTTATTGAACACAACGGCGGTCTAATCGAACCTCACCTTTAAAATAAATTAATATATCGCTGCTCTACTTTTATTAACATTATTTTAAAATTTTAAATAATGTTAATAAAAGAAGGCAGTGAATAATTTTTTTTTTACTTTAAAGGGATTCTCCGCAGTACTATTTTTTATTTTATTATTTTGTTTTAACACGAAAATGTATGTTTTATTTGATTCTAATTGTATGTTATATTTTATGTTATTTTTTATATGTATTTTATGTTTCGTGTTAATTACAATGATATCGTTAAAGTTTCGCAATTGACTGATTATTTATTACCTTCCTTAAATTAAAACATTTATATTTATCCTCTTTTTGTAAATTTACAATGATGAACTGACATTATTACTAAAAGTCATTTTACTCTGATCTGGTTTCGGTTCCTGTTGGATATGATAAGCAGTATCCCAGTATCCAGTCAAAGTAATCGGCAGTAAGTAAGCATCTCTTATGCAATTACCGTGATGTTCACATCAAATTGGATGTGGTTTATTCGCCTATGTTAATAAAGTACCACATAACTGGACCTATATCGTGTGACGTCCCGAATCTTGGTACCAAAGTGGAAAAAAATAATATACAGGGTGATTCTGAAACAATACAACATTTATATACCAACGTGATCAGCGTGAAAAACTGAGTCAAGATCACTTGGTCCCAAAAATTTTCCAGCAAGTTTTCCGCACCCCTATTATGCACAGAAAAATTTCCCCCATAGTGCCGGTCCTGGCAGCGCCGGCGCGAGCCAAGCGGCGGCCGCCGCGGCAAAGAGTGGGGGGCAACCGTTGCTACGGAGTACGTTAACGGATGCGGGAGGTAAGGGGGAAGCGGAGCAATCGAGGCAACGATTTAGTCCGCAGTAAAAATCGCTGCGAAATCGACTTGTCATAGAAATGACTGCATATTGGTTATAAGGTAAGTCGAGGTCGCAAAAACCGATTTTGAAATTTGCAGATTCCTAGGTCCAAGGGTTCTATGCGAAAACAGCGTTTGAAAGTTTTATTTGCTTATATCTCGAGAACCGCTTCGTCTACAACAAAATAGCTTGCACCAAACGAAAGAGCGTAAAATTTTGCACCAGAAACGATTTTTTACTCGATTCCGATGAGTGCAAAGTTCCGAGATAATTAATCGAAAAGAAATGAACATGCCGCCGACTTTCCTCCCTCGCCGCGGTATGCTTCCCGTGTCTCTCGCTCCCACAGCGTTTATTTCTTTTCCATTAATTATCTTGGAACTTTGCACTCAACGGAATCGAGTTCAAAATCGTTTTCGATGCAAAATTTTAAGCTCTTTTGTTTGATGCAGGCCATTTTATTGTTGACTAAGCTATATTCAAGATATAAGCAAATAAAACTTACGAACGTTGTTTTCATATAGAAGCCCTGGGAAACTGAGAGAGCTGCAAATTTCAAAATCTGTTTTTGTCGACTTCGATTTACCTTATAAACAGAATTCAGCCATTTCTGTGACTAGTTGATTTCAATACTGGACTTATTTTCAAGACAGCTGACGAGGAAAGCTTTCGTTTGATCGGTCAAATGTTCGCGACTCGCGTACAGCTAGCGAAACTATGAACGCATCATAGTTGATATCTCCCGTTGATAAATACAGAGCGAGTCATGTATTTCTTTTCTTAAAAAACGTGGGCCCGATGTTGTGCAACATTCGAAAATTGATTTAGATTGGTCATAAAGAATAGGCGTCAAGATTTGCTATACTCGTTACATTTGAATTTTTACATTGAATTTCTATACTTTAGGTATTTTAAACTAAATAAATAAATTAACATAAAATATGAAAATAATTTTTCGTTTTAAAAAATTTACTGATTATCCTATAATTTTACGTATTCAGAATTAAAGCATGATAAAATATTTTTTCATAGCCCAAACAACAATAAAGTATGCGCCAAAAGAACTTTGATTTGAAATTGACGGCACTGATACTTTAGAGCGTTACATGAAAAGTTCTTTAGTTTAATCATGTTTTAAATATCGCTAACACTTCGCGTGTCGCACCAGGGAATTTCTTGATGAAAACCCGGGAAGCGTTCGTTTCGTTTGGTCACCAGTTCAATTTTTATTTTCAGACTCGTAAACAGCATACAGTCATGCAGCGACAAGCCTACTCCAAAAATTGCTTGCACTCGATTAGAAATCAAGAAATCGCGTACACAGCCACCTCGTATCCTTACGTAAAGAGTTCTCGTGCTTAAATGAATCTATCAGCTTCGTAAAAATATCTAGAGCAGCATAACGCTTCACCCTATGATGCACAAGAGTATTTTTTGTTACAAAAATTGCAAAATTAGAAACGCTGTCACTTCGCAGCCTTAAAATTTTCGCGTTTTAACATTAAAATCTTTAATTTTAATAGAAAAAAATGAGTAATAAAATAATTAATATGAAATAATGAATAATGCATCTTATCTTCAATAAACTGTAACGTAAGTGGATAATCAGAATGTGAACTGAAAGGAAAACTTCTATTAATGGTAATAAAAAATCGTATTTCTAGTTAACGAGGTTCATGCACGAGTCCCAAATTAAAGCGGTGTTAAATCAAGAGGTTGTCTAAAATATGTAAGAGCAATATTTGTAATGTAATTAAGCCATTCCGAATAACATAAATAGTTAATCTGTTCTAAAAAAAGTCTATTTAATATAACTAAACGAACATTTTTTAACAAAACGTCGATATTTCAGGAACAGTTTCGTCAGTATAAACAGTTATTGATAAAACACAGGGATCTTTTTTCATTCACGAACGATTTTATTTTTCATGATCAGATTTTGTTTCTTAATTAATTTCATGGCGACTTGCGGAAGAAAAATTTCAAAATTATCCAAAACCTTCAGTTAAATCAAATTTAAAAAATACATTTCTTTAACCACTTACACGAATTTATGATCAACCGCGGCCATGGTTATAACTTTCTGAATATTGAATAATTTTGGATTTTTCCCCCGGCTAGTTCTAAAACAATTCATTAAGGAGCAAAGGAGACCATAAAAACTAAAATCGGTTGACTGAGAAAACGATTCGTGTATATATTTGCCATACTTTCAGACGTAGTTTAAGCCATACTTTCAGCCGATCTTTAACCCATACTTTTTGCCACACTTTGAATCATACTTACAAGGAGAGTGCGTAACCTTTGGATCACGGATTTGTACCAAATTGAAAGATCGTGTTTTAAAGTAAAAAATATTCTTATCTTCAAAATATGTTATTTTGTTAAAACATGATGTCTCTTCTATTTTATGTAACTCTGCAAGTATTCCTGTTACGAATATGAGCGAAAAAAAATTCTAAAAGTAGACAGAACAAGCTTTATTTTGAGTACTGTCCGAGTATGGCTGAAAGTATGACCTAAAGTATGGCTGGACATATGGGTGAAAGTATTGCTGAAAGTATGGGTAAAAGTGGCTTAGAGTATAACATAGAGAATGGGTGAAGGAATGGCTGAAAGTATGCGTGAAGGTATGGCTAAAGGTATGGGTGAAGTATGGCTTAAAGTATGGCTAAAAGTATGGCTTAGATCATGGCTTAAAGTATGGCTAAAAGTATGGCTTAGAATATGGCTTCAAGTATGGTCAAAGTATGGCTTAGATTATAGCTTAAAGTATGGCTCGAAGTATGGCTTAGCGTATATCTGAAAGTATGGCTCAAAGTATGGCTTAGCGTATATCTGAAAGTATGGCTCAAAGTATGGCTTAGCGTATATCTGAAAGTAACGCTTAGAGGCATGGCTCAAAGTATGGCTTAGCGTATATCTGAAAGTATAGTTTAAAGTATGGCTCAAAGTATGGTAGTAAGTAATGATGAAACTATGGCTAGTGTATAATTAAAAGTATAGCTTTATGAAAGTTTCTAAAAAGTTTTGAAAAAATGTTCCAAACTTTCGTTATCGATTGTTAAAAATCTTTACGGAAGTTTAAATTTAATTAGCGATTTGTTCAGAGATGTTTTGCAAAGCCGACATGCGTTTACAAAAAGTTTTCTCAACGGATGTCAGGCTTTGCAAAACATATCTCAACAAATCACTATAATAACTTAAACTTCCGTAAAGGTTTTTACCAAATGATAAGAAAACTTTGATAAAGATTTCCAAAACTTTTTCGAAACTTTCATAAAGCTATACTTTCAGTGATACTCTAGCCATACTTTTATTATTACTTGCTACCATAATTTGAGCCGTACTTCCAGCTATACTTTCAGATATACGCTAAGCCATACTTTGAGCCATACTTTGAGCCATACATTAATCCATACTTTGAACCATACTTTAAGCCATACTTTCACCCATACTTTCAACAATAAACCAAACCATACTTATTGCGATAATTTTAGCCATATTTTCACCCATGGCTCAGCCATACTTTAGACGATACTTTTAGCCATACTTAGACTAAACGTTTGCTATGCTTTCGTGAAGTTTTCCCGAACGGCGGCTAAAGTTTGCAATAGTTTACCTAGATGTCAGCGATACTTCGGAAAAGTTTTTCTAGACGTTGACGTTAAGTTGGAAAGGGTTTCACCAAAATTCCGGGAAAGTTTTTCTTAACATTTAATAATCTCTGAAGAAGTTTGGGTAAACCTCTACTAAAGTTTAAAAAAACTTTTCTCAACGGATGTCAGGCTTCGCAAAACATCACGCCACTGTTCACTAAAAAAACCTCAACTACCGTAAAGGTTTGTAGCAAAAAATAATGAAATATTAATAGTTTTCCAAAACTTTTTTGAAAATTTCATAAAGGTATAATTTCAGACATACTTTAGCCGTACTTTTATCACTACTTGCTGCCATACTTTCAGCCATACTTTGAGCTATACTTACATATATACTTTAAGATATACTTTAAACCATACTTTCAGCCATACTTTAGACAAAGCTTGTCACAACCATCGACGAAAAAGTTAATATGAACTTCAGATTAGTTCCCGCCAATGTTCATGTAAAAATACGAATCATACACTCGCCTTAGGAAATACTCCAAATGTTTATGTTCACTTAAAGATAAATACGTAAAGACAAATACGTTTTACTCCCGGGCCACCTTAATACAAAATTTAGGTGAATTTCAGTCAAGGTTGTGGAAATAATTCGAATCCTACCATCTCCTTACGGAATCCAAACGATAACTTTCAGCTATACTTTAAGCCATACTTACATCCATACTTTAAGCCATACTTACATCCATACTTTAAGCCATACTTTAAACCAACTTTCAGCCATACCTTAGACAAAGTTTGTCCCAACCGTAGATGGAAAACTTAATATGAACTTCAGATTAGTTTCCGCCAATGTTCGTGTAAAAATACAAATCTTACACTAGCCATAGGAAATACTTTATATGTTTATATTGACTTTGGCTAAGTTCATCTCTTTTAAACTTTGGAAAACCGAATTGAAATCTTACGATTAACTTACGTAAAACATCGTACACGGTTAATGTTAAGTTTTGGTAAAGTTTGGGAAAAGAACTATCAAATACGTTCTACTCACGGGAGTCTTAATACAAAAAGTTTCGTGAATTTCAGTCAAGGTTGTGGAAATAATTCGAATCCTACGATCTCCTTACGAAATCTAAACGATAAATTTCAGCCATACTTTAAGACATATTTTCAGCCATACTTTAAGCCATATTCTAAGCCATACTTTAAGCCATACATTCAGCCATACTTCAAGTCATACTTTCAGCCATACTTTAAGCCATACATTCAGCCATACTTCAAGCCATACTTTCAGCCATACTTTAAGCCATACCTTCAGCCATACTTTAGAAAAAGCTTGGCACAACCATCAACAGGAAACCTAATATGCACTTCAGATTAGTTTCCGTCAATGTTCTTGTAAAAATATGAATCTTACACCCGCCTTAGGAAATACTTCATATGTTTATATTAACTTTAGCTCAGTTCATTTCTTTTAAAGTTTGGAAAACCGAATTGAAGTCTTACGATTAAATTACGTAAAACATCATACAAGGTTAATGTTATGTTTCGGTAATGTTTGGGAAAATAATGATAAATACGTTCTACTCACGGGAAACTTAATAAAAAAATTTAGGTGAATTTCAGTCAAAGTTATGGAAAAAATTCGAATCCTACGGTCTCCTTACGGAATCTAAACGTTAACTTTCAGCCATACTTTAAGCCATACTTTAAGCCAAGTATCCAGATATTTATATTGTAGAAAAAATTAACACCTCAAAGTCTCCAATTACTGCATCCCAATCTTAGCCATCAGGACTGTTAATGTCTGCTTAACTGTTTCTGTTCGTCCCCTACATGGACGAAGGCGGGCGGTATGTTCGGGACTGTATAGTGCCGCAAGTGTCCGCTAGATGGCAAGCGCCAAATCGCTACCTGCAATGAAAAACATCACCCCGAGTGTATAAGTATAGGCACGCGACTTGCACTCGGGGGAGACATTAAAACATACAGTCTCCTCTACTTACCAATATTACCCATACCCCTCTAACCGCTATATACAGACATTGCCTATACTTTTGCCTATACTTGTTGCGTACATTTGCCTATCCTTGTCTTAGTTGCGACTAAGACATATTATTGCCTTTACTTACATATTTATTAGGTGCTTTATGCACATGCCTTGTTACTTTTCCCCTATACTTTTGCCTATACTTGTTGCGTACATTTGCCTACACTTGTCTTAGTTACGACTAAGACATATTATTGCCTTTACTTTATTTATTAGAACGTGCTTTCACGTTCAACCTTTCTTTCTGCTCCATCTCTACTCTCGAGTGGGTTGGAACAGAGACTCCAAGAGTCACACTTATTCATTTCTTCTCGTTGACAAACTCTAACAATATAAATAACTCGTACACGTTCGTTCGTGCACATACATTTAAAAAGATTATTTAATGTAATTTATCAACTGTCTTTGAGAAAGCATTCTGCATACCTAAAAAAAAATTGACAACCCCGAAAGCACCGCGGAAGACCCCTAAGCTACCCATTTCGCACGAAAAAATCACAAGAACAAATCTAATTCTGCCGTTCTTGAGATCCTCGATAATTTTATTCGCAGAATACAATTTCAATCATGCTGGATACCTACAAAAAAACTGACAACCCCGAAAGCACCGCAGAAGACCCCCCTCTCTCGAAAAAAAAGCAAGAAAAAATGTAATTCCGCCGTTTTTGAGATCCCCTATAATTTTATTCCCGGGATACAATTTTGAGCATGCAGGATAGCTACAAAAAAAATGACAACCCCAAAAGCACCGCGGAAAACCCCCTTTCGCACGAAAAAATCGCAAGAAAAAATCTAATTCCGCCATTTTTTGAGATCTCCGATAATTTTATTTCCGGAATACAATGTACAGCATGTAAAATAGCTACAAAAAAAATTGATAACCCCGAAAGCACGGCGGAAGACCCCCCTTTCGCTCGAAAAAATCACAAGAACAAATCTAATTCCGCCGTTCTTGAGATTCCATATAAGTTTATTTCCGGAATACAATTTCGAGCATGCTGGATAACTACAACAAAATTTACAACCCCGAACGTACCACGGAAGACCCTCCTTTTGCACCAAAAACTCGCAAAAAAAATCTTATTACGTCGGTTTTGAGATTCCCGATAATTTTATTCCCGGAATACAATTTCGAGCATGCAGGATACCTACAAAGATATTGAAAACCGCGAAGGTACCACGGGAGACCCCCTTTTGCTCGAAAAACTCGCAAAAAAAATCTTATTACGTCGGTTTTGAGATCCCCGATAATTTTATTCCCGGAATACAATTGTGACGTGCACTAAAAAAATTTGGAACGGCATTTGTTTCCATTACAATTCGTCAGCGCCCCCTTCGCTGCGTGCGTGAGATCTCACACTTTTGGCATAGCGGTTGTCCCGAATGTACAGAGGTTATACGGCAGGGGACATCCGCGGATCCTTTACAGAGAGGAGCTGTGCCATTCAGGGACAGGAGCTGTGCTAATACGGGACAGGAGGTGTAACGAATCGCGGCATATCATTTGATTCTACTTTTGGCATAGCGTCTTTACTCATCTGGTCAGCTGGAGTGCTAAATTATTTTAAGTGTGGTTGCGTGGCCATCGCTTGCGTTTAGCGGTTGTTGTCTTCCGTTTACTTCAAATGCAGCGGAATTAGATTTTTTTCTTGCTATTTTCTGGTGCGAAAAGGGGTCTTCCGTGGTGCTTTCGGGGTTGTCAATTTTTCTGTAGCTATCCTGCACGGCCAAAATTGTATTTCGGGAATAAAACTATCGGGGATCTCATAAATGGCTGAAATCGATTTTTAACGACTTTTCCGTGCGAAAGGGGTAGTTTGGGAGTCTTCCGCGGTGTTTACGTGGTTGTCAATTTTTTTTTTTTAATGTTTGCCGCAAACTATACATCAAAGTATGGCTACGTGTAGCTGAAGGTATAATATAAAGTCACATTGCTCGTTATCATAACCTATAAATTACGTATTACGTTGTATACTACAGTAAAAGAATGGATAGTATGCTTCATTTAGTCGTGAACATATATTGCGACAAGTATCAGGTGGTTTGCTACAGTTTCATTTTGGAAGGTGCACTGTTTACCGAGTTCCACTTTCTTGAATGCTAGATACCATTCCAAGCACGAATGAAATATTCAATTTTCAAAATTGCATTGAATAAGTATTATTACAAGAAATGCTATTGGTAAAGATCATATAGTTACAAAATTAAATAAACTATAACCAACTACCATGAAAGCCGTATCAGGTATATTTTTCGAAATTGTATATTACGCAACAAGGACGCAAAGCGGGTGCTTCACTCCCAAGTCGAGTTGATGCCTCTTTATCCAGCGAAAGTGATTGATTCTCGCCAGAGGGCGAACCAAATTCGGTTGTTTCCCTAGGGCGATAATCAGATACTGTGTGCCCACTAAACTTGCATTGAAAATGGAATTTTGCGTCTGAAATAAAGAAAATTCTACTTTGTCTGTTTATCATTTTACGAAAATTACTTTTGTTGGATATTGTAGTAAATGTTAAATCTTGAGCTTATATCTCATAGTTCTCGTCGCGCCATCTCTTGGTTAGCGACGGTTTCCTGCTACAAGACAAGCGCAAGTGAGAACTGCAAACTGCGTATGTTTGTCCACACTCTACTTTCTGACAGTGATCTAGGCAGACGTGCTAAGCTGCTTTTATTTTCAACAAATCCCAACAGGTTTGGCCATAGTCTCACTATACATCCCGATATAAACCTTGACAAAATAACTTGCTAGAAGGCTCACTGAAGATTTGCCCTTCATTGTTTGATATACGTCTTACTAAAGCTATCTCTAATATTTTCCTTAAAAGTATCACTTATAGTCTCACTCAAAATCACGCTTAATGCCCCTTTCAAAGTATCGCTAAGAGTCTCGCTAAAACTCTAGCTGAAAGTCTTGCAGAAAGTTTCGCTGAAAGTTTTGCATACAGTCCCGCTGAAAGTCTCGCCAAATATCTGGCTGAATGTCTCTCTCAAACTCTCGCTCAAAGACTTGCTAGAAATCACGATTAAAACCTGACTTAAATATCTTGTTAGAAGGCTCACTGAAATTCTGCTTTTAATTACTTGATATAAGTCTTGCTAACTTTATCTCTAGAATTATCGTTTATAACTATCGCTGAATGTCTCGCTCAAAGTCCCGCTTAAAGTCCTTCTCGAAGTATCGCTAAGAGTCTCGCTAAAACTCTAGCTGAAAGTCTTGCAGAAAGTTTCGCTGTAAGTTTCGCATACAGTCTCGCTGAAAGTTTCGCCAAATATGTGGCGGAATGTCTCTCTCAAACTCTAGCTCAAATTCCCGCTAGAAATCACGATCAAAACCTGTCCTAAATGTCTTGCTAGAAGGCTCACTGGAAGTCTGCCCTTAATTGCTTGATATAAGTCTAGCTATCTCTATCTCTAAAATTCTCTTTTAAAGTATGTCTCAAAGTCACGCTTAAAGTCTCATTCAAAGTCACGCTCAAAGTCAATATTTCGAAAACTAGCTCGCAAATCATATTCTAATTTGGCAGAGACGTTTATAATGATATTATTGACCTACTAACAAAATTTTATTGATCTGACATTATTTTTTACATATAGCCAATACAACCTTAAATGTCTTGTTAGAAGACTCAATGAACGTCTATTCTTAATAACTTCATATTAGTCTTGCGAACTCTATCTCTACTATCATCCCTGAAAGTCTCGCCCAAAGTCCCGCTATAAGTCTAGCAAAGCGTCTCCCTCAAAGTCTCGCTCAATGTCTCGCGCATAGTCTCGCAAAAAGTCTTGCTCAAGGTCTTGCTTAAAGTCTCGCCAAATGTCTGGCTGAATATCTCTGAAACTCTCACTGAGTCCCGCTAGAAATCTCGATTAAAACCTGACTTAAATATCTTTTTAGAAGCCTCAATGAACGTCTGCTCTTAATTACTTAATATTAGTCTTGTGGACTCTGTAAAATGATCGCTGAAAGTCTCACTCAAAGTCCAGCTTACAGTCCCTCTCAAAGTATAGCTAAGAGTCTCGCACAAAGTCTCGCTGAATGTCTTGCTGAAATTCTCGCTGAAAGTCTCGCAGAAAGTCTTGCTGAAAGTTTAGCTGAAAGTCTCGCACAAAGTCTCACAAAATGTCTGGATGAATGTCTCTCAAACTCTCGCTCAAAGGCTCGCTCAATGTCCCGCTGAAAGTCTCGCTCAAAGTCTCGCTCAAAGTCTCGCTTAAAGTCTCGCCAAATGTCTGGCTATATGTCTCTGAAACTCTCACTCAAAGTCCCGCTAGAAATCACAATTAAAACCTGGCATAGATGTCCTGTTAGAGCCTCAATGAACGTCTGCTCTTAATTGTGTAATATTAGTCTTGCGAACTCCGTGTCTCAAATGATCGCTGAAAGTCCAGCTTAAAGTTCCTCTGAAAGTCTCGCTAAAAGCCTCACAGAAAGTATCGCATTTAGTCCCACTGAAAGTCTCGCAAAATATCTGGCTGTATGAATCTTAAACTCTCGCACAAAGTCCCGCTAGAAATCACGGTTAAAACCTGGCTTAACCCCTATACCACTCAATATTGGAGCAATATTGCCTCAATGTTGCTTTGACGTATTCACCCCTTTAAGGGGAAATTCGCGAATGTAGCGAATGTGTCAAAGCAACATTAAGGCAATCTTGCTACAACAATCAGTGGCCAAACAGGAACATGCTTCCATTGTTTATATGTATTATACAAATATTCTTGCAATATTCAAAAATCATCAGAAAAATCAGCATAAAAATATAATTATAGAATTAATATTTCTTTCGTGTTGATAAATATTGGCTAAATATTGCGGCAATATTGCTTTAACAGAGAACCTAACGCATCATTTTAAAAAAGCAATGGTGAAACGGAAATGATGGTTTGCAGCAATATTGCTTCTTAGTTTCATCCATGTATACTAGTGTTGAGGGAACATTGATGAATATGGGGAATATGCCAAAGCAATATTAGAGCAATATTGCTCCAATATTGAGTGCTATGGGTAAATGTTTTGTTAGAAGACTCAATGAAGGTCTACTCTTAATTACTTAATATTAGTCTTGTGAACTCTACCTCTCAAAGTCCCGCACAAAGTCCCTCTCAAAGTCTCGGTAAGAGTTTCGTTGAAAGTCTCGCTAAGCGTTTCGCTAAAACTCTCGCTAAAAGTCTTTCTCAAAGTCTCGCCAAATGTCTGGCTAAAAGTCTCGCTCAAAGTTCCACTTAAAGTCTCGATAAATGTCTGGATGAATGTCTCTCAATCTCCTGTTCAAATAGTCCACGGTGTCGTCAACTTGAGGACTTCCCCTGGACGAATATGACTGGCCGGCAGTCACCATAGTCGCCTTGAGGATTTTAGCCGCTCCAAGATCTACGGCGGCCAGTAACCGACGTAGCCACGCAGCTCTCCATGCCCTGCAGCAGACGTCGGCTAGATTCTCGCCACTCGCTTTCGTCCTCCAGATTGCGTACACAGCCTTCTCTCTCTCTCTCTCTCTCTCTCGCATCCCTGCAGTTCATAGTATACTATTTTTTTGCCTTTACAATCTTTGCGATCGGGCGCCGAAGCATAAGTGGTATATTCGGCCCGCTAGGCATAAAAGTTATTTGTTCTTAGTCTCTGATTTTAGGGTCGAAAACGTCACATAATCTCACTCCTAGAAATGGCGACACCTATGCTCGTGGCTGCTTCTGGGAGGGAGTACCTAGGACGTTTTACTCCTTGACGTCAGGGAGTAAAGGCAATATTTTATGCATGTTATGGAAAACCATAGTTTATAAACTACATCCTAACTTTCATGTTTCAAATATTTGCGTTGAAAACATTTGACTCGAAAAATAGCGTCTACTATCATCTTGACAATCTCAAGAAATAGCGGTTTGGACTGTTTCTTGAGAATATCAAGAAACAGTCCAAATCACGGTTTATTCAGAATCACATGAAACAGTGTTGGCGTTTGTTTTCTGAAAATTGCAAAAGGTTTCTTATTTTCCCAATTAGTAATTTATAAATTGAGAAAATAATGAAAAATAATTGTTTAGTTATAAATAGTACATTATACACCTAGGGAATAAAATAATCAAGTTATGTAAAGTAAAGTCGGCTACGTAGGATAGCGTGGGATTACACGTGTTATGGAAAAGAATAGTTTATAAACTAACAAATATCTATGTTGAACAAATTAGTCTAAAAAAATTGCCCCAACTTCCATTTCTTGAGAATCTCAAGAAATAGCGATTTGGACTCTTAAGATTATCAATAAACGGAAGTCGACGCTGTTTCTTGAGAAACTGAGTAAACCGTGTGGATGTTTCTTTATTGAAAATATGTTATATTTCAAATTATTAATTTTTAAGTTAATACCATATTGAAAAATAAATTCATAAGTAATCAAAATAGTTTATAAATTATTTTCTATAACTAACTTTGATTTGTCAAATATTAACAATGTATAACTTAGTCCCAAAAATTGGATTCAACTTCCATTTCTTGAGAATCTCAAGAAACAGTCCAAAGCCCGGTTTCTTGAGAAAATCATTAATCAGTGTCGACGTTTGCTTTTTTAAAATTGCAAAAAGTACATTATATTTCAAATTATTAATTTATGAATGAACAAAATAATGAAAAATAATTCATAATTTGTAAATAATAGATTATAAACCTAGGGAGTAAAGTAAGTAGGCTATGTAAAGTAAAGCAGGTAGTAAAGTAAAGTAGGCAATGTACTCTTACGAGGGATTTGACGCCCGAGGTAAGCGAAGCCAGAAACTCGCAGGCGTTCATAGCCCTTATTGCTCCCGAGGGAAATATACAATTTTTTAACAAGCCCAGCGGAATAGTATACTACAATGTGACCATCCTGGAACGCACCACATTGATAACGTTACAGCAAAATATTTAATCAATGAATAAAGGCGCATAAGGCGGATAAGGCGCTTTTGAAGTATTTTCGTTTCCTCTATCGATTGGTACTATTTATTTGGCGATAGAGCTGGTACGAAAAAAGTTAGAAATTCATTAACCGTGAACAAAATTTTTTTTACTTTTATTCATGCATTTTCTGAAAGAGTGGAAAAAATAATTTCAAATGCGTGGGTTTCGCAATAAAATTGTAAATACCTTTATTGCAAATAAATCAACAAAATGATAATACTAGTGCTTATGTTTGTAACGTATTGTAGATGTAGCCTTATCCCTGAATAAGAGGCAATTATTTATGAATGAAATGGTAATATGGTAAGCGAAGTGATAGTAACCCACTTATCGGCGTGTGTTAACTGACGCATCGAAGCGAGACGTTAGTTACTCAACTTATTTACTTAGCAACGAACATTACCGCTACTTCTCATAGATGTCACGACTATGACCGTATGACGATATTGTATCCAAATGATGGTGGTGAAGGGAGAAGCGGGGGGAGAGGTAAAAAAGCCAGGAGTCTCGTTGAACAGATCTGACAATTCTGACAGCGGCAATTTCTAGCTCTTTCAAGCCGGGTGTACGAATGTTTCGAAGTAACCGGAACATTCGCACGCACTCGAGTATACAAGTCGTGTGGATTTTTTGCTCGTTTTTTTCATGCGTATCAGTGTTCCAGCTGATAGGATTCACGTAGTAAAGTCATTTCGGAAGCTGATGATTATCATCAGACAGATCGGGCAGCAGTGAGTTGTAGCTGCTTCAAGCCAGATGTATGAATGTTCTGGAATCACCGGAGCATTCGTACGCGCTCGAATTTATTTGTCAGGCATCGTCGCTGAAGAACGCCCATAAGTAGTGGAACATATCGTGTGAATTTCTTGCTCCATTTTGTGTTAGCTCTGCGGTGACATCCGCACGTCATCGTGTGTCTCAACTATGCTGTTATAGGCTACAGGCAGATGCTTTTATGAGTCTTTGCCATATCAGCAGGCGATATTCTTAACGTAGAAAGCTGATGAGTATCCCCAGACAGATCGGAAAGCAGCCAGGTCTAGCTCCTTCTAGCCAGATGCGCGAATGTTCCGGAATCACCGGAACATTCGTTCGCGCGTCGCTGAGAGATGTCGAAGTCGTGGGACGTCCTACGTGAATTGCTTACCCGTCTTTTTCTTGCATAGGAGTGTTCCGGTTGATGGCGTACATCCGCACGCTATCATGTGCCTCGAGTATACTGTTATCGACACACTGCAGGTGCATTTGTAAAGTCAATACCATATCAGAAGGCTACATTCCTCACGTAGAAAAGTCATTTTGGAAGCTGATGATTATCATCAGACAGATCGGACAGCAGTGAGTTGTAGCTGATTCAAGCCAGATGTACGAATGTTCCGGAATCACCGGAACATTCGTACGCACTCGAGTTTACTAGTCAAGTGTGGTTACCGAGACTCGCCCACAAATTGCCCATTCCGTATTTCTAGAGTGGATGTCTTGCCCCTTTTTCACTTGCGTTAAAATGTTTCGACTGATTCGGAACAACTACAGGGTGATTCTGAAACAATACAATATTTATATACCATCGTGATCAGCGTGAAAAACTGAGTCAAGATTACTTGGAACGAGAAATTTTCGAGCAAGTTTTCCGCGCCCTTGTAAGGCCCAGGGAAATTCCCCGTATAGTGCCAGCCCTGGCAGCGACGGCGGCGAGACCCGAGCGGCAGCCGCCGCGCCAAGAGTGGGGGGAACCCCACGGTTAGGGGAAAGCGGAAGAATCAAAATACCTCTGAAATCAACTTCTCAAATAAATGGCTACATTGTTACTTATAAGGTAAATCGAGGTCGAAAACCCCGATTTTGAAATTCCTACCTTCCTAAATCCAGGGGTTCTATGCGAAAACAGCGATTGAAAGTTTCAGTCGTTTATATCTCGAGAACGACTTAGTCTCCGACAAAATGGCTTGTGCCAAACCATACAGCGTAAAATTTTGTATCGGAAACGAGTTTTTACTTCATTTCGATGAGCGCAAAATTCCGAGATAATTAGTCCAATAGAAATGAATGCCCCCCCCGGGCCACCGGTATGCTTCTCTCGAAGTCTCGCTCAAAAACTCGTTCAAAGACTCGTATATTCAGCTAGACTTTCAGCCAGGCATCGAGCGTTATACAAAGTTTATGCTCAGTTTAGATAAAGTTCATTCAAAGTTTTGACAAAGTTTGCGTAAAGTTTATACAAAGTTTACATAAAGTTTATACAAAGTTTACATGAAATTTATACAAAGTTTAGATAAAGTTATGACGAAGTTTATGTATTATTGAAAGTTGAAGGTCTGCATGAAAGGTGCCGCTCGAAGTCTGGCTAAAAGTCTGGCTAAAAGTATGGCTAAAAGTATGGCTAAAAGTATGGCTAAAAGTATGGCTAAAAGTATGGCTAAAAGTATGGCTAAAAGTATGGCTAAAAGTATGGCTAAAAGTATGGCTAAAAGTATGGTTAAAAGTATGGCTTAAAAGTATGGCTCAAAGTATGTCTAAAAGTATGGCTAAAAGTATGGCTAAAAGTATGGCTAAAAGTATGGCTAAAAGTATGGCTAAAAGTATGGCTAAAAGTATGGCTAAAAGTATGGCTAAAAGTATGGCTAATAGTATGGCTAATAGTATGGCTGAAAGTATGGCTAAAAGTATGGCTAAAAGTATGGCTAAAGGTATGGCTAATAGTATGGCTAATAGTATGGCTAAAGGTATGGCTAATAGTATGGCTAAAAGTGTGGCTAAAAGTATGGCTAAAAGTATGGCTAAAAGCCAGACTTCGAGTGGCACCTTTCATGCAGTCCTTCAACTTTCTATAATCTATAAATTTCGTCGAAACTTTATCTAAACTTTGTATAAATTTCATGTAAACTTTGTATAAACTTTATGTAAACTTTCTATAAACTTTATGTAAGCTTTATATAAATTTTAAACAAACTTTGTCTAAACTTTGAATAAACTTTATCTAAACTGACAAGGAGAGTTCTCACCCTCTGGGAAACGGATTTTCGCAGTCATTGGAGTCGGTTTCTGGTACCTACAAATGAAGCCCGTGTGTCTAATTCTATCTCGTAGGCCCTTTTTCTTGAGATATGGGCAATATCATCTCAAATATACTCTATTTCGCTAAAGAATTATGTTTCTTTTATTGCCTCTCACATTGCAAGTATATAAGATACGAAAACGAGGGAAAATTATAAAATTAAACAGTGAAAGCTAAAATTTAAACCCTGATTCGTTAAAAAATATCGATTTTTCAGAAAGTTACAAGCAATCAAAGATAGGGTACAAAAATGGTTAAAAATACGATCCACTTAATCGGTTAAAGTGAAGACCAATTTTTTAACATTTCGTACGCGATCTTTGATTGCTTGTCAGAAATGGACTCTCCTTGTCAGTTTAGATAAAGTTCATTCAAAGTTTTGACAAAGTTTGCGTAAAATTTATATAAAGTTTACATAAAGTTTATACAAAGTTTAAATAAAGTTTATACAAAGTTTACTTGAAATTTACACAAAGTTTTAGCCATACTTTTAGCCATACTTTTATCCATACTTTTAGCCATACTTTTATCCATACTTTTAGCCATACTTTTAGCCATACTTTTATCCATACTTTTAGCCATACTTTTAGACATACTTTTACCCATACTTTTAGCCATACTTTTAGCCATACTTTTAGCCATACTATTAGCCATACTGTTAGCCATACCTTTAGCCATACTTTTAGCAATACTTTTAGCCATACTTTTAGTCATACTTTTAGCCATACTTTTATCCATACTTTTAGCCGTACTTTTAGCCATACTTTTAGCCATACTTTTAGCCATACTTTTAGCCATACTTTTATCCATACTTTTAGTCATACTTTTAGCCATACTTTTAGTCATACTTTTAGCAATACTTTTATCCATACTTTTAGCCATACTTTTAGCCATACTTTTATCTATACTTTTAGCTATACTTTTAGCCATACATTTAGCCAGACTTTTAGCCAGACTTCGAGCGGCACCTTTCATGCAGACCTTCAACTTTCTATAATCTATCAACTTCGTCGTAACTTTATCTAAACTTTGTATAAATTTCATGTAAACTTTGTATAAACTTTATGTAAACTTTGTATAAACTTTACGCAAACTTTGTCAAAACTTTGAATGAAATTTATCTAAACTGAGCATAAACTTTGTATAACGCTCGATGCCTGGCTCAAGGTCTAGCTGAATATGCGAGTCTATTAACGAGTTTTTGAGCGAACCTTCGAGAGAAGCATATCTGCGGCCGGGGGGGGGGGGAGCATTAATTTCTATTAGATTAATTATCTCGGAACTTTGCGCTCATCGATATCAAGTAAAAACTCGTTTCCGATACAAAATGTTACACTGTATCGTTTGGCGCAAGCCATTTTGACGTAGACTAAGTCGTTCTCGAGAGATAAACGACTGAAACTTTCAATCGCTGTTTTCACATAGAACCCCTGAATTTAGGAAGCTAGGAATTTCATAATCGTGTTTTTTGACCTCAATTTACCTTATAAATAACCAAATGTAGCCATTTCTTTGGCAAGTTGATTTCAGAGGTAATTTGATTATTCCGCTTTCCCCTTACCTCCCGCTTCCGACAACAAACTCCGTAGCAATGGTTGCCCCCATTCTTGGCGCGGCGGCCGTCGCACGGGTCCCGCCGCCGTCGCTGCCAGGGCCGGCGTTATGCGGGATATTTTCCTGGACCTTACAAGGGCGCAGAAATCTTGCTCGAAAATTTTTCGGACCAAGTAATCTTGACTCAGTTTTTCACGCTGATCATGATGGTATATAAATATTGTATTGTTTCGGAATCACCCTGTATACAGTCTTTGCCGTATGCGATGGTGAGATTCTTCACGTATTAGTCACATTCCGAAAACCCACAAGTCTCGTTGAAGAGATTGGACAGCAGTGATTTGTAGCTGCTTCAAGCCGGATGCACAAATGTTTCGGAATCACCGAAACATTCGTACGCGCTCGAATTTACTAGTCAAGTGTCGTTAGAGAGACACAATGGCCCAAATCACTGCAAGGCACTCTCTCTCCGTCACGCTATAATTGTGTTCCGCGGATGAGAGTGTGCGGCTCGCGAACTCCAATACTCTTTTTTCACCATCGATTATTTGAAAGATTACTGCGCCGATACCTGTGTCGCTCGCATCTGTTTTAAGAACGAACTGTTCTTCAAAATGCGGGTGAGATAAAATTGGAGCTGATGCAACACAAGCTTTGATCTGATCTAATGCTGCTTTTTGTTCATCCGTCCAATCATATCGGCGATCCTTTTTAGTGAGTCGCGTCAGAGGCTCGGCTATGGTAGCGAAATCTTTTCAGAACTTCCTGTACCACGAAGCAATTCCTAGAAAACGCCGAATCTATTTTAGGTTGCGTGGTTCGGAGTAGCTTACTGTAGGTGCGATTTTCTCGGAATCGTAGCGAAAACTGTCCTGATTAACGAGCACTCCGAGGTAACAAACTTCTGTCTGGCCATACATGCTTTTCTCTCGATTAATCGTGAGATTATCCTCCTTTATTCGTTTGAGAACGTGGCCAAGCCACTTTACGTGTTCATCAAACGTCTCGTTGACAATAATTATGTCATCGAGATAGGAGAAAGCATAGGGTTCCATTTCCGGACCGATAACTTTATCGATCAACCTCTGAAATGCCGCCCCTGCCTGCGAAAGGTAACACGGCAGGCGTGTGAACTGGAATAATCCCAGTCCAGGCACCGTGAACGCCATTAATGGGCGAGATTCTGCCTCCAGCGGAATCTGGTGATACGCGCTGCTTAAATCCAGAGTAGAAATATATTTCGCACCTTGTAGCTTGCGGAAGATCGCATCCATATTTATTAGCGGATATGCGTCAAGTCTGGACTCAGCGTTCACCTTCCGGAAGACGATGCAGAAGCGATACTTATCGAGCGCTTTCCGCACTATGACTACCGGACTCGACCAAGCTCTGGTCGAGGGTTCAATTATACTCGGATCCAGCATCTCACGTACTTGAGAGTGCATAATCTCCTCTAATTTCTTGGAGACGGGATAATATTTCTGTTTGATCGGCCACGCCGAACCAACAGAAATTTCATGTTCGGCCCATGTAGTGCGGCCGAGAGGTTCCTCCATCTTGGCGAGCAGCTGGACGAGGAGTTCTTGGAGTTGCTTTTACTGCACCTCCGTCATCTCCTCGAGACCGATCGATGCTAACTGTAGAGTTTCTCCAAGCGCAACGCTGGATACTTCCAACTCTACAGTTTTCCCCGACGCGCTCACGGTCAGCTGATTTTTCACTGCATCGTGAACCATTCCGAAAGTTCAGATGAAATCAGCGCCGAGGTAGCATTCTAAGGCTTCGTCCACAAGAACTGGGACACGAATCTCCTTTTCCACCCCTTCTACCTCTAAGGGAAGCATTACGTACCCCGCAATCATCACCGTGTGGTCACCAGGGACTTTTGCTTTTCTTCTGTGGCTTCGTAAATAGCGAGGCACGCAGAGGCTAATTGCAGTCCGATTGAACCTATCACGGTTCGTGCCACGCCCGTATCATACGAGGGTCATTTGATAAGTACCTAGCCTACAAATGAAAACACCAAAATTTTACAAAAAATAAAATTTATTTTTCAATGTAGTCTCCTTTTAGTTGAATACACTTGGTCTAGCGGTGTTCCAATTTTTTTAACCCCGTTGAAAAAAATGTTTTCTCTTGGTTTGCAAAATAGGCCTCCGTGGCGGCGATTATTTCGTTATTGAAGTGGAATCCCTTCCCGGCGAGCGAATTTTTTAGGTTCGGAAACAAAAAAAAGTCGCACAGAGCCAAATCTGGAGAATACGGTGGATGGGGCAGCAGTTCGTAGCGTAATTCGACCAATTTAGCCGTGGCGAGTGCAGAAGTGTGAGCCGGTGCATTATCGTGGTGGAAAAGCACTTTCTTTTTAGACAAATGGGGCAGTTTTTCTTCTAACACGGCGTCAAATCAGCTCAATAGTTCGGCGTAGTACTGTCCTGTGACCGTTTTGCCCTTCTCCAGATAGTCAATAAAAATCACACCTTGAGAATCCCAGAAAACAGTGGCCATCACCTTTCCGGCCGACGGGACCGTCTTCGCCTTCTTCCGAGCAGGTTCACCGGGTAAGGTCCACTGTTGTGACTGCTCTTTGGTCTCTGGAGTGTAGTAGTGAATCCATGTTTCGTCGACGGTCACGTAACGACGCAAAAACTCGTTTGGATTGCGATTAAACAGCTCCAAACACTGCTCTGAACTGGTCACACGGATGCGCTTGTTGTCTGCAGTCAGCAAACGTGGCACCCACCTTGCTGACAGCTTCCTCATGTCTAAAATCTCATGTAGGATATGCCACACGCGTTCTTCTGAGATGCCTACTATCGCAGTTATCTCGTGCACCTTTAATCGGCGGTCTGACAAAACGATATCGTGTATTTTTGTCACGTTCTCCTCCGTAGTGGCTGTTTTCGGAGCACCTGGGCGTGGATCATCAAAAACCGACGTACGACCACGTTGAAACTCGTTATACCAAAATTTAACGGTCGCCATCGAAGGAGAAGCATCCCCATACACTGCATCCAAGCGTTCTTTAATTTCACTGCGCGATTTCCCTTCCAAAAACAAGAATCGAATCACCGACCGATATTGTTCTTTCTCCATTTTTTCAAAAATCAACGGACACATTTGCTTTCACACGCTCTCAAAAATAAACTACAACTCCGATCCGGCTGAAATTTCGTCTGTAACCGTTTACAGGAAGATACTGCACTGTAGTATATTTCTGGTGCGATAGTGGCACCATCTGGCGGTGAGGCTAGGTACTTGTCAAATGACCCTTGTATAATGCGCGTATTTGGAAGCCCTCGATGTTAACCAGGAGCTACCGCCTGGCTTCCCCGTCGGGGTTCGCAATCGATGTGCTCTCTCCGCTAATAGCGATTATCGATGATGCTGATTCGCCGTGCGGCTCCTCCTGACCAGAGAAAGCCGTGACAGCGATTTCGGAGGGTGTCTTCTCGGGAGCGGGCGACGTATAGACTCCGTCACCGTACCCGATTTCTCTTTTTCTCTTGCTACCGAGATCACGAGTCGCGCTTTGGCGAGTTGCCTGAAGACTTCCCTTTTTCTCCTTTGTCTCCATTCTTTTTCCGCTTGGGTGAGGACGATTTCGAAGCGGCATGGAGGGCTGCTTCATCTGTAGCGCTGGCTGTAACGCCAGCCTTACCTCCTACGCATGCATTTTGGACAGAGTTGCGATCCAATTTTGTCCGTTTCCTTCCGCCCTCGGCGGGTCTATTGGTCCTGGTATTGCCGTAACTTTCAGTTGGGTGTGTTTCTCCTTGCTTCCCCAAAGTTTATAAGCAGTCTCGGGGAGGAGGCTCTGTTCCGGGGACGGTGGCTCTCGGTAAGATTTCTCTGCCTCGAGCTTAAGCTCGGGCTCGAAACTCAACTCCAAGAGAGTGTAGATGTCCTCGAAGTCTACCCTCCTCGCCATACGCTGGAGATCTGGCCATATATTGCGGTGTAAGGTGTCCAGCTGGTGAGAGAGAGGGTGAGGCGGCTCGATCCTCTTCATGATCGAGAGTAGGCAGGTACTGAAGTCGCGCACAGGTTCATCTCTCCCCTGTGTGCGCGCCGTTGCCTCTTGCAACACCCGCTGTTGAAACCTGCGGTTGGCGCCGTACCATTTTCGTGTTGACGCGCAGAATTCATTCCACATGGCCCAGCTCATCTTGTTATTCTGGTACCATGTGGCGGCGACTCCCGCAAAGAGTTCGGAGAGAGAGCTTAACATCTCTTCCTCCTTCATCTTGTCGAGGCTTCGACATTCTTCGACACGATTTAAAAACACGTCGATGCTTTATCCCTTTTCGCCCGTGAACTTCAGACACTATTTTCACGCTATGCTGCCAACATCTCGCTGGTTATTCCTATTTGGCCCTAGTTGCCGTGGAGTGCTGGCCCTAAATGCATTTGGTTCGCTGCGCACTTCTCTCGAATTTGACTGATTCGGGAGACCCCCCTCCCAGGCTCCGTCTAGGAGACGATTGTGCGGCGTCCTTTGGGAGGGGAATGAGCGATTGGCTAGACATCGGTGGTGTCTGCAGGTAAGTTTGCTGTTCTGCCAGACATCTGAATGTCAGGGTATCCTGGAAGCCCATCTGACGCTGTCCGCTCTGCGCTGATTCAATCCCTGTGCTGCACGCAGCTCCTTGTAATGCTTGCTGCGTGAAGTTCTCCAGCGTCGTTTGCAACTTGGACTGGTTGTTTGCTAGTTGCATAACCCTCTGTGTGTTTAAAAATGTGCTCAACTCGGCAGGGATTGTCAGATCCTTCGATTCCGTTGCCGCTGGCACCTGTCGTTGCTCTTCGGGGGTCGTATCTGCAACTTTGTCTGTTGATCCGTCCCCCGCAACCGAGTAGGTGCGGTTCAGTTTCATCTGAACCGAGCGCCCATGGTGTCTCGATTTCGCCATTGCAGACTCTGCCGATGAACATTTGGCGGAGGTTTGCGCTCTTGATCCACTCCGTGTGTTCATCGACTTCTGTGTTTGTGGCGATGAAATCGTCTGCCAACTAGTCCCCGAGCAGCCATCTACTCGCGCGATCTAATTATTGAAATCGCACGGCAGATGTTTGCAACTTCATCGCCGTGAGATACTTATCTATCTCAGGCAGAAGAAGGACGTTTTGCCTTCTCACTGGAATTCCCACACGATAATTACAGTCGGAGAACAAAACTATAATTGAAAGGAACTTACGGCTCGCACGCTACGTGATGTACAGTGTATACTCAGTGCGTCGATTGAGCGCGAGTACTTCCCTAAACTCCAGGTGTTTACAATCGCGTGTTACAGAAAAAAAGGACTAACTTGTCTCTCAAGCTGTCTCCCTGAATCTACATTCGCGAGCAGAAACGATAGCGCACCACCAGAAAGGGAGTGTCGCGCTTAAGGTGGTTCTATTAAAAGTCTGAAGTTATTTGAGTAGTAAAAAAATATTATTTTTATGCTTCAATATTTAAGAAATATTTTGAAACGATAAATTAATTAATAATAATTGTTCAATTTTCATATATATTTGATAGCTAATACTTTTGTTTTTTTTTAAATAAAGGTTAAAAAGTTTGTCGTTTTGACTAGTAAATGCCGTCAATCTAACCTCAAACCATGACTTTTCCGACTTTGATCTAAAATATCTTTTTATTTTATTCGGCTATTGGTATATTTTTTAATACTTTTAGAAAATATGAAATTTACTTTCTCGATATCTCTTTTTTGCTATAATTCTGCAGTGTTTAAGTACTTCAATTTGAATACTTTTCCATGCCAACCGCATGGCTCCCATATTTCACCATGTTAAAACAAAAATTTTTTAAACAATATTATTTCAAGTATTTGGTCGGCAACTTGCACTTAAAACTATATTAATTTGTTCATGAAAATCTGAACAATAACATCCTTCAATATTATTTTCATCTGCAGACTTTACGATTTTCATAGAACCACCTTAAACATTTGCTTCGCGAAGCGTTGATCTTACAATTGATCCACACATCCGAAAGTCACACAGACACAAGCACTCGCATCAGGTTGAAAACCAGTTTATTTCTCGATGAGAAGATATTCGGCATTAACTGTTAAGTAGCGGGTAACTTTTCGTACGCGCACTTCAACGGCGGAAATCAGAATAGAGCTAGCGTGCGCCGTTGCCGATTTCTCTCCCCGCGCATGCACGCCTACGCTTCGCTCCGAAGAGGAACGCGCGTGTGGTAGTTCGCCCGCGAATTTCGAACTTCGTTACAGTATATTAGGAGTATATTGGCAATATATTATGAATATATTAGCCACTTATTTGCAATATATTTGGAATATATTGTGAATATATTGGGAATATATTTTCAATATATGTGGAATATATTGTGAATATATTGGGAATATATTTGGAATATATTGTGAATATATTTGGAATATATTTGCAATATATTTGGAATATATTTGCAATATATTTGGAATATATTGGCAATATATTTTGAAAATATTGTGAATATATAGGGAATATATTGAGACTAGATTGAGAATAGATTAGCAATATATTGCAATAAATTAAATATATTGAAATTTTGAAAATACAATTCTACTATATAATTCTAAGCTCTCAACACCCACGTAAAAGTGATTTATACAAATTGTATACAACAGATGTATAAAATCCATATACAGAAATGATTCCCAGCGTAAAAAAAGTTACTATGGCCCAAATATTGCACATAGTATTAGCCAAGTATGAGCAAGATGTGGCCTATAAGAAACAATATATGGGAAAAATATTGGCTTTATAATGCCACGGCGCCGAAGCCACACACGGCCTATTTTTAGATATATCTTGGACAACTATTGCTCATATATTGCTCATACAAATCCAATGTTTCATTTGACATTGCCAATAAACGAAATTTTTCCGTATGTGTAGTAGTAAAAGCATCAATATTTGGGCCAATCTATCCACATTTTTATAAAAATTTGCCAAAATGTGAGAAAAACATAGCCCTATATTGCAGAACTAGATATACATATAAATAAAATATGTCGATATCATGGAAATAATAAAAATGAAAAAGAAAAATTATATATTACAATATGAATAATAAAAAACACATCAAAATATATTAAAACATGAAAAAATGTTCTCATCCCAAGCTTTCAAAAATATCGGTTAAATAAATTAATATCGGTCAAGCTAAAAAATGAAGTAAAAAAATTATACAGAAAAGAGGTAGGTATAAAAGAATTGAAACAAACAAATTTTTTATTAAAAAAATGTTATTTATTTAAATAACAATTTGCTTTATACATTCTAACTGGTTCTCAGAGAACCCAAATGCGTTCCGGCTATAGAGAAAAAACGGTAACTCCATACACTGAAAAAAAAAGAAACAGAAACAGCTTCAATCTACGGTCAGCATAACTGGAATCGTCGGGTAGGAAATGTTTTATAATAACGGAGGTGTTTTTGATTGATCGCAGGCGACCTTTCGCAACGAAAACGAAAATGAGAATGAATGACACATTGCTGAGCACGCGTGTTTATGACTGTGAGGAGCCCGCTCTTCTGACTACGAATGCGCCAGTGATAACGTATTTATTGGCCCATACTTCCTACGCTGGCCTCTAATTGGTGCAAATTTATCGAGGATCTCCAAAATGGCGGAATTAGATATTTTTTGCGATATTTTCAGACTAAAGGAGTAGTTTGGGAGTACTTTGGGCCTTTGGGAGTTGCCAATTTTTTTGTAGATATCTTGCATGTTCTTAATTGTATACCGAGAATAAAATACTACGGGATCTCCAAAACGGCGGAATTAGATCTTTTTTTGAGATTTTTTCGGACTACAGGGGTAGTTTGGGGATGCTTTGGGGGTTGCCAATTTTTTTGTAGATATCTTGCATGCTCTTAATTGTATTCCAGGAATAAAATTATCGCGGAACTCAAAAACGGCCGAATTAGACTTTTTTGTGATTTTTCCGTGTGAAAGGGGTTGTTTGGGGGTCTTCCGCGGTGCTTTAGGGGTTGCCAATTTTTTTATAGATGTTCTGCATAGTCGAAATTATATTCCGATAATAAAATTATTGGGGATCTCAGAAATGGCAGAGTTAAATTTTTATTTGCTATTTTTTCGTGCGATAGGGGGTCGTCCACGGTGCTTTGGGGATTGCCAATTTTTTTATAAATATTCTGCATGGTCAAAATTGTATTCCAATAATAAAATTATCGGCGATCTAAAACACGGCGAAATTAGACTTTTTTGCAATTTTTTAGTGTGAAAGGGGTAGTTTGGGGGTCTGCCGCGGTTCTTTGGGGGTTGCCTATTTTTTGTAGATATTCTACATGGTCAAAATTGTATTCCGATAATAAAATTAACGGGGATCTCAAAAATGGCGGAATTAGATTTTTTTTGCGATTTTTTTGTGCGAAAGGAGTAGTTTGGGGATGATTCTTGGTGCTTTGGGGGTTACCAATTTTTTTTGTAGTTATACTGCATGCTCTTAATTGTATTCCGGGAATAAAATAATCGGGGATCTCCAAAACGTCGGAATTAGATCTTTTTTTGAGATTTTTTGGGGCTAAAGGGGTAGTTTGGAGGTGTTCCGAGGTGCTTTGGAGGTTGCCAAATTTTCTGTAGATATTCTGCATGGTTCAAATTGTATTCCTATAATAAAATTATCGGGGATCTAAAAAACGGCGAAATTAGACTTTTTTGCAATTTTTTAGTGTGAAAGGGGTAGTTTGGGGGTCTGCCGCGGTTCTTTGGGGGTTGCCTATTTTTTGTAGATATTCTACATGGTCAAAATTGTATTCCGATAATAAAATTAACGGGGATCTCAAAAATGGCGGAATTAGATTTTTTTTGCGATTTTTTTGTGCGAAAGGAGTAGTTTGGGGATGATTCTTGGTGCTTTGGGGGTTACCAATTTTTTTTGTAGTTATACTGCATGCTCTTAATTGTATTCCGGGAATAAAATAATCGGAAATTTCCAAAACAGCGGATTTATATTTTTTTTGCGATTTTTTTCGTGCGAAAGGAGTAGTTTGGGGGTGATCCTTTGGTGCTTTGGGGGTTGCCAATTTTTTTGTAGATAATTTGCATGCTCTTATTTGTATTCTGGGAATAAAATAATCGGGGATCTCCAAAACGGCGGAATTAGATATTTTTTGGAGATTTTTTGGGACTAAGGGGGTAGTTTGGGGGTATAAACGGCGGAATTAGATTTTTTTGCGATTTTGTCGTGCGAAAGGGGTAGTTTGGGGGTGTTCCGCGGTGCTTGAGAGGGTTGCCAATTTTTTTGTAGATATTCTGCATGGAAAAAATTGAATTGCGATAATAAAATTATCGTGGATCTCAAAAACGGCGGAATTATAATTTTTTTTTCTTTTTTTCCACTATAAAATGGAGTGTTAAGGGGTGAGTTTCTGTTAGTTTTTATTTTTTATTCCGGGCGGAAATTAAAATTTTTTGGATATTTGGATTTTCGTTGTTACAACGTAGCAAACTTCAACCACATGACTTTCAGCCATACTTTAAGCTATACTTTAAACCATACTTTCAGCCATACTTTAGACAAAGCGTGTCACAACCATAGACGGAAAACTTGATATGAACTTGAGATTAGTTTCCGCCAATGTTCGTGTAAAAATACGAATCTTCCACTCGCCTTACGAAATACTTTATATGTTTATATTAACTTTGGCTCAATTCATCTCTTTTAAGTTTGGAAAACCAAATTGAAATCTTACTATTAACTTACGTAAAACTTCATACAAAGTTAATGCTAGGTTTCGCCAAAGTTTGGGAAAAGAATGATAAATACGTCTGTGTATAAAGTCTGTAAAAAATCTGTGTAAAAATACGAATCTTACACTCGCCTTACGAAATATTTTTTGTTTATACTAAGTTTGGCTCAGTTCATCTCTTTTAAAGTTTATTAAACCAAATTGAAATCTTATGATTAACTTACGTAAAACTTAAGACAATGTTAGACAAACATGAGTGAAGTTTCGCCAAAGTTTCGGTAAAGAATGACAAATATTACACTCTACTTACGGAAAACTTAATATAAAATTAAGGTGAATTTCCATCAAAGTGCATGAAAAAATTCGAATCCTACGCTCTCCTTACGGAATCCAAAAGATAACTTGATAAGACTTTGCTGTGAGAAAAATGTTAGTCAACCAGTCGCACGAGGTTGTAAGGGTGCTTTTCTATTTGCAAAAATCTTGTTGCACGGTCGGATAGAACTTTGCCGATTTCGGACCGCTGCTATATGAAGACAAGACTGCTGCCGTTCCGGTCTAGTAATACAGTACGGCTGAATTATGTTGATTTCTTGCATAAGCGGCGCGAAATCTCATGTAGCGCTTACACTGAGAGGGCGATCAGAGCGTAGCAGCGTAGACCATGGTCGTAAGGCCAATGTTCAAAATGCAAAAGCTTCGTTCTTGCGCGTAGCACTCACGGGGCAGCACGCAGGTTCCATGGTGAGAGTATGCGCAGCTGAGTCGAACGCAACAACGTTGCTATACTCAAGTTGCCCCCTCGGTGTATACGCAGTGTTAGCACCAGAACGTCTCGTATAAGTATAACTTAATTTTTCTCAGTGAGCGTAAATGTTTTTCCTAGGGCTTACTACGCCCTAAGTGCACACCATATTTTTTGTGACTCATGTATTGATTTTCGGCGTTTTTGAACCTAAAAAGCAAGGCTACATTGATTTTTTCCTATTTTACGAAATTTTAGAGTAGCAGGCGTAAATGGATTTTTGTATCCAATCGTTAAGAGGACGTCTTAGTCATTCGCGAACACTGAACGGTTACTAGCGTCATAGTTCAGTTAGTGGTGAAGAAACGAGGCTAGCACAATCTGCCATACCGACACGCAGCGTTGTTCTCTCTGAAGTTGGCTACGCATTGCAATTAATCTCAGTGCACTCTACAGTCCATGATCCAGCTAGTTCCCGTAGTTTTTTCAAAAGGCACATCGACACCAACTCTTTTTTATGCATTTTTTCACGCTGAATTTTGATAGTAAATTGTTGAAAAAATCCGTCTTTATTTGTTATAAACAATTTATTGCAAAAATGTTATATTTTCGATTTTGAAAAATTCTAGACTATTCTCTGTCATTTTCTGAACAAAAATGGGTTTTTTGTTCAGATTATCGAAGAGTTTAGAATTTTTTTAAAATCGAAAATTTAATATTTTGCAATAAATTGTTTATAATAAAAACGGATTTTTTGTAATAATCCATCAAAATTCAGATTCAGTGTGGAAAAACAGATAAGATGGAGAAGAGAAGAGAAATACTTGGGGTCAATAACGTCCTTTTTGAAAAGGTTACGGGAACCTATAGCTGTTTGTAATGATTGAACACGATATTTATAAAAATAATATTTGGACATTTGAAACAGAAAACTAGTTAGAAGATGGTGAATTATTGAAATTTTGATTTTAAATTAGTTTTACAGAATATTTCGTAAAAGCTAAAATAATGTAATTTATTTTTACGCTTTTACTTTTATATTTATTTTGTTAACGTAATTTTGATAAATAAAGTAATGAAATATTTTTTTTCTATTATAATTATTCACTTTTGAATACTCAAACTCAAGAAATCTATTTTTAAAATTTAAACATAAAATTTTTGGGGACTGTTCTATATAGGCCAATCAAATAACAGCAACCACCCAAAAAAGGCTTATTGTGATAAACGATTTTATCTATAATATTTTCAGAAGGAATAAGTAAACATTTGTTGTTACTATAATCTATTTATACTTGTTAATATGTCTATTGACTTACAATGAACGTATTTATTCACGTTTACGTACATAGTTACAATATTATTTTATAATTGATTTACATCTACGTTTATCGACTCAGAGTCTATACGTAATGACTGATACCATATGCTTTCTTATGTGTTAGTCTATACGTTTATCAACTGAGTCTACGTATGTGACCGACTAACTCGTACACATGATTTTTCCTCAGGAAAAAAGTATAACACATGTATAAGAAATAGTTAACGTAAATTGATTTTAATTTTGTTTCATTGTAAGATAGGTTAATTTATAGTATTTATGTTATATATGTATTGGAACTACGATTATTCGTCAAAGAATGTCATTGATATATTTATGATCATTTTTATTATTATTATTTCTATGTGTTAATACATTTATAGACTTCAGAGCCTGCGTATTTGCTAAGACACATTCAGGATAGTCAATACGTTTGTCGACTTAGAGTCTTCGTATTTATTGACTGACACCATGTGCTTTCCTATGTGTCAGTCTATACGTTTATCGACTTGGAGTCTGTACGTATGTGACCGACTGACACTTACACATGGTTTTCCCTCAGAACAGAAATATAATATGCGTGTTTAATGTAGAATGTGGATGGATCGTGGACTGGAGGTTCAAATAATTGAAGGCTTTCGTGTGGAGGTAAATGGTAACTTTATTGAAGTCTCCGTCGTGCCTCCTGGCGTACACTTAGCCGCTGCTGTCTCTCTCGCCGTCGCGCGTGAACTGTAGCCGGCCGGCGCTGCGAGGTGCCGTCGGCGAGACTTTGTTGAGGAGGGGCGGTGAGAGAGGACCGCGTGGAGGGCGCTCATTGGCTGCGCACCGTATATTGCCTTTTAAGGCTTGGTGACGTCAGCGTCTCGCTGGTCGGGGCGCTGGATCGCCAACATTCCGCCCACCTTCGTCAGAATGGCGAACGGTCCTTACTCCTTGGGAAGGAGTCGAATAACCTTGGCGATGGGTCGGCGAAGATTTGTGGTGGCCGTGTGCAGGTCGACCACGCGAGTGATTCCATCACTCCCTGGATGGACGGCGGTAACTCTGGCGAGGGGCCACTTGGCTGGAGGCGTGAGCTCGCTTCGAACGAGCACTATTTCGCCCACGGTTATTGGAGACGTTGGCTGTGTCCATTTCCTGCGAGATTGCAGAGCCGACAGGTACTCCGTAGACCACCTCTGCCAGAAGTGCTGGGCCAACTGGCTGATTAGGAGCCAGCGCTTCCCTGCTGGAACATGTTCGTTGGTGACATCTCCTTCCGGAACTATAAATGAAGATCGTTGAATGAGAAAATGTGATGGTGATAAAAAATCAAGGTCAGTTGGATCGTCAGTGAGTGCTGTTAATGGTCTAGAATTTAGGCACGCTATAATTCGACACATGAGTGTGGCGAGTTCAGAATACGTGAGAACTTGCTCTCCAATGACTCGGCGCATATGATGTTTCGCCGATTTAACTGCGGCTTCCCAAATGCCACCAAAATGGGGTGCGCTTGGAGGGTTGAAAATCCAAGACGTACCTTCTTTTGCGAGAAAATTTATAATTTGAGTAGAATATGAAGCCGACGAACTAACCATCTGTTTTAACAGAGCATCTGCACCTACGAAATTTGTGCCTTGATCAGAATAGAGTGCCTTACAATGGCCTCGACGAGCCGTGAAGCGGTGAAAGGCAGCGATGAACGCCTCACTTGTGTAGTCTTCGACTACTTCGATGTGCACGGCGCGGGTAGCCATGCAAATGAAAATTGCGATGTATCCCTTCATCGTGCCCTTTCCTCTGGATTTAGTTAGACGCAGATTAATGGGGCCGGCATAATCAACTCCAGCTCGTTCAAAAGTTGCAGAGTGACGTACTCGGGCTTTGGGCAAGTCACCCATCAATTGAGTGGGCACTCGAGCGGCGTAACGGGTGCAAACAATGCAAGATCGGATGACTTTCTTGACCGCGGCGCGACCTTTTACTATCCAGTACTGACGTCTGAGTGTTGCAAGGGTTAATTGAACACCACCATGAAGAGTACGCTGATGGGCATCTCTTATCAATAAAGTTGTCAGATGACAATCAGCTGGAAGGATAAGGGGATGCTTAGCATCTTCTTCTAAAAGAGAGTGAGACAGACGACCGCCCACCCTGAGTAAATGATTTTGTATCATGGGATTTAGAGATAAAAGTGAGCTTTTAGACGAAAGTTTTCCTGATCTCGAAAGTTGCTGGAGTTCAGTCTTAAAATAAGCCTTCTGAATTAAGTGGATCAAACAAAGTTTGATGTTTCCAATCTCACTAGCACTAACCTGAATGGAAGAAAAATGACTATCTCTAAACCACTCGAGAGTGAGAATAGAAGATAGGTGCAAGTTTCTTCGGCTTAGACATGACGATGAGTATATGAGTATAAAGATGATCTTATACCTACGCCAGGCACAGATCAAAGCGACGGGATTTTGAAGAAGGTTAGGTCCAACATGTAGAAGATCGTTGTCCGATACACCTGTTTTAGTTTTACTTGAGCCATTAAACACAGTACGTAACTTGGTCGTCGTACTGGTTTCCTTCCACACACCGTGATGTGGTAAGAAGGCTTGAGAGTATTTTGATAATGGATCAAACTTTGAGGAGAGTGACATATGGCCTAGGTCAATGTACTCTTTCATGAAATCACTATAAGCTATTTTGAGTTTCTCGTCTTTAGCTAGGTTTGCTTCTAGACGAGTGAGTGCGCGTAATGCGGCAGAATGAGAGTTCTCGAGATGAGCAGAACTCAACTGGTCTCGACTTTTCCAGGGTAGGCTTACTATGTACCGACCCGACTCATCCTGTCGAGTGGTTTTTTGATAGAAGTGCTCGCAAGCTTGTTCGTCAGGCGAGTAAGATTTTTTGTCGACGGGTATTTCCTCCGCCCTCCAAAAATCTTTTACGAGCTCCAAAGTTTGGCTTCATGCTCGCAGGTATTTGAGCAATGAAGAGAGATTGGCTCTAGCCCTATTTCTGGAGTTATGGATGGGAGATTACCTGTCAAGAGCCATCCAAGTTTGGAATTCAGAGCTATAGGTTGAAGCTTCTGACCCTTAATTATCTGGCTTTCAATGATTTGCGCATAAACGCTAGCACCGAGTAGAATATCGATACGTGAGGGATCGAGATACTTGGGGTCTGCTAGTTGCAGCCCTCGTAAGTATTCGAAATTTGTATTACCTCTTACAACGGGAGGCTTATACGACGAGAGTTTTGGCAAAACAATGCCATCAACTTCCAAGGAGAAAGTTGAATCGAAATGCGGTTGTATAGTAAGACAAGCAACTTTAGAAGAAACAGCCGCTGTCCTTTCACCTATACCTTGGATGTGCGTGTGACTGGTTCTACAGTTTAGAGAAAGCAAGTTACACATAGCTTGTGTAACAAGTGAGATTTGAGAACCAGGATCAATCAGCGCACGAACTAGAATTTTGGTTCCGTTAGGACCAAGGGCGTTAACCCTAGCGGTAGCTAAAAGTACGCCTGTACAATTAGTACTTTCTCCACTATTGAGGGAGACTGCTTGAGAAGCAGGTTTATCATCAACTTTTGTGATGACGAAATTGCCACAGTTGGGGCTAGAGGTGCTGGTCGCTGAGTCAATCTGATCAGTCTGCAACGGACTGATTGCTTGATTGTTGTCAGAGTGCACCATGGTATGATGCTTAGCTTTACAAAGAAAGCATCGGTAGTTGGAAGTACAACTTTTCACGTTGTGCCTCCCTAAACAGTTGAAACAAAGATTAGAAGATTTAATCAATTCCTTACGTTCAGGAACCGTTTTATTGATAAATCGTTCACAGCGATTTGTAAAATGTGATTGATTACAAAATAAACATTTCTTTTTTGATGAGGTGTTAGCTGAAGTTTGATGTGAATAGACCGACTGAGCATTGTCTTGCTCTGATTTACGAGGCTTTGAGTTAGGTGATTGTGATTTAGGGTAGTTATTTGAAGATGATCTAGAGCCAGCTTCGATGGCTTCTAGTGTTAGAGTTTGACTACGAAGAAAGGCTTGAAGCTGTTCCATCGTTGGTGGATCGACGCTATCACCTAGGTGTCTTTCCCATTCTTTACGTGTATTTAAATCGAGTCGATTTATCGCAAAGTGAACGATTAAATCACTACCTAATGAGGCAGCTCGATCAAGGGATGTTAAACTGGCGATGGGATTGAAGATTTCCCTATAAATCCGCTTGATTTCCGACGAGGAATCTGCCTTCATTGATTTAATTGCAAAGATTTCTGAAATGTGAGAACTAACAATGCGACGTTGATTTTCGTAATACTCGATTAAAGCCGTCCATGCTCGGTCATAATTATCACCAGATATTGGAAGAGATTTAATTTTCTCAAGTGCCTCACCTGTAAGGTGAGTGCGAAGATAATGTAGTTTCAAGACAGGCGTTAAATCTTCGCGTCGATGAATAACTGAACGAAAGACGTCTCTGAAGTTTTCCCAATCCGAGAATTTTCCCGAAAACTTTGGTAAATCTACCTTAGGTAAAGATTGAAACGAAACGTTAGTTACATGAGCAGGACTAGTAGCAACTGGGGCATCATTAGAATTGGAGGAGCCTTGATTTGCATCTCTAGTTCTAATAGCCTTTAAGTAATCAAGAAATTCTCCTCGACGGACATAAAAACTATCCTCAACCAAATCACAAATATTAGAAGTAAAATAGACATGATCTTTATCAAGAACCTCAAGCTTCAGAATGGACTCATTATGTAACTGAAAAGTCGCATAATTCGCTTCAAGGCCGGCGAGACATGACTCCGCGTAACCTTCCGTCATGTTATCTTTACCCTTAGATTTGAAATTTTTAAAGGAGTTTGTAATTTTAGCTTGGAGTAACAACTGTCTAGTATGTAGTCCCTCCATTTTGAAATCAAATAATTAGAGTTGGAGGCAAAACTTGAATTTACAATGTGAACTTAGATTAAGAACTATCCTTAACCACTCGAGAGTGAGAGAAGAAATAGTGAGAGTTATTAAATCTAAATCTTAGCCTAGGTTATAATACTTATGCTAGTATGAACGTAGATGCGCTTGAAGATGCAACGCTGACTGCGTGTGTTAACTTCCCACGTGGAATCAGCTGATGATCCGTAACGTTGACTGCTTGAAGATAAGGAACTGCCGACGTTGAATTCAGCAACCATGCAGCGAAGTCAGCAACGGAATCAGAAATGAATCCAGGTGTAGATCAGCAGTCGAATTTGGAGACGAGACGATGCATCAGCAGGCAGTGATAAACTGCAAGGTCAATTAACATAAGTATTTGCTAGGCCAAAAAATTGCATTCAATTTCCTCAAGAGTAGTTCAATATTACAAATTAAATTTATAATAAACTCAAACTCAGTTAACTTGTACTAATCTCTAATAAGGCTACTCAATTTTAATTAAAGTAATTTGACTAAATAGAGATCATTAAATTCTCATTAAAATGGAATAAATATACTAGATTGACTAGACGATAGTTGCTAAATTTAATTTAAGCAAATTGGAACGATACGTGTGTCCAAGTATTAGGACTAAGCATCCGAGCGCAATAGGATCGGCGTTGGGTGCGAAGAAGATGGACTCGTCCGAATACAGCTCCGATCCGTTGATGCGCGCCCCCTGTGGCGAAGATGGACTCGTCCGCCTCCTAATCCTCCTGGCGATGACGTATGCGATTTCCCGGACGTAGCGCGTCCTGATTGTCGTCTTCTTTTAGACGACCCTCCTTCCCTCGTGGAAAGCTCACTATATATACGGCGAGTACGAGCTCGATGCAGTGAAAGCGAGCCAGCTCCACGTGGGTAGTCCTTGTTTCGAAGTGTGTGAGCCCCGTAGCGTGTACGCTGCACGCGGGTACTCCTTTGCTTGAGTGACGTGGACCCCGTGCGTGTACAATGCACGCTGGTTGTCCGTTTTAGAAATGCTGTGAACCCCGAGCGTGTACAATGCACGCTGGTTGTCCAGGTCTTGATATGTGCCGGTCACCGTACGAACGCGGTGGCTCGAGAGCTGGCTTTACAGCGCACGCTCTTGGCTACAAGACAAGATGGCTGCCGGTCAACGTACGAACGCGATGACTCTAGAGCTGGCTTTACAGCGCACGCTCTTGGCAACGTCTTGGAGTCGATAGCGACGCACTCCAAGGCGTTTTCAGAAATGGGGAAAATAGCAATTGAATGTGCTATTTCCCCTAGGAAGCCTTAGAAGGTGGCTTCCGAGTACACACGACGGCGAATTAACGAGAGAGAGAGAGACAGCAACGTACGCGCGAAGTCGGCATGCTAGAGCACGCGACTGTTACGGCACTCACGACCACGAACACTTTGATGCGTACCTGAAAGAAGAGTTGCTATCTCTACGCCACTCGAGAGTGGACGTAGAAGATAGGAGATGTTTCTTCTTCTGGTGTGGCCATGACGATGTCCTCCCACGATCCGGCTCGAAGGACCAATGTTTAATGTAGAATGTGGATGGATCGTGGACTGGAGGTTCAAATAATTGAAGGCTTTCGTGTGGAGGTAAATGGTAACTTTATTGAAGTCTCCGTCGTGCCTCCTGGCGTACACTTAGCCGCTGCTGTCTCTCTCGCCGTCGCGCGTGAACTGTCGCCGGCCGGCGCTGCGAGGTGCCGTCGGCGAGACTTTGTTGAGGAGGGGCGGTGAGAGAGGACCGCGTGGAGGGCGCTCATTGGCTGCGCACCGTATATTGCCTTTTAAGGCTTGGTGACGTCAGCGTCTCGCTGGTCGAGGCGCTGGATCGCCAACAATGCGTATAAAAAATAGTTAATGTAAATTGATTTTAATTTTGTTTCATTGCAAGATACGTTAATTTATTATATTTTGTATATTATATTTGCATTCGAACTACGATTATTCGTCAAAGAAAGTCATTGATATATTTATGATCATTTTTATTATTATTTCTACGTGTCAATACGTTTATAGACTTCAGAGTCTGCGTATTTGCTAAGACACATTCGTGGTAGTCAATACGTTTATCGACTTAGAGTATGCGACCAACTGACACTTACACATGGTTTTCCCTCTGAACAAAAGTATGATACATGCTATAATAAATAATAGAAATTTTTAATTTTCTTTTACTTTTGTACTTGCTTTTACTTTTTCTGAAATTATTATATTTACAATAGTTTTATTTTATTTTATTTGGAATGTAATGAATTTTTAATAAACCACCAGCCTATACTTAGTTTTCGGCAATTATATACTTTTTTAGTTCCCTGATCTCTTCACCTGAAACAAATATATCATGTAATATATGCTTGTAAGAATTATAGTAAAAAATTATTTTGCATGCAAAACTTGTGCAACAATTTAAAAAAATTAAACCTTTACATTGGTAAGAACGATAGTGGTCACTACTACACCTCTGTAGTAGAAGAAACTCAAATAAATCAGATATATGTCTATTAAGCTAGCACCACTACTAACGACCGCAACTATGAAAACTATACCATAATTTGTTCCTAATTTGTTGCTAATTTGTTATGCTAAGCCCAAATTTTTTGCTCGAACCGTTTCCGAGATATCCTGGCGGTGCTGCTATATTATGACTTAAGCTAGTACCGCCACAGCAGTAATTTTTTAACGACGAAACATTTTTAGACGGGACAGGTGGCATAATTTGTTGCTAATTTGTTGCTTCAAGATAGGCTAGGTTCCGAATCTCGAAAAACAAAATGGCGTCTATTGCCGCAATATGGTCATACTCAGCATTACGTAATTTTCTTAAATCAGGAATAATTCAAACAAACAACTATCGGATATTTTGTTGCTAATTTGTTGCTAATTTTTTACGCTAAGCCCAAATTTGTTGCTCAAGCCATTTTTCGGATATCGTGGCCATCAGCGCCGGTTTTAGGGCGGGACGAGAGGGGCAGTCACGCCAGGCCCCGCGCTGATAGGGGCTCCACGATGCAGGCACGGAGTGGCCATCGGGAATTCGGAAGAGCTCCCGATGGGCCGCGTGGCCTTAGGGCAACAGGGCCGCGTGGCCCAGGCTACGCTACGCTCGCTCGGGCAGTGAACTCACCCGCGGGAATAATCTGCGACTTTAGTCCCTTCTTAAATAATGTACTATTATTCCCATCTCTACTATAATGGCCCTTTTATAGTCTGAAAAGCGGCGCAAAAGTGGCGTCTGATTCCCTCTATAAAGTACTTTATTCCCGCATATGAGAGAATAATGTAACATAATAGTCTAATTTTTTACTTTTATGGTGAATTGGGTTAAAACTAACAAAATTATATAGCACATTAATACAAAATAACTTTTTAAATCTATGAAATGGCCACAGTGGATGTGGCCGCTATGAAAAAACACATCTCAAAAAAACAAAACTCATCTGCGGGAATAATCTGCTAGTTGAGCCCCTCGTTACATAATGTATTATTAAACCCAAGTAGCCAGAGGACGCGAGTTCCACGCATATTACGAAGTTACGTAGATGTGCGACGTAAGCAAGACTTTTATTTCCAAAATTCTTAACTTCTATAACTTGACTCCCTTATATGCGTGGACCCCGCGTCCCCCGGCTGCTTGGGTTTACACATTATTGAAATAATCGTTTTGCTTATTGTTTCATGTCATCATAACTCATTCATATTCGTGGACCTCGCGTCCCCCGGCTACTTAGATTTAAAAATTATTTAACCTTTAGAGGACGGGGATTTGGGTTTACTGTTTTCTCTCACTTTTCTATAGAAATCGAGTTTTTGTGATGTCTCACATCTCAAAACTAACACATGTAAAGGGTCGATCATGGGCATGGCCCGTATAGGGGCCATCCCGTCCTCTAAAGGTTAAATAATCGTCTTGCTTACGTCTCACGTCTACGTAACTTCGTTATATGCTTAGAACTCGCATCCTCCGGAAGCTTGGGTTAAAAGATTATTTAAATAATAGTCTTGCTTATTAATGCATGTCTAAGTAATTCCCTAATATGCATGGACCTCGTATCCCCCGCCTACATGGGTTTAAAAATTGCTTAAATAATTGTCTTGCTTATTGTTGCCCATCTACGTAATTCCCTAATATGCGTGGACCTCGCGTCCCCCGGCTACTTGGGTTTAAAAATTATTTAAATAATCGTTTTGCTTATTATTTTGTGTCTTCATGACTCCTTCATATTCGTGGACCTAGCTCGCGTCCCCCGGCTACTTGGGTTTAAAAATTATTCAAATAATCGTCTCGCTTACGTCGCACGTCTATACGTAACTTCGTTATATGCTTGGAACTCGCGTTCCCCGCCTATTTGGGTTTAAAAATTATTTAAATCGTTTTTATGTATACATCGACTCCCTTGGCTACATTTGTATTTTTTTGACCATATTTGTACTTTTTCAATCAATTACGAATTTCGTTAGAAAAATCCTCCCCTTAAGTAGGCGCCGCAATAAATATTTGTACTAGGTCTCACAATACGTAAGATCGGCGCTGGTGGCCGTACTACTTTAAAACTTGAGCTAGCACCTCCGCAGCTGTAACTTTTGAACGAAGAAATATTTTCTGAAGAGACAGGTGCATAATTTGTTGCTAATTTGTTGCTTCAAGATAGTTTAGGTCTCGAATCACGAAAATCAAAATGGCGCCTGTTGGTGGAACATGGTTATTCTTCGGATTGCGTAATTTTCTTAAATCACGAATGGTGTTGTAAAATGTCTGAACATTTTAGAAATGGTAATATGACGTTAAGTATGACGGACATCTATCGGACATGTGATCGATAACCAAATCTCAATGTTTAAATTACCGACACAAAAAAAATGAGAACATGTCGTGACGGTCACACAAAAAATGGACACCCCTTCCACTATATAGTGGCAAAATGTCCGTCATAAAATTTTTGGACAAGTGACCATAGCAAAAAAATCATACAAATTTTATGAGCTTTCGTCGCTAATTTATCGCTCATTTTTCCCGCAAAGCCCGATTTTGTTGCTTTAGCCGTAATCGAGATACATTAGTTTAAGGTAGTTGGGTACTCGTGTTCGGAAGCGAAAGTCGAATCTAAGCGTAAGAGAGAGTCGAATCTCTTGCCTGCCACGCGTGTTTCGTTGTAAGCTGGGCGAGACGAGAACTTTTTAGCGGCTAGTATAACCTAACCCCGCATTCTCGCTGTTTCTCTCGCTTACGCGTGTCCTCTCTCTTGCACTCGCAGCGTGCGGTTGTCTACCAACTAAAAGAATGCTACTTTGAATTACAATAATTCGAAAATAGTGTCCAAATATCTCCCATAGTAACATATACCTTTTTAAAAAACATCCCCAGAGATTCTTTCTTTAGTCGATGAAAATGTAATCCATGTTTATTAATCAGGTACGCGCACTATAGAGGGCCGCAATATGAACCATACCTTAATTTATTGCTAATTTGTTGCTAATTTGTTACGCTATTCTCGAATTTGTTGCTCCAGTCATTGCGTCGAGAAATCCAGGCGATGCTAACTTAAGACACTCAGCACAGCCACAGCTGTATCTTTTGATCGAATAAAGATATTTTAATCATTAATTCGCGATAATTTATTGCTAATTTGTTGCTTTGAGATTGGGTTGGACTCAAAATCAATAGTCCAACGGGAACGTAAGAAATCGACTTTCGGGCGCTCTAAACTGTGTTTTATTTAGTAAAACGGTAAGTAGCAAATTCAAAACTGTGGCAACCGTTGAGGCTAATATGTTGCTAAATTATAACTGCCGCTAAATTATAATTTGTTGGTTCAAGATAGGCAAGGTTTGGAATCCAAAAATCGATCGAAAACGCAAGAAAACGTGTTTTGGGCGTTGTAAATGGTATATTTTTTCGTAAAACGGTAAGCAACAAATTCATAGCTGTGCAGAATGTTGTCTTTAACATGTTGCTAAGTTGTTACAGTATTCCTGAATTTGTTGCTACAAAACAGGGTAGATCCCGGAGTCGAAGGTCGATCGAAAACGCAAAGAAAACCTGTTTTAGACGCCGTAAATTGGTTTTATTTAGTAAATCGGTGAGCAACAAATTCAAAACTGTGCAAAATTATGTGTTTGGTACGTTGCTAAGTTGTTACGCTTTTTCCGAATTTGTTGCTTCAAGATAGGCTAGAACCCGGAGTCGAAAGTCGATCGAAAACGCAAAGAAACGTGTTTTGGTCGCTTTAGTGGGGTTTATTTAGTAAATAGGTGAGCATCAAATTTATAAGTGTGCGGATTGTTGTTATTAATATGTTTCTAATTTTTAAGGTTATTCCCGAATTTGTTGCTACAAAGCAGACTAGATCCCGCATTCGAAGGTCGATGGAAAATGCAAAAAGAAACCTGTTTTGGACGCCGTAATAGGTTTTATTTAGTAAATCGGTGAGAAAAAATGTATAAATGATCGGAATATTGCTATTGGGAGCAATGATTTTGTTAATATGTTGATAAGTCTTTAGGTTTTTTTAAATCACGAATAATTAAACAAACAACTATTGAATATTTTGTTACTAATTTGTTGCCAATTTTTTACGCATACGGCAATTTTGTCACTCACATTATTTTCAAAAAAAAATAGCTGTAGGTCAATTCTTAAGCCAGACTAACGACGTTTGTATCGCCTCAGCGATTACAGATAGTTACACCGGGTTTCGCCCTCTGGCAGGTGAAACCTGCTATTTCTAACGTTAATGGCTGGGTAAATATGGTAGTGACATTTCTGGCTCGAATCTTCAGATGCATTCGCGATTGTGTCTAGAAATCGGCTTGAGTGACCAAAACGAGAAAATAGTGTAAAAAATTAGGGAAAACTTACCGACGAAGTCTGGGCGAAACCCGGTGTAGCTATCTCTAATCGCTGGGGAGATACAAACGTCGATAATCTGGCTTAAGAATTGCCCTACAGATGCGTTTTTTTTTTTTTTTCGGAAATAATGTGAACGACAAAATCACCGTATGCGTAACAAATTGGCAACAAATTAGTAACAAAATATCGAATAGCTGTTTGTTTAATTATTCGAAATTTAAAAAAGTCTAAAAACTTATCAACATATTGACAAAATCATTGCTCACAATAACAACATTCCGCACAGTTATAAATTTGTTGCTCACCGATTTACTAAATAAAAAACCATTTACACCGTCGAAAATACGTTTTTATTGAGTTTTCGATCGAATTTCGACTCCGGGATCTAGTCTGTTTCCAAGCAATAATTTCGGGAATAGCCTTACAAAGTAGAAACATATTAATAACAACATTTTGCACAGTTATGAATTTGTTGCTCACCGATTTACTAAATAAAAAACTATTTACACCGTCCAAAATACGTTTTTATTGAGTTTTCGATCATCATTCGGCTTCGGGATCTAGTCTATCTTAAAGCAACACTCAGAAAATGATCTTCCTGTACCAACGAGAATCTGCCTGTCGGAGGAGGATATATCCTTCGTATGAAAGGAGGAATATTCGCTTGGTACAATGTAGCATCGCAATAAGAGGAATTCCTCCCGTATATATAATAATTATTAACAAAAAAATAAATAAATAATGAATGTAAAAATAAAATTGTTGTACATGAAGATTTAGTTATTTTAAGTATTTATATACTACACGGAAAAAAATACCTTATGAAAAATTAGTGGAATATCCACTAAAAATTACTAGAGTGTTAATTAAAAGTGAGACATACTTGCATTCTATCAAGTTTTATAATATATTATAGTAATTTTGACGCGAGGTTGAAATTCATGAGAAAAAAAAACTCCGGAGAAGGAGATTCAAGCCCTCAACCCTCCGACTACGAAGCTGCGTTCTTACCCACTTGGTCACTGCCGCACTTATAAATAAGGTTTCGACTTGTCTACATATGGTACACCCTGTTTTACCGACAGCCCTCGCGCCAACAAAATTACTATACTGTCTATTAAATATTTAGTATCACTTAGACTAAAAATTAAACTAATTCTATTAATTTTTAGTAGATAATATGGTAAAAATTATTTTCTATTCTGTTAAAATTTAGATTTTAAATTTTTATCATATTATCTACTAAAATTAAAAATATTACTTATGTCGACTGCAATTTAATATCACTGATAAGAATTTTTCCATCGGTCTTACAGTCTTACAAATTAAATTAAAATAATTAATATTTATGGCAGTCAGATTGCCCTTGTTTATAATCACCCCCGCAGAATCTGAAATAAAAACTTAATTAAAATCTGGAAAAAACTTTGTTAGCAAAGGACGATCTGACTGCCCACCACCACCACATTGTCCGACGTTTCGAGCCTGCTCCGGCTCCTCCTCAGGGACTGAAATAAAACCCGCGATACACCTCCTTATATACCATGCACCCATACCCCCTTCTTTTCTCTTACCCCACCACCCTCCACATTCCCCTCTCCAACTTGCCATTCTCACTTAAATTAATAAAGAATGATAAATGTTATCTAATTTACTTGACTCTATCATTAAATTTACATTATTCCGATTTCTTAGAATGTGAATACTTTCAAGGCTTTCCCTCTTATATTAATTCTTAATCCCCTGTTCCAAAATATCCACACTCCCAAAATCGAAAGAATGCAAACTATTTAAACAATGTTCTTTCAAACCCGATGTACAACTTGAGCTGCGTAAACTATATTGATGTTCATATATTCTCTTTTTCAAATATCTACCCGTTTCGACCAATATAACAACCATTACAATCCCTACAATTAATTTTATAAACAACTCCCGATTTCAAACATTTATCATCCTTGTCTTTACAATTACTAAATAACCTTTCTAAATTATTATCATTTCTAAAGAAAACTTGAATATTATGTTTACTAAAAACCCTTCTAATCCTTTCCGACAAACCTCTAACATATGGTAAACTAAAATATGCATTCTTTCCATTTCTATTCCTTGTTTGATTATCTACCCGCTGCTTCAATCCACCATTATAAATTTCCCACACTCTCTCATCAATCATTTTATCAATAAATTTTACGGGATAACTATTTTTAATAAATGTTTCTCTAACTAAATTTAAATTCTTTTTTCTAAAATCTTTATGTGACAATTTAATCGCTCTGTCAATGACACCTTTGATCGCACCTGTCTTGTTTCCGAATTGGTGGTGAGAATCAAAATTTAAAAATCTACCTGACCATGTAGGTTTTCTATACCAATCTAATTTCACTCTATTATTATTACCTCTAATGACTCTAATATCTAAAAAACTCGATTGATAATCTTTCTCAACTTCTTTTGTGAATTTAATTCTATCATGGATAGAATTAAACACATCCACCATTTCATCCACAAAACATTCTGGTACAACTGCAAGAATGTCATCAACATATCTTTTAAAAATAATTGGCTGAAAAACCAACTTAGACAAAGCACTACTTTCCAATTTTTCCATTACTAAATTGGCTATAACAGGTGACAAAGGTGATCCCATTGGACAACCATATCTTTGTTCATATAGACTATTATCAAAAGAAAAAATTGTGTTTTTAAAAACCAAATTAAGTGCCTTTATAAATTCATCTTTTGTTAAACTAGTATGTACTTTAATTTCAGACCATTTATCTTGTATAATATCATTCAACAACTCTAAAGGTATATTTGTAAACAAAGATACTACATCCAATGAAACCATCCTATGATCATTCGGAATAATAATATCTTTCATTATACCATAAAAACTCCAACTATCTTTAATATATGAATTTGTTTTACCCACTATCTTGAACAATATATTAGACAAAAATTTAGTAAACATAATATTCAAGTTTTCTTTAGAAATGATAATAATTTAGAAAGGTTATTTAGTAATTGTAAAGACAAGGATGATAAATGTTTGAAATCGGGAGTTGTTTATAAAATTAATTGTAGGGATTGTAATGGTTGTTATATTGGTCAAACGGGTAGATATTTGAAAAAGAGAATATATGAACATCAATATAGTTTACGCAGCTCAAGTTGTACATCGGGTTTGAAAGAACATTGTTTAAATAGTTTGCATTCTTTCGATTTTAGTGTGGATATTTTGGAACAGGGGATTAAGAATAAATATAAGAGGGAAAGCCTTGAAAGTATTCACATTCTAAGAAATCGGAATAATGTAAATTTAATGATAGAGTCAAGTAAATTAGATAACATTTATCATTCTTTATTAATTTAAGTGAGAATGGCAAGTTGGAGAGGGGAATGTGGAGGGTGGTGGGGTAAGAGAAAAGAAGGGGGTATGGGTGCATGGTATATAAGGAGGTGTATCGCGGGTTTTATTTCAGTCCCTGAGGAGGAGCCGGAGCAGGCTCGAAACGTCGGACAATGTGGTGGTGGTGGGCAGTCAAATCGTCCTTTGCTAACAAAGTTTTTTCCAGATTTTAATTAAGTTTTTATTTCAGATTCTGCGGGGGTGATTATAAACAAGGGCAATCTGACTGCCATAAATATTAATTATTTTAATTTAATTTGTAAGACTGTAAGACCGATGGAAAAATTCTTATCAGTGATTATCTACTAAAAATTAATCATAACTATAATAAATTTTAAAACTTTTTCTATTAATTTTTAATAGAACTATGCTAATAATTAGTAGAAGTATATTGCTCAAGAGTGTGAGTATGTCCCATCTTTACCTGAGATTCTAGTAATTTTTCATAAGGTATTTTTTTCCGTGTAGTCTTAGTGTAATCTGTTATCAATAAAACTTGTCTTACACTGCAATTTAATGATATTTATAAAATAGAGTTTTGGGGACCTAAGACCCAAAATATCATTCCTCCATTACTGACACATAATATTCTTGTAATAAAACATAAAATTCTCCTCCTGCAGGAGGATTGGCCTCTTATAACAGGAGACCACGGTTCCTGTAATAGAAATACGATTCTACGGAGCGGGAGGAAGTCCTTTTTATTGCAGGAAGATTTTCTCAGGAGGAATTTTATTTTGGTACCGGAGGATCATTTTTCTGAGTGAACAAATTCAAAATAGTGTAACAACTTAGCAACATACCAACAAAAAAATTTTACATAGTTTTGAATTTGTTGCTCATCGGTTTACTAAATAAAAGCCATTTACGGCGTCCAAAACAGGTTTTTTTGCATTTTCGATCGACCTTCGACTCCGGGATCGTGTCTGTTTTGTAGTAACAACTTTGGGAATAGCCTTAAAAATTAGAAACATATTAATAACAACATTTTGCACAGTTATAAATTTGTTGCTCACCGATTTACTGAATAATCCCCCATTACAGCGACCAAAACACGTTTTTTTGCGTTTTCGATCGACTTTCGACTCCGGGATCTAGCCTATTGTGAAGCAACAAATTCAGGAATACTCTAGCAACTTAGCAACATCTTAAAGACAACATTTTGCACAGCTATGAATTCGTTGCTTACCGTTTTACGAAATAAAACACCATTTACAGCGTCCAAAACACGTATTCTTGCGTTTCCGATCGATTTTTGGACCCCAAATTTGGCCTATCTTGAAGCAATAAATTATAATTTAGCGGCAATTATAATTTAGCAACACATTAGCCTCAACGGTTGCCACAGTTTTGAATTTGCTACTTTCCGTTTTACTTAATAAAACACAATTTAGAGCGCCCGGAAGTCGATTTCTTACGTTCCCGTTGGACTATCGATTTTGGGTCCAACCCAATCTCAAAGCAACAAATTAATTAGCAATAAATTATCCCGCTTTGATGATTGAAATATCTTTATTCGATGAAAAGATACAGCTGTGGCTGGGCTGAGTTAAGTCTTAAGTTAGCACCGCCTGGATTAAGGTATGGTTCATATTGCGGCACTCTATAGTGCCCGTACCTGATTAATGAACATGAATTAAATTTTCATCGACTAAAGAAAGAATCTCTGGGGAATGTTTTTTAAAGAGGTATATGTTACTAAGGGAGATATTTGGAGACTGTTTTCGAATTATTGTAATTCAAAGTAGCATTCTTTTAGTTGGTAGACGACCGCACACTGCGAGTGCAAGAGAGACGACACGCGTCAGCGAGAGAAACAGCGAGAATGAGGGGTTAGGTTATACTGACTGCTAAAAGTTCTCGTCTCGCTCAGCATACAACAAAACACGCGTGGGAGGCAAGAAATTCGACTCTCTCTTGCGACCAGATTCGACTTTCGCTTTCAAACATGAGTACCCAACTACCTTAAGCTAATAAAATCGGGCTTTGCGGAAAAAATGAGCGATAAATTAGCGACAAAATGTGCAATTATGAATTGATTTTTTATTTTTATCATTTTTGCTTATATGATCGTGACCAAAGGTCGTTTTTTCGGACATTGGATCTACGGCATCTTCGAGTGACAAATTAGCGCCAAAGTCAAGGCTAAACCCGGTTTCGCTATCGTCAATTGCTGAGAAGATTCAACGAAATGGCTTTTCCAGCTTAATATTATGCTAGAATAGCCATTGTTTCTCGGAAACGGCGTTACCGATAAAATCTGGGTTTACGTAACAAATTAGCGACAAATTAGCGACAAAATAAGGAATTATTTTCAGCCGGCCCTTATGAAGTGGCTTTTCTAGCTTAATAGACATATTTTGTCGTTCAAAAGTTGTATCTGTGGTCGTGCCAGCTTAATTCTTGAGGTAGCATGGCTTAGATATCTGGGAAACGGCTGGAGCAACAAAGTCTGGATTAGCGTTACAAATGAGCAACAAATTAGCAACAAATTAGCAACAAAATATCCCATAATAGTTTTTTGAATTATTCAAGATTTAAAAAAATTACGTAAGTCGGGTGATGGCTGGGTACCGCCATTAGGCGCTATTTTGATTTTGAAGATTTGGGACCTAGCCTATCTTGAAGCAACAAATTAGCAACAAATTATGCCACCTGTCCCGTCAAAAAAGGTTTCGTCGTTCAAAAGTTACAGCTGTGGCGGTGCTAGCTTAAGTCTTAAGCTAGCACCGCCAGGATATCTCGGAAACGGCTCTAGCTACAAATTTGGGTTTATGGAAAGAAGTTAGCAACAAATTAGGAACAAAATATCCGATAGTTGTTTGTTAAATTATTCGTGATTTAATAAAATTACGTAATCCGGAATATGACCATGTTCCGCAATAGGCGCCATTTTGTTTTTCGAGATTCGGGACCTAGCCTATCTTGAAGCAACAAATTAGCAACAAATTATGCCACCTGTCCCGTCAAAAAATGTTTCGTCCTTCAAAAGTTACAGCTGTGGCGGTGCTAGCTTAAGTCTTAAGCTAGCACCGCCAGGATATCTCGGAAACGACTGGAGCAACAAATACGGGGTTCGCGTAACAAATTAGCAACAAATTAGCAACAAATTATGGTGTAGGTTTCATAGTGGCCGTGCTAGTTTAACTGTGTTAGCTTTTAACTGTAGCAATAAGAGTTTTCTTTCCGTGTGCACCCGCAGAATACTGTTACTTTTTTGGGAGATATAATTCGTATCTAAAAATCAGGTGTGCTCTAAATACTGACATTAGTCTAGGCGCCAGGGAGGTTTCCGTGGCCGGTGGATGTCCACGCCTCCACCAAAGCTTTTCTTACGTATTTTTGTCTGCTGATTCTGAATTTCGAAGGTGGACAGTCGCCAGACTGTTAGTTTTTTCGTTATTAACAAATTAATTGTTTAAATTGCTGCCAAATCAATATGATTAATTATAACTGAATCCTAACTGTCTAAAACTATAGTAAATTGATCTAGATTTCTGCACGTTTGCACTCGAATTCGCGAGTTATTGCACTAAATTTGCAATAATTCGGGTTCTAATAAAAATTTTTCAATTCTGAAAAAATCAGCATATTTCTAGATCAATTTACTACAGTTTTAGATAGTTAGGATTCAATTATAATTAATGATATTGATTTGGCAGCAATTTGAACAATGAAATTGTTAATAACAAAAAACTAACAGTCTGGCGACTGTCCACCTTCGAAATTCAGAATTAGCAGACCAAAATACGTAAGAAAAGCTTTGGTGGAAGTGTGGGCATCCATCGGCCACGGAAACCCACCTGACGCCTAGACTACATCTCCAGTCTGTCGCGGGAGCGCAGACATTCAAGTATACCTTCGCCATCCCTTCTCCCGTTCTCCGTCGTGTCCGCTAGGTGATGTCCTCGGGAAGTGATAGTTGCGTTGGCTGCCATTCAGGAGAGTACAATTATATGAAGACGTGTTGTCTTCTGCAGGAACTCTTCGCATAGAGCAAAACAAAATATATTAATAATGTGTTAAGCAGTGGAGATGAGGAGAGCAGTATCGAACTGCCAGGAACAGAGGAGTCGACAGATGGAAAGTTGGAGGCTTGTTTCGGCTATACTATATGATAAAGTCCAAATCCAAAGTGAAATACTTACTCGAGTCTGTCACAGGAGCGCAAGCTACATTCAACTATACACCTTCGCCCTTACTTCTCTGTTGTGTTCTCCTATGTGATGTCCTCGGGAAGTGGTAGTTGTGTTGGCTGCCCTCGCGGAGAGTAGAATGATATGAAGACGTGTTGTCTTCTACAGGAGCTCTTCGCCTAGAGCAAAACAAAATATATTAATAATGTTTTAGGCAGTGGGGATAAGGAGAGTAGTATGAAACTGCCATGAACAGAGGAGTAGACAGATGGAAAGTTAGAGGCTAGATTCGGCTATACTAAAGGATAAAGTCCAAATCCGAAGTGAAGTACTTAAGCGAGTCTGTCACGGGAGCGCGAACTACATTCAACTACACGTCCGCTCTCCCATCTCCGTTGTGTTTGCCTAGGTGATGTCCTCGGGAAGTGGTAGTTGCGTCGGCTGCCCTCGAGAAGAGTAGAATTATATGAAGTCGTGTTGTCTTCTATAGGAGCTCTTCACCTATGGCAATACAAAACATATTAATAATGTGTTAAGCAGTAGGGACGAGGATAGCAGTATCGAACTGCCAGGAACAGAGGAGTAGACCGATAGAAAGTTGGAGATTAGGTTCGGCTGTGCTACAAGATAAAGCCCAAAGCCGAAGTGAAGTACTTACTCGAATCTGGCACAGGAGATCAAACTATATTTATATACACCTTCGCTCTCACTTCTACGATATGTTTGTCTAGCTTATGTCTTCAGGACGTGGTAGTTGCGTTGGCTGCCCTGGAGGAGAGTAGAATTATATGAAGACGTGTTGTCTTCTGCAGGAGCTCTTCGCCTAGGGCAAAACAAAATATATTAATAAAGTGTTAAGCTGTATAGGAATGAGGATAGCAGTATCGACCTGCCAGGAACAGAGGGAGTAGATAGATGGAAACATAAGATATTTCTAGAGAATGGAAAGAGATCTTTGGAATGAAAAGTCGAAAGAGCGCATGTGCATTTCCAACTAAGATCTCCTCACCTTCGCTTAAAGTTTACCAGAATTACATACACACTATGCAATACATGCTGAGGGATTGTATATCCAATTTCAGATCTACTCAATTAGCCAGTATGGAGAAAATAACTTTTTTTCTTGAAAACTTCATGAAAAACACACAAAACATGCAGTATCTCCACACTTTCTGATTATTTAGAACTGAAACCTGGTATGTAATCCCTCAGCATCTATAACATAGTGTGTGTAAAGTTTAAGATATTTGTAGAGAATAGAAAGGGATCTTTGGAATGAAAGTCGAAAGAGCGCATGTGCATTTCCAACTAAGACCTCCTCACATTCGCTTAAATTTTACCAAAATTACATAGACACTATGCAATACATGCTGAGGGATTGTATGTCCAATTTCAGATCTACTCAATTAGCCAGTATGGAGAAAATAACTTTTTTTCTTGAAAACTTCTTGAAAAACACACAGAAAATACAGTATCTCCACTCTTGCTGATTATTTAGAACTGAAACCTGGTATGTAACCCCTCAGCATCTATAACATAGTGTGTGTAAAGTTTAAGATATTTGTAGAGAATAGAAAGGGATCTTTGGAATGAAAAGTCGAAAGAGCTCATATGCATTTCCAAGTAAGACCTGCTCACCTTCGCTTAAAGTTTACCAGAATTACATATACACTATGCAATACATGCTGAGGGATTGTATATCCAATTTCAGATCTACTCAATTAGCAAATATGGAGAAAATAACTTTTTTTCTTCAAAACTTGTTGAAAAACACACAGAAAATGCAGTATCTCCACACTTGCTGGTTATTTAGATCTGAAACTTGGTGTATAATCTCTCAGCATCAATAACACAGTGTGTATAAAGTTTAAATTATTTTTAGAGAATGAAAAGGGATCTTTGGAATGAAAAGTCCAAGAAGCGGATGTGCATTTCCAACTGAGACCTCCTCACCCTCGCTTAAAGTTTACCAGAATTACACACACACTATGCAATACATGCTGAGGGATTGTATATCCAATTTCAGATCTACTCAATTAGCCAGTATGGAGAAAATAACTTTTTTCTTGAAAACTTCATGAAAAACACACAAAAAATGCAGTATCTCCACACTTTCTGATTATTTAGAACTGAAACCTGGTATGTAATCCCTCAGCATCTATAACATAGTGTGTGTAAAGTTTAAGATATTTGTAGAGAATAGAAAGGGATCTTTGGAATGAAAGTCGAAAGAGCGCATGTGCATTTCCAACTAAGACCTCCTCACATTCGCTTAAATTTGACCAAAATTACATAGACACTATGCAATACATGCTGAGGGATTGTATGTCCAATTTCAGATCTACTCAATTAGCCAGTATGGAGAAAATAACTTTTTTTCTTGAAAACTTCTTGAAAAACACACAGAAAATGCAGTATCTCCACTCTTGCTGATTATTTAGAACTGAAACCTGGTATGTAACCCCTCAGCATCTATAACATAGTGTGTGTAAAGTTTAAGATATTTGTAGAGAATAGAAAGGAATCTTTGGAATGAAAAGTCGAAAGAGCTCATATGCATTTCCAAGTAAGACCTGCTCACCTTCGCTTAAAGTTTACCAGAATTACATATACACTATGCAATACATGCTGAGGGATTGTATATCCAATTTCAGATCTACTCAATTAGCAAATATGGAGAAAATAACTTTTTTTCTTGAAAACTTGTTGAAAAACACACAGAAAATGCAGTATCTCCACACTTGCTGGTTATTTAGATCTGAAACTTGGTGTATAATCTCTCAGCATCAATAACACAGTGTGTATAAAGTTTAAATTATTTTTAGAGAATGAAAAGGGATCTTTGGAATGAAAAGTCCAAGAAGCGGATGTGCATTTCCAACTGAGACCTCCTCACCCTCGCTTAAAGTTTACCAGAATTACACACACACTATGCAATACATGCTGAGGGATTGTATATCCAATTTCAGATCTACTCAATTAGCCAGTATGGAGAAAATAACTTTTTTTCTTGAAAACTTCATGAAAAACACACAAAAAATGCAGTATCTCCACACTTTCTGATTATTTAGAACTGAAACCTGGTATGTAATCCCTCAGCATCTATAACATAGTGTGTGTAAAGTTTAAGATATTTGTAGAGAATAGAAAGGGATCTTTGGAATGAAAGTCGAAAGAGCGCATGTGCATTTCCAACTAAGACCTCCTCACATTCGCTTAAATTTTACCAAAATTACATAGACACTATGCAATACATGCTGAGGGATTGTATGTCCAATTTCAGATCTACTCAATTAGCCAGTATGGAGAAAATAACTTTTTTTCTTGAAAACTTCTTGAAAAACACACAGAAAATGCAGTATCTCCACTCTTGCTGATTATTTAGAACTGAAACCTGGTATGTAACCCCTCAGCATCTATAACATAGTGTGTGTAAAGTTTAAGATATTTGTAGAGAATAGAAAGGGATCTTTGGAATGAAAAGTCGAAAGAGCTCATATGCATTTCCAACTAAGACCTCCTCACCTTCGCTTAGAGTTTACCAGAATTACATATACACTATGCAATACATGCTGAGGGATTGTATATCCAATTTCAGATCTACTCAATTAGCAAATATGGAGAAAATAACTTTTTTTCTTGAAAACTTCTTGAAAAACACACAGAAAATGCAGTATCTCCACACTTGCTGGTTATTTAGATCTGAAACTTGGTGTATAATCTCTCAGCATCTATAACACAGTGTGTATAAAGTTTAAATTATTTTTAGAGAATGAAAAGGGATCTTTGGAATGAAAAGTCCAAGAAGCGGATGTGCATTTCCAACTGAGACCTCCTCACCCTCACTTAAAGTTTACCAGAATTACACACACACTATGCAATACATGCTGAGGGATTGTATATCCAATTTCAGATCTACTCAATTAGCCAGTATGGAGAAAATAACTTTTTTTCTTGAAAACTTCGTGAAAAACACACAAAAAATGCAGTATCTCCACACTTTCTGATTATTTAGAACTGAAACCTGGTATGTAATCCCTCAGCATCTATAACATAGTGTGTGTTAAGTTTAAGATATTTGTAGAGAATAGAAAGGGATCTTTGGAATGAAAGTCGAAAGAGCGCATGTGCATTTCCAACTAAGACCTCCTCACATTCGCTTAAATTTTACCAAAATTACATAGACACTATGCAATACATGCTGAGGGATTGTATGTCCAATTTCAGATCTACTCAATTAGCCAGTATGGAGAAAATAACTTTTTTTCTTGAAAACTTCTTGAAAAACACACAGATAATGCAGTATCTCCACTCTTGCTGATTATTTAGAACTGAAACCTAGTATGTAATCCCTCAGCATCTATAACATAGTGTGTGTAAAGTTTAAGATATTTGTAGAGAATAGAAAGGAATCTTTGGAATGAAAGTCGAAAGAGCTCATATGCATTTCCAACTAAGACCTCCTCACCTTCGCTTAAAGTTTACCAGAATTACATATACACTATGCAATACATGCTGAGGAATTGTATATCCAATTTCAGATCTACTCAATTAGCAAATATGGAGAAAATAACTTTTTGTCTTGAAAACTTCTTGAAAAACACACAGAAAATGCAGTATCTCCACACTTGCTGGTTATTTAGATCTGAAACTTGGTTTATAATCTCTCAGCATCTATAACACAGTGTGTATAAAGTTTAAATTATTTTTAGAGAATGAAAAGGGATCTTTGGAATGAAAAGTCGTAATTAGCGCATCAAATCTAGTTATATCTACCTTTATTATAATTTGGTTCTGACATATGAGGTACGTCTTGAACTTCAGTACTCTCGTTAGAATAAATAAATAAATAAATTAACTTTCGAATGACTTACTTTTTTGTCTTCTCGTAAAAAACATCTTTGTAGCAATATACTCAAGTGAGGTTATGGCTCTGCAGCGCGCGGCACCCGCCTCGTGGCCTCGTGAGTGTGCTCCGCACGCGGTGTGAGGTACCTCGTCGTCGCCGTGGTCGGCGATCAGGTCGCATTGTCGTTACTTCAGCGGAGGCTGCGGGGGCGCGTCGCGGCTCGACACTTGACAGACGAGAGCTACGTGATCAGCGTCATGCATAAACAACACGGACTGACGGACCTAATATATGTGATACACGAACAATATGACGATGACCATTGCGCGGTAACATGTCCGTAAGAGACGGTAACTAATGTCTTTTAGACGCTAAAAGTCTCCTAGCATCAGTGTAAACACAGTTACCTCTACAGCACCATAGAAACTCAGTCAGCAGCTCAGGTTACCCGCTCAATTACAATTAGAAGCTAGAAAGAAAAATTAGATTATAGAAAGAAAATCAGGGTAGCTCCGAAACCAAAATATTTACGTCCCGGTCTAACGTCCGTCTGCTCCCGCAGCGGCGGCGCCACCGCCCACCCACGTTACGCAGCCGTATACTCGATTCAACGCTCTGAAGTTGGCTACGCGGTGCCGTTATATACTTAGCACGCTCCGAACTTGTGTCACCTCGCTGAGTAGTTCAAGGTTTTTGGAAAATTTATGAATTTTTTGTTGACCAAATACAATTTAAAAGATTCTTTAGTGTAATAGTGAGCGGGGATAGCTATTGTTTTACGCAAGAATTATCGGTGTTTTGTATCCCAAGCGAAATTAGGAGATATGGGTAAACGTCGTCTGCTCCACGATTTCAATCAAGCGGCATAATTACCTCGTTAGTAGTTCAAGGTTTTTGTAATTTCTAGTTCTCTAAAAGGTATGCTACAAATTTGTAAACTTTCTTTGTTGTGTAAGTGAGCGGGGACAAGTGCGCGTTTATTTCAAAATATTCAGAATTACCTATAAAAATATTGCAAAAGGGAAGGCATAGCGAACAAGCTGCTATGCTCGCACGCGGCCGGTAAGCAATAAATTACAGAAAAAGTATTTTTTTCTTATTTCAATATAATAATAGTTGTCTCGCTTCATTTTTTAATTTGAATTCACTTCCTAAAGTTTTACGTCGATTGGTATTTTGGTTTGGGAGAAAATTTTGAACTACTGAAATAGCCGATAAAACAGGGATCTTTGTTTCCATCTACGACGTCCTCTTAAAAAAAAGTCACTTTAGGACCTCTTTTTAGGTCAAAAAACAACGAAAATCGTGCATGTGTTACAAAAGCAATTTTTGTCAACACGTGCATAAAACGGGCCTTTTTCGGTCCTGAAAGCCGTGTAGAAAATCGCGCATTTCGAACGTGATTTAGGAAGGAATGAAAAAAATCAATTTTTTCCCCGCTCTAAGCGAATCATTGTGAGATTATTCTCTTATTGTTAAATTTATATATTTTATGGCTTTTTGGCCACTTTAGAATGATATAAAATAACTTTTAAAGATTAAATCGCAAAATAATAAATTTTTATAGATAGATATCAATAGAAATAATTGGATGAGACTTTTATTTATAGTTTATAGTTATATTTTTAGTTTTTTATTAATTTTCAGTATTAATTCACTATTCGGTTGTGTACGACGCGGAATGCACTATCCCCTACACAATTTTTATGCATATAAAAAGGCCCTCTCATGCACTCGTTGAAAAAAATATGGTGTGTAACACGGAAAAAAGAGATATTTCAGATTCGGGAGGTGTTTTCACCACTCGTTTCCGTCTCGGGCGCCCTCGACTACAACTCGTGCTGAACGTCTCACCCTCGCTTGAAATAGCTCATATTCTTGCTAGTTGCACAATGTACTATAAATTCTCAATACATACATAATTAATCAATAGTCAGTTTAAACGATAAAACATATCGTGTACTGCGTGGACGAAATATGTAAACGGGCTCAGTGACTCGCAAAATACGTGAGTATAATAGCCTCGTAGGTAATGCAGTGGAAAATAGCTGCCAGTTATCTTAATAATGAATGAATAAAGCCAATTTGGCTATTTTCTTCGATTTTATTCACAGTATTATCACTGTAACGGTGAGCTGTCTCGGCTACGGCAAATACGGCAAATACGGCGAGACGTTAGTACGTGCGCGGCAGAGGCGTCATCTGTTGGGCATTTCGCGAACCAACAGCATTTGTAAACATTGCCACTAACATAACCCGGAACATACCCCATAATTTGATAAATAATTTACACACACCGGTGAATAGAAATAGAATGCTATTCATGTTATCAATCAATCTTTAAAGATTTAATGAAATTTCCAGAATATTCCGTTAGCTTGAATCAAGTATAAGTTATGGCTATGTCAAGAGCACCCATCGCGTCATGAAGTTGCTACTTGCTAGCTAGAGTCCGTTTATTCAAAAGATTTCCTTCTATGAATTCCCGTTCCTAGAACGTCTGTGGTAATTCCCCTGTTCGGCCGAAAAAGCAGATTTTGATTATTCAATTAAAAATTGATTCATCCCGATATCGAGGTTGGGCAAAGGCGGTATGGTCTTTAAACTTAATGAACTTCGATAAATGGACATAAAAACCAAACCGTAAATATTTTTCGAAAAAATAATTTTGCTATCTTTTTTATTTTCTGTGCTACGTCAATTTTGACTGCACCATTGTGTTCCTCGGGACCCAAAATCCTTAGACTCACCGCTTTTCCAACCTTTTCGCAATTTTCGGGGGAGAAAATCCAATGTCAGCATAATTTGAGTCACGCGGTATATACTGTACAAGTTATCAACATATATGCAATCTGACACACTTAAGATAATATATTATGCATTTTTTCATAGTGTCATTAGCTATGGAAATATTGCATGGGGTGGTGCATATAAAAACAACTTAAAATTACTACAAAACATCCAAAATAGGATTTTAAAAATTATAAACAAAAATATTTTCAATCGAGACAACCCCTTGAATCTAAAACAAATTTTTGCTTACGAATGTGTAACGTATCATTATAATGAACTTAGGAATTTATACTTAACATCGACTAGCAAAACTAGAAATAAACTTATAATACCACCAAAGTGTTCGAAAACTGTTAGTGATAAAGATAACTATGTCAGAGCGATACAAGTATTTAATTGTCTTCCGAAATCTAATCCAAATCTTAAAGTTCTAGATATCGCAAAAAATTATAATAAGAAAAAGCTAAAAATTTGGATTGGTAATATATTCTTGAATTTAAACAAAAAAATAAATAAATAGAATAAATAAATAAATAAAAATCTAACCTTCCAGTATGGGTGAGATAATCAATGTGGACCAAATATATTATTTATAGTGGAATCTTTGATTCCATGCCTAGTTTATAAGTTACTGAAGTTTTTTTAGTTTTAAGTACACCGGACCTATGTACAGGTAGCTATGTCTACCTCTATAGGATGTTTGCTGCTTCAGACATGTAACTATGTCCTGAAGTAAGCAATAACATGTAATACAACGTGTACTACTCTAGTTTAAATAAATAAATAAATAAATAAAATAATATATGGTCACAGTGTAATTTTCCACATTTTACAGTGTATGTATTAATTTTGTCTCTTTAAGGAAGGCTATGAGATTTGTGATGTGTTCCTTTTCTGTTAAGCATGTTCGGCTATTTTTGGGTATTTTCATGTTTTTTCTTGTACCTTCGTATAGTTTGCATTCGTGTAGTATGCGTGTGACGGATTGAGTAACGTTACATAAGCTGCAGATTTCTGGTTCGGTTTTCTTTATGATGTGTGCGTGTGTGAGTTTAGTGTGTCCAATCTTTAAGCGCGTTATTGCTATTTGTTTTCTTCTTTTCAAATTATTAATTGGGTTTTTTCGAATATTGTCTCTCTTACTAATCGAATCGCTGTTTTCGTTGTTTTGGTCCATTCATCATTTCATGTTTCTATTAATTGTTTATTTGTGATATTTTTAAAATCTTCTGCTTGGATGTTGTTTATTGATATCTTTAGTTCTTTTAGACATTCTATTATTTGTATGCTGAAGGGTTTATGTGTGTTTTTTGCTTTTTCATAATTTTGTTTTCTATGTTTCGGAAAAATTATGTCTTGTAGTGGACTGTCTGGATTTTTTGCTATTTTATGAGCGTAATTTAGTAGTAGCTTCTGTCTTCTGTAGTTTAGCGGGATCATATGGGTCTCCGCTAGAATGCTGCTTGTAGAGCTTGTGTAGTAGGCTCCGGTTGCTATTTTTAGACTTTTATTTTGTATTGAGTTTAGTATTTTTGTTGACTTTGATGTGCTGAATATTATATTGTCTAATTTTGGTAGAATGAATGATTTATAGGCATTTAGTAAGATTTTTTGATCTGTTCCCCAGTTTTTTGCGGCTACGATCTTTAGTAGCTTGATTTTTTCATTGCATTTGGCTTTAAGATCCTCAATGTGACTTTTCCATATAAGTTTATTGTCGAAGGTGAGACCTAATATTTTTATTTTATTTTCTTGGTTTAGGTTAGTATTATTTAATGTTAAAATCATATTTTGTTTTGATTTGTTTCGAGAGAAGATTATGTACTGGATTTATTGAGGAGAGAATTTGAAGCCCGTGTGTTCTGTCCACGTTTGTAGATTATTGAGGGAGTTTTGTAGAAGGTCCCGAATGGAAAAAATAAACGGTACTACAATGTAAATTATCCTATGTTTCGGCACGTTTCTTTACGTGTCGATATGTTTCTGTACGTTTCCGTACGATTCGGTACGTTTCGGTACGTTTTGATTAGGATTCGGACATTTTATACGGAAACGTACCAAAACGCACCGAATGGTATCGAATCGTACGTAAACTTGCGGAAACGTACGGTGACGTACAGTGACATACATGTACGTACGAAAATGAACGAAAACATACTTATATGTACCAAATGAGTGTATCAATATGCAAATATTTTTGTAGCGAAACGTACCGAAACGTACTGAAACGTACCGAAACGCACCGAAACGTACCGAAACGTAAGGATACATCCCGAAACTTACTGAGACGTACCAAACCGTACGAAAACGTAAAGCAATGTACAACAAAATACGTGACCTTACAGAAACGTGCGATAACATACGTAAACGTACGGAATAGTAAATATAATGGGTAACTTCATATCAAGTGTGACAGGTCAAAATTTTGAAATTGCTCAAAATTTTTTTACTTGTTCCAAATTAGCCCCAAAACACAACCCTAGAGTTTTAGAGCAAAATATTCAATCGTTCAAAAGTTAGAATTAATTGAAAATTTGAAAATTTTGAATTTTTTCATAAATCTTCAATTTTTATGATTTTTTAACTCAAAAACTTGAAACTTTTTCTATAGCACATTAAATGGGAAAAAGCTTCCAAATTGTAAGTAAAATTGCTCAGAATTTTTCCAGTTTGATGCCAATTATATTGTTAATTTTTACGTAAGAAAATACCATACAAAATATGCTTAAGGCGGTTGTGACGTGATTAATATCCCTTGACAAAGGCTAAAAATTTGATACAAATTGTTACTTTTAAAATGAGACCTTGATGAAAGTGGAATGCAAACTCAGAAATAAGTAACAGACGATTGAAATTGTATATATATATATATATATATATATATATATATATATATATATATATATATATATATATATATATATATATATATATATTCACATCTGGGACGCATTTTGAGGATTATATACGTCATATATACCGAATTTTGAGGATTTTGTAGGCATTTTGAGGAGTCTCCTCAAAAGTCCAAAGCACTCGAGAGGTATTTTGAGGATTTTTCAGCGGTTTCCACAATAGTGTGTTAATACATCGATTTCGGAAATTCCGTGATATTTTTCCGTAAAAGCGGGCGCCGCAGGCGTCGTGGTGTTAGTCAATAACCTTAGGGTCATTATTTCTTTAGTCACCCGCTTGTTTATTGGTTGTTTACAACAATGTTTATATTTGTGTCACCACTATTGTACAAATTCTTTATGAAATCCTCAAAATACCGTATATATATATATATATATATATATATATATATATATATATATATATATATATATATATATATATATATATATTCAATTGTCTGTTACTTATTTCTGAGTTTGCACTCCACTTTCATCAAGGTCTCGTTTTAAATGTAACATTTTGTATCAAATTTTTAGCCTCTGTCGAGGGATATTAATCACGTCACAACCGCCTTAAGCATATTTTGTATGGTATTTCCTTACGTATAAATTAACAATATAATTAGCATCGATCTGGAAAAATTCTGAGCAATTCTACTTACAATTTGTAAACTTTTTCCCATTTAATTAGCTATAGAAAAAGTTTCAAGTTTTTGAGTTAAAAAATCATGAAAATTGAAGATTTATGAAAAAATTCAAAATTTTCAAATTTTCAATTAATTCTAACTTTTGAACGATTGAATATTTTGCTCTAAAACTCTAGCGTTGTGTTTTGGGGCTAATTTGGATCTAGTAAAAAAATTTTGAGCAATTTCAAAATTTTGACCTGTCACACTTGACATGAAATTTCCCATATATATATTGTCACGGGGTGGATTTTCGGGCTAAGGCACGTTTCACCTGCATACCTTAGCGGTTCAATTCCATATTTCTCGATTCAACTCCCGGAGATGTAATAGCCAGATTATGCAACGGACTCTACAACGTCGTGCAATGTTCACCTAATCTGGTTACTTACCGTGCAACACGCAAGTCGAAGACTTGCCCTTTGTTTCTCATCAGTGACTCGAACTCTCCTCTCGTTCACTGGTCCGTGTGCCGGCTGCTCAGATGAAACGATACGTTTTCTCTTACGTAACGACCGCGGAGGCGGCGGGGAATGGGGAATGACTAGGTCGCGAAATAATAACTCGAGAGGTTAAATGTTAATAATAAAAGACTATTGTTTATTAAATAAAAGAAATTGTGGTGTGATAATGGATCAGAAATATAAAAGAAATGAATTCAGGTTTGCGTATTCCCTATCTAAACGGTGCGCCAGCACGTTACCTTTGACGTCAGCTGCCTCGGAGACTGACGTCACGCTTGTGGTAATTTACGCCGCGCACGTGAGGTATAACACGCCTCACGTGTGCAGTACTCTACGCGCGCGCTCACCGAGTAAAACGACGAAGTGTGAGAGCAGTCACGATCGCCGCCCGACGCACACACGTATAAGTGTGAGAGAGAGGGCAGACGGCGGGTTTACATGTGTGCGCACCTGTTGTGCGCACTCACCGGTTTTGAAAAAGCCGGTGGTTTGACCTCGCGTTTGACCTTGATAAAGTGCGAGCCCGATGCCTACACTCTCTCCTCGCACTTGCTCTCACCGCACGAGAACGCCTACTCGAAGCCGATGTCCAGGTACGATGAGCCTGGACAAGCGGTTACGTGGAGCTAATACGCGGCGCGGAAGAATGCGTGCACGCTTACCTTTTACCCAATTTAGCAACGGCTCAAGTAGTTGATCGGTCTCGGACGTGTCTGGTCTTACTTCCTGAGCAATATAAAAATCTTGATGCTGCGGTGGAGCGGACAGGAAAAGTGCTATTACTTCCTCCAGACACTAAGTAGTTTGAGTGCGGCAGGTGATACTAGCCTGTCGCACTTGAACTTTGCACTTTAACGCGCGAAAACCGCAGAAGTACTTCAATACACTATTTTTCTATATCACAAGCAAAACTCTCGTGATTCGCGCTCTGACACGGTACTTCTCTTCAAATGAACGAACAAGTCTTCTTTTAATAACGGGCGAAACAAGGTGGAGCGAAACGAAAAGCGGTTGCAGAATACCGTAGCGAACTATAAGATGGCCGTCGCCGCGGTCTGCTAGTCATCACGTCGATGCAGCTCAGATTCTGCATCGACGCGCCATCTCGCGTTCGCGCGCATGAGTTACTTCAACTACGGCTTATCCGCGACGTCGGTACGGCAGGCCGTGACAATATATATATTTTATACTACAAAAACTTTTGAAATAACAAATACATTTTCCAGCATATTTCAAGTTCTTATAATTTTCTTTACAGCACCGTATATTTACGTACATTGAAGTAAGTTTCCGAACGTTTTTGTACGCTTGGGTACGTTTCCGCATGTTTTGGTACGTTTCGGTGTACGTTTAGGCAAGAAATTTTTTGAGACAAAAAATAATTTTTTCATTATATGTAAGTTGCTGTAGGTTTCTGTACGAGGCTGTACCTGCGAGTACCCTGACATACATTTCCGTACGATTCGGTACGTTTAGGTACGATCCCGTACAAATGTCGACTCTTAATCAAAACGTACCGAAACCTACCAAATGGTGCGAGAATGTACAATAGTGTACTAGATTGTAACATAGTTTTACAATTATTATTTCCATTCGGGGTCTTGTGTTATTTAGAGTGTTTGTACTGAACATAATATGGTGTAGTCATCCGCGAATAAATAGCCTTTTACAGGGGTTGTGATATTTTCTGTGATGTTATTTATTGCAATGAGGAATAGTGTTACGCTTAGTACGGATCCTTGTGGTACACCGTTTTCTAATTTGAGTTTTTCTGACAGGGTATTGTTTGGTTTTACGCGTATGAATCGTTCCTTTAAAAAATTTTTTACAAAGTTAGTTAAATTTCCTTCTATTATTATTTGTTCTAGTATTTTTACAACTCTGTCTCGCCAGACCATGTCGTAAACTTTTTCTAGGTCCATGGAAATAGCTATGATATGTTGCTTTTTAGATAGGGTCTCTAGAATTTCAGTTTGAAGTGTGGCCAGATGATCTAGCGTGGAGCGATTTTTTCTGAATCCACTTTGTGGTGGGGTAAAAAATTTTATTTTTTTCTAAATAGTCTTTGAGTCTGTTGTTTATGACTTTTTCAAAAATTGTACACATATTACAAGTGAGGGATGTTGGTCTATAGTTTTTTGCTTTTGTTTTGTCCTTGCCCGGTTTAGGAATTGGAATCACTGTGGCTTCTTTCCAGATATTTGGGAAAACATTATTTGTCCAGATTTCATTGTAGATTTTTACCATGAATTCAATTCCATTTTGTGGTAATTTTTTTTGGAGGATGTTTGGTACTTCGTCTGGGCCTGGACTTGAGTTTTTGCATTTTTTAAGTACTTCTCTTACTTCCTTGTAATCAATATTTGTGTTTAGTATCGAGCTTTCTTGTAATGGCTTATATTTAATTTTTATGTTTTTGTTTTTTTATTTTTTAAGAACTTTTTATTGTAGATGTCATCATTTGAATTTTGAGTAAATGCTTGGGCTAGTTCGTCTGCTATTTTTTCTGGTTTTGAGATTATTTCGTTTTTGTCGTCTATGAGAGTTGTGATTTTTGTACTTGTCTTTCTTTCCTGCTATTATTTGTATTTATTTGTTTATGATACTAAAAGGAGTGTTTGCAGTTAGTGTTGATGTAGTTACAATCCAATAGTTTTGTTTAGCTTCTTTAAAGGTTCTTCTACATATTGCACGGTATTTGTTATGTTGTATCTTGTTTTTATGAGTTTTGTGCGTGCGTGCGTGCGCGCGCGTGCATGTGTGTGGGTGTGTGTATGTGTGTGTGTGTGTGTGTGTGTGTGTGTGTGTGTGTGTGTGTGTGTGTGTGTGTGTGTGTGTGTGTGTGTGTGTGTGTGTGTGTGTGTGTGTGTGTGTGTGTGTGTGTGTGTGTGTGTGTGTGTGTGTGTGTGTGTGTGTGTGTGTGTGTGTTTCTTGTAAAAGCGTGTTTAGATTCTCTGAGGATTTTTGCGCATTGTTCATTCCATCATGGTACTTGTTTCTTTGGTTTGATTTGTTTTTTAGAGGACATGCTGCTGTTCTAGCTTCTTCTATGATTTGAGTAAAAGTTAGTATTATTTCGTCGATGTTATCTTGGTTTTCATTGTTGGGTTGGGTTTCTAGAGATTTGATTTTTTTTCTATTTCTTGTTGATATATTTCCCAGCCTGCTTTATAATAGTTGAATTGGGGGACCCTTGGTGGGTTTGGCGTTTCGTCACCTTCTATCGTAAGAATGATCGGGTAATGATCGCTGTCTTAGAGATCATCCGATACTTGCCACTCTATTATATCAGCGATATTTGTAGAGCTAATGGAGAGGTCTATTGCACTTTCAGTTGCGTTTGCTGAGTTGAAGTGTGTATTTTTGCATAAATTTAGTAATGCTAAGTTTGGATCTTCCAAGAATTCTTCCGTTACTTTGCCTCTTGAGTCGCTTTTATATGTGCCCCACAGGGTATTATGACTATTTCTATCTCTTGCTAATAATTTATTTTTCTTGAGGAGTATCTCTTTCGATTTTTTTATAATCTTGGTGAATCGTGTTTTCTAGTTATTGTCGGAGAGGTAGGTGTGTAGATGCCTCATCATATCTGCTATATCTTGTGGAGTATTAGAGTATTCAAGAGCGGTTTCGTATATGTTTGAATTGGAGCGGGTTTTATCCAGGAAACTTTTAAATGTTAGATAGTTTAGTGGGTATATTGATTCTGGGTCAATTAATCTGAATTTAAGTGGTTCTAGCATGTCGTCTATATCTGTTAGGTTGTGTTCTTCTGAATTTGCTTTTTTAATTTTCTTTTTCTGGGTAGTTTTTGTTTTTGGGTTTGCATTTTTATTGTATTTTTGCGAGGATAGAGAGTTTAGGCTTGTATTGGGGCGGGATAGTTTTTCATTTACGGCGGTTGAGGTTGTGATAGTTGATAGCGTTCTTTTTTGCCCGGTTATCATACTTAGTATTAGAGGTTTTCAGGCGAAAATAATAACTGCAAATAACTGCAAATAACTGTTAAAAGCTGCAAATAACTGTTAATAACTGCAAATAACTGCTAATAACTGAAATAAACAGTTAGGTTTGAGACATATTCAGTTTTTTTTCAGTTATTAGTAGTTGTTAACAGTTATTTGCAGTTATTTGCAGTTATTAGCAGTTATTTGCAGTTTCATTAAATATTATCTGTAGAAATAAAGGTGCTATCAACAGTTAATAACAGTTATAAACAATTATAAATAATTATAAGCAGTTATTAGCAGTTATTTGCAGTGATTTGCAGTTATTAGCAGTTTTGTTAATAATAAATAAAGTTATTATTAGAGCGAAAAAATGAACTGTTTATAACTTGTAACAGGCGCCGAGATGAGGTAAGGGAATCACATATACTGCGTCGCGAGATCTGAATCTCGCTTTCTCGAATTCAGCGGGCGGAGCTGAAGGTAATGGTAGACGCCATCCTGAGCAAGCTTCCACCAGGCTTAAGATGCGAAAAGGGTGTGGAATATGAGATCACTCTGCGGGACACTCGACCAATCAAGGAGAAGCACTATCCAGTCTCGGATAAGGTGCAAGAAGAGATGCACCGCCAAGTAAAGGAGTTGCTCGAAAAAGGCGTGATCGATCCCTCTCGAAGCAGGTTGGCTCGTTGGACATTGGAGCTGCAAGGCCACAAGTTCACCGTTGAACACCGCAAAGGAGGCTTGAACCATGTGGCAGACGCCCTCTCTCGTATGTACGAGGATGAGGACGGGCTAGAAGTGGCTGCGGTGTCGTGGTTCACCGACACCGAGGAAACGTGGTATCAGGAGTGGTGCGCCAAGGTCAAAGAGCAGCCCAATGACTACCCTACCTACAAACTCGTAGCAGGCAGTCTCTATCGGTACCGCCCCAACTCAGAGGTAGACTCAATCCTCGGCGACGATGACGATGCCTGGAAACTGGTGGTGCTAGAAGAGCATCGTTGCGAGGTGTTGCAGGAATGCCACGACGACGCCACCATTGGACATCTCGGCAGAGAGAAGGCGTTCGCCAGAGTCGCGCTGCGCTACCACTGGCCGCGCTACTATGCGGAAACGCAGGATTACGTCCGAAACTGCGAGACGTGCCAGCGCTTCAAGGTGGAACAAAGGGCTCCAGCCGGCCTCATGGGGCACCGAGTAATCGACAGACCCTGGCAGGTCGTGACTGGAGACATCACCGGACCGTTGCCACGAAGCTCCAAAGGCTGCGAGTACATCCTGGTGTTCCAAGACCTTTTCACCAGGTTGGTAGATGCATCTCCCATACGTAAGGCCAACGCCAAGACGGTAATAGCGGAACTAAGTCAGAAGATCTTTCTTCGATTCGGTTGCCCAGAAGTTTTCCTGTCTGACAACGGCACAGAGTTTAAGAACCATGCCGTGGAAGACTTCCAGCGGAAACGCGGTGTGCATCACATCCGCACTCCTCCCTATCACCTTCAGGCTAATCCGGTAGAACGAGCCAACCGTACCCTAAAGACGATGGTTGCTTCCTACCTTAAGGAGCGGTATAGTACATGGGACGAGAAGATTCCGGAACTTTTCCTCGCCATGAATACGGCTGAGCAAAGTTCTACTGGGATGAGCGCGGCTCTAATGCTCTATGGGAGACAGCCAGAACCCCTTGGCACGCAATGAAGGATGCAAGAGGTAGCGGCAGACAACCCGGCTCAAAAAGAAAGTTTGGCTCGCTAGAAGGAGTGAATAGAGGCCTTCCAGAGTTACACGCGCGCGCGGCTCAAGAACGCCAAGCAGGCTATTATGGCGCCGGCAGGCGCGAGCCAACTTTCAAACCAGGTGACAGAGTGTGGAAGCGCAGACATCCCCTATCCTCGGCCGCCAAGGCATTGCGGCGAAGCTAGCGCCGAAGTTCGAAGGTCCGTATTGGATTACGGATGCCCTTGGATCTAACACCTACAGATTGGTAGGTGACGGCGGTGTGGTAGAAGAGGTGGTGGCTGCGGAACAGCTGAAAAGCTACCACTCTGCTCCGCTAGAACCCGAGGATCCGGAAGGGACGGTCGACGCGGTGGCCGCGCTAATGAGCGGGACCCCCGGCGACGCCCTTACGGACGAAACGTTTCCGAGGGGACTCGGGAGGCCCCCGGATACTCGAGCAGTGGTAGTAAACCCACTCGAGCAGATCCCGGTGTCACCGCCCGCCACACCTCCTCCACGGAGGGGACGCGGAAGACCCGCGGAAGCCCGAGCAGTCGTAGTAGACCCACTCAGACCGAATCCGGTGGTCCCATCCGCCCCATCCCAACCACAGCGAGGACGCGGGCGCCATCGGAAAGCCACCTGACCCAAGAGGAAATAAATGTATTCGGTGGGTCCAATAAAGAACCTCACCCTACCTCACCTAAATAGTCGTCCGTGTTTTATTTTTACCGTCAGAGTACGCCAAATCTGGGTGGGGGGTGTAACGGGCGCCGAGATGAGGTAAGGGAATCACGTATACTGCGTCGCGAGATCCGAATCTCACGCGCTTGCACGTATAGTGATCGACAGAGCGCCACGCGGAACAAGCCAGCAGCAGATGGAGAAGAAGACGAAGCCGTCGCGCCGCCTCGAATGTGAGCGCGCGGCCATGTTTTTGACCGCCATGACACGCAACAAGTCGTCGTTCGTGACCTCCGCGCATCGTGAGAGTTTTTGGTGTGTGTGCCGCGCTTCCGCGACTGCAACCGAGGACCACCGCACCGCCACCAGCGAGAGTGGCCGAGCGAGAGACAGCGAGAGGAAGAATGACAAAGAGACAGCGACAGCATAGGCCGAGGACAGCGAGGCACCAATAGCAGCGAGAGCGAGAGAGATAACGGTCGATCGCGATAGGGTCTGCGATGGCTGGCCAGCCGAGAGTAAGTCGCGCTTGATGTATGCGTTTTTATTGTCGCGGAGTAATCTGTTGCCGACGCGCATTGGCGGCCACGAGCGTGCGTGCAAATTAGAGTCTCGGCCTGCGCGTTTGATTGTTGATTATTGTTCGGGTTCGAGCCTCTTAGCGCGATCAACTGGGTGGAATAAACCCCTTTCATTTTGGATTATTATTGTATCCGTCGCTTAGGTTTTTGTTACTTATTTGTGGGAATTATTTTGCTACATGACCGACTTCTTGACATATAAAGCAGGTCGTGGATTCTGCTGATGCAAAGATTCGGGAGCTTTTCCCTTCGTATGTGACAGGAAATGATTCGTGAATTTTATCTAGATATTCTGGGCGTATGTATACTTGTCGTCTAAAACTAACTATGTGGGCACATCCTGGAATTGATACTCCTACTTTTATAAAAGATATTTTTGATTCGATTTTAATTTGTAAATTTGTTAATGTATTTTCTAGTACTGTATGTGGAATAGAGGGTTTTACGTTAGATAATATGATGCGTTTAGCGCGAGATATTAATGGTCGAAAGGTTAAACTTCTTTCTCCTATCTTGATAGTTTTTTTGTTATCTACAAATTCATCTGCTATTTTTTTTTTGTGGCAAGGTATATGCAAATTCTATTATCTGATATTCTAGAGATCGCTTTGATGTTTTCTTTGTGTATCAATTTTAATATTTCACTTACATAGTCATCTAGTGTAGATCCATCGAGCGAGTCTACTATAACGGCTTGGTCGTCTTTTGGAAAACTATCGATTTCGATAACACTGGCATAACTTTTTCCTTATTGCATATTGTCTGGTTTTTGTTCATCGGTTGGAATGGATCGGTTCTGTGTTTGTTTCTCCATATTTTATCAGTGCACTAGATATGCACCGATAAGTATGGTACGTATGTGCCAGAGCGAGTCCGGCCCATTTTGATTGACCACTCGTGATTCTGTGTTTACTCACAACTCGTCTTGCTTCTACGACTGCTCGATCAAGACTGAAATATATAATTTATCATGGTGTAAAAAGAGAATTATCCTTATAAAATTTTGCTGTAAAATAAATTTATTTACAACAGTTATTCACTATAAATTGTTAAACATGAAAGCATCTTTAAATATAATCCTGTGTTGAAATTTCCATTCCACATTTTGGGGCTCAGTGCTAGTCTGTTTTCAAACCTATAAAATAAACAAAGTTGTGATATAAACTCATGAATTTTGATATAGCATATTAATAGCTTCCCTATTTAAAATTTTTATTTATGTATTTATTATATTTTTACATAAAAGAAGTATTAAAATGTTGTGCAAAATTAAAATATTCAACAAATATTTGATGCAATATCATAATTTTAGTTTAAAGTATAACTTTAAAGTTTATTATTATATTTTGAATTATGATTAACTGATATATTATAAGCGAATAACATAATTGAACTGTATATAATCCCTTATTAAAGAAATATGTTAAAAGAATAAAAACTTACAATTCAATGCATGCCTTAGATACATGTTTCTGTCAATTGTATTTTGGATTAATCCTTGTGTGCATTTGGCTAACAGTTCTGGAGCTGAAAAGCGATCATACAATGGTTGAATCTCCCTCACAATATTTTTGTTTAACTTATAATAACTTACTGTTCATTGTGATATGGTCAGGAGCTTATCACTCCTTTGATACAGCTCTGTTATAAAAGCACCAAGAATTTCTACCTCAAAATCTCAAATCTGAACATTTTCAGATTATTTTGTTTCTACACTTCATAATTAAGAAATAAAATTTTTTGATTTTTTTAACATAATATTTCAATAACTCATTTACTATTCTAATTGTTAAATAATACAAACACTATTATCTGCAGGACTGTTCTAGTATTTAGGCTCATTGTCTGTTGAACTGCAGTAATCTATTGTGACTTGAATGGCTCTCTGCATTTTGCTTCCTCCTAGAGGAAGCTTTGTGATAGTAAAAAAAAGTTTTGGCGAAAATGTGTTAGGAATGTCGTTTAGCACATTTGGAATCGAAATACACTATTTTTAGAAAATGTCTGTATGGATGTGCGTGTGCGTGTGCGGGTACGTGCGTGCGTGCATACGTGCGTACATGCGTGCGTGCATGCGTGCATGCGTGCGTGTGTGCGTGCGTGCGTGCATGCGTGCGTGAGTCCGTCCGTCCGTCCGTCCGACCGCATGGAAATAATAAATGTATGAAACCGTAGGAACACGTATAAAAACGTATAAAAATGTACCTTTCTATTGGTTTTTGGACATATTTTATACGGTTTTATACATTTTTATATATTTTTATACAGTTTAATACATTTTCACACATTTTCTTACACTTCAGAAATTCTTCCATGTCCAGTTTGTAAAAGGTTAATGTAATAAAAAACAGGAAACCGTATAAAAATGTAAATTTCTGTACATTTCCGTAGATTTTTTCAAATTTATTACATTTTTTTACGGTTTTATACATTTTTATACAGCTTAATACATTTTCATAAAAAATAAAAAAAAAAATAGAAAAATAAATAAATAAATTATGTTTTTATGTTTATAAAAGATAATTACGTTTTTCCGTTTTTTACGATTTATAAATTCTATAAAACGTAAAATACCATATGAAATTGTATAAAATCGTTGCAAATCGTAGAAAACTATTAAAATGTTAAAAACCGTATGAAACCGTATTAAAACGTATCAAAACGTATTAAAACGTCTACATTTGTTCAAAAACCAATGTTTAGATCCGGTTTTACACGTTTTTATACAGTTCTGTACGGTTTTATACGGTTTCATACATTTCTTTTTTTCCATACGAGCGTATACGCGGATATCTCATGATCTACTCGACCGAGTATAACCAGAGAGGTATCATTTTTTTGCATTTTGCTTTCACAGTTGGGGTCAATAGTTTATTTTTGTCAATTTCGATTTTCTTCTTTTTATAGCTGTTTTATACGAAACTTTGTATATCTTTGTATCGTGAGATTCACACCTCACAAGAGGCACCACTGTTTTGTTCGAAACCCCGCCAACGCGGTGGAATTCCGTGATTCAAGGAAAGAGATGGAAAGGTTTAATGAAAAAAAGGAAAACATTTAAGGGAGTGAAATAAAATGTATTTGTACCTGAATAATGAAAGAGGTACGAATTATCGAATGAGTATGGGCGTGTATGCGTGAGTGAGAATGTCTAAGACAGAGGGTCTTTACGTAAAGTGAAGCCACTCTCCGGGTCATCGTCGTGACGGCCCGAATGCAGCGATAAGCCGTTATGAACGCCGACGCTGGGCCGTGTTCGACTGGACCGTTAGACGGCAGTAATGCCCTACTGAAAAATCTCACGCCAAAATCTCATCTGAAATTCTGGTCCGCGAGCTGCTAAAATCCCTTTAATGATAAAAAATCAGTTTCTGAGAATTACGAGTCGCCTATTAGATTACGCCCCCCCCCCCCCCAGATAAGTTCAAAAATCTATGTTTTGCAGCGATTTAGTCTTTTTTTACATTTTTAGAAATTTTACACATGAGATCTCACGTGAGGAATTTGAAACATGAGATTCCACGTGAGATCTCATGTGAGGTCTCATGTGTAAAATTTCTAAAAATGTAAAAAATGATTAAAACGCTTCAAAACGTAGATTTTTGAACTTATCTGGGGGTTGGCGTAACCTAATAGGCGGTTCCTAATTGACAGAAACTGATTTTTTATACAGAAAAGAATATAGAGTTATATGTAGAGTTTTTAAAACCGGACTCTCTTCAATTGCGCAATCCAGTTCGAAAATTCGTTCGTCAAGGTTGTCGAGAGCGTGATGATGATTAGACGTCCATTGACGAACGTGGAATCCTCCGCGGCGAAAAAGTTCTATTACCTCGTTGCGGATCGTTAAAATCTCATCCAATGTGTTTGCCCCTGTTAATAAATTGTCGACGTAGAAGTCTCTCTTGAGAATTTTCGAAGCGCGAGTGAAGTTGTCCCTCTCGTCATTCGCGAGATGATGAACTGTTCGAATTGCGAGAAATGAAGCCGAAGAGACTCCAAAGATTACAGTATTGAGCTCGAAGACTCTTATTTTACCGGCGGAGTACCAAAAAACGCGCTGGAAACGGCGATCGTCGGGGTGTAAAGTTATCTGCCTGTACATTTTGGCAATGTCAGTACTCAAAACATAGACATTTGCGCGAAAGCGCAACAAATGTCCAAAGAGTTTGTCCTGTATATTGGGACTGACCATTAATCCGCTATTTAACGAAAGGCCGTTACTGGATTTGGCAGAAGCGTCGGAAACTACGCGCACCTTGGTAGTCGAACTGGTGGACTTAATCACGACGTGATGTGGCATATAATAGCCGCTCACGGATTCAGAGGTTACAAGAGTCATGTGGCCGAGATCCATATATTCCTGCATCACCTTATCTTATTCAAGTTTAAGCGTCGGATTAGCGTTCAGTCTACGATGTAAAGAATGAAGACGGCACAAAGCTTGAGCTCGCGAGTCACGCGAGTTACCGAGACCAAAGTTCTGAACACGAAAAGGTAGCCGCACGACATATCGACCTGTTGTGTCGCGTCTAGTATGCTTGATATAGTGAGATTCGCATAAAGCTTCCTCTGTTGATTTGATTGAGTTAGAAGTTTTGTCCTCAACGATCCAAAACTTGGCCAGCTGTTTAGACAATTCCGCCAAGTTGCATGAAACCGCGATTTTCCGTCCGTCCCCGCTAGCGCCGCCGGCGATCACCCAGCCGACCAGAATTTTTTGCATATAGAGATCGCAGTTGTTGAGTGACATGTTAATTTGACCGATCGAGAGAAGTGCCAGCGTGGCACCGGAACCGATCAGAAGGTCGACGGGACGAGGTATGTGAAATTCGGGGTCGGCTAGTTTTAAGTTGTTCGGAATTTTAATCAATTCGCGGGGAAATACTTGGTCTCGAACCAGACCAGCGATTTTTGGCACTGTTAAGAAAGTCAGATTTTTTTGAAAATCACTATTCATAGAACGAACGTGTAAATTAACGCTATTATTGGAGATAGTGCGCATCTCATTGATGGCGCCTATTGGAATCGAGCAAGCCCGCATAGGGAGTCCAAGTTTCCACGCGAAACTCTCGGTGACAAAGTGCGCGGTTGCACATGTGTCAAGAAGAGCGCGAGCTTTGACGAAAACCCCGCCTGCGTTTCGCACGCGCACGATGGCGCTCATCATGAGTTGAGAGTCATGTACGCGCGATGTCATGTTTAACGCATTCACAGCTAGTTAAATTGAGGATTTGGCGTTTGTCGAATTGCCCTTGGTTGGATTGGATTTGGGAGGCTGCGCGAGCCGGGTACTTGGTACCGAAATAGTGCAAGAGTGTGTGATGGAATTGGTTGCATCGTTTGCAGAGCGAGGAATTGCAATGACCTTGATGCGAACGGAGTCAATTCCGGCATAAATGCTTCGTCTTCACAGCATCTCATCGCTGGTTCACTGTGAGCCTTTCGAAAGCTGGACATTTGTAGATGAAGTGAGCTTCTTGCCAGTATGCACACGAGGCAGACGCAGTTGTGATCAATGCGCGTGCCCCCGTATTTGTTTTACGTACCTTTGAGGCTTGAACTTCGTGCTCGTCGCGACGTTTGATAATCGATCCGTCCTTGTCGCGGGCCGCATCCTGTTCAAGCATACATAGCCTGAAAGCGGTCTCATTGATGAACTTGCAAAATTCATCAAGAGTAGGGAGGTTGTCAAGGCTGTGGGATTCTTCCCATTTTAGCCGAACGCCTGTAGGAAGGGCTCTTTCGAGTAGTCGGACGATCAACCCGTCGTCGGGTATAACCCCTAAGGAGCTGAGCGTGTTTAAACGCTGACGAACATCGTCGATGATGCGAGATAGTTCGTCCGAAGTTGTCTTGGTTATAGGCGCAATATCTCTGATCGACTCATAATGTTTTGCATATACGCTTCTTCTCATATGATTCGACGAGTAGACCCCACGCGTTTTTATAGTTCTTCGCACTAGCATCATAGCATGAGATTTTATTCAAGGCCGCGCCTAGCAAGGAATTTCTGAGATATAGAAACGCCATTGATTTTGGACTGTAAATTTCAGCACCAAGAATCATATCGATGTGCCTGGCAAGGTAGAAGTCAGGATCAGCTAATGGAAGATGATCAAAATGAATGCACTTTTCACATCGCATATCAATAGGTGGCAGCACCAAATTTATGTTTCTGAGCTCCAGAGCCGATACTCTGGCAGTCGAGTCGTGGTCAGAATGAAGGAAGTGCATTTGGTAGCAGTTTGTTTGCCTCCAACTCCGATGATGGCAGCGTTCGCATTTCGTAAGGAGAGTCCTGCTCTTTGCACCCAGCTTAGATCGACAATGCTGCTTTCTGATGACGCGTCTAATAGCGCTCGCGCAGGGAACGTCCGACCGGGAGAAACTTCCACGGGCACCAGAGCCGTGGGTAGCAGCGCTGGTCATGGGGCGGCAGCAATCCTAGTCTGATCGTTAGCAGAGGCATCCTGGATGCCGAATCGTGTCCTCTTCCTCGGTCGATGATTGTCCGAGTCGGGTGCACTTCTCTTCATAGTGAACGACAGGTGGAGAATGGTGTGGTGACGTCGACCGCACTCACGACAAGATTTGCGGGAGGAGCGCTGTGCTTGGCGATGACCCGACTGAAGGCAGTTAAAGCAGTATCGGAGTCGTCGAACAGCTGCGTTGATCTCAGTGCTGGGTCAGGTGCATCGGTGCAGCGCATGATCATCCTCACAGACTGGGCATTTTCTGCGACTGCTGGTGGCGGCACTACGGATGGTCCTTTTGGGTGAATTTCCTGATGAGGGCAGGCCCTCTGTTGCCACTCATGTTCGTTGCAGTCTGTAGCGCTCTGATACGACTATTTATAAAGGAATTGAGAGACTCAAAAGTCGGAACGTCTTCAGTATGACCAATGCTCTTCTCCCAATCTCCCTTTGTAACCGGACCCAATCCATTGATTGTAAAAAACACTGCCCATGTTTCCCAATTGTCTACTGGCATATTGAGGGAATGCAATGATTCCTGGGACTTGGTTACTCTATCACGGAGAGATCGAAGTCCCTCTGCGCTCTCCATTTTTAGAGCGGCAGTTCGAGCAAGAGTTGCCATGTGATGAAAGAGCAATAATCGCTTGTGCTCAAATCGCTCAACAAGCAGCTTCCAAGCAACTGGGTAATTTGCTGCAGTTGGTGCCAAGCCTTCCAACGCTGATTTGGCTTCACCTTGCACGGATGAGAACATGTAGTGAAGTTTCTGGACGTCTGTTAATGATGGGTGCACGTGAATCATCGATCTGAACATATTGCGAAACGATTCCCACTCGCGTATCAGGCCCGGGAAGGGGGGCAGATTGATATTTGGAAGCTGAAGAGGTACAGGCATCGCTGCTTCTCGGCTCGAAGCGGGATCCGCAGCTCTAGGGAACGCAGCCAGGGCCCTTGTTCATCGTAAAGGAAGCTTAGTGAACTTGTAGGCGAACTCGATGTCTCCATAAAGGTTTTCCGTAAAGTACTCGTTTTGGGACAAGGTTGCATCTGCATACAAAGTTTCATGAGCAGACTGGAAACGCCGCCAATAATCTTTCAAAGGGTCGACACGACCTCGGAGAAATCCCTGAGAGAACTGGGCTCGCCCCTCCTTCAGGGTATTCGCCTTGAAGTTGGAGATCCATGATCCCAAGGTGCGCTATTGCTCAATTCCAGTCATTCTTGTAGCAGAAGTCTCTACGGGAGTGAGTACTCACATGAGCACTGTGATGAGCGTCGTGTACGTCACACTTTAACGGTGATGTGTCGCAGCAGCAGCCTTAAACTATACCCTTATACACGCGACCTTGTCTGAGACGTGCCGCAGCAGCATTCTCTCATAGGTGAACGCCAAGCGTGCAGCAGCGGAAGCCGTCAGTTGATCTGATGATGCGTGCCGAAGCACCGGCGTGAACAGCAACTCTCGTGAACCTTCGTACACGTAGCCTTGTCCGAGACGTGCTGCAGCAGCAGTCTCTGTGAACCAAAATCAATGGCGCTGTGTCAGCAGCTCAAGGACGGGGTCCCCTCAAGGCTCTTCGCCGATACAGTAACACAAGCATCTTACCGTGTGAGCATCAAGTGCGCAGTAACAGAAGCCTCCAGTTGAGCTGACGATGCATGCCGAAGCAGCGGCGTGAACAGCAACTCTCATGTACCAGTGCGCGTAATGTTGAAGAATCCAATGACGTTCCTTTCCGAAGCCGAAGTTCGCGTCGATGCCCTCGTGTCCTGTCAGATCTTTCAACAGTTTATCACTCGCGAGCTCTCATCTCTCAAGCTCATCCGGCTCGAAGGACCAATGTTTTGTTCAATGCGAAGGATGAGGTCGGGAAGGGATGAGAGCTAAAGATTCGATTATCGGTATGAAGAAAAAAGCAGTAACTGCACTTTATTAACATTACAATTTGTCTTATGAGAAACACGATTATGCTCGGTCAACGGCCAAGCGGAAACTGGTCACTCGCTCTGCTCACGGTACATGGAGTCCCGCCGAAAACAGCGCTAACGCCACCTGCTCATCCAAGCTGGAGGCTACCGCGAGAGCGCGAGGATCGCGGGCTTTCAGACCCTTTCGCACCAAGAAAGGCAAGATGGCCGACCTCCATGCGCAGTAGAGTGACGCGATTGAATTTCGTCATAACAGAGATATAGGAGCTTAGTCAGGCTGTCGATGTCGATACGTTTGTCTGCCATCGACAGAAACGTGTTTTTATAAGAGATCCAGTTATTACGGTCCCCATTGAACTTGGGGAGTTCGGCTATTGGAAGCTTCAGACGTCGTTGACGCTCGATGAACGTAGAGTTTCCCATAGGTTGATCCGATACTGTATCGTTTGAAGTAGCTACTCCTTCACCCGGCATGGTTTCGATTCGCTCTGCGACGTCGTAAAACCCGTCTCGAATTTCTGTCATCTGCCCCAAACCCTCATTCTCGGCATCGAGCAATGCCAATTCGTCATGGAATTCTTCATAATTGTTGAATAACTCTGTGACGCGCTTGAGACGTAACTTCGCATTGGTTTTAACAAGTTTTTTCTGTGAAACGGCATTTAAAAGGGCCGTTATTTGCCTTAAGGGTAGCGCGCTTTTGCGCGATGAATGCGATGCGAGTTGCCATGTCTGTGTGATAGACTCAAAGTGGCATGATAACGATGTCTAGTTCAACCAAACGAATGCGCGGGTGAGTCTAAATGCGCTGAAAGGATATGCGGGAAACCGTGTGACCTTGTTGACGCGCGCGCCGAATCAAAACATGGCAAGGAAATACGATAGAATGATGGCGCGCCGAGTATTAGCTTCGAAGTCTCTCGATTCTAGGAATGCATGCAACGGTCGCCGCGCTCGACCATACTGATACCAAGAAAATTTAACAGCCTTTGTGTGGCTCAATGGTTTATGGATGAGGCAAGAAAACGTGGGAAATGTCATATGCACGTCCCTAATACGGAAATGATCGCCTTGTGATCGTTGTGATATTCAAGATGATGAGCAAAAAGCAAATCAAAATGCAAGGTACTTATCTTCGTTCTGGCTCGGCGACTGCGGCTGTAGACAGCAATTGGGAAGGTGGTATCCAAGTGGGAAGCGACGCGTTCATCCTCTCGTCTCCGGCTGGATGCACGCTGACGATTGCTCGTTTACACCTTGTCACCGATGTCTTTGTATCGTGAGATTCACACCTCACAGGAGACACCACTGTCTTGTTCGAAACCCCGCCAACACGGTGGAATTCCGTGATTCAAGGAAAGAGATGGGAAGGTTTAATGAAAAAAAAGGAAAACAACATTTAAGGGAATGAAACAAAATGTATTTGTACGTGAATAATGAAAGAGGTACGAATTATCGAATGAGTATGGGCGCGTATGCGTGAGTGAGAGTGTCTAAGTCAGAGGGTCTTTACGTAAAGTGAAGCCGCTCTCCGGGTAACCGTCGTGACCGCGCGAATGCGGCGATATGCCGTTATGAACGCCGACGCTGGGCCGTGTTCGACTTGACCGTTAGACGGCAGTAATGATATTTTCTTTGTTGGGGCCAAGCATAGGGTATGCAAAGGAGAAAGGGAGCGTATATCACGACCACGACGCGAGATTAAACCAAAAAGGAATGCAAGGAAAGACAAAAACTTATCGTGAGCGTCAATCGCGCCCTACTCGTTCGGCTGTCCCCGGAGTACTGACCGCGTGCACAAATACGTCGCGGCGCGAATCACCCCCCCCCCCTTCCCCACTACGAGTCAAAAGGGCGCGAACCAATCAACACGTACGAGACTTATTAATCGCAACGCGGTAGGCCTTAGGATTCGACGAAAAAATAGCCATTTTTCAATTTTGAAAATTTTTATTTTCCTATTTTTAAATATTTAGAACTAATATTCTTAATATATTATAAATGCACTTTATGCAGGATAAAATTCTCTACATTAAAAAAAATGTCGATAGCTATATTCTGTCATAAGTTATTGATAAAAAGGTGAATTTTTGAAAATAGGTTATATTTCGAAATTGAAAAAAGATATTGTGTTTTGTAGACTGTGATTTAAGTAGAATGGAATCGTGAAGCAGGTTCGAAAGAGTGATAGGCGTTTCGTCTGGAGAAAGAATTGAAGTTTATTCATGGTCCGTTGTGCCTTTGGGCGTACAGATGCTGCTGTCTCTCAGCCGTCGCGCGTGGAACTGACGCCGGCTGGCGTTGCGATGTGTTTCGAGGTCGTCAAGTTCGAGCTCGAGCCGATGTTGCGTGCCTTGGTAATTGGAGGGGTGAAGAGAGGGCCGCGTGGAGAGCGCTGACTGGCTGCGCGCCTGCTCGAGCCGAACATCGCCTTATAAGGAGCGATGACATCCGCGTCACGAATGGCCGAGGCGTTGGATCGCCAACATTCCGCCCACCTTCGCCAGGCTGGCGGACGGGCCTCAATTGTCAGGATGGAGGTGTACGACCTTGGCAATGGGGCGACGGAGGGTCGTGGTGGCCGAAGATCGACGACGTGAGTGATGCCATCACTCCCTGGATGGATGGCGTGGCTGGAGGCGTGAACTCGTTGCGTACGAACGCGAGATCGCCCACTGCTACTGGATGCTGCTGTTGTCTCCACTTATTTCGTGCCTGCCGTGAAGTCCGATATTCTGAAGACCACCTCGTACAAAAATGTTGAGTCAGCTGGCTGATCAAAAGCCAGCGCTTTTATGGTGGTATATTGACACTTGTGACATCCCCTTCAGGTACTAAAAAAGACGAACGCTGTATAAGGAAATGTGATGGTGATAAAAATTGTAGATCAGTAGGATCGTTCGTGAGAGCAGTCAGCGGCCTCGACTTAAGGCATGCTTCCATTCTGCACATAAGAGTCGCAAGCTCCGAAAAAGTGAGAACTTGATCTCCAATGATGCGGTACAAATGATGCTTAGCCGATTTAACTGCAGTTTTCCAAATGCCACCAGAATGAGGTGCACTGAGAGGATTGAAGTACCACGACGTAACTTCTGGAGCGAGAGACTTGATAATTGAAGACAAAAATGAAGAAGAAGCGTCAACCATTTGTCTCAGTTGAGCGTCAGCACCAACAAAATTTGTACCTTGATCAGAGTATAACTCTCTACAATGACCTCTACGAGCGGTGAATCGATGAAACGCTGTAATAAAGGCTTCACTGGAATAATCCTCCACTACTTCTATGTGGACGGCTCTAGTAGCTATGCAGATGAATATAGCAATATACCCCTTCATTGTGCCTTTACCTCTAGTTTTTGTAAGTCGAACGTTGATAGGACCAGTGTAATCAACATCAGGCCGCTCAAAGGGCAATGAAGGGCGCACGCGTGACTTGAGTAGCTCGCCCATTAATTGAGTAGGCACTCGAGCAGCATAACGAGAGCAAGTAGTACATGCTCTTATAATCTTCTTGACTTCAGCTCGACCTTTCACTATCTAATACTGACGTCTGAGAGTGGCAAGCGTTAATTGAGTGCCACCATGAAGAGTGCGATGATGAGCATCTCTAATTAACATCGTTGTAAAGTGACAATCAGCAGGTAAAATAAGTGGATGCTTAGCATCTTCTTAGAGAAGAGAGTGAGAAAGTAGACCGCCCACCCTGAGCAAATGATTTTGTATCATGCGATTTAACGGCAAAAGAGTACTTTTCGTTGAAAGTTTACTTTTTCGCTGTAACTGTTAGAGTTCAAATTTAAAATACGCTGTTTGAACTAGATAGATCAGACAAAGTCTGGTGTTCTCAATCTCACTAGCACTTATTTCCTCCGAAGTCGGAGTGTGATGGCATAGTAGGGATTAATTAGAGAGAAAGTTGAATCAAAATGAGATGGTATAGAAAAACAAGCTATCTTAGAAGAAACAGCAGCTGTCTTTTCGCCTATATCTTGAATGTGCGTGTGACTGATTCTACAATCTAGTGAGAGCAAGTTACATAAAACTTGTGTAACAAGTGAGATTTGAGATCTGGGGTATCGACCCCGGATCGAAGCGCAGGAACTTGAATATTGGTTCCGTTAGGACCGAGGGCGTTAACCCTCGCGGTAGCTAAAAGTACTCTAGTACTTTTAGTACTTACTCCACTATTAAGGGAGACTCACTGAGAGGCAAGTTGAAAGTCATTGGAAACGACAACGTTGCAACAGTTTGGGTTAGAGGTGCTGGACACTGAGTCAATCTGATCAGTCTGCGGCGAACTGATTACTTGATTGCTGTCATTGTGCACCAAAGTGCGATGCTTAGCTTTACAAAAAATGCATCGATACGTGGAAGTACAATTTCTAACGTTGTGCTTCGCTAAACAATTGTAACAAAGATTAGAGGATTTGATCAATTCCTTTCGCTCAGGAATCGATTTATTGAGAAATCGTTCACATCGTTTGTAAAATGAGATTGATTGCATATCGAATATTTCGTTTTTGATGGGTTTGAAGATGAGGTTTGATGTGAATAATCCAACTGAGCATTGTCATGCTCTGATTTACGTGACGTTGAATTTCATGACTGTGGTTTCGGGTTATTATTCGAAGACGATTTAGTGCCAGCGTCGATGGCCTCTAGAGTGAGGGTGTGACTTCGAAGAAAGGCTTGAAGTTATTCCAATGTGGGTGGATCAATACTGTCACGAAGATGTCTTTGCCATTCCTTACGCGTATTCAAATCAAGTTGCTTAAGTGCAGAATGTACCATTAGATCACTTCCTAAAGAATCTGCTCTGTTAAGATATGTTAGACTAGCTATAGGGTTGAAAAGTTCCCTGTAAACACGTTTAACTTCCAACGAAGTGTTTGTCTTCATGGGCTTGACTGAAAAGATTTCTGAAATGTGAGAGCTAACAATGCGACGCTGATTTTCGTAGTACTCGTTGGTAATTATCATTTGAAATGAGAAGAGACTTAATTTTCTCAAGGGCTTCACTTGTAAGGTGAGTGCGAAGAAAATACAATTTCAAACTAGGCGATACGTTCTCGCGACGATGTATGATAGAGCGAAAAACATCCCTAAAATTCCCCCAGTCTGAGAATTTATCTGAAAATTTTGGCAAGTCAATTTTTGTCAACGATTGAAACGAAACATTAGTAGTTTGGGCATTGCTTGGAGGAACTGATGCAGCATTGGAGGTAGAAGCGCCTGCTGCAGCGTTTTTTCCCTAAGGTTTTTTTAGAAAATCAAGAAACTCACCTTTGCGATCAAAAAAACTATCTTCAACTAGGTCAGACAGACCAAGTGAGAAATAGGCATGGGTTTTATCAAGATCCTTGAGATGCAAGATTTAAAGTTTTGAAATGAGTTGTTAATTTTTGTTTGGAGCGCCAGCTGTTTAGCATGATAGTCCTCCATTGAGATCAAGATTACTTAGATTAGCAACTAATTTGCCTGGTTAGTCTGAAGAAGTGAAGCTTTTCAGATCAATATTAAGAAAAGACTAGCGACAAAATTTGACTACTTAACCTTTGTATTGCGTTAACTATGTTTACACACTCGTGAGTAGTGTAACCATCAGTGAGAATTATTGCAATTAAGTCTTAGACTAGGTTATAATACTTATGCTAGTATGAAAGTAGAGATGTGCTTGAAGATGCAACGTTGAGTGCGTCTGTTGACGTTCCTTCGGTAAGTCAGCAGCTGATTCAGAGCGATGACTGCTCGACGTCAAGTTATTGGAGGCGTTGGATCCAACTATCCCTGCAGCGTAGTCAGCAGCTGAATCAGGAATACAGCCAGAAGTGGGACAGCAGTCGAAGTTGCAGTCGAGATGAAGTATCAGCAGGCAGAAATAAAATTGCAAGGTCAAGTAACATAAGTATATGCCATGGCAAAAATTGCATTAGATTTCTGCAAGACTAGCTACAAAGGCTACAAATTAAATTCATAATAAACTCAAACTATCACAGCCAGGAGCTTGGCATTGGAAGGGCCCTAACTTATTATCTTTCCCTTTAGCATTCTGTAGAGAAGTCGGTGTGGGTCGGTCTGATCTAGCCGCGGGGGGGGAGGTTGGTGTAGGACGAGCTGTCACTCGACCTTTAGTTTCATCCGAGGCTTGTTTTTTAGTTTTGAGACCAACTTAGTTACAGCCCATGGGGTTGGTAGCCCCATGGGCCGGTGGTGACCCGTTCAGCCTACCCCCTTGCGGGAGTAGTTACCGGCGGGGGCGCTAGGAGCCAGGGTCACCTGTAACTATGACCTCCTTAAGAGAGTCATAGTTACTCCCGCCGTTTACCCGCGCTTGCTTGAATTTCTTCACGTTGACATTCAGAGCACTGGGCAGAAATCACATTGCGTCATCACCCGCGAGGGCCATCGCAATGCTTTGTTTTAATTAGACAGTCGGATTCCCCTAGACCGTGCCATTTCTGAGCTGAGCGTTGAATGGCGACTGAAGAGAACGATCAGAACGGCGAAACCGCCCCAAAAGCCTCGCAGCAAGGAAGATCCGTGGGAGGCCAAGGCATGGTACCGAGCTCGTTTTCCGAGAGACCACCCCACGAAGGGAGCTCTCATTCACCTCGCCCAGGCCCGGCACGTCAGCCAGACCCACTTCCCGACCAAGTCCGACGCGCCCCGCTCCTCAGAGCCAATCCTTATTCCAAAGTTACGGTACCAATTTGCCGACTTCCCTTACCTACATTAATCTAAAGACTAGAGGCTCTTTACCTTGGAGACCTGCTGCAGATATGGGCACGAACCGGTGCGACACCTCCACATGGCCCTCTCCTGGATTTTCAAGGTCCGAAGGGAAGATCTGGACACCGCCGCAACTGCGGTGCTCTTCGCGTTCCAAACCCTATCTCCCTGCTAGAGGTTTCCAGGGAACTCGAACGCTTGTACAGAAAAGAAAACTCTCCCGGATCTGCCGACGGCGTCGCCAGGTCACTTTGGGTTACCCCGACGAAAACTCTTACGAGGGTCCGAATTGTATGCGGTTCCGCTGCCGGGTTCCGGAATAGGAACCTGATTCCCTTTCGCCCGACGGGTGTGTGTGTATGTGTGTGTGTGTGTCTGACACGCATTCAACAATAAAACATACACCGCCATCAACATAGGATTTCTCCTAGGGCTTAGGATCGACTGACTCGTGTGCAACGGCTGTTCACACGAAATTCTTCTTCACGTCAGTCCTCCAGGGCCTCGCTGGAGTTTGCTACTACCACCAAGATCTGCACCGACGGCGGCTCCAGGCAGGCTCATGCCCAGGCCCTTCTACTCACACCGCCGCTACCCTCCTACTCGGCAGGGCTTCATGACGACGAGCATCGCTGCTCGCCGCCCCACTTGCCGCTGACGGCCGAGTATAGGCGCGACGCTTCAGCGCCATCCATTTTCAGGGCTAGTTGCTTCGGCAGGTGAGTTGTTACACACTCCTTAGCGGATTCCGACTTCCATGGCCACCGTCCGGCTATCTTAAGCAACCAACGCCTTTCATGGTATCCCACAAGCGTTGACTTAGGTGCCTTAACTCGGCGTTTGGTTCATCCCACAGCGCCAGTTCTGTTTACCAAAATTGGCCCACTTGGCACTCTGATCCATTGCTAAATTTATAATCTCGTGGCTTCAACGTTCAAGCAAGCCAGAGATCCCACCCATTTAAAGTTTGAGAATAGGTTGAGGTCGTTTCGGCCCTAAGGCCTCTAATCATTCGCTTTACCAGATGAGACTCGCTCAAGCGAGTGCCAGCTATCCTGAGGGAAACTTTCGAGGGAACCAGCTACTAGATGGTTCGATTAGTCTTTCGCCCCTATACCCAGTTCCGACGATCGATTTGCACGTCAGAATCGCTACGGACCTCCATCAGGGTTTCCCCTGACATCGTCCTGACCAGGCATAGTTCACCATCTTTCGGGTCCCAACGTCTACGCTCTGACTGCACCGCTGCTCGCAATGAGCACGAGACGCCCCGGGAGTGCGGGCTCGCATCGTGACGCAAGCCATCCTCCCTCGGTCGATGCAAGGACGACCTTCACTTTCATTACGCCTCTAGGCTTTAAGAATCCCAATGACTAGCGCACATGTTAGACTCCTTGGTCCGTGTTTCAAGACAGGACCTGAAAGTATCCAAAGCAGTAGCGTCGCTAACTGGTAAAGTATAGCCCGTCCGAGGACATCGTCGACTAACAACCACACCAAGCACCCGGCAACGGCGCTGGGTTCGCAGAGCCGCGCGAGGCGAGTCTGCCGACGAGCCAGGACGCACAGACACAGTGTGCGACTCAATACCATTTTAATAAGCGTTCTATACCGCCGAACAGCCGGTCGGGCAACCGATGGTCTGCCGCGTGCACGCGGGAACGCGACGCGACAGTCGACACACCGGGCCGTAGGCCGGCACCCAACCGATCACGACGTCCTACTAGGGGAGAAGTGCACACCGACAACGTCGAACATGCCATAGCAGCAGCGTGACCCAGGACCGAAGACCGGGACATCGCTAACCACAAGGAAGCCACATGTTACTGACGATGAATCTCCCCATTCGATCTTTTGGGTTTCTCAGGTTTACCCCTGAACGGTTTCACGTACTCTTGAACTCTCTCTTCAAAGTTCTTTTCAACTTTCCCTCACGCTACTTGTTTGCTATCGGTCTCTATATTTAGCCTTAGATGGAGTTTACCACCAACTTAGAGTTGCACTCTCAAGCAACCCGACTCTAAGGGGAGGTCTTCCTTCGACGCGTCGCTGTCACTACGGGCCTGGCACCCTCTACGGGTAAGTGGCCCCATTCAAGATGGACTTGGACGCGGTCCGACGCCGAAGGATAAATGGACCCTCCCTAATACTACATTTCCCAGCGGCAGAACCGAGGGCTTCAGTGCTGGTCTCTTTCCTGTTCGCTAGCCGCTACTAAGGAAATCCTTGTTAGTTTCTTTTCCTCCGCTTAGTAATATGCTTAAATTCAGCGGGTAGTCTCGCCTGCTCTGAGGTCGTCGTTAAGAAAAATTCGTTCGAAATCAAACAACAGCAACAACAACAACAACAACAACAAACCACCACATTATTCGTCGTCGTGCGTTCTTTTCCAAGAGCGTAAAAAAAAAACACACACTAGAGACTTTGCACACGAGAGCGCGCGCGTGCTGCATCGGTGCGCCCGCGGCGTCAAAACGCACGCTAGAGCTCCGGGACTCGACGCAAACAACACACGTGCGTGTCTGCTAGTTCCTCTCTGTGTGTGTGTGCATATTTCACAAATCGCGTTCAAATAGCTTTTAAACACGCTCGAGGCGCTTTACCACGCGTGCACGCATAAATGTACTGCGCGCGCATATCTCAGCATCTCTCCTCTTCTCACTTTCTTCTCGTGCTCGCGCGCCTTCGAAAGACACAGAGAAAAAAAGAGAAAAGAGACAGCGAGCGAGCGTGCATGCTCGCGTGTGCGACACACTTCTTTCTTCTGCTGCTGCTGCTTGCTGCTGTTGTTTGGCCTATCGTTTCGAGCGACGCCGGGAGCGCGGGTAACGCGAGAGAGAGGTTCCCCTCACCTCTCCGTCACAGCGCGCAACGACGAAACGCTCAGGCATACGCTCGCTTGCGCGAGCAGTCTGGTTATGTTTGTTTAACGACCTTCAGCCAGGCGTGGTCCCGGAATCGTTTCCGTGGACCGCAATGTGCGTTCAAAATGTCGATGTTCATGTGTCCTGCAGTTCACAAGTTGACGCGCAATTATCTGCGTTCTTCATCGACCCACGAGCCACCGTTCAGGGTAATCATTTTTACAATTTCTTTTCATCATCTTTCGAATGTGTTTATTATTGTTCAACTTTTAACATGACACATTCGCAGATCGTGGTGGCCGAGAGTGAAGGCAGAGCCCTACCCCCCGTTCACCACCGCGAAGAAGACAGGTTGTGACCAAGAGAAGAAAACCATCACTCTTTCTCCCTCCGTCGGGCTGGCTGCTGCTGCTGCTGCTGTGAGCAACAATAACAGTTCGGCATTGCGCGCCTTATCCACGCGGTGTTTCGACTTACCGGGCGAAAATTCATTTAAAAACATTCGTCGCGGTGGTCCTGTGTGTGTGTTGTTAGCCAACTCTCGAGCATTCAAACGTATTAAAGAGACAACAGCGCGACAACACACAGAGACACGACGAACGAGGTTGCCACAGTAAAACTCCGCGCCGGAGAACTTTACACCAATGTCAGCCGCAAAACCGCCTCTTGAGCTTTCAAAAGGCGCGCGGAACTCGCGCGTCTCTCTATCTTCATCCTTCGTTCGCTAAATTCTCTCTCACTCACAGACAAAGACGACGACGACGACAAAACACAATCGCATTCGCATTGCCTTTCAAAGTTTAAAATCAGATCGCGCGTTCGACTCGTTCTTAAAAACACAGCGAATGTGTGTGCGCATGTTCGCGCGCTCTTCTTTCAAAAAAGCGTGAGAGAGAGGCGAAGAGAGATTGCGCGCGTACGCGACAGAGACGGTGTGGCAGCGGCCGATAAAAGAGGGATCTATATTTGAGTGTCTATTTATTGAGCGTAACGATCGTGTCCATACACATACAAGTAGGTGCACAAGATCCGCGCAACGACGGCTAGCTGATGCGTCCCTCTCGTGTGTGAGAGCGAGGTAGGCATGATGGCGCTCGAGAACTCTCTCCGCCGCCCGATTGGGTTCTCGTGGCTCTCTGCTTTATGTAGCAGCATTCAAACATTTTTTTGTATTTGTATATAAATGTGCCAGCACATGTTATATTTTATTTTCAAGACGTTGCGTTTTTTTATTGCATACGTTAATGATCCTTCCGCAGGTTCACCTACGGAAACCTTGTTACGACTTTTACTTCCTCTAAATGATCAAGTTTGGTCATCTTCCCGGCACAATCGGCAACGTAAAATTACATTGCCACGCACCAGTCCGAAGACCTCACTAAATCATTTAATCGGTAGTAGCGACGGGCGGTGTGTACAAATAGCAGGAACCTAATCAACGCGAGCTTATGACTCGCGCTTACTGGGAATTCCTCGTTCATGGGGAATAATTGCAAGCCCCAATGCCTAGCACGAAGGAGGTTCAGCGGGTTACCCGGGCCTTTCGGTCAGGGAGGACACGCTGATTCCTTCAGTGTAGCGCGCGTGCGGCCCAGAACATCTAAGGGCATCACAGACCTGTTATTGCTCAATCTCGTGTGGCTAGACGCCGCCTGTCCCTCTAAGAAGATTTGTTAGTACGTCGGTAGTAAAAGCCACCATACCGAAGCCGGGGGCCTTCGAGATACCTCAAGGTACGCCTATTTAGCAGGCTAGAAATTGCTCCACCAACTAAGAACGGCCATGCACCACCACCCATCGAATCAAGATAGAGCTATCAATCTGTCAATCCTTCCGGTTTCCGGGTCTGGTGAGGTTTCCCGTGTTGAGTCATATTAAGCCGCAGGCTCCACTCCTGGTATTGCCCTTCCGTCAATTCCTTTAAGTTTCAGCTTTGCAACCATACTTCCCCGGTACCCAAAAGCTTTGGTTTCCCGGAAGCTGTCCGCCGAGTCATCGGAGGAACTTTGGCGGCTCGCTAGCTGGCATCGTTTATGGTTAGAACTAGGGCGGAATCTGATCGCCTTCGAACCTCTAACTTTCATTCTTGATTAATGCAAACATTTTTGGCAAATGCTTTCGCTTCTGTTCCTCTTGCGACGATCCAAGAATTTCACCTCTCACGTCGCAATACGAATGCCCCCATCTGTCTCCCTTAATCATTACCTCGGGGTTCCGAAAACCAACAAAATAGAACCGAGGTCCTATTCCATTATTCCATGCACACAGTATTCAGGCGAACATAGCCTGCTTTGAGCACTCTAATTTCTTCAAAGTAAACGTACCGGCCCACCTCGACACTCGATTAAGAGCACCGCGATGGGATATTAGCTGGACCGCCCCGAGAGGCTAAGCCCACCGGTAGGACGTCCCACAATCATGTCAGTTAAACATCGCGAGCGACGAACCGACAGCGTGGCACACAAATTCAACGACGAGCTTTTTAACCGCAACTACTTTAATATACGCTATTGGAGCTGGAATTACCGCAACTGCTGGCACCAGACTTGCCCTCCAATGGATCCTCGTTAAAGGATTTAAAGTGTACTCATTCCGATTACGGGGCCTCGGATGAGTCCCGTATCATTATTTTTCGTCACTACCTCCCCGTGCCGGGAGTGGGTAATTTGCGCGCCTGCTGCCTTCCTTGGATGTGGTAGCCGTTTCTCAGGCTCCCTCTCCGGAATTGAACCCTGATTCCCCGTTACCCGTTACAACCATGGTAGGCGCAGAACCTACCATCGACAGTTTATAAGGCAGACATTTGAAAGATGTGTCGCCGGTACGAGACCATGCGATCAGCACAAAGTTATTCAGAGTCACCAAGGTAAACGGTGGACGGCGAACCGGCACCGATTGGTTTTGATCTAATAAAAGTGTTCCTTCCATCTCTGGTCGGAACACTGGTTTGCATGTATTAGCTCTAGAATTACCACAGTTATCCAAGTAAATGTGGGTACGATCTAAGAAACCATAACTGATTTAATGAGCCATTCGCGGTTTCACCTTAATACGGCATGTACTGAGTCATGCATGGCTTAATCTTTGAGACAAGCATATGTCTACTGGGAGAATCAACTAGGGAGCTTCGTGTTACGAACGCTAGCGAGTTGGGAGCGCACAAGAGCTCGTCGTGTTACAACACCATGTGTGACACACGAGGCGACCTCTCACGCACACGCGATCGTGTCTGTCGATGGCCTTACCCCAGGCACAAAGCCTTGGGAGAGTCGACGACACTTTCCGGTGAGAGGAACAAGCCGTCGCGCTCACACAAAGTCACTCTATATATATCTTTAACACCCGAGAAGAGTGAAGATAATAAAATAGAGATCGACTTTGGGGCACTTTATTCGCTTTCAAAAGGCCAGTCCCGTACCGAAAGAGTATTTGAGAAGTTACTAGTTAATAATCAATTCATCATTGCATTCAATTCCTCAGTTTCATTATAAAAATCGTCGCCTGATTACATATATCTTTTTTTTCAACTTCTCGGTAACCGAGATTTGGGAAGTCATACGAAATCGATCCAGTTATGTTGTACTTTACTCACACAGGGATTTAGACTTGCTAGCGTATGCTATTACATGTAAAAGACGCGGTAATTGTATGATAAATTCTGTATTACTGCGGTTTACTTTGACGACATACTCGGATACTGCTTATCGTAGACAGCGGGAATCGAAAACCGCTCAGAGTAAATGTCTTTTAGCAATAGTATGAGTCAATTTTTATAAATATCAAGAATATTAACAACAATAAATGTTTTAATTTATGTTAAGTAATCAATAATTAGTCAATTCCCAGACCTGAATGGTACCATTTGCAATTTCCGGTTCTCGGCGACCGAGAAGCAGGAAATGTCGTGCTCAGTTGGTTTAGGTAGTTTCAGGATCCTTGCGGACTATTCCGAAGACCAAATAAGTATTGGACATGTGCCAAGTTAATTATCATTGCGTTATTACGTTATATTTACGAATTTCATCATTAATAATGGTCACCTGATTAAATATATCAATTTTCCCCATTCTCGGTAACCGAGATTTGGGAAGTCACATGAAATCCAACCAGTTATGTTCTACTTTACTCGCACAGATATTTAGACTTGCTAGCCCATGCCATTACATGTCAAAGACGCGGTAATTGTATGATAAATCAAGGAACGCGGGAGCGTTCCGAAGGCAAGTATAGAAGAGCCTTAGGACGACCGCGTGAATATATACTTTGAAATGGATGTACGAGAAATTCAATGCGATTATATACCTATTGTGTTAGTTTCAACTATATAACATATTCCTCTTAATCGAAAGCCATTTCATTGCTCTACTCAAATCGAAAGGTTTCATTTAAAAAGATTGTCTCATTCAAAAGATTTAGAGATCTGAATATTTTTATGTACGATTTCCTTTCCGATTCTTTCTCCATATTCTTCAGTCTGCACAAACTATACATTTTTGTCCGACCGGTACATAGTATAGCATTTTTGTCCGACCGACTAGAAGAGAGAGAGGGAAAGAGAGAAGAGCGACGGAGAGAGAGAGAGAGAGAATCCGTATATGGTATATATATATATATATATATATGGTCAATCAACCTAACCTTGTTACTTTATGTATACATAATAACTTTCAATATTTACGCATTAGTCCGTATACAATCATCATTTATACAAGTTATATTGAAAAGACTTTTTACATCGTTGAAATTCGATTTAAATTGACTTGGTGTATATTATAATATATATATTCAGATATATTTTCAGATAAGTAGCAAACTTTTATTATAAAATAAAAAAATAATGTTCTTAATATAAGTATTGTTACTTTGTGAAATCTTTTTTTTGTTACAGATTATATCAGAAAGAACAAGGATAATTGACAAGTAAATTATGATTATGATTAAATAGTTTGCAACATATAGAAGAGTTCAAAATTATTATTATTATGCATTATACATGAAGGCCACTAAAAGATTATTTTCAAGTCTGTCAAAGAATGCAACCACCTGTAATAGAAAAAAAAGAAATACTGTTGCAGATAATATTTCTCTAGCAGAGCCTCGTTCTACTTTATGGTGTTTTAATTATGGATGCTTTACTGGCCCTACGATTTCTAAAGGTAAACTAGCATTATTAAAACCCGGAAATAGTGATATATAAGATTTTCTTAGATTATTATTAAAAGTGCATCATGCTCAAGTATTTTTTATTTTACATTACATTAATTCTTTCAGGTTCAGGCCTCATTTCAGTATTTGCTTAAAGTTCAAATACAGCATGAAAAAAGATATTATTCATAAAAACGCGCTAAAAAATGATGAAGTTCATTGCATATCAATGCGTCAAAGAATAGATTACCACGAATTTTTAATTACAGTGACATTAATTAAGTAGTGACATTAAGTGATGATTCATTATTTTGAGAAAATAACGCGCCAAGATATTAGCAACCTGTTGAAATTGTATGTTATTTTCATAATAACTTTAATGTTTGTGGTTAAAGTTGGATAACATTTTCTCAGATTGTTAAAAGTGCATCATGCTCATACATTATTACATTACATAATTCTTTCATATTCAGGCGTCATTCCATTTTTTGCTTAAAGTGCAAATACTTGAAGAAGATATTATAAAAACAAACTGACTAAAATTAGATGAAGTTCATTGCACATCAATGCATCCAAGAATGACCAAGAATTTTAATAATAGTGACATTAAGAGTGTGACATTAAGCTATAACTAAGATGTTTTAGATAATATTGTTGTTGTGATTAAGTAGTGACATCAAGTAATGGTTCATTATTTTTGAGAAAACAACGCGCCAAGATATTAGCAACCTGTATAGATTATATGTTATTTTCATAAATAACTTTAATGTTTGTGGTTAAAGTTGGATAACATTTTCTCAGATTGTTAAAAGTGCATCATGCTCAAGTATAATACATAATTCAACTGGTTTCTAGTGAAAACTTCAACGAATCTAAGTGTTAAAAATCTCTCTAGAAGCTGAAGATAGTAAAAGAAATATGTTACTATGAAAGAAGAACCATTAAAAAATCACAGACTTCTCAGTAGCAGAAGCAGAAATATTGTGGTAGTTATCCCCCAGATAGAATTAGAGACTCGTTCTACTTTATTACAGTGAATGTCAGTGTTATTATATATATATATATATATATATATATATATATATATATATATATATATATATATATATATATATATATATATATATATATATATATATATATATATATATATATATATATATATATATATATATATATATATATATATATATATATATATATATATATATATATATATATATATATATATATATATATATATATATATATATATATATATATATATATATATATATATATATATATATATATATATATATATATATATATATATATATATATATATATATATATATATATATATATATATATATATATATATATATATATATATATATATATAACACTGACATTCACTGTAATAAAGTAGAACGAGTCTCTAATTCTATCTAGGGGGATAACTACCACAATATTTCTGCTTCTGCTACTGAGAAGTCTGTGATTTTTTAATGGTTCTTCTTTCATAGTAACATATTTCTTTTACTATCTTCAGCTTCTAGAGAGATTTTTAACACTTAGATTCGTTGAAGTTTTCACTAGAAACCAGTTGAATTATGTATTATACTTGAGCATGATGCACTTTTAACAATCTGAGAAAATGTTATCCAACTTTAACCACAAACATTAAAGTTATTTATGAAAATAACATATAATCTATACAGGTTGCTAATATCTTGGCGCGTTGTTTTCTCAAAAAATAATGAACCATTACTTGATGTCACTACTTAATCACAACAACAATATTATCTAAAACATCTTAGTTATAGCTTAATGTCACACTCTTAATGTCACTATTATTAAAATTCTTGGTCATTCTTGGATGCATTGATGTGCAATGAACTTCATCTAATTTTAGTCAGTTTGTTTTTATAATATCTTCTTCAAGTATTTGCACTTTAAGCAAAAAATGGAATGACGCCTGAATATGAAAGAATTATGTAATGTAATAATGTATGAGCATGATGCACTTTTAACAATCTGAGAAAATGTTATCCAACTTTAACCACAAACATTAAAGTTATTATGAAAATAACATACAATTTCAACAGGTTGCTAATATCTTGGCGCGTTATTTTCTCAAAATAATGAATCATCACTTAATGTCACTACTTAATTAATGTCACTGTAATTAAAAATTCGTGGTAATCTATTCTTTGACGCATTGATATGCAATGAACTTCATCATTTTTTAGCGCGTTTTTATGAATAATATCTTTTTTCATGCTGTATTTGAACTTTAAGCAAAAAATGAAATGAGGCCTGAACCTGAAAGAATTAATGTAATGTAAAATAAAAATACTTGAGCATGATGCACTTTTAATAATAATCTAAGAAAATCTTATATATCACTATTTCCGGGTTTTAATAATGCTAGTTTACCTTTAGAAATCGTAGGGCCAGTAAAGCATCCATAATTAAAACACCATAAAGTAGAACGAGGCTCTGCTAGAGAAATATTATCTGCAACAGTATTTCTTTTTTTTTATATATATATATATATATATATATATATATATATATATATATATATATATATATATATATATATATATATATATATATATATATATATATATATATATATATATAAGAAGTTCTAATTAGGTACGGTTTGAAAAATCTAAAATTTACAGATTGAGCTTCACTGTTGTACATATTTTCTCAAGCACAAACTAAAAGATTATGTCAAATGGGAAAAGCGAAAAGGATGTGTTATATTGTGGAAATTTAAAAAAATAAAAGTACTCAGTTATTCTCGTGTATGATTTTCCCAGGGTGGAAGACGTCAAAAGTTTGATCTATACAAGAAAATATCAAGAAAGTTTTTAGTGATGATTCTCAGTTCATAAACTGGTCGTATAATATATACAAACAATGAAGAAAGAAGATGTAAAATAAGTGTAAAATAAACAATGGAAATTTTTTTAGTATACAGAAACTAAAAGATTATGCCAAATAGGAAAAGCGAAATGGATGTGTTATATTGTGAAAATTTAAAAAAATAAAAGTGCTCAGTTATTCTCGTGTATGATATATATAATATTATAATAATATAATATTTAAGCGGTATCAATTAAAAATTAGAGCCAATGTTATTATTTATAGTGGGCTTATAGGTATAAACATTGTTAATCAATTTATGCAAAAATTTAGTAAGTATTCTACATTTGTAAATGTAGAATACTACAAAGCCCACCGGTGAACTGCAAACCGTCGGGCCCGCCAAGTATGTATGGGAGATTGGAGGACCACCACTGCTAGAGCAGCTCTATATAGACTTCTATTGTCCTCCCAAGATGCGTAATATTATAGAAATTTCAAAATTGAGAAAGAATAATGAAAAATGGGGATGTGTTGGTAACTATGTAATTTTTTTATATAGGCTTTAACTTTTCGTAAATATATGATAAAATTCTTATGAATTTTAGAAATAAAAGGAAGGCATAATAGTTATATAATTAAAATAATTTTCACCCACACGGGCGTAAAGTGCGTAGGTTCTATAAAGTTTTGTAGGAGTATGTGAGCTATTGCGCTTGTTAGGCGTTAAGTAGTACTTTATGCCCGCTGGCTAAATATTTTTGAAGTTACAACGTGGGCGTAAAATGTAATTTTACACAAAAGGTACTAAAAGTTCTATTATGTCAGTCAAGTTAACTTACGGTTACTTGACTACAATAAATTGATTTCAGTACTTTCTTGTGTTTAATTTGTATAGGGGAATGCACAAATATGTCAGTCAAGTTAACTTACGGTTACTTGACTACAATAAATTGATTTCAGTACTTTCTTGTGTTTAATTTGTATAGAAGAATGCACAAATTTGAATACATTTTTGAGAACAATCATACAGTTGATTCCGAGAGTTTTTTCATTACTTGACTATCGATAATTGATTTCACAACTTTCATTTGTTTGATTTGCAGTGAACAATTTGAATGTACTTACTAACATATAATTTGTTCAGCATACAATGACTCAAAGAAGTAAAAGACTTTTTCACTGGTATTTATTTGATTCCTTTTAAAAAATCATAAATATTATTATTTTATAGATTATACAGAAAGAACGTCTATACTTGCCTTTTTTTATACTTTCGTAGAAAGTTTTATATTATTTCAGTACTTTCTCGTGTTTAATTTGTATAGAAAGATGAACAAATTTTAATACATTTCTGAGAACAGTCATACAGTAGTTTCCGAGAGTTGTTTGCATTACTTGACTATTGATAATTGATTTCACAACTTTCATTTGTTTGATTTGCAGTGAACAACTTGAATGTACTTACATATAATTAATTGTTCAGCATATACTTTTACTTCCATAAAAGTCGACAAATATATTTCACTGAAAAACCTCATCGCTTTTATGTTACAAAAACAAGTCATTTCATACATAGCCGATATTTCTTTCTATCTGTAATCTGTATACTAAAAAATTTTCCATTGTTTATTTTACACTTTTTTTTACATCTTCTTTCTTCATTGTTTGTATATTATACAATCAGTTTATGAACTGAGAATCACTAAAAACTTTCTTGATATTCCTGTATAAATCAAACTTTTGACGTCTGCCACCCTGAGAAAATCATACACGAGAATAATTGAGCACTTTTATTTTTTGAAATTTTCACAATATAACACATCCTTTTCGCTTTTCTCATTTGACATAATCTTTTAGTTTCTGTATACTAAACAAATTTCCATTGTTTATTTTACACTTTTTTTACATCTTCTTTCTTCATTGTTTGTATATTATACAACCAGTTTATGAACTGAGAATCACTAAAAGCTTTCTTGATATTCTTGTATAGATCAAACTTTTGACGTCTTCCACCCTGGGAAAATCATACACGAGAATAACTGAGCACTTTTATTTTTTTAAATTTTCACAATATAACACATCCTTTTCGCTTTTCCTACTTGACATAATCTTTTAGTTTCTGTATACTAAAAAAATTTCTATTTTTTATTTTACACTTATTTTACATCTTCTTTCTTCATTTTTTGTATATTATACGACCAGTTTATGAACTGCGAGAATCACTAAAAACTTTATTGATATTCTTGTATAGATGAAACTTTTGACGTCTTCCACCCTGGGAAAATCATACACGAGAATAACTGAGCACTTTTTTACTCGCTAAGTGGATTTACTTTTTTCGCTCTTCTCGCATCATTGTGACGATGAGATTAGCACTATTTATTATGATTATTATAAATACTATTTAGTCTGCTTCAACAACTTTACAAAATTACATTATTCGTGGGATAGAGTTTTTTAGGTTAATAATATTTCTCTAAATGAATTTTTTCTAATTATGCAGAATTTCATAATACATTTCAATATTAATTAAATTTACTCTTACCATTGTGAATCATTAATACACAGCCATCGATCACGTTGTTTACGTTTCAAGCCATTCGAAAATCCTAGGGAGTTTTTCAAACGGGAGGTCTGAAGTTGCCGTAAACCTGACTTGTTGTTCTTTAACGCATAGCCTAATTACCACATTTTTAATATTATTTTAAAAATAGAAAAGTACCTCAAACTACATTCAAAGTACGGTTATCTCGTATCAATTTACAACAAATACATGAGAAAAAAACATCTGCTGAAAAAACATAACCTGCCAACTTTGCACCTTGAACTGCATTTTCAACATCAATATAAATAATAATTATCAAGTCTATCAACAAAAATAAGCATACCATTAGAAAGCTCTTGCTCCGCTCTTTCGAATGCTCTACTACTTTTTCCAAATCGGTTTCGCCAATCATGAGAAAATCGTTGGAGAATAGTGTACGTTTTTAATGTGTCATACTGTATAAGAAGTTCAAGAAGTATCATGACTTTGAAAAAGAGCCATACAAGAGGCAAGTACCTGTTAAGTCTATCTAGCAGTTCCATTGCAATGTTTGCTAGAAGTCAGTTTGTTTTTTAATATTTCTTCGATTTTTGCCGGACCCATGTCTTTAGGATAATCCTTCGAAAAGTTCAAGTGAGACCCGTGGCGCAAAATGGCTTACGCAGTGAACTAACGTTAATTGTCTATGCTTACTTGAACGGGATTGCGGCGATAGAGATGCTCTATGAAAAAATAATTTAGTCATTCATTGACGAATCGAGCGTCGTGCGTCTCATTATCGTAGGACAATTATATAAAAAGTTCAAGAAGTATCAGGACTTTGAAACACGGCCATAAGAGACGCAAATACCTGTTAAGTCCATATAGCAGTTTTATTGTAATGTTTGCTAGAAGTCATTTTGTTTGTTTATATTTATTTGATTTCTGCCGTTCCCATATCCTTAAGATAATCCCTCGAAAAGTTCAAGTGGTCCCAGTCGCGAGAATGTATCCCTACATAAACACAATTTCGGCGGTCAAGGTGCTCTATGAAAACACAATTTATTTATTCATTGACGAATTGATCATCGTGCGTCTCATTATCCTAAGTATCTGTTAAGTACACTGTTATTGTGCACACTCGAAATGATTTTGTTGTGCCTTTGCCATCTGAGAAGGCGACATTCTGCACATAGAAGAGTCATTTTGAATGTTGACGAGTATCATCAGACAGAACGGACAGCAGAAATTTCGAGCTTTTTCAAGAATGGCATACGAATGATCCGGAATAGCCGGAACATTCGTACGCACCCGAGTTCATTAGTCGAGCGGACTCGCCGTGACTCCAAAAGCAGTAGAACCTATCGCATGGATTCCTTGTTCCTTTTTGTATTGCGTAAGACCATTTTCATCTCTGCATGAACAGCCGCACGCGGTTGCGTGCCCCGAGTACGCAGTTATTGGCACACTCGAAATGCATTTGTATAGACTTTACCATATCCGAAAGCGAGATTCTCCACGCATTAGCGCCATTAGGTAAACCACCGATTCGCGTTGGGAATATCTAACAGCAGAAATTTCGAGCTCGTTTAAAAATGGTGTACGAATGTTCCGGTCTCACCGGAACATTCGTACGCACTCGAGGTTACTAGTCGAGCGCTCTCGCTGAGAGACGCCCAAAGTACTTAGTCGAACCTATCGCGTGGATTTCTTGCTCCATTCGTATCGCGTAAGACCATTTTTAGGTCTGCACGAACAGCCGCACACGGTCGCGTGCCTCGAGTACGCTTTTATTGGCACGCTCGAAGAGATTTTGCATAGTCTTTGCCATACCTGAAAGCGAGATTCTTTACGCATTACCGCCATTAGGAGAATCACCGAGTCTGGTTCGGGAGATTTAACAGCAGAAATTTCGAGCTCTTTTAAAAAGGGTGTACGAATGTTCCGGAATCACCGGAACTTTCATACGCATTCGAGTTTACTAGTCGAGCGGACTCGCCGAGACTCGCCAACTAGTAGAACCTATCGCGTGGATTTCTTACTCATTTTTTTATTGCGTAAGACCATTTTGAGCTCTGCAGGAACAACCGCACACGGTCGCGTGCCTCGAGTACACAGTTATTGGAACACTCGAAATGCTTTTGCACAGTCTTTACCATATCCGAAAGCGAGATTCTCCACGTATTAGCGCCATTAGGTAAACCACCGAGTCGCGTTGGGAAGATCTAACAGAAGAAATTTCGAGCTCTTTTAAAAATGGTGTACGAATGTTCCGGTCAGACCGGAACATTCGTACACCGGAACACCGCACTCGAGTTTACTAGTCGAGCGGACTCGCTGAGAGACGCCTAAAGTAGTAGAACCTATCTCGTGGATTTCTTGCTACTTTTTGTATTGTGTAAGACCATTTTCAGCACTGCATGAACAGCCGCACGTGATCGCGTGGTTCGAGTTCGCTTTTACTGACACTCTCGAAAAGATTTTGCATAGTCTTTACCATATCAGAAGAGAGATTCTTCACGCATCAGAGCAATTAGGAAACCCCACTGGTCTCGTTCGGGAGATCGAACAGCAGAAATTTCGAGCTCTTTCAGAAATAGTGTACGAATGTTCCGTAATCACCGGAACATTCGTACGCACTCGAGTTTACTAGTCGAGCGGACTTGCTGAGAGACGCCCAAAGTAGTAGAACCTATCTCGTGGATTTCTTGCTACTTTTTGTATTGTGCAAGTCCATTTTCAGCACTGCATGAACAGCCGCACGTGATCGCGTGGTTCGAGTTCGCTTTTACTGGCACTCTCGAAGAGATTTTGCATAGTCTTTACCATATCTAAAGAGAGATTCTTCACGCATTGGAGCAATTAGAAAATCCCACGGGTCTCGTTCGGGAGATCTAACAGCAGATATTTCGAGCTCTTTCAAAAAGGGTGTACGAATGTTCCGGAATCACCGGAACATTCGTACGCACTCGAGTTTACTAGTAGAGCGGACTCGCTGAGAGACGCCCAAAGTACCTAGTGGAACCAATCGCGTGGATTTTTTGCTCCATTCGTATCGCGTAAGACCATTTTTAGGTCTTCATGAACATCCGCACAAGGTCGCGTGCCTCGAGTATGTTTTTATTGGCACGCTCGAAGAGATTTTGCATAGTCTTTCCCATATCTGAAGAGAGATTCTTCCCGCATCAGAGCAATTAGGAAACCCCACTGGTCTCTTTCTGGAGATCGAACAGCAGAAATTTCGAGCTCTTTCAAAAATAGGTACGAATGTTCCGGACTCACTGGAAGATTCGTACACACTGGAGTTTACTAGTCGAGCGGTCCCGCCGAGAGGCGTCCAAAGTAGTAGAACCTATCGCGTGGATTCCTTGCTCCTTTTTGTATTGCGTAAGACTATTTTCAGCTCTGCAGGAACAGCCGCACGCGGTCGCGTGCCTTGAGTACGCTGTTCTTGGCACACTCGAAGTGGTTTTGTTGTGTCTTTGCCATCTGAGAAGGCGACATTCTGTACATAGAAGAGTTATTTCGAAAGTTGACAAGTATGATCAGACAGATCGGACAGCAGAAAATTCGATCGTTCTCAAGAATGGCGTACGTATATTCCGGAATCAACGGAACATTCGTACGCACTCGAGTTTACTAGACGAGCGGTCTCGCCGAGAGACGACCAAAGTAGTGGAACCTATTGCGTACAGTAGGTCCTTTACGTAAAATTCTCTTTTTCGGTTTACCCTCTATCGCGGATAGGATTTGTTTTTCCTTCAGTGGCATTATAGTTGTCTGATTTTGAAATTTTCTTTTAAAAATCAGCCGTCGAGATATGCAAATTATAATCTTCAAAATTTTATAATATTATATGTGTATAACTGTAGGTTTTGCTCTACTTCAAAGTCCTGATACTTCTTGAACTTTTTATGTAATTGTCCTACGATAACAAGACCCACGCAGATCTATTCATCAATGAATAAAGAAACTGGGTTTTGATACAGCATCTAGAATTCCACAATTCCATTCAGGTAATGATACACAATTAATTTTTATTCTCGGCTTAAGCTGTTTCTCTTATTTGGGCCCACTTGGACTTTTCGAGGGATTATCCTGAGGATGTGGGAGCGACAGAAATCGAATAAAAGTACTAAAAGAAATTGACTTCTACGCAAACATTGCAATGAAACTTCTAAATGGAATTAACTGGTACTTACGTATGGTATGGACCTTTTTTAAAGTACTGATACTTCTTGAACTTTTTATATAATTATCCTACTTTAATGAGACTTGCGATGATCGATTCGTCAATGAATAACTAAATTGTGTTTTCATAGACCATCTTGGCCGGCGAAATCGTGTTTAAGTAAGGATACATTATTAACTCTTATTCGCATCGTAAGCCGTTTCTCACGACTGGGACCTTTTGAACTTTTCGAGGGATTATCCTAAGGATATGGGAACGGCAGAAATCAAATAAATATAAAGAAACAAAATGATTTCTAGCAAATATTACAATAGAACTGCTAGAGGGACTTAACAGGTATTTGCGTTTCTTATGGCCGTGTTTGAAAGCCCTCATAATTGTTGAACTTTTTATATAATTGTCCTACGATAATGAGATGCACGACGATCGATTCGTCAATGAATAACTAAATTGCGTTTTAACAGAGCATCTTGACCGCCGAAATCGCAAATTAATGACTACACTACCCTGGTGGAAATCCAAAACATTTTATAACCAATATCTGACCATTTATATTAGAAATTGTCCATTATAAAATCGGAATTTCTGTTATCCACTTTCTAGCTCTCGATGAAATACTTTTTCTCCCATTATTTATCTATTTAATAGATTGAAAAATAGAATTTAGTTTTTCGAAGACAAGCACAACCTTGTTCTTAAGTATTTTAAATATATTAAAACTGATCAGTTTTTATATACTGAAAATGGCTACTCGAAGGCTTGCTGCTATGATAAGGAGTGAGAGGGACAGAATCAGATGGAGAAATAAGAGTTTTGCTGAATTATTCATAGAATGAGTACAATAAACGATGTATTAGTTCATGTTATATATTTATATTTTGAAAAGCCATCCAATTTTTATCAAACATAAAATTAGTAAGTAAATCAAATACGAATATTTTATTTTTACTTCAATCTAAGAAATAGGCAAAAAATAGGAGGAAAGGCGTTTTGTCATAGTCATTTATTAGCCAGTTTTATGAGCTACTTTCTAACTTCTTGACCATTTCGTATAGATAAATTTCTACTAGATAATGACTTATATTGAAGCGTCTTTAGCACGCCGGACGGCCCGAATGGCAGCGTCTCTGAGAATCGCCAGACAAGGGGTCAAAATCGGCATGCACGGGAATTAAACGATCTCCCTGTCCTCTCCCACAAATTTTTGTGTAAAACGGCAATTTACACAAGTTTGTTTGTAAAGCAGCGATTTTACACAAATTCTTGTGTCGAATTCTTACACAATGTTTGTGTACATCATTTACACAAATTTTTGTGTTAAATAGGAATATTCATATTTTACATAAACTTTGTGTTAAATAGGTACACAATTTTTAAGAGTGCAGTAAGTACTGTTACGCAAAAACAATTCTCTCTGATGCAATAGTAACCTAATTAAACCTCAATATTTTTCATGAAAATTGACAATCTACTGTATTTCGGTTCGCTCTTTGAGAGGTCTTTTAAGCATACGAACAATGAATATCTTAAACTACTCATTTATATTCAGTCATATTAATTTCAATGGGCTAGATTATCATGAAGAATCGAGCGGCTAGAGGAGAATATCCGTTGAGAATGCGCTTCCGGTTGAAAATACCTAGCTGGAATACCAGCTGGAATTCCAGCTGTACCTACTGTTTTTGAACAAATTACAGATAGTGTTCCAGCTGAGATTACGGGTGAGATTTCCAGTAAATATTCGAATAGAATATTTAAAAATTAGATATTTATTAGATAAAAATTAAATATTGCACCTAAACTCCCTTTGAATACTTTACGACACCTAGACGTAAAAGAATACGAAGCTTTCCACTTATACTCCGTCATCGGTCACCTCCAACATCTAGAGCCCCTATTGGATACGCTACGACACCTAGACGTAAAAAACTACGGAGCGCACTACCTAGACTCCATCATCGACCACCCCGAACATCTAGATCTCTCATTGGATGCGCTATGACACCACGATGTAAAAAACTACGGAGCGCACCATCTAAACTCCATCATCGGCCACCCCAAATATCAACACCACCCATTGGATGGGCTACGATACCTCGACGTAAAAAACTACAGAGCGCACGACCTTGACTCCCTCATCGGCCATCCCAAACACCTAGACCCCCCATTTGATGCGCTACGACACCTATACGTAAAAGACTACGGAGTGCACCACATAGACTCCGTCATCGGACCGCGAACATCTAGATCTCGCATTGGATGCGCTACGACACCTCGACGTAAAAAGTTACGGAGCGCGCGACCTAGACTCCATCATCGATGATTTCGAACATCTAGACACTCCATTGGATGTGCTACGATATCTAGACGTAAAAAACTACGGAGCGTACGACCTAGACTCCGTCATCAGCCACCCCGAACATCTAGATCTCTCATTGGATGCGCTACGACACCTAGACGTAAACAACTACAGAGTGCACGTCCTAGACTCCATCATCGGTTACTCCGAACATCTAGACACCCCATTGGATGTGTTATGACACCTAAACGTTAAAAGCTACGGAGCGCACGACCTAGACTCCGTCACCGGCCACCCCGAACATTTAGATCTCTCATTGGATGCGCTACGACACCTCGACGTAAAAGAACTACGGAGCGCACGACCTGGACTCCATCATCCGCCACGCCAAACACCTAGACTCCACATTTGATGCACTACGACACCTAGATGTAAAAAATTACGGAGCGCACGACCTAGACTCCATCATCGGTCACTTCGAATACCTAGACCTCCATTTGATGCACTACGACACCTAGACGTAAAAAGCTACGGAGTGCACGACCTAGACTCCATCGTCGATCATTCCGAAAATCTAGACACCCCATTGGATATCCCATGACACCTAAACTCCGTCATCGGCCACCCTGAACATCTAGATCTCGCATTGGATGCGCTACGACACCTCGACGTAAAAGAACTACGGAGAGCACGACCTAGACTCCATCATCGGTCACCCCAAACACCTAGACCCCCCATTTGATGCACTACGACACCTAGACCTTAAAAACTACGGAGCGCGCCACCTAGACTCCATCATCGATCATTCCGAACATCTAGACACTCCATTGGATGTGCTACGATACCTAGACGTAAAAAACTACGGAGCGCACGACCTGGGCTCCGTCATCAGCCACCCCGAACATCTAGATCTCTCATTGGATGCGCTACGACACCGAGACGTAAAAAACTACAGAGCGCACGTCCTAGACTCCATCATCGGTCACTCCGAACATCTAGACAACCCAATGGATGTGCTATGACACCTAAACGTTAAAAACTACGGAAAGGACGACCTAGACTCCATCATCGGTCACTCCGAACATCTAGATCTCTCATTGGATGCGCTACGACACCTAGACGTAAAAAACTACAGAGCGCACGTCCTAGACTCCATCATCGGTCACTCCGAACATCTAGACATCCCATTGGATGTGCTACCAAAAATACGATACCTAGACCTAAAAAAATACGGAGCGCACAACCTAGACTCCATCATCGGCCACCCCAACATCTAGCTCTCTCATTGGATGCGCTACGACACCTCGTCGTAAAAAAACTACGGAGCGCATGACCTAGACTTCATCATCGGCCACCCCAAACACCTAGATCCCGCATTTGATACACTACGACATCTAGACGTAAGAAACTACGGAGCGCACGACCTAGACTCCATCATCGGTCACTCCGAACATCTAGATACCCCATTGGATGTGCTACGACACCTAGACGTAAAAACGACAGAGTACAGCCCCAAACTTACAACGGGCTGTTACATCGAACGTTATTCCGCGTCGAGGCATACGGCATTACATTTGGACGATATTCAATCGTTGCCTGCCGCTGCGCTACGCTGGTCGCCGCGCACCGGCGAATCGAGCGAACATATTGGCAACATCTCTTTGCGACGAACATAAGATCGCTATGTAAACAGAGCAAGTAACCTCTTCTTTCTGACACGGCGAGAAGTTGCGCGTTTCATTACATTCCTCTATTCCAACCCTACCGAACGTTTGAAGCCTCATCCACATTTCTTTCCGTTTGCATCGAAAGATGAATGATTTTGTACATTTGTTTAAAAGTAAGGCATTTACCGAATTTATATCAAAAACGCCTATTCCCAATTCTTTTTTCTGTTCTTTCCGAAAATGCATAAATAAAGTTCGAAAAAATATTTTTTCCGTGAAAAAAATTCCATAACTTCGTTAATACTAATCCTATCGCAAAATAGATCCGACCAATCGATAGACGAGCTCAGAAAACATAAAATGCCGCCTACCCGGTATCGATATTTCAATTCAATCGTTAATTACAATGTTTTAAAAGTGGTGCGTTGGTGGATTGTCACTCGGTATAGCCTAGGGAAGAATCAACAAAAATTGGAGTTATAAGTTTATTACTTACTTAAGGAATCGCTTTTAGGTTATTTACTTTCCTTTCTTCTTTTGAGTTATATTTAGTATTTACTATTAGATAGCTATAAGTTGTTACTCGGAGATTCTCTCCTATACGAGTATCTCATTCCTTTTACCTATTTAAGTATCCGAATTTTATTAATTGAATAATTTTTGGTCTTTCACACCGGTAGTATATAGTACATTTCGATACTAGTGCGAGGATTTGATTTTCCCCTCGTGTGACTGTTTGCATCCGAGCGAAGCGAGTGTGAAAAGGTCACACGAGGAGAAAATCAACTTCTCACACAAGTGTCGAGCCGTATTTTTTGACACGACGTGCGAGAAGTGAGATTTTTGCACGCATCGTTTAACGCAGCGTGCGAGAAATCGAACTTCTCGCACGGAGTTTCAAAAAATTTTTATCGGTCTATTATATTTCGACGGCCTGTATAAGTGCTAAACGTGCTAAATTTCATTTTAATAGATTAAATAATATATTCAATAAAAATACATGTATTAAATAATTAAGTTATTATTTATTTTCATTTATTGAATAAAATAATTTTTATTTATTAAGTAAACTCTTAAATAATACATTTCTATTGGAAAAATACCTATGCAAATTACAGGTGCTTTATTTCTTTTTATCGAAAACTGATTAATCATGTGGTTCACTTTAACCTATTGTTTTGTTTACGCCGGATAAAGAACGTGAAAAAAATCGAACGAACGCCTTCCTAGTTTGACTATAGGGCTGCTCCGTGCTCGCAGTGGAGCCAACTGAAAAAACTTAAAAACCGTGAAACAAAAGCAGAGGGGCTCACTTCGGCCATGTTGAAAGGATTTGGCCCGAAGCCCTGGTCCCGAAGCCCTGGCTGAGATCCAGGCGTACACACACACACACACACAAACACATACACCCGCGCGCGCGCACACAGACACGCACACACACACACACACACACACACACACTCAAACACACACACAGACACACACTATCAAAACATGTTTTTAGAACGACTCAAAAATTTACTATCACAAAGCTTACTCTAGGTGGAAGCAAAACAGACTTCTACGGAAACATTGCAATGAATCTGCTAGATGGACTCAACAGGTCCTTGCGTCTCGTACGCAAAGTGCCTTTCCAAAAGGGCCCACACCTCTTGAACTTGTTATATAATTGTCCTGCGATAATGAGACTCTCGCCAATCGATTAATCATTAAATAAAGAAATTGTGTTTCCATAGAGCATTACGATCGCCGCAATCAAATTAAGTAAGAATATAATTTTCACCGTGGTACTCAGCGTCATCTATTTCTCTCGATTGGGTCAACTTGAACTTTTCGTGGTCTTATTCCAAGCACATGAGACAGACAGAAATCAAATAAATATAAAAAAACAAACTGACTTCTACCGAAACATTGCAATGGACCTGCTAGATGGACTCAACAGCTACTTCCGTCTCGGACGGCCCTTTTCAAAAGGCCCGATATCTCTTGAACTTTTCATATAATTGTCTTTAGATAATGAGCCTATCGCAAATCGATTAATCATTAAATAAAGAAATTGTGTCTTCATAAAGCATCATGCTCGCCACAATCACGTTAAGTGACAATATACTTTTCACCGTCACACGCAGCGGTGTCTATTTCTCTCGACAGAGCCAACTAGAACTTATCGAGGGATTATCCTGAGGACACGGAACCGAGAGAAATCGAATAAAAGTAATGAAACAATTTGACATCGACGCAGACATTGCAATGAAACTGCTAGATGGACTTAACAGGTACTTGCGTCTTGTGTGGCCCTTGGTCAAAGTCCACATACTTTTTGAACTTTTTATACAATTGTCCTACGATAATGAGACGAACGCAGATCGATTCTGTAATTAATAAAGAAATTGTGTTTTCATAGAACATCTCGATCGCCGCCATCCAGCTTACGTAAGGTATAACAATTAACGTTTATTGACGGCGTAAGCTGTTTCTCCCGTTTGGGCCCAGATGAACGTTTAAAGGGATTATCCTGAAGGCCTGGGACAAAGAGAAATCGAATAAAACTAAAGAAACAATTTGACTTCTACGGAAACATTGCAATGTAACTGCTAGATGGATATAACGGGTACTTGCGTCTTGTGTGGCCCTTGGTCAAAGTCCACATACTTTTTGAACTTTTTATACAATTGTCCTACGATAATGAGACGAACGCAGATCGATTCTGTAATTAATAAAGAAATTGTGTTTTCATAGAACATCCCGATCGCCGCCATCCAGCTCACGTAAGGCATAACAATTAACGTTTATTGGCGGCGTAAGCTGTTTCTCCCGTTTGGGCCCACTTGAACTTTTAAAGGGATTATCCTAAAGGCCTGGGACAAACAGAAATCGAATAAAAGTAAAAAAGCCATTGGACATGTACGGAAACATTGCAATGGAACTGCTAGATAGACTTAACGGGTACTTCCGTCCGTATGGCTCTTTATCAAAATCATGATACTTCTTGAACTTTTTATACAATTGTCCTACGATAATGGGACACAGGCAGATCGATTCAGTAATAAATAAAGAAATTGTGTTTTCATAGAACATCTCGATCGTTGCCATCCAGCTCACGTAAGGCATAACAATTAACGTTTATTGGCGGCGTAAGCTGTTTCTCTTGTTTGGGCCCACTTGAATTTTAAAGGGACTATCCTAAAGACCTGGGACAAACAGAAATCGAATAAAAGTAAAGAAACAATTTGCTTCTACCCAGAGATTGCAATGGAACTGCTAGATGAACTTAAGAGCTACTTGTATTCTCTCGTACGAACCTTTTCAAAAGGCCAGACACCTCTTGAACTTTTTATATAATTGTCATACGATAATGATACTCTAGCTGATCGATTCAGCATTAAATAAAGAAATTGTGTTTTAATAGAGCTTTACGGCCGCCTCAATCATGTTAAGTGAGAATATACTTTTCACCGTGATACGCAGGGGCGGCTATTTCTCGCGACTGAGCAAACTTGAACTTTTAAAGGGATTATCCTAAAGATCTGGGACAAACAAAAATCGAATAAAATAAAAGAGCCATTGGACTTCTACGGAAACATTGCAATGGAACTGCTAGATGGACTTAACGGGTACTTGCGTCTCGTATAGCTCTTTAGCAAAATCATGATACTTCTTGAACTTTTTATACAATTGTCCTACGAAAATGAGACCCAGGGAGATCAATGGAACAGACATTGCAATGGAACAGCCAGATGGACTTAACAGCTTCTTGTATTCTCGGACGAATCTTTTCAAAAGGGCCGACACCTCCTGAACTATTTATATAATTGTCCTGCGATAATGAGACTCTCGCTGATCGATTAAACATTAAATAAAGAAATTGTGTCTTCATAAAGCATCACGATCGCCACTATCACGATAAGTGAGAATATACTTTTCAGCGTGATACGCAGCGGTGTCTATTTCTCGCGACAGGGCCAACTAGAACTTATCGAGGGATTATCCTGAGGACACGGGACCGACAGAAATCGAATAAAAGTAATGAAACAATTTGACATCGACGCAGACATTGCAATGAAACTGCTAGATGGACTTAACGGGTACTTGCGTCTTGTGTGGCCCTTGATTAAAGTCCCCATACTTTTTGAAATTTTTATACAATGGTCCTACGATAATGAGACGCATGCAGATCGATTCTGTAATTAATAAAGAAATTGTGTTTTCATAGAACATCTCGATCGCCGCCAGCCAGGTCACGTAAGGCATAACAATTAACGTTTATTGGCGGCTTAAGCTGTTTCACCTGTTTGGGCCCACATGAACTTTTAAAGGGATTATCCTAAAGACCTAGGAGAAACATAAATCGTATAAAAGTAAAGAAACCATTTGATTTCTACACAGACATTGCAATGGAACTGCCAGTTGGATTTAACAGCTACTTGTATTCTCGTACGAACATTTTCAAAAGGCCCGACATCTCTTGAACTTTTTATATAATTGTCCTACAATAATAAGACTCTCGCTGATCGATTCAGCAATACATAATCATTATGTTTTCATAGATCATCTCGATAGCTGCCAAAAATTACATTTCTCAACTTTGACGGTTACTTCAAAATTTACTATTAATTTTAGAGACTCCGTTAAGGCCTACTTTTGTAGTAAATTTAATAATAAACAAATTTTCTCGTGCACTTTTTTGCTAAAGCCTACCAGAACCGAGCTATTTTGATAGAACAAAAAGAAAACAAAATGCCGAAATTGCTCATAAATTGTTAAATAACAAAAATAATAGTATATTACACAGGCGAGGGTGTCAAGCATGCGATCTGAGTCATTCTTTATTTGCTCCCATGGTGCGTACACGATTGTTTTGTCCTCATGCCGCAAAATGTAAGGCCTACAGGCCACAAAGTACATTTAGTATTTCGCGACCTCTATACGGGCCCCGGAAAGTCATTTTGCGGTCTTTACACAAAAACATAGTATATGCTACCACGAACGCAAAATGTATCATTCTCAAAATGTATTATTGAGTTCGAGCTCGCTGCGCTCGGCTCCAAAGCTCGTAGTCGCCTGGAATGATACGTTTTGCGTTCTTGTTGCATAATGTACTATTTTTGCTTAGCGAGGCCGAAAATACAACATGTACGATTGGGCGCCTGGAGCGAAAGTGGTACTTTCGGCCCACTAGGCAAAAAATATACTAATTAAATGCACCTGGTTCAAAGTGAATTGTTCTATTGAATAATATTTATGACGTTTCGAAAGTAGTGCGTACTTAGTTATAATACTCTTAGTCACTTGTACCTGTCGAAGCTAAATATAGATTCAGTAGATATAGAAAAATTTGGGGGAGAGAAGCTATACGCATGCCTCCGAGTGCGAGTTGACCGCGTTAGCGCTCCGATCCTTCTTCTGTTGTAAACTCAGGCACGCGTTACGTCAATCTGACGGGTAAGAGCAATTGGCCGAAGATAGCACATGACGAACCTCTTCTCCCGTCAGCGACCGAGCGACAATATCTTAATCACAAACATCAATGGTAAACGAATACGTAAACGTAAATGTGCAAGATGAAAGGATTTTTATTTTTCTCAAAGACTGATTTATGAGACAACGAAATTGTATTTGCACTTGTAATCTTAAGAATAACATTACCGGTGTTAACAGTAACTGCCTACCTAAACTGATATTGAAGAGCCTCTCGAACATGTATATCTTATAAATAAAAATCTGTGCTCTTAATGAGCTTTTTCGTAGTGTAAAATTAAAACAATTTTACTGTATTATATATTTTAATACTCGTATGCTTATTTTCGAAATGAAAATCGAGCCTATGCGCGCTTTCTCATAGAGGAAAACGTAATTCCTACGTATATTTAGTATGGTGATTTAGAAGATTTTAAAATGCACGTACGGAATAACCGCGAACTAGCCTCGGGGTTGGGGCAATTTTGTACACAACGATTTTTTTTTCAATTAAGTACAGATCAATGATTGACAAAAAATAAAGGGTCCATAACAAGTGTTTTAGTTAGTTATAACACTAAACTTAATATTAGTACCTCAGTAGACTTAATTATTTTAGTACCGAAAAAGATAACTGCTCTGGATGAAAGTGTACGAATTAGCCCCACTAGTTGTACGAATTTTCCCCGCAGCTTGAGCTATATCATAAAAACGACTTTTTCTTCAATTGAGTACAGTTCAAAGATTGACAAATAATAAAGGGTCCATAACAAGCTTCTTAGTCAGTTCCCTGCAAAAACTATCTTATTAAAATAGATTCGATCCGATTAAAAAATCAAACATGAATTAATCGGAAATTTTAATATGAAAATACCAGATTTAAAACTATTTAAATTGATTCATATAAATCAGTTTTTATCAGAATTAATTGATATTTTTCTCACCTTATTAAATTCGATTTAATTTATATTTAAGTTTTAAATTCAAACTTTAATATGAATCAAATCGGATTTAATAAGGTGAGAAAAATAGCATTTAATTCTGATAAAAACTGATATAAATGAATCAATTTTAATAGTTTTAAATCTGGTATTTTCGTGTTCAGATTTCCGATTAATTCATGTTGGATTTTTTAATCGGATCGAATCTATTTTAATAAGATAGTTTTTGGAGGGTTATAACACAAAAAATAAACTTAGCGTCAGTAACTCAGTAGAGTCAATTATTTTCGGACTAAAAAAGATAAATACTTTGAAAAAAAGGTGTTCGAATTAGCCCCATTCTTCCATATATCACATTACAACTATGATTTTTTTTAAATTTAACACAGGTTTGACTAAGAAGTTGAGCAGGAAACTCCTTAAGTAGTGGAATAAGGAGAAAAATACATAAAGGGTCTCAATTCTATTGATCAAACTTTGCTTATTTAATTTTAGTAACGGCAACAAATATAACTGCCCGTTTCTTATTTTCTAGACAGTAATTAAAAATAATTTAAATAAGAACACCCATTTATTTAAAAACGATAAAAGGAAGTTTTATACATAAATTGAATAATGGTATATTACGCACCTAGAGAGTAAAAGTAAAGAATGTCATAGACCGCATTTAAATTCTAAATGACAAACATGCGATCTGAGGCATTCTTTATTTCCTTCCGTGGTGCGTATACGATTTTTCACCAACCTGGCCGAACACTTTCGCTCTCGGCTCAATAACGCGAATATTGTATTTGAAGAATGTTGTGCAATATCGCCATGCGCTCATATTCGTGACATCTATGAGAAGTCGCGGTAACGTTCGTTGCTATGTAAATAAGTCGAGTATAACTAACCTCTCGTTTCAGTTTCCACACGCCGAGAAGTTAGCTACACCATTTCATACATAAATTATTTTCTCTTATTCGGGGGTAAGGCTATATCTACAATACCTTACAAACGTCATCACTGGTATTATCATTTTGTTAATTTATTTGCAATTACCGCGTTTACAATTTTATTGCGAAACACATCCATTTCAAGTTATTTTTTATGCTCTTTCAGAAAATGCATAAATAAAAGTAAAAAAAAAAATTTTTCCCTGTAAATGAATTTCTAACTTTTTTAATACCAGCTCTACCGCAAAATAAATAGTACCAATCGATAGAGGAGACGAAAATACTTCAAAAGCACCTTATCCGGAATTGATTCATGGATCGAATATTTTGCTGTAACATTTTCTTGCTGGTGCGTCCAAAGATAGTCACCTTGTACTAATGATGTTATATGAGTAATTATGTATATATTATGTTAAACCTGGAACATTCTTGCCGGTTGATATAAATAAATAAATGAATGAATAAAATTGAAAATTTTAATCTTTTTAATCTTTTTAATCTTCAAAATAAATTTAATTATAATTATGGCATAATTTGTTGCAAAAATTATAAATTTTGTTATTTAAAATTAATTAAAGGAATCACAAAATTAAGTTTGAGGAAGCAGCGGGCCAATGAATTGGCAGCGGCTTTTTATGTCTGGTTTCCGATTTTCTAAAATTTATCCATGTTTCATGCTCAGATCGTTTTCTTCCCACTGCCGGTTTCCTGTTTCAGTATATATATATATATAATTATCACTTAACCCCTTTATGGAGCCATTCCCTGTATATTAGTACCTACGCCCAGAGTTCCCGTATACAAGTGACTAAAGAAATAATCCCTCTCTGGGTATAGAAACTCTAGATCGGGCTCCATAAACGCCGAATAAGAATATTTTATGAGACCCGGGCTCCATAAAAGAAAACGGGCTCCATAAATATGCTCATGTGTATAAAAGGGCTCCATAAATTTGGTAAAAGAAATGTATATATATATATATATATATCTACCTATATTTTATAGATGTTAGTGTTGTTTTTGAACATCAGTCCCCCCTCATCCCCCCGCCCCTCTTCCGGCCGCCCTCAGCCCCCCCCCCAAAATAACGTAAAAATCAGCGTATTTCTATGAGTTTTATATATTAAAATAGCCTCTGAGCCCCCCCTCACCCCCTCTCCCTCATATTCACTTTTTTCTTTAATCCCCCCCACAAAATAACGTAAAAATCAGCGTATTTCTATGAGTTTTATATATTAAAATAGCCTCTGAGCCCCCCCCTCACCCCCCTCCCTCATATTCATTTTTTTCTTTAATCATATTTATCATCTCGGTATACATGCGATAAAGATCTTTTTTCTCACACCACGCGTAAAGTATTCTGTTTTCACATTGACGTCAGGGAGTCTCGCTTCGCTCGGGCCGTAAATAATTATAAACGGCACTAATCATCGGAAAAAAATAGATATACGAGCATAGGCTTCGCAGTTTCTAGGAATGAGGTTATGTGACGTTTTCGACCCTGAAATTAAAGATTAAGCACAAATAACTTTCTGTAAGGTATATGGGAAAATTGTATATTGTCTTCAAACAATGAGGATCATTGATATTTTTTTAACACAAATACGTCTATTTTTCCACGCCACCCAAGAGGTAGATAGATAGGCGCGCTTTTTTTATAGAGGTTTCCCTTTTTTCACTATCTTTGAATTCATTTTCCATTAAATATTTCATTGTTTTTTCATAATAAAAAGTTAGTAAAAAATGGCCTATTCCTCTGTTAAAAAAAAATGTAAATTTTCAAGTATTACTTTTGTTCTATTAAATAAACATATTTTATATTTTTAAACATTTTTATAGTTATTTAATTAACATAAATTTTAAGCTTGAAAGTCATTCAAAGCTTTTGAACTTCATATTCCTTTCAAAGGTCGCTCAAAATATGACGCTAAAAATATTAATTATGAAGGTCGCTAAAAGCAGACCAAAACTTAAATCGAAACCGTTATTGAACTCTGAAAGTAGATCGATTTTTAAGGTTAAGCAAAAGATCAGTTTGTTTATTTTATAAAGGTTGTTGAAAGTTAATCAATTTTGGAGGTCTGATAGCAGTCTGATTTTGAAGGTTGCTGATAGCAGACAAATTTTTGAAAGTTAATCAATTTTGGAGGTCTGATAGCAGGCCGATTTTGGAGGTCGCTGGTAACAGACCAATTTTTGAAAGTTAATCAATTTTAGAGGTCTAAAGCAGACCGATTTTGAAGGTCGTTGATAGTACAATAAAATGTTCAGCAGTATTTTGGAAAGAAGAAAAATATAAGTCTAATTGTTGTAATAATGGTACAATAGTACTTTCACCTTTAAGTGATTATGATAAAACATTGAAAGAAATGTTATTACATGATCAAACATTCAGATAGTTAATACGATATTATAATAATTTATTTTGTTTTGCAACCTTTAATGCTAACGTCGAGCATGAAAAGAAAAAAGGAATTTATAATTTAAAAATTCAAGGACAAATTTGTCACATTACGCCAATCACTTTATTACCTATCAGTAAAGATGAACCTTGTTGTGGACAATTATATATTTATGATAATGTAACAGCACTTGAACGAAGGTTAAAAAAAATCAAGACTTAAGTGATGAACATGTACGAATATTGATTGAAATATTAAACCGTAATCCATGCGCAAAAAATTATAAACATTTATATCAAATATCAAATTTAAAAAATTACCCAAATTATAAATTGTATTTCGTCCGTAAAAATAATAATCAAAAGCATAGATATAATGCTCCTGTAACATCTGAATGTGGAGCAATAATAGTATCGAAAAATGAAATTCCAGAAAATTACGATATATGTGTATATCTTAAAAACATTCCTGATAATGAACAAAAAAATACATATATTAATAAATTATCGCAACATATTGATCCTATGGTGTTCCCGATATTAATTCCTTTAGGAGATTTAGGTTGGAATGTTGGTTACACTAAAAGAACAAGCGCTCCTGAAAAGGAACATCTTACTATCCTACAATATTATTCATATAGATTAGCTTATCGACCAAATGGTAAATTTAGTCCATTATTATATTGTGGAAGATTAACACAACAATTTTTTTTACATGCATACGTTATAATCGAAAGTAAGTGATGGAAAGTAGATGGAATGAATTTTTTTCGAAATAATAAAAAAAAATTAAGAGTCGAATGTTATCAAGGTTTATTAGGTCATTTAATCAATAATGCTTCTAAGATTTCTAATAACTTTGAAAATAAAGAAAGATTAGGAAATATTTTTATACTACTAGCCACTTACATTGGTAGTCCGAGATATATGCAACAGCATTATCAAGATGCAATGGCTATTATGAGAAATACTGGGAGACTTGACTTATTTGTAACAGTAACATGTAATCCTAAGTGGCAAGAACTAAAAGAAGTTTTACAAAAATTTCCTGTAAGGACTACACCAAATGATATTCCAAATATAGCAGTTAGATTATTTCATACAAAATTAATGTCATTATTAGATGACATAAAAGAAAATAAAATATTTGGAGATATTATATCATATATTAATACAATAAATATAATAATATTTATACGATAAATATATATCTGCAGAAATACCAGACAAAAATGAAGATGAAAACTTACAAAAATTCGTAATTAAACACATGTTCCATGGACCGCATACACATAGTTCTCCTTGTTATATAAAGCAAAAAATAACAGTCAATTAATCTCAGTATATAATTATATGGTAGTACCTTATAATAGTTTTTTATTAAAAAAATATAAGTGTCACATTAATGTAGAATATTGCGCCAATATTCAAAGTATAAAATATATATTTGATTACATACATAAAGGTGGAGATAGAGCATTATGTAAATTAAAAAAAGTTAATGATACCAATGATGGTAATATATATAATTTGTTAAAATTGTTGTTTTGGTCAATTCTGACCAGATCCGTTGGGAGCAGGAAAGAAAATAGACTACGATGCTAAGTAGTTGCAACGTTTCGTCGACAAACCCGTCGATGAAACGTTGCAACGACTTAGCATCGTAGTCTATTTTCTTTCCTGCTCCCAACGGATCTGATCAGAATTGACCAAAACAACAATTTTTACATTTGACAATGGGGAGTAAAATTGTGAATACGATTACAAACTCAAGTTACTCAATTTGTTGATGGAAGTTTTTTAAGTCGAATGGAAGCAGCTTGGCGATTGGAAAAATTTCCTTTATGTGGTAGAAAACATACAGTAATAAGTCTATCAGTTCATACAAAAAATCAACAAAGAATTATTTTTGAAGAAAATAACGAGACTGAAGCTTTAGAAAATTATAAAACAACATTAACAGCATGGTTTGATTTAAATAAAAAAGATAATTATGCAAGGAATATAAAATATATTAATATACCTAAATATTACAACTTTAAAAATAAATGTTGGATAAAACGAAAACGAAATCAAGAAAATTATATAATAGGTCGTTTAAATATTTTTTCTCCAAAGGATTTTGAAAGATTTCATTTAAAATTAATTTTAAATCGTGTTAAAGGGGCATTTCGTCTCAAGATTTACGAACCTATGCAAAAATTACATATAACACACACAGAGAAACTGCAATAAAAATGGGTTTCGTTGATGATGACATACAAATAAAAAATATTTTTAAACAAGCTTGTGACGCTATGTTAGGATATCATCTACGTCAATTTTTTGCTTGGTATTTACTATCTGAAAATATTAATGGTAATAATATGTGGAAGGAATTTAATAACTTTTTCATAGAAGATTTTAAAGATGATAAATTAAACAATGCCCTCATACAAATAAATGAAATATTATCATTAAACGAAAAATCATGTATAGATTTTGGATTGCCTGAACCAAATAAAATCTTAAAAGTTGAATGTAATGAAGTTAATAAGATTGAAATGTTATTCTGTGAAGAAATGTTTAGTAACATGTATACTCAACTAAATTTAGAACAAAAGTATATTTTTGAGAAATTATTAAATAATGAACATAAGATTCATTTTGTAGACGGTCCTGGTGGTTCAGGTAAAACATTTTTATACAAAACATTAGTTTTTTACTTTTTGTTTAAAGAAAAAAAAAATGTTATCAATGGCTTGGACTGGTATTGCGTCAGTACTATTACCAAAAGGAATGACAAGTCATAAAACATTGAAATTACCTTTAGATTTAGAAACTATAGAAAGTGCATTTTTAAAATTAGACTTTGATAAGAAAAAATTACGGGAAGTAGATGCAATAATTTGGGACGAAGCATCAATGATACCAAAAAAAGCTTTAGACATTATAGATAAAATATTAAGAGATGTTTTTATTAATAATTTACCATTTGGGGGGAAATTAATTGTATTAGGAGGAGATTTTCGGCAAATTTTTCCAGTTATTAAAAACGGTTGTAGAAACACAATTATAAAAGAAACAATAAAATATTCAGATATTTGGCCACTTTTCAATATAATGAAGTTAAAAAATATTCGTTCTAACAATGAAGAATTCGCTTCATTTTTATTAGATATTGGAGAGGGAACTATTAATCCATTCAAAGTACCAAACAGTTGCAAAAATGACGATGTTTGTTTGAAAATATATAAAGATATAAATTATAATTTATCTATGAATAGTGTCATTTTAACGTCTCATAATGAAGATTCAACTATTCTGAATAATAAAATATTAAAATTGATCGATAGTGATGAAATGACTTATTATAGTATAGATACTGCTACATACAAAGGTGTTGATCTATCAGATGATAATATTTACATAAATTTTCCTATTGAATATTTGCATAATATTCGTGAAGGTTTACCTCCACATAAATTAAATCTGAAAATTAATGCGATAGTAATGTTAATAAGAAACTTAAGTATAAACGATGGTTTATGCAATGGAACGCGATTAAAAATAATTAGACTATTTAAATACAATGTAGAAGCTGAAATAGTAACAGGTGAAAAATCAGGAAATAAAGTTTTTATACAGAGAATAACATTAACTACTGCAGAATCGTCTTCATTACCATTTATAGTTAATAGAAAACAATTTCCTATCCTCTTAGCTTTTTGTATGACAATAAATAAATCACAAGGACAAAGTTTTGATGCTATAGGTATTTATATTAGAAAACCATTGTTTTGACATGGACAATTATATGTTGCACTATCTAGATGTAGGAATTCTAATAATATATTTATTCAAAATGATTCGGAAAATACAGAGGAAATTATCAATATTGTGTGGAAAGAAATTTTTGATGGACAATTATAATTATTCTTATATTTATTATGTAATAAAATTACAAATTATTTTTTATAATATTTATATTAATTCAAAGTATATTAAATTAAAAAACATGGCGCAGACCAAGGTGATGTAAAACCAATACCATTACGTTGGGATCCAAAAGAAAAAAAATTTATAGAAGTTCACACCATTGAACAAGCTCAAATTTTAGACGATTTAAATAAACAGTTGTTAGAACATGACCACGAGGACAATAATTATATAAACAATTTAATACATGAATACAATAATCATTTAGACCAAAATAAAACAGAATTTCCAGTATTATGGGATCCAGAACAAAAAATATGTAGATGTGTATACATTGGAAGACGAAAATATAAAAGAAACAAATAAGTATAATGAATATTTAGAGGAGTCATTGAAAGAATATAATTTAAATTATATAAAGAATCTAATTGAAAGTCTTAGTAGATAATTGGTCTGCTTTCAGCGATCTTCAAAATTGGTCTACTTTTATTGACTTTTAAATTAAAAAAAAATGTATTAAAAAATGTCTTAATTGGTCTGCTATCAACAACATTATTAAAAAATGTTTTTAAAATCGGTCTGCTATCAGCGACCTTTAAAATTAGTCTCCTTTCAACGATCTTCAAAACCAGTCTGTTATCAGCGACCTTTAAGATCGGTCTGCTATCAGCGACCTTCAAAATCGGTCTGCTATCAATGACCTTCAAAATCGGTCTGCTATCAGGCCTCCAAAATTGATTAACTTTCAAAAATCGGTCTGCTATCAGCGTCCTTCAAAATCGGTCTGCTATCGGCGACCTTCAAAATAGGTATGACATATATATGTCAGTATTCAGACCTCCAAAATAGATTAGCTTTCAACAACCTTTAAAATTAATATATTTTCAATGACTTACAAACTGATCTTTTGCTTAACCTTCAAAATCGATCTACTTTTAGAATTCAACAACGGTTTCGATTTAAGTATCGGTCTGCTTTCAGCGACCTTCATAATTAATATTTTTAGCGTCATACTTTGAGCGACCTTTGAAATCGATAAGAAGTTCAAAAGCTTTGAATGACTTTCAAGTTTAAAATTTATGTTATTTAAATAACTATAAAAATGTTTAAAAATATAACATATGTTTATTTAATAGAATAAAAGTAATACTTGAAAATTATACAGTTTTTTAGCAGAGGAATAGGCCTTTTTTTACTAACTTTTTATTACAAAAACAAAAAATGACATATTTAATGGAAAATGAATTCAAAGATAGTAAAAAAGGGGAAACCTCTATAAAAAAGGCGCCTACCTATCTACCTCATGGGTGGCGTGGAAAAGATAGACTTTTTATATCTTTTATATATTATATAGAGTCTCTGTCACTGTTCATCCCATATATTACCTTTACCTAGAGATATACAAGTTCCTCATATGTCGTACAGAAAATTATTTGTGCTTATCCATAATTTCAGGATCAAGCGAAACGAAGGCACAACACGCGTGCGTTCGTGGTCCTCATTGCTACCGAAGGCAATATACAATTTTTCCACATACCGTACAGAAAGTTATTTGTACTTAATCTTTGATTTCAGGGTCGAAAACGTCACATAACCTCACTCCTAGAAACTGTGATGTCTATGCTCGTACGTTAAATATTTTTTAGATAAAGACTTATGATCCTTGCTTTTTTTTAATAATATCTATATAATAATCTCTACTATTTTTTTTAATTTTAGAATAAAAACTGATACATAAAAAGTCCACTTACTAATGGGGGTTGGCGAGCGGAGCGAGCAGGGGGGGTACCCTCTAGTATATATATATATACATCAAATGCAGCTTTTGAGGATCTATGTCAGCACCGATTCGATACTTTGAGGATTTTTCGGACTTTTGAGGACATCCTCAAAATTCCTTCAGTATGAAACGGTTCTTTTGAGGATTTATATTAATAGCTTCAACGCGGAGAGGGAGTTGTTTCTTTAGTCAAGCATATACGAACTCTGGAGAAGAAAACTATAGATCCTCAGAAGTACCGGTTTCCGAAATGTATATATATATGGGATGTTGCAGATGAAGTGAGCATGTCAAAATTTTGAAGTTGTTCAAAACTCGTTTACTTTTAGTTCTTTATGAAAAATACATGTTCCTCAAATTTTAGGTCGATATTTGCATACATAAAGAAGTTATACAATATTGAAAATTCAAAGTTTTTGCAATTTTTGGTTAAAATCTAGGTTTATTGACTTTTTTACTCAAACCCAAGTGGAAATAATAACTGCAAATAACTGTTAAAAGCTGCAAATAACTGTTAATAACTGCAAATAACTGCTAATAACTGAAATAAACAGTTAGGTTTGAGACAGTATATTTAGTTTTTTGCAGTTATTAGCAGTTATAAACAGTTATTTGCAGTTATTAGCAGTTATTTGCAGTTTCATTAAATATTAACTGTAGAAATAAAGGTGCCATCAACAGTTATTAACAGTTATAAACAATTATAAACAGTTATAAGCAGTTATTTGCAGTTATTTGAAGTTATTTGCTGGAGCTAAGGAAAAAATGTTCCATCACATTGAAAATTGATAAAAACCATATAAATGTTAAATCATGCAACTCTAAACCATTCTGTGATTGCGTATCATTTGAAGACTTCATGTCACTTATCTTGTTACAAAATTTTGTATTATCAGTAAATGTACATTAAAAAACTAATTTGATTCGTCGAATACTTCATACAATATATTTAGTAATGTGCTCAAACCTCGCTTACTTTGAATTTTCTGAATTGATATTATAACTGATTGACATCAGAGTTACCGGTACCTGTATCAAGAATTCATTAATATTAATACTATATAAGTACTTTTATAATGGTGCAAATTATTTAATACAGAAAATCAGACATGTTACGGATAAGCCTTTGCATAAATTCCATAAAAATAATTGTACTAAGATTATTGAAATATAATTTTTAATTGCAACCGGTCAAAATGTAACAAAACCGAACATTGAAAGCTTACATTAAAATAGCTGTGTAATTTATGTGATTTATGAACTTTGAAAATTAAAAAAAAGTAATTGGGGAAAAATACTTCATATATTTCATACAAAAGAACCATATGAAAAATTATCGATTTTGATATGTTATAGCTGAATTAAATACCTGTACTATTGCATTCTAATCACCAGTTTCACAATTCCAGTTCGAATTAATTCATAAACAGTAAGGTAGTAATTTTAAATTTTAAATTCATCTAAAGTAGTATGATTTTTAGTGAATGATTTAAACAATTTGAATCATTAAAAAAGTACTTATATAGTATTACTGTAGTATATTATAGAAATACTTATATAATATTAAGAAAGTAGTGATTAAAGTTTAGAATGAATTCTTGATGCTGTAAGGTACCGACCTTGGGTAATGACTAGCTGTATCTTTAATCTTTACTTTTTCGGACGTTAAATTAATTTTATAGAGTTCATGTACTGGACTCGAGCATATAATCGGGAGGGGAGTAGCTCCGATCTCAGGGTTAGATACCGGCGCGTTATGTGCCGGAGTCTGTGCCGTCGATACAGAGAGGTGGTAGATGCAGGTTAGTCGTTAGCGCTGAGTGGCTGCGCCCGTGCTGCTTAGATGATACGGGTAAGTAGTCGGCGCAGAGGGCCAACTACCGTGCCGTGTAAGAAGAGAGGAGCCGGGTAAATAATCAGCGCAGAGGGCCGACTATCGTGCCGTGGAAGGTAGGTAAGTTAGGACTCGGTTGTTATCGAGAGAGTTTATTTAAAGAAAAAAAATTATAAATCAAAATCTAAGATTATAGGTATGTTTATTAATATACTAAAAAAAATGAATTATATTACATAAGTTTTACGAGCGCAAAGGAGTGGCCAGCTTCAGTTACCTAAGCGCAATGCTTATCGGTATTCTGAATAGGCGAGAGCTCAGACACAAGTGCGTGCCGATACCGAGAAACGGAGCCCTTTATATACCAGTCGATCGTCTGGTCTTCTCTCTTGTGCATGACAATATTTGTGTTTATACTCTGACGTCAGAGGCGCTGTGTGAATGAGTGAGTAAGATATTCGCTAGCGCACGCAATCGTATGTTTGTATACATTGATGCATCGTGTTTGTTGACTTTTCGCTCTCGCGTTTATGAATGGGCATTTATGAATCGATGCGTATACTACGAGCTGGTCGTGTACGTCACATCGACCCCCAAATTAAATGGTTCTGTTCGCAAAATTGAGTACAATGGAAACATTTAATTTTTATCAAGTTTTATTCCGGCTATTTACAAAGGTTTAAAAAGTAATAGCAGCTTGGTATGCCTCCTCGCTTTTTGCCGGTGATGGCTCTGGTAATGGTGTGGTAGGCGGTGCGGGTGATGGTGTTGGTGGCTCTACTTTGCTCTTTCTCGCTGTCTGTACGTACCTGTTGGTCATGCACGGGCTTGCTTGGACACCTCATCCACTTTGATACCTCCCTGGCGTTGTTCTCCAGGGAGTCTCCGACGCGCTTTTGCGTGATTTGCACTTGATGTGCCATGGTGGCCACACAACCCCGCCATCCTGCACTGCCGTGTCACCCGTGCAAAAGTTTTCAGTAGCCGTACCTTGATCTGGCATGGTTGCGAACTGACTAACTTAATTTTGATTTCTCTAAGTCTACTATTTACATTCATTCTGCTAAGAGTTTCGGTGTATGTTTACCTTCACCGAGACCCTTAGTAAACAATAATTACTTAAAAGTAAGGCTTTAAATTTTGTACATGGAACTTTCCGCGTTCCCTATTCGCTTCTACATCTAATAATGCATACGTATCGGGTGCGATTTTTTGCGTAATCGTGTATGGTCCCTCGTATACGTGAAAAAACTTCGCAATCTTTCTTTCAGCCGCGTTTGATACGTTTAGTGATTTTACTAAAACTCTATCGTCTACCTTAAATTCAAAGTGTCACGTTCGGACGTTTTTTCGGAACGCTCGCCTTTTTAAGAATGAATGCGCTCGTTCGCGAGCGAGAAATACTTTTCGTTCATGCGTGATTTTATCTGAATCTACTATCGGCAACCACTTTTCCCATACCCGCGTAGGCTTGATATTTAAATGGAGCTCCATCGGTGTAAACCTCGTAGTCTCATGATGCGTTACGTTAATAATGTTTTGTATAATCTCAACGTATCTAGCCCAACTGGTATGTCGGTCCCTTACAAATATTCGGAAAAATGCCCGAGTTCTCGGTGTACCCGTTCGACCGCGTTACTTTGTGGGTGTCTGATGTATGAGAATACCGGTTGTATTCCTTCATCCATGAGTTTTTTCCCCATTTACTCGAAGTAAACTGCGTCCCGTGATCAGAAAGTATTGCTTTCGGCTTACCGTAGTTGCTAATGTAATCACCGAAGATTTTTCTGATCACGATCGCGGTGTTTGCTTTTTTTATAGGATACATGATCATGTACTTACTGAATACGTCTACTGTTGTTAATAGGTATTTAACGCCTCCCATTGACGTCGGTAAAGGCCCAAAAAAATCTATTGACAGAGTGTCATTTGGTTTTTCTGTTAATATTGGTTGAACGTGTTCATTATGTTTACATGTTAAATATTTCGTCCGTTGACAAGTATCGTATGTACGAAGTATTGTATAAATTTTTTGTCTTAGTTTTGGCGCAGAGAAATGTTCGTTTATCATTCTATAAATCTTTGATGAACCAATGTGGCCATGTATCTCATGGGTTTCCCGTAACAGAATATCCAGAAGGCTTTCGGGTAACATGAGTCTATTACGATTTAATGAAATTTTTTGCATTAAACCATTTTTAAGCACAAAGCGCTTTTGCATTTCTTCATCATTTGGAATCTCCGTAATTAATTTATTAATATACGGGTCATTTTCCTGTAATGTCTTCAAATTCTTTAAGTTATTTATCAATTCGCAACTCGGTTTTTGCGCGAGTATTGAAGCGATTATGATTTCATTTTCCCGACCCGATTCCTCTGGATAGTCGTGTACCTGACGGCTTAGGTAATCGGCGACGGCGTTCTTGCGTTCCGTCAAGTATACCGGTTCTATGCAGAAGTCTTGGATCGCGAAACTCCACCTCCGTAGTCTAGCATTATTAAATTTACAATGTTTAAGAAAAGTGAGAGCTTCGTGATCGATTCGTACGACGATTTTCGGTGCCCCCCGCAAGTACGTATCTAAACGTGTTAAAGCCCAAACTATAGCTAACATCTCTTTCTCAGTCATAAAGTAAGAGCATTCACTCCCCCTCAGCGTACGGCTAAGGAACGTAACAATTTGTTCTTCGTTTTGATCGTTTACCTGCGATAGCACCGCAGCTATCGCGTAGTCGCTCGCGTCGGTAGTGAGTATGAATGGACGTTGCGGGTCCGCGTATTTTAATATAATATGCTCATCGAATATATTTTTAATATCATCGAAAGCTTTTTCGTGCTCGTCTGTCCATTCATACTTCTTACGCTGTTTCAACAAGTTTAGAAGCGGAACGGCATGAGACGAGTAATTTCTCGCGAATTTCGTATAGAAATTAACAAACCCGAGAAATCCCTGCAGTTCCCTGACATTTTTAGGTTTCTTAAAGTTTTTAATTGTTCTAATTTTCTCTGGGTCCGGTTTTACTCTTTCAGGCGTTAAAATATGACCCAGGAATTTTATTTCTTCCTGTTCTAGCTTTGATTATTTAAAACTAATCCTTAGGTTGTTTTTTAATAAATTCTCAAATAATGATTTTATATTTTGTAAATGACTATCGAAATCTTCTGAAATACATAGTAAGTCGTCTACAAAAGTTATAAGAAAATCTTCGAGACCCGCGTCGGCTAGATCTAGACCTCTTATGAGCGCGGCGCTACTCGTTTTTATACCGAATAGTACTACATTAAATTCATAAACTTCATTGTCGCAAATGAACGCGGTATATTTCCTACTTTCTTCTGAAAGCTTTATTTGATGGAAACTACTCGTTAAATCAAAGCTCGATAAAAAGTTTACGTTTTTACATCTTAAAAATATCTCCTCTACACCAGGAGGGGATTCATAACCATTTATCAATTTTTCATTTAGTTTGCGTGCATCTAGGCATAGGCGGATTGATCCGTCTTTTTTAATCACACCACGAGAGGGTTTATATATGGACTCGTCGAACGCCGAATTATTCCAAGCTCTTGCCATTTGTCGATTTCGATTTTAACTTTATCTCTATAATTTATAGGGATGGGATACGGCTTTGTATAAAAGGGTGCATTATCTTTTATTTTAAAAGTATACTCATAGTTAGATAATAGACCTGGGCGTTTCTGAAATACCTCTTTGTATTAAGCACTTAAGTTTATCCCTTTGGGAATTTTTTAGGTTTTTGCATGATTTGATCTTTTCTTCGATCTCTTCTATCGAGACTTCATATGAAAGATCATAAGCAATGAGATCATCGTATGAGTGAGCCTTTCCGCATTCGGACTCATACGACTGCTCGATTCTAAGAGACGCATACTCTTCTGAGTACATTATGGTCTCCTTATAAGAACAATGAACATATTGATCGTTAATGGTTAAGAGGATTTCTTCCTTGCCGGTATCTATTAGCATACTAAGAGCTTTTTGTGTATCATATCCAATAATGCATGGTTTGACCAGTTTCGGCACTACTATGAATATAATTGTTGGAGGTCGTGGTGAGGTTAATTAGAACTCTTTAGTAATACTTAAAGAAAGACTAGTTTATTGTTAATGACTATGATAATCGGCGCTTCCCTGTGCCATGTGCGAGATATTACATCATGGGCGTACGAGACTAGAGAGAGAGAGAGCAGCGCGTCGCTCGCTGCCGCTCGGCATTCCTACTGACTCACGGGCGCACGAGGGAGGGAAGACATACATGTGTGCGTACGTGAGTCGCGCGCTATCTGTATCGCATACATATAGAAGGCGAAATATTCATAATATCCAACACGCCTCCTTGAATTTTCGACTTTTATACACAATATTTTATATTAACTTTAGCGCGTTTCTCTTCTTAATAAAGGCTATAGTGGGATAAGATTGTCAAAATTGCACTCACCTGGGTTTTTTTTTGGGATTGACCATTCGAAAGTACATTATTGAAAATCTCTCTAGCCAAATTTTCAGCTTCCTAGGTGATGATTTGAGTCTCCTAACCTAAAAAACGTATTTTTTCGAAAAATTTTTTTCCGCTCGACCCTTTCTTTAAAAAAATCTGAAAAAATTCATGGACGTGTGTTTTTGAGCAAGAAAACAGCCTGATTTTTTAAAGATTTAAAAAAAAAAAATTGAGCTCAGGAAAAATTTTTTAATTTTTCAATGATTTTTTAGGTTATGTAGGTAATTCTTGGCTAACTTGTAAATAATGATTTTTTGTGTATTTTTTCCCATTCTTTCAAATGACGGTGTCCGAATTTGCGTTTTCGAGCCAAAACATACTCAATATTCGAAAAAACCGATTTTTTAAGCATTTTTCCCATGGTTTTGGCACATAACCTCAAAACCAATAGCTAAATAAGTGTTTATGAACAATTTTTTTCCAATTTCTTTCTATATCTTCGAATTCCACTGTCAGAACTACCATTTTTGCATCAAATAATGCTATAAAATCAAATTATAAACATTTTTTTCGTGTTTTTACCATGTTTTTGGAACATAACCTCAAAGAAGATTGTTCAATTCGTGTTAGGGCATACAAAAATATTCTAAAAATTTTTAGAATCGAGTATTACTTCGTCGGTAGCTACAAAGGGCCTGATATAGCCTTTTAATTAATTATTTTTATTCAAATTCATTTGTAGATAAATAAAAACGAGTAAATATTTCTAATAGAAATTAATTATTATAAATATGTTATGAATATTTTTGTGCTTTTATTAAAACAATAAAATAAGTATGTACCATTTCATATTTGACCTTTATTCTTGCGAGAATTGTTTTTAGAAATTCTATTTGACAAAATTACATGAGTAATAATTTTTAATATTGAATTATAATAATATTTCTAATCCTCGTCACTATCTTCGTCTATTACAGGACCAATATCTGAAGTAGTAAATAATTCGGAAAGAACTTTCGCTGGTCTAATAATTTTTTACTTATGTCTTGCATTACTGAGATAATATATGACTGCAGCAATGTGAAAACGGGATCCTACAGTTCGTAATCCATTGGCACAGTCACACGCATGGCGTAGGACACCGCTGTATCCAATTGAGTTAGGTTTGTATTCGATGTAGCATTTGTAAGTCTTACTGTTAATATGCCTGGACCTTATTAATACTTTAATGATATTTGGTTTGATCTTAATATATTCCAAATTGATGTTGTTACTATCATCCATTAAGGGGATGCCTTACTCGTACTATTACCGACCGAGCAATTCACACAGTTTCAAGCTGATTAAAAATAAAATACGTCGAATCACAAAAAATCAAGAGAACTCTCTTCTGTGTTTTTTAACGTTCTATCATCCAGTCAAAGTTTGGAGTCGAAATATCAAGCCGTTTTTTCAAAAACTTTGAACGAAATTAAATTTAACCTGAGAAGGAATTAAATTTAATTTCGTTCAAAGTTTTTGAAAAAACGGCTTGATATTTCGACTCCAAACTTTGACTGGATGATAGAACGTTAAAAAACACAGAAGAGAGTTCTCTTGATTTTTTGTGATTCGACGTATTTTATTTTTAATCAGCTTGAAACTGTGTGAATTGCTCGGTCGGTAATAGTACGAGTAAGGCATCCCCTTAACTCAGCCAAATAACATACGGCTTGACCTAATTGATAGGTACGTAAAAAAAATATTTTGAGATCTCTTTCAGTCATCTCCGGAAAGTCAATGATTTCTTGGGATGTTAGCTTGATCGCAGTAGTGGGCCATCTAGACCATCTGTTTGTCTCAGCTTCTAATGCTAAAGTATTTTCACTTTGATTAGAATTTAATATTCTTTCGATGATTATACCTTGTAAGCCACCGTCATCTTTATCGCTATTCAAACGCTTACCAAAAAGGTTGTTGAGAAAACATGCAATTCTACAATATGCATCAGCTTTTAGTAAAAGTTTATTATCTAATTGCTGGTGAAGAAGCTTATACTTTTTACCAAGAATACCATGAACAGCCTCTACAACCCATCTCAATTTCGTAACGTAACGAGATTCATTCGATTCAGTCGTACTCAAGTTGGGTCTATTTCCCTTTAAGGCAGGCATGAGAATCTTAAAACCAAGACTTTTTAAATAAGGTATCACATCCCTAAACCCTCTATCTACAAAGCAAACATCATCTTCTCTCATGATAGTTCTTATACCATCTGGATCATCCATTACTTTCTTCATGATGCTTGCACCATTTTCTGTGGCTAAAAACTGACCAGGGATATCAACAACGAATCCGTCTGTGGTGCAAATAGTGAATGGCTTGGCCAAAGGATATTTCTTCTGACCTGAATATGACTTTCTTTGGTATTCACTATTTTCACTTTTTTGGTGACGTAAGTAAGTTCCATCAAAAACCAAAACAAGCTCGTTCTCTAATTTAAACAGTTTTTTTTTTGCATAAATGGAAGTATGATCACGTATGAGATCCTCCCTTTTAATACTTTTTACTCCAAAATATTTCGGTAGGACATCTTTTTCAAATGAATTAACTACTGATTCACAAAAATCTGAAACTTTTATTTCGTTTTCTATTGCCAAAATAGACGAAATAAAATTATTCGACGATCCAGTTCGTAATTTAAATAAACATATAACAAGGGCTTGTGTAACGTCTTTAGAATCCGATGATCTCATGGAAACTAATAATTTTCTCAGCTCTTGCAATTGATCAGTCGAAAGACTAGTAAAAGAGAATAATTGTTTTTCGCTAAGCTCTGATGATTTTATTTTATCTAAAAATGTTTCCGAGGCTAAATCTGAAATTTTTTTTTAAAATAAACATATTTCATCTGCAGTTAAAAAACTCGTGTTACTGTATATCTTTATTAGTTTCAGGTCATCATCAAAAAATCGTTTTTTTATTAAATGCTCGGTACAAACTCGATTGCCATTTGGAATAAAGATTTGCATTTCTTTGAAACATTGCAGTCTTGCAGTCAATGGTACACATGTCAAGTTATTTTTGTTTTTACAAACGCAACATGCTGTATGAGAAATCATAGTTCTTTTGAGGGGCAACTCGGTGGAAGGTTTTTTTTTCTACAGTTGGTTTTAATACAACCTCAACAACGCTCCCTGAACTCTGAGAGCTGGGTATTTCCGAGCTTGACTGCGAACTCATTGGCTGACTTTGATCACTGGTTGAAGGTTCTACTCTTCGTGTCCCAAAAAAAACAAGTCTTCTACATTTATCGCAAAGTTTAAACCCAATGTCAACATTATCTACATTTAACTGCTCACACACTGCTACGACTTCGCTAGCTGAATTAATGATCTTAATCTGAGCTGATATTTTACTGAGATTTCGCTTGAGACAGTTGCAACATTGATCAGTATCATCAAATTCATCCATGTTCGATGTAAAAACTAAAATGGAGAATATTTAAGATATATTATGGGATCATGAATATAATTACAAAAAATATCGGTGATCTTTAAACAGTTACTTGTGTAATAATCAATCTTTTTTAAAGCTAAGCCATTATGTAATTATCACAAAGTTAATGAATTTGATTATTATTTTATATTAAAATGATTTTTTTCACCAAGAAATATAATGCACTTAAAACTATTTTGATAATAATTAATGAATGGTAAAAAATTAAATATTTCTTGAAATGTGGACTGTATTCTATTTTTTGTTAGGTATTGTCGTAAATTGAGATGACGATCTATTCTAATTGACTCGAAAGTACAAGTATAGACATAAATAATTTAAGCAAAACGAAACCTTTATAAAGAGAGGGTTCTCTATTAAGAGAGAGCTTTTAAATACACTTCTTTTAACGTACACCTTTGTAAGAATGAGATTATCTATATATAAATACTTTTTTGGCAACTTGCTTGCGGAAAGCTAAGCAACATCGAGTGATTGCAATCCCATACAATCACTTAAAAAAAGAGATATGTTCTTAATTATTTATAATATTGTTTAAAACCTGGACCATCATTATTATCAATTTCCTTTAATATTAACTACTATTAAAATACTATTACAATACTAATAACATGTTGTGAAATTATATAGTGCAATATTTCATTATATGTAGGCTAGGCTTAAAACTGTGCATGACAATGCTTGATAGCAAGTTCTTATAAATAAAATATATGTTTTCAATGAAAAGATTTGATCTTTTTTTATTAGTTAATAAAAAATTCATTGGATTTGCAACATATTCCAAGAAACTAAAAGTTAATTAAATCTATACAATATTGTACTTAATCATCAATTAAGTTACCAAATATGTTGCACAATGGGTGCATTTCTCAATTTAATAAAAACTTCTACTCATTGGAAAAACCCATTTTATTTATGAGAAGATGATATTAAGTATAGTGATACGAATTATTAAATCCCACATCTAATATTTTTAAAAACTTTCCAGACAGAAAAAGCTCGATTCATGACTGCATTACACAATGTTATTTCACAACGCATTAAAAAAAATTAGTAAACTGTTCAAGATTTGTTTAGGTTATACAACATGGTAAATGAGATAAAATTATAAAAAAAAAATTTGATCGGTTTACCTAGAAAGCATTAAAAGTTTACAGAAATGAAATATTTAATAAACTCGATGCTAGTAGATTTCATATATTTTGATAATCACCAATTTCTATCAATAGTATGTTCGTGTACTTATTAAATTCAATTTTGCAATAAACAGTGGTTTACAGAGTGGTTTTCCAAAACATACTTTAAAAATGTATAACCTGGCAATTAAATATTTAGTTTGTGTAATGGTGCAAAATAACCGATACTTTCCTTTGATAAAATTAAATAAGAAAAAAAAAGAATAGTAATATTCTTCATACATATATCCGGAAAAAACTTACAACATACAAAACAGATGCAAAAACTTATCTGGCTTTGCAACAAAAGTTGTACTTAAATATTTGAAAAAAACTTAATAAGTTTTCGACTATCCTTTTAAGTAGACTTGCAACTAGCAAGAAATTGTGATGTACTTTTTTAGTAGCAAGTATTTATAAAGTATTGTTCTTCATTTTAGATAAACAATATACTCACACTCATTTCAATAGGCCCGTTACACTCAAAAAAATATAAGGACCAGATACGGAAATACCATAGGTTAGTATAGATATACTATATATATATGAGGAACAGTGCTTATTCCCGCTGTTCCTCGTATATATAGATATACTAACCCATGTCATTTCTGTTCGTTTCACTAGTGAACAGATCATTCCGGTCGTTTCTCCTGTCTAATTAACAAAATAAATTAGTTAAAATATACAATTTGAGTTAAATAGAATGAAGAAAAGTAACATTTTTTTATTTTATTTTATTATATTTTAACACAATTTGTCTATTTCAACTCTTTTTTTTTATAACTAGACAGCAGAATCGACCGAAATAGTCGGTTCACTAGCGAAACGACCAATAAAAAAAACGCACCCCACATGTTGATATTCAATTACTGAACTATTTCAATCGTTTGTTACTTTAAAGCATATTTTTATCATTATAATTATGCAGATCGGTAGTTGAAGTACAGATGAATATATACTCCATGCAGCAATTGACTATCTGCATATCAACTCATAATAATTAATATTGATGCATAGTTACAAATACATACATATTTTCATATGTTTCACGAATAATTCTGTAATATGCAGTTTCCCTGCGCCTGAAAAAGGCTATATCAGTCCCTTTGTAGCTACCGGAGAAGTAATACTCAATTCTAAAAAATTTTTTTCATTAAAAAAATTTTTAGAATATTTTTGTATGTCCTAACACGTATTGAACGATCTTCTTTGAGGTTATGTTCCAAAAACATGGTAAAAAACACGAAAAAAATGTTTATAATTTAATTTTATAGCATTATTTGATGCAAAAATGGTAGTTCTGACAGTGTAATTTGAAAATATGGAAAGAAATTGAAAAAAAATTGTTCATAAACACTTAGCTATTGGTTTTGAGGTTATGTGCCAAAAACATGGGAAAAATGCTTAAAAAATCGGTTTTTTCGAATTGTAAATATGTTCCGGCACAAAAACGCAAATTCGGACACAGCCATTTGAAAGAACGGGAAGAAATACACAAAAAATCATTATTTACAAGTTAGCTAAAAATTACCTACATAACCTAAAAAATCATTGAAAAATTAAAAATTTTTTTCTCAGCTCAATTTTTTCTTTTTAAATCTGAAAAAAATCAGGCTGTTTTCTTACTCAAAAACACATGTCTGTGAATTTTTTCAGATTTTTTTAAAGAAAGGGTCGAGCGGAAAAAATTTTTTTCGAAAACACACGTTTTTTATGTTAGGAGACTCAAATCATCACCTAGGGAGCTGAAAATTTGGCTAGAGAGGTTTTTAATAATGTACTTTCGAATGGTCAATCCCAAAAAAAAATCCAGGTGAGTGCAATTTTGACCATCTTATCCCGCAATAGCCTTTATCCTTACATAGACTCTTAGTAAATATGTCCGCTAGATTATTTTCAGTTTCTATCTTTACAATATCGATAACACCTTTTTCGTAATTCTCATTTACATAATGACGTTGCACTTCAATGTGCTTAGAATTTTTTGTTAGGTTACCGAATTTTCCTATTGCTACTGCGTCTGAGTTATCCTCGTATATTTTAACAGGATTATCAAATATCGTATTGAAGGCGTGTTTTAAGAGATTAATTACAAATAATATTTCTGTTGTCGCTTCAGACAATGCAATGTATTCGGCAAATGTTGAATTTATTGTTACAGTTTTTTGTTTCTGTGTTCTCCAATAGATTATATTTCCAAACATTCTAATAACAAATCCGGTGGTTGACTTTCTGTCAATGTTATCTCCTGCAAAGTCTGAATCGACCATACAATCAAGTTCATCCTTATTCAAATTACAACAATAGGTTAATTTTAAATGTTTCGTTTTGTATAAGTATTTCAATATTCGCATCGCGTATTTAAAATGTGTTGAATCGTAGCAACTCTGAAATCTACTTAAGTAGTTCACGCTGTATGTTATGTCAGGTCTTGTACCTGTGCTAATATATGTATAATAATTCACCTATTAAATTTCGATATTTTATTGTTTCATCTGCTTTATTAGCCTGTTCAAGTTTTAAATTTGTCTCCATCAGAGTATCATACAGTTTCGCGTTTTCTAAGTTGTACTTCACAGCCAATGATTCTATATATTTCTGTTGATTTAAAGTCATTATACCTTTCTTGTTATTATAATTAATGTCGATTCCTATACATAATTTAATTTTTCCTAGATCTTTCATTACAAATCTTTTCATTAAGGCAGATTTAACATCATTGATTCTATCTTTATTTTTACAGCATATTAAGAGATCGTCTACAAATACTAAAATGTATATAGTATTATCGTCTGTGTTGTTTACATATAAACAGTAACCATAATTGCTTCTTATCTAAACCCGAGTTTACTTACGCATTTATCAAATGTCTCATACCAAGCCTTTGGGCTTTCTTTGAATCCGTATAGTGCTTTTAATAATTTGCAAACTTTATTTTTTCCGGTTTCATAACCTTGTGGTTCATGAATATAAACTTCTGATTTTACTTTTTCGTTAAGAAACGCTGTTTCTACATCCATTTGTTCTATAAACAGGTTATTTACGCAACAATGACTTAACAAAATTTTTAATGTTTCCATTTTTCCTACTGGCGAATAAACATTTTCTTAGTATTCTCTTTGTTGGAAGCCTCTAACAACTAACCTAGCCTTAAGAGAGTCATCGCTTTTCCTTTTATAGACCCACTTTACATCAATAATCTTTATATTTTGAGGTTTCTCAACTATAACCCATGTATTATTTTTCTTTAGGCATTCAATTTCTGAATTCATAGCTTTTTGCCATTCTTTAGATTCGCTGGAGTTTAACGCCTCCTCAAATGTATTCGGTACATTTGCATTTACATATTATATATATATATATATATATATATATACATATATATATATATATATATATAAATATATGAAACGCTAGTTATGCAGACACTTTCCGAAATTTAAATAGACTTATGCAGACAGAGACCGACTTATGCAGACGTCAGCATAAGTAGAGGGATTATTTCTTTAGTCACGCTAGACTTGTGCAGACACTCGTATAAACGGTACTACACTTATGCAGACAGGTCACGTGGTCTTATACATTGGTGTCAGCATAAGTCGATGTTCATATGATTATATATATATATATATATCGTTTATCTGTTTTGGATATATATATATATATATATATATATATATATATATATATATATATATATATATATATATATATATATATATATATACACCCTAGAAAGTTTGAGAGGCTCAACCCCGGTCGGTCAGAGTGGCTAAAGAAATAATAACCCTCAGGTAACGGACTCTACACAAATAGACTCTAGAAAACCCCTCACACTTGCGCTCGGATGATGAATATATAGATTGGAAGTTTGAGGACGCTCCTCAAACTTCCAATAACCCCTCAAACTTACAAGCGGGTCCTCAATATAATCCTCAAACTTCCAGAATTTCATATTTATATATATATATATATATATATATATATATATATATATATATATATATATATTATATATATATATATATATATATATATATATATATATATATATATATATATATATATATATATATATATATATATATATATATATATATATATATATATATATATATATATATATATATATATATATATATCGTTTATCGGTTTTGGAGAGTTTTTCTAGAAATTATATACGGGTTTTGAAGAGTTTCTTCGGTTTTGAAGAGCCTCTTCACACCGGCAAAGATATATATGACCGGTTTTGGAGAGTTGTCGGCCATTTTCTGGAGTCTATACCCCAGGGTCCATATTTCTTTAGTCACGATAACATAGGCAACTCTGGGAAAAAGAACTATACCTCTCCAAAACCGGTTTACCCACATATATATATATATATATATATATATATATATATATATATATATATAAATATATGAAACGCTAGTTATGCAGACACTTTTCACCGCTATGTTTCAGGACTTTTCATTGGTTTACCGCTATGTTTCAGGACATTTGCATGTTTTCAGGACTGTACTGAATTAGGAATAGTTTATCGCTACCTTTCAGGATATTTTTGTATTATTCAGGACATTTAGGGTTTATTTCACAACGTTTTTTTCCGTAAAATTTTTCCGAAATCAACGTAAAATACTGCGGAACTGAACGGCGGCGCCGCAGGCGTCGTGGTGTTAGTCAACACCCTGAGGGATATTATTTCTTTAGTCACTTATATACTGTTTAACGTTTTATACCTACTTCTATTGCAGAAAACCTGTAGGTGTCCTGGAAGGTAGCGGTGTACTAAGTTTTATATATATATATATATATATATATACCGGGTGTCCCATTTTAAAACCACCAGGCCAATATCTCGAAAACTAAGGGAGATGGAAAAAAACTTTTAATACAAAAGTTGTAGGGTTCAGAGAGGCCCAACTGATCGTGACCTTGGTTATGACCTTGAGGTTAATGATCAAGTTCATTTGAAGGTCAAATCGATTTTTTCAAATGGGAACCCCCACTTTTGACCTCGTAAATAGAAAGAGCGGAAAATTTTACGTTCAAATATGTCTTTGAGTCAAGGTCATGGTCATGGTCATGGTCATGTTTAAAATCAAAATCAATCAACGCATCAAAACATTCCCATAATTAGGCATACGAGACAAATTGTTAAATACAAAAGTTGTAGGGTTCAGAGGGGCGCAACTGATCGTAACCTTGGTTATGACCTTGTGGTCAATGATCAAGGTCATTCGAAGGTCAAATCGATTTTTTCAAATGGGGAACCCCCACTTTTGACCTCGTAAATGAAAAGACTGGAAAATTTTACGTTTAGATATGTCCTTGACTCAAGGCCATGGTCATGGTCATAGTCATGTTTACAATCAAAATCAATCAACGCATCCAAACATTCCCATAATTACGCATACGAGTGTTAAATACAGAAGTTGTAGTGTTTGGAGGGGCCAAACTGATCGTGACCTTGACCATGAACTTGAGGTCAAGGATGATGTCGTTTGAAGCTTAAATCAATTTTGTTTAATGGCAAGCCTCACTTTTGACCTCGTAAATAGAAAAACCGAAAAATTCTGATATGACTTTGGGTCAAGGTCATGGTCAAAGTTATGGTCAGTTTCCGTGCAGTTAAGAGCAAAGTCGGAGATGACCCGGTCACCTAACGCAAGGTCGGAGATTACCCGGCCAGTTAAGGCAAGGTCGGAGATGACCCGGCCAGTTAAGGCAAGGTCGGAGATGATCCGGCCAGTTAAGGCAAGGTCGGAGATGACCCGGCCAGTTAAGACAAGGTCGGAGATGACCTGGTCAGTTAAGGCAAGGTCGGAGATGACCCGGCCAGTTAAGGCAAGGTCGGGGATGATCAGGCCAGCTAAAAATTCATTGGAAAATTCCACGTTCATGTGTATTTAGTCATAGGATCCAAGTGTTTCGGTCACCATTTACTGAAGAAGATGCTCAAAAGTTGCACCATTTACTTGTTGACAACATTCTATTCTCCTTTTAAAGTTTCTAACAGTATTTAATAATACTTGACGTGGAATACTTAAGCAGGTTTGTGTAATGCTTTGAATCATGTCATCTCTTGTAGTTGGCCTGTTGCGGTAGACTGTATTTTTTAGGAAGCCCCATAAATAAAAATCTGGAGATGTCAGATCTGGAGATCTTGGTGGCCATGCTACGGGTCCTCCTCTACCAATCCATCGACCGTTAAACCTTTCATTAAGAAAATCTCTGACAATTCTGGCATAATGTGGAGGAGCACCATCTTGTTGTAGCCACATTCTGGCCCTTGTATGGAGATCAACGTTTTCTAGAAAGAGTGGCAGCTCGTCTCTCAGCAACTGTAAATAAGTATGTTGAGTTACGTGACCTTCAAAAAAATAAGGTCCTATCAGACATCCGTTAATAATACCACACCATACCGTTACATTCCAGCGATGCTGATGATCAACTTCTCGCATCCAATGAGGATTAACAGGAGACCAGTAGTGGCAATTATGGCGATTCAACATACCAGTACTCTGAAATGTAGCTCCGTGGCTAAAAAGAACATTGTTAAAGTAATTTTCATCATCAGTAATTTGTTGTGTTGCCCATTGGCAAAATGTTATTCTCCGTCGATAATCTTCCACAGTTAAAGCTTGATTTAGAGTAATGTGGTAAGGATGGTATCGCGCATATCGTAAATATGTACTGGCCGTAGATCTTGGAATACCCATTGTTAACTCGATTTCGCGTAAACTGACATGAACATTTAAATGTACCATGGCTAGAACAGCAAGAAAGCGAGGATTATTTTCATAATCGTGTTCATTCAGTGTCCTCCTTCTTCGAACGAAGTTTCCTTGTCGACCGCGCAGTTCAATGTCACGTATTACCGTATGATCAGGATGTTGTCGTTGAGGGAACCGAACATGATACAATTCTCCTAAAATAAGAAGAATGTCAACTATTTCATTAGCAGAATAGTCAGGCATTCTTTTTTAGTTGTAAATGCAATTATTTATCAAAACACACCACAAAAGAAATAATATGTTATTATACTATACAATATTTTAAAATGAAAAAGTTTAATTTTCTGTGCCAATATAAGTGTGCTCAATTTGAAAACAATTTGATGTAAACAGTAATAATTATTGACTATTACCGATCAATGCTGAATACTACCAGTCACTATTGGATACAGGTGGTCAACACTTATTAACTTTTGTTATTATTTGATATAAGTGGTTAACCCTGGTAAATATTGATAATAGTAAAAATAGTAAAATTTTCCGCTCTTTCCATTTACGAGGTCAAAAATAGGGGTTCCCATTTGAAAAAATCGTTTCGACCTTCAAATGACCTTGATCATTGACCTCAAGGTCATAACCAAGGTCACGATCAGTTGGGCCGCTCCAAACCCTACAGCTTCTGTATTTAACACTCGTATGCGTAATTATGGGAATGTTTGGATGCGTTGATTGATTTTGATTTTAAACATGACCATGACCATGACCATGGCCTTAACTCAAGGACATATCTGAACGTAAAATTTTTCGCTCTTTCCATTTACGAGGTCAAAAATGGTGGTTTCCATTTGGAAAAATCGATTTGACCTTCAAATGACCTTGATCATTGACCACAAGGTCATAACCAAGGTTACGATCAGTTGGGCCCCTCTGAACCCTACAACTTTTGTATTTAACAATTTGTCTCGTATGCCTAATTATGGGAATGTTTTGATGCGTTGATTGATTTTGATTTTAAACATGACCATGACCATGACCATGACCTTGACTCAAGGACATATCTGAACGTAAAATTTTCCGCTCTTTCCATTTACGAGGTCAGAAGTGGGGGTTCCCATTTGAAAAAATCGATTTGACCTTCAAATGACCTTGGTCATTGACATCAAGGTCATAACCAAGGTCACGATCAGTTGGGCCCCTCTGAACCCTACGACTTTTGTATTAAAAGTTTTTTTCCATCTCCCTTAGTTTTCGAGATATTTGCCTGGTGGTTTTAATATATACATATATATATATATATATATATATATATATATATATATATATATATATATATATAATGTGCTACAGGGTTTCCGTATCTTTGTACCGGACTTTTCTTTCTGTTTGATGTTCTTTTAACATTTAAATTTTCATTTGGACGATTGAAAGCATTATCGAAGTTCTCATTCTTATTTTCAATATCTTCGATTTCATCGTTATTATTAATTAAATTTTCATTGTCAAAATCATTTTCAGTCTTATTACTTGTTTCACTACTTGAATCATTTGATTCGTCTAAATTTAATTCGATAATATTTTCATCGTTAACTTTTTCCAAACAGATTATGTCAGTGCCATCTTCGACAATTTATACATGTCTGGCATTTATTACTTTATTATTTAACAAGACTCTATAACCATTGTACGTATATCGTACTAATATACCTAATTGGGCTTTATCATCCCATTTTCCTTTTCTCAAAGCTTCTGGTTTTCTAACGAAGACTTTACTGCCGTATATTTTTAAGTTTTTTACATTAGGTTTATTTCCACAAAATATTTTAAAAGGAGTTTTATTTTCGTTTGAGTTGGCTATTGTACGGTTTTTCAAGTAAGACACTGTTTTAACAATTTCTGGCCAATATCTTAATGGTATTTTGGCCTCTTTTAACAGACATCTGCCTATCTCCATAGCTGATCTGTTAAATCTTTCTGCTACTCCATTTAATTGATGGACATAGGGTGGGCAAGGTAATAATTCAATTCCCTTCTCATTTATAAACTGATAAATTTCCTTATTCAAGTACTCTTTGGCATTATCACAATTTAATTTTTTAACTCTTTTATTAAATTTGTTTTCAACTAAATTTACATATTCTTTAAAACAACTTGTAGTCTCTGATTTGCTTTTAATACAATAAACTCTACTACATTTACTGTAATCATCAATAAAACTTAGAAAAAATTTTTCTCCATCGGAACCTGTTGTTCTGTGTGGACCATTTAGATCAGTATGAATTAACTCTAAAATTTCTGAAGTTTTACTTCTCTCATTTTTAAACGGTACATTAGCCATTTGAATACAATTTGCGCATTTCATTTCATTATTTTCTAATTTATGTGGTAAACCGTCTACCAATTTATCTTTTACTAATTTGTTTAGATATTGAAAGTTGACATGGCCTAATGCTCTATGCCACTTTTCGTTTTCAGTTAATTTTACAGCGTTTATATATACATCATTTTCAAGATCATTATATATGTAACTTTTCATAACATACAAATCATTTATTTTGTTTGCTCCCGCAACTAATTCTTTATTTTTGTTATAAATCTTTGCATTATCATTTTTATAAACAATAGTATTATTTCTTGTAATTTTTGCAACGCTTAATAGATTTTTATTAATTCCTTTTACAAAATAAATGTTCTCTAAATCAATTAATTTTTCATTATGATAATTTTTGAAATATGTTTTTATATTGCCTACTTTTGTGGCCTTTAAATTTTTGCTATCTGGCAATTTTACTTCAATAGGATTTTTTAATACAATAAATTTTTCATACATTCTCTCATCATTCACAACATGATCAGTGCATCCGCTATCTAACAACCAACTGATTTCGTCGAATTTACCATTCTTTTCGCAATTATAATTATAAACATTCGTTTTTATACTTATATTACCACAATCTTCGCCGAAGCTTGGATTGGGGTAAACATAAAAATTAGATTCTACTTTGCTATATAACACATCACTCACAATTTCACTTTTCATTTCGTCATGATTAACTTTGATCATCCAGGTCTCAGCTGATGAGTCTTCGCTGGGTTGACTGGAGTGTTCTTGCCTCTGCTGAGCTGCTCCTCTGCTACGACCGCGTCCTCTGGAGCTGCCTTGTTGATATCCTCTCTGGGATCCTCGTTGGCCTCTACCTCTGCTCTGGGATGCTCCTCTGTTTTGGAATGCTCCTCTGCTCTGGCTGGTCTGTGGTGGTCTCCAACAGCCTTTCTTTAAATGACCTCCCCGACCACAGTTATAACACTGTCCCTTTGTCTTGACGTTGAATGTACTTACATTTTTCCTTTTCTCGTCATTAGGCACTGTCAAATTTTTTTCTTGAATTTTAGACTTAACATAGTCTGCCGTTTGTTGAGCTTCTGGGACGAGATCAATGAGACTCCCAATAAAGCTGTAGCTTGCTGGTAGTGCTCTAATTAGATACCGCATTTTATCTTTTTCTGGTAGTGTGCCTCCAGCTGCTTTAAATTTGTTGCACGCTTGTTCGAACTCTACAAAAAATTCTTCAACTTTCTCATCATTTTTTAATTTAATATCTTCTAGTTGACCTCTGCATATTATTTATAGCGCTGGAGATTTAGTAGAGTACATGCTCTTGAATTTTTCCATCATTTTGTAAGCTGTATCGCATTCACAAACATATTCTAATTGCTTGTCTGAAATAGTGCTTATTAATATATTTCTTGCTTTTAAATCCTCTTTCTTCTATTCATCTGCTTTCTCTGTCTGAGCCCGCTCTCTTTCAGCTTGCTCTTTGCACTCTTTATACTCTAATAGAGTCATTAAGCGAAATTTCCAGCTTGCATAGTTTGCACCATCAAAAATGGGAATTACTATATCTTCGAATTTTGATTGCTTAGCCATCTCGACTTTTTTTAACTTAATATCTTCATACACTTTTATTACTTTATTTAGCGTAATTATTTTCTGCACTATTTTCACAAAACGTTTTTCGGCAATCTTTTTTTTAATTATTTCTTTGCTTTCGTATTCAATGTCTTCTAGTATTACTTCTTCTTTGGTTTTCACTTGTTCTTTAGTGTCCATTTACCACGTGTATAACCTCAAATTCTGCCACGTACTCTATTCTTGCACCGTGCCGCGTTCTTCACACAAGAAATCTAATCTGATCGCATCGGCTTGAATTATTCATAATTTTTCAAAATTCTTTCTTCTATCTCTTATAGACATATTCTATTATTTATTCACATTTGTATTTTTCTTACTTTTGCACTTTTCCTTCAATATTTTTCACAGTTAAACTTTTCGCGAGCCGCGTGCTTTTTCTCTTCCTACGGCAAGGCTGCCCCAATACTCGCCGAGGCTTGTATTGGGTCAGAGTCTTTTCTTTTCACTTACCAACCGCGATCTCCTACTATGTTGGAGGTCGTGGTGAGGTTAATTAGAACTCTTTAGTAATACTTAAAGAAAAACTAGTTTATTGTTAATGACTATGATAATCTATTGTTAATGACTATGATAATCTATTGTTAATGACTATGATAATCTATTGTTAACGACTATGATAATCGGCGCTTCCTTGCGCCATATGCGAGATGTTACATCATGGGCGTACGAGACTAGAGAGAGAGAGCAGCGCGTCGCTCGCTGCCGCTCGGCATTCCTACTGACTCACGGACGCACTAGGGAGGGGAGACATACATGTGTGCGTACGTGTGTCGCGCGCTGTCTGTATCGCATACATATAGAAGGCGAAATATTCATAAAATCCAACAATAATATCTAGTTTTATTTTTTTAATTTCGACATTTAGAAGAACTTGGAGTTTTATTCGCGACGACTTTACGCCCGTTACCCCCTTTATGAATTTTCCACTTATCGGTAGCTTAGGTCGCGTCCCGAATATTTTCGCATTAGCGTAATAAAATTCCTCGGAGATGCAAGTGATCTCACTTCCCGTATCAATTAGGGCTTTTACCTCTATGTCTTCGACTTTGATATTTACCTCCGGACAACGCGTTTCTTTCGTATTTAGACCTTCAGGTTCTATATCATACAAAAGATTTTCTCGCGGGTCCTCCAGTATAGAAGAAATATCTTTATTACAATTTTTCTTCTCCGATCGAGTTGCTTGTTGCGGTTTACTTTTTGTCATGCAGCAAGCAACTATTATGCGTTTCCCGAATTTTCGGTATTAGTATGTCCTAAATTTATATTATTTACGTCAACCTCGTCGTAGCTTCGGATTAATTCTTTATTCCGTTCGTTTCTCTGCTTCCGAGCTGACTTTTTCTCGTTTGTTTGATCCGTTTGTGGTGGAGTTTTCTCCTTTATTTCCGGCGGCGTCGCTGTCTGTAACTCGTTTACGTTCACGTTTTTCGACTGCCACTGGTATGGCTTATTATATGATTTATTCTGCATGTTAGCCGTATCTGAAGGAGGACTGGGTTTGTTGTGGCCCATTTTGTCGTGTTTTCGGTGACGTTGGTCGTCTTCGTCATAATCAGCTAATATTTTTAACAGCATATTTTTATCTTTGACTTGCCGTCCTAAAACCGCGTGTCGAATATTTCTTTCGAAATGTTCGCTAACGCGCACAACAAACTCAGTCTCCGTATAGTCGAGATCTAGCTCTTTGTCTAAACCGAACAAATTCGTTGCGTATTCAACGCGATTAAGACTGCCCCCCGACTGGTGCTGACCGAATTCTATCTTCCGCTTCGCGGTACTTTGTGTGTTCGCGCTCCAGTACCGTTCGCGAAACCGTTTTGTGAATTGGTCGTACGAGTCGATCTCCGACTCTTGTAGGTACCACCAATCCCTGGCATCACCCTCGAGTACTTGAGAGATAAGGCATAAGAGTTGATCGAAATTAGGTTTAACCATGTTTATATATTTCTCGAACTCTGGCAAGAATTTAACTGGCCTTTCATTCTCAAGTCCTCGATACTTGGGGATGTCTAACTTTATTTTTTGAGACGCTTCGCTCCCAGTGTTGCCTTTCTTTATCGGCGATTTTTCAAGTCTTTAATCATATTTTTCAATTCTAGAATTTATTATACGAATTTTCTCGACCGACTGTGTTAACGCGTCATATTTCTCTTTTATCTCATTTCGAATTATCGCGACTAACGTTGCCCTTAATTTCGGTGACTTTGACGTGTCATTTTCCTTACCTTGGCCTTCGAGCATATTTTCGAGCTCATTTTGCCGTACATCCAATAGTCGTAATTCATCAGTTACCGCCCGTTCCCATTCGAAACGTTTTCGTTCCTTCGCGTTCTCTACTCCCACGTCAAATGAGTCTTGCATTTCGCACATAAACGCTCCCGATTTTCGGTCTTTTACCGTTTTAACTTTTAATAGAGTACGTGCTTCGAAAAAAACGTTAATACGGAAAGTGATGAAAAAGAATTTGATCGAACTTAATTGAATTTACAACGTTGAAAGTTGACTCTAATGTATTTATTTATAAAAAACTAACTTATACGAACGTTCTATACTTTAATATAGAATTATCGGCTTAATTATCGTTAATCGACAGCCTTTTAAACGATTCGGCTATATCCCGAACTCTGTTCTCGATACGGTCCATCCTCGAACTTAACATTCTCTCGTTTTTACAAGTTTTACTCGCGACTACTTTTACCGTATATCCCAGTTTCTCGTTTTCCTCGTCCAGCTCATTTACCCGTTGCCTAGCTTCTGCCAGATCTTCCGACATTGTCAATAACGCGTGGCCTTGCCTACTTACGACAGCGCGTAATTCTTTTATTTGACCCATCAAATATTGTGTCGCCGCGTGATATTGCTGATCGGCTTCCTCAACTTCGTCGACCCGTGTCGTTAAATCTATTATCGGTGCTTCTATGCGACTCTCTAAAAATATGTTATGTCGATCTGGTATCATGATCCCTTTTTCAAAGATTCCCACTATGCGATTTTAGTTTGCTCGAGTCCCTGTTCGGGCGCCAGCTGTAACGTACCGACCTTGGGTAATGGCTAGCTGTATCTTTAATCTTTACTTTTTCGGACGTTAAATTAATTTTATAGAGTTCATGTACTGGACTCGAGCATATAATCGGGAGGGGAGTAGCTCCGATCTCAGTGTTAGATACCGGCGCGCAATGTGCCGGAGTCCGTGCCGTCGATACAGAGAGGTGGTAGATGCAGGTAAGTCGTTAGCGCTGAGTGGCTGCGACCGTGGTGCTTAGATGATACGGGTAAGTAGTCGACGCAGAAGGCCAACTATCGTGTCGTGTAAGAAGAGAGGAGCCGGGTAAATAATCAGCGCAGAGGGCCGACTATCGTGTCGTGGGAAGTAGGTAAGTTAGGACTCGGTTGTTATCGAGAGAGTTTATTTAAAGAAAAAAAATTATAAATCAAAATCTAAAATTATAGGTATGTTAATTAATATACTAAAAAAAAATAATTATATTACATAAGTTTTACGAGCGCAAAGGAGTGGCCAGCTTCAGTTACCTAAGCGCAATGCTTATCGGTATTCTGAATAGGCGAGAGCTCGGACACAAGTGCGTGCCGATACCGAGAATCGGAGCCCTTTATATACCAGTCGATCGTCTGGTCTTCTCTCTTGCGCATGACAATATTTGTGTTTATACTCTGACATCAGAGGCGCTGTGTGAATGTGTGAGTAAGATTTTCTCTGGCGCACGCAATCGTATGTTTGTATACATTGATGCATCATGTTTGTTGTTGTTTCGCTCTCGCCTTTATGAATGGGAATTTATGAATCGATGCCTATACTGCGAGCTGGTCGTGTACGTCACAATACAGGTACCGGTAACTCTGATGTCAATCAGTTATAATATCTATTCATAAAATTCAAAGTAAGTGAGGTTTGAGGACATTGCTAAATATATTGTATGAAGTATTCGACAGATCAAATTAGTTTCTTGTAAGAAGTACGTTGGCTTTGACGACGGCGCGACTATCACTCTCCTGTGCCGAACGCCGAACGATACGGACGCATCGCCTTCGCTACACCTTGAACCAACTTATTCAGAGTCTCAATAAAGAGTTGATTTTAATATAAAATGCCTAGAATTGTTAATTCCAATATACCCGCTCCAACATTTTTTAATGTACATTTACTGCTAATACAAAATTTTGTAGCAAGATAAATGACATGATTTCTTCAAATGATACTCAATCACAAAATGGCTTACAGTTGCATGATTTAACATTTTTATGGTTTTTATCAATTTTCTATGTGCCGTAGAATTTTTTCCTTAGCACCAGCCATAAACTTCTTCTTTTAAATTAAAGTATTTTGTCCAAAGAATTTAAAAACACTTTGATGGAGAAATTTGGTACTGGCGTAGTCCTTACTTTTGGTCGATGAAGGTACTCCAAAAACCAACCAATCAGAGACTTTCAAAAAGAGTCATAAAAGAAATGCTGGTCTATTCTAAAAATAAAATGCAAACTTTTTGCCAATCAATGCTCTATATAAAAGGTTTCAAGATTTTGAGTAAAAAAATGAATAAACTTGGATTTTAACCAAAAATTGCAAAAACTTTGAATTTTTAATGTTGTATAACTTTTTTAGTTATACGAATATCGAGCTAAAATTTGGGGAACATGCATTTTTCATAAAAGCTAAAAGTAAATGAGTTTTGAGCGATTTTAAAATTTTGACATGCTCACTTCACCTCAAACATTTCATATATATATTTGCTTTATAATGGATAATTGAATTATATTACCTTTTCACTTGACATGGGTTCTCGTAAGTAATGAGCTGATCGTTAATTAGATGCATTATTTATTGAATACTATAAATTTTCAAATACAGTATCTCGACTTCTAATTATCCGTACAAATAACTATATTCGATTTATTCGTTTAGTGTAGTTTTATTCGTTTAATTAATACCGATAAATTATTGATTTTATTAATATAAGTATTTACTCTTAATCTAATGGGCTCGTATTGGTCTATAAAAAATATTCGATACTCCTATTGTCATCCGGAGTATACGGAGTTCGCGTCTGGGTGTGGGCATAAAAACTGACGAGTGTGGCGTACATCGCCGTATTTATTACATGGTTAAGGTGATGCCGTAGTTGAAAAAAATCATTAGTTGAGGTTAGGTTATACCTGTTTTACCGACCGACTATTTATAGCTGAAAAAAAATACATTAGCGCCTCTTTCGGACTGTTGCGGAACATGACTAATCGCATGTATTTCCACTCATAGATGGCGTTGCATATCGTATACATTTATGATTTACAATTATGACTATTCTCATTTTTTAGAAGCTAATGAGAAGAAAAAAAATTAAAGTTCCGTATTATAGGTGCCCGACCCATTTGAAGGTAAATGCTGTTAGTTCCATAAAAATTTTCTTATTATAGGTACCAGACCTATTTTGCGGTCAATGCACTTTCTTTTATAAAAATTTATTGTAACAGGTACTAGACCCTACTGTCAGATAAACGTTCCTCTTTTCATCCAAATTCCTTTATTATAGGTACCAGACCTATTTGTAGGTTGTGACGGAGACAGGTCCCCGCACACGCGCAGGGTCAATCATACACACATACAGAAACCACGCGCAATACAAACCGAAACAAGGAGCGAGGCGGCAGGAGCCGCACGCGAGTAGCACGCCGAAAAAACACCGGGAAATATAATACATTGTTACAGAGAATGAGAGACAGGGAAAGAAGAGAGACGTGAGAAGGCACGGACGGAGCAATCTCTATCGGTGATAAAAGTCGACGTCTAAGGCCATAGTCGCAAACGACAAAACACTTATCTGCGGCACCGATGTAAAGGATCGGCCTCGTCCTCACGACGGTGATATACATGCTAGGAAGCTCAGCAGCGATCGACTATTTCAGCCCGAAACCGACGCACCCACAGTCACAGCCAGAGCCACGATCTGATCGAGAGGAAGCTGCGACTAGTCCGAAGCAGCCAGCGTCGCCGCTCGGTTACGATTACACAGGGACGTGCTGACCTCCTGGAGCCACGGCCCCGAGGAAAACCACGAGGTGCAATACGTGGGGAGGAAGCTAGCCCCGAGTTAGCACACGTTATAAGTTGCCCATCTCATACGAAATCTCGCAAGTGCTCGGCCTCTCTCTCTCTCTCTCTCTCTATCGCGACTGCGTAAAAGATTTATTATGCTATCTGAGCATACCGTCCGGCCCGCTCGCTCCTTGCGGACTGCTGCACAGATGACCGCTCACATAATACACGCGAGAACCAAGCGTAGATATAACGCGCCCATGACACGCGAAAACGGAGCGGGTGCCCGATGGATGTAATCTGAAGATCAATAAAGGATCTATACTGTACTCGCTTTGCCTACGATTATTTGCATGCGCGCTCCTTCCGAAATTCCCCGCACTGCGCATTCACCCATTTTCAGCGTGTATTCGCCCTCTTCGGAGGAGACGAGAAGCTGTCGCCCAGGTCAGAAAGATGGCTGCGAGCGGACTCCTGCATTTTATTGATGCGGAGGTCGGATAAGTAACACTCCGATCTAGGGAGACGCTTAGTTAGAGAGACAGCGGTAAGTCTAGGTAGAACAGTTAATCGCGTCCGATTCCTACGTCACAAGGTGAATGCGTTTGCTTCCATAGAATTTCTTTATTATATGTACCAGACCTATTTTGGGTTCAAGCTTTTATCTTTCATAAAAATTTCTTGTTATTGGTACTAGACCTACTTTGAAATAAACGTTCCTTTTTCCATCCAAATTCCTTTATTATAGGCACCAGACCTATATGAAGGTAAATGCTGTTTCTTTCATAAAATTTTTTTATTATAGGTACCAGACCTATTGTGATGTCAATGCTTCTTCTTTCATGAAAATTCATTGTTATAGGTGCCAGACCTATTTTCAGCAAAATCCTTCTTTCATAAAAAGTCCTTTATTACAGGTACCAGACCTATTTGAATGTAAATGCTTTTTCTTCCATAGAATTTCTTTATTATACTTCCAAATTACTTTATAGGTACCAGACCTATTTTGGGGTCAATGTTTTTTCTTTCATAAAAATTTATTATTATAGGTAGTAGACCTACGTTCAGAGAAATGTTCCTTTTACGATCCAAATTCCTTTATTATAGGTACCAGACCTATTTGAAGGTAAATACTTTTTCTTTCATAATAGTACATTATGTAACAAGGGAAAAAAGTCGCTCTTGATTCCCGAAGGTGCGTTAATGCCCGAGCGAGCGAAGCCAAGCGAGGGCAGTGATCACCCGAGGGAATCATCGACTTTTCTCCCGAGTTACATATAGTACTTTATTGCCATCTCAACTGTGGCCACTTTTAATATTAATTAGTGTATTATTTATTGATATTTGGCTGTTTATATGAAATTTACATATGTTTTGCAAAAGCAAGAAATATGGCCATATTTTCCGTTTTTGGGAGTAAAGAGGTAAATATGGCCACATTTCCCTCTTTTGCGGGAAATATCGTCATATTTCCCGCAAACGTTAAATTTCTTGAAAGAGGGAAAAAATCTAACTTTTGTCCCGCTTTTAAGGGAAAAAAGAAGCCATTTTTGTTGAGATGGCGATCAAATTTGTTTATTATAGGTACCAAACTTATTTTCATGTCAATACTTTTTCTTTCATAAAAATTCATTGTTATAGGTGCCAGACCTATTTTCAGATGAACGCTTCTTCCACCATAGAAATTCCTTTATTATAGGTACCAGACCTATTTGAAGGAACTGTAATTGTAATAATGGTAAATTAGGCAGCTCAGGTGCCGCACGTTACTCCGCAGCCGCGAGCACCGCGACTTGCCTAGTGCCTTATGCTTGTTGAATGATTTCTTGAAAAAGTAAAACAATTGTTTTTAATTCCAATGATGATTAGGTGATGGAAATAGAAATTGAGCTGGCCGTGCCAAATTATTGACGTTGGCCTTTTGACGACTCCTCTTGCATTCCTTCAGGCTTGCAGATTTCTGTCTTTCTCATATTATACTATATTGTATCTGTAATGCAAAGAAAAGAATTAGTTGAACTAGAGTCACCCATTGCAGGACGTGCAAAAGAATAAGAAGAAATAGTAGTTTAAACGTGATAACTGCTAAATTTCTCTGTAAATGCTCTTGGAGGTTACTCACGCATGCAACCAACAACTTCATAATCCTTTCTGCCTAAGCTGAAAGAAGCATACATTGCTGAAGCAACAACCTAAATAGTATGACGTTGAAAATATTCGACTTGGTAGACTTACCATCAGCGCCACTGGTGACAGATTTCCACAAAATAGGTAGAGTGATAAACAAACCGAAATACGCGCAGTGGTATTATAAAATCTACCAAGGCAAATACTCACCAGCTGAAGAGACAATGACATTTATTGCGAAAGTTGATTGGCACTATAGGTGTCTAGCCACATGATGTTAAAGAGATAACATCTTACTCACAGAACAGCAACTGAGGCAACTTATCTTCAAATACATACAGCATAACATACAAAGTCATAAAAGCAACAGTTGATTACAGATCAGTTCAAAATCATTAAATACTGCCACATTGAGTAAAATCATGCAAAATTCTGGCACTTGCATTTGATTGTACATAGATAAGTGAACAAATATTAATATTGATATCCGATATATATATATATATATATATATATATATATATATAGATATATATATATATATATATATATATACATATATATATATATATATCCGATATAATATTATACTGAAGGTCAGTAAAGAATTATCAATAATCGATAAATAAAAAAATACTTATGTCAATATCATGCCAAATTTTTAAAATGATCTACGACTGCAAATTAATCGAAAAATTGTCAATTACTGCAGTATTTTACGATAATATGCAATATCATACAAATAATTGCAACGACTGACCTCAAGCAGCTCTGATTTGTGCACATGTTTTGTGCAGCAGCGATGCGTGGATGGTATCGAGATATACGGGCTTGGAGATACAAAAATGTCTGCAGCAGCAGTGATGAATGTAAATGATGTCGTCACTTCCCATCCTCTGATGTTCTCAGGACGTTATAGTTGCATTATGTGACGACGTGTTGTCTTCTGCGGGAGCTCTTCGTTTTAGACAGAACATAGTATATAAATAATGTGTCAAGCAAGCATTAGGAATGGGGGAGAGCAGTATCTAACTGCCAGGATTAGAGGAGCAGGCAGACGGAAATTTGGTGACTCGGTTCAGCTATACTACAGAATAAGGTCCCAATCCGCAGCGTGATACTTACTCGAGTCTGTTGTGGAATGTTGGGCTTGATTCAACTGCACCATCACCGCCACTCTCACTCAGTGATATCCTTGGAAAATTGTAGCTGCACCGGCCGCCTTCGAGGAGAGTACAATCATTGAAATGTGTGGTCATCTGCAGGAACTCTGCACTTTAAGCAGAACAAAGTATATAAATAACTTTTCTAACATTAGGGGTGAGGAACAGATAGACGTAAATTTGAACTGTATGCACGTGTTCTTAACGCAAACTACTCACTTGAGGATATAGCTGAGGAGGTGGTGACCGCTGACCTTCATGTGCACTTGCACCCTTCTAAGAGGTTCATTTCTTCCTTTTCCTGCACGTCGGTCTCGGTGACAGCGAAAAGCAAGCGATGGAAGCTGGCAGCTGTTGGTACGGCGTGAAGACATCTGCAGGAACACTTCGCCATAGTAAACATAATTGCTTCGTGGCCGAGAAAGTGTTGAAGAAGTCATGATTTTGCTTTCGTAAAAAAGTAGAGAAGAATTTAGGTTAGGTTGTCGCTACCTGGAGTTATAAACAAGAAGACAGAAGCCATTCGCCTTCAAGACAATGATGATTTTTCCGAGAGCGGCACGCTGGTAGCCGTATTAACACCGTACAGTCTGACCAACGGCGTTCGGACATCTGCAGGAGCACTTCGCCTTATGCAAAAACCATATGCATTCAGTAAAAGTAATATGCTTTGCGCAAAGGGAGTGCTGAAGAAGTCACGCTTTAGTAAAAGCTCAGAAAATAATTTTAGGTTAGGTCGTCCCTATTCGCTAGTCAGTCTTATGGTATACTAGAAATATAATAGTGAGACCAGGAAGACAGTCTGTAGCCGTTGTGGTCGTTAATCTATCTACTAGACCCAGCCTGTAAACACAACAAGGGCCGTCAGTCTAATGAGCAGAGACGTTAGTATCTAAGAACCGCTTACCTATGTTACTTCCTCACCGCAATCAGTACCTCGCTTTTGCGAACCAGTTACCACTAGGTCCCTGCGATTTAAGCGGAGAACACAGAATACCTGGATACCGTACTACTGCTGCCGTTGTCATCGACGAGAGCCGCACCGCACGATATTGTCACACGCGCTGACGCGCACACGGAGACATCGGCGGATCGGCCGTCTACGCCCGGTTGTTGCGGCTTGGGCAGTAACATAGACATTTCCACTTGAGTATCACACGGCCATCTCTCGCCGAGATTGTTTAATTTATGTATAAAAAATCTAAACTTATGAAAAAAACTAATCCCAACAGAGGAATATAAACAAATTATGCATAAACACATTGTACCTAGCCTTTATTTATTGCCGAATAGTCAAACTCACTTTCAATCAATTTATACCCAGAAAGACTCAACAGGATTTTGACAAAAATATTTACGCCGTAGTTTCTATCCAAAATATAAACATAAAATATAAAATAAATAATGTATATTATTGTCCATAAAATTATTTATAATGAAAACATCTAGTTAATCTCCAAAAGAGTCAAACACCCCTTTAATCTATACCATGAAAGGCTGAACAGGATTTTGACCAAAAAAAATGTTCCGCACTACGTTTCACCAAAAATATAGGCATAAAAGTTTGAATAAATAATGTATAGTATTGTACATAACATTATTTATCAAATGTACATTGATTTAATCTCGAAATAAGTCAAACACTCTGAATCTAAACTTGGAAGACATCTCATCTCATCTACAAATATACAAAATACACCTAAAAGAAAGTAATAGACCTTACTACGTATGCAAATTATTTACACTGTAATATATTTACTTTTGACCCCAGCGTAGGTTGCTTCACCGACGACGGTCTCATGGGAGGAACTGCAGAATCAACCAAAGTTCCCATATTCTCAGCCTCTGAGGTGACATACGAGATTTGCTAGCGTAGAGAATTGATGGTGTATAGCTGTCTGCGGGAGCACTTCGCCTTAGGCAGAAAAAGATATTTATCAACGGTAATAGCTCAGATCGGCAAGAGCAATGACTATCCACGTTTTAGCAAAAGGGGAGAGAAAGCTTGGAGGGTAGGTGATACTTTTAGCTGTAAAACACGCGTTCTTAACGCAAACTACGTACCTGAGGATATAGCTCAGATGGTGGTTGCTGCCGAGCTTAACGTGACCGTGGACTCTGATACGTGGTACACTTCTACCTTTCCCTGCAAGTCGGTCTCAGTGACAGCGAAAAGCAAGCGATGGAAGATGGCGTGAAGACATCGGCAGGAGCACTTCGCCATAGACAGTAATAATATATAATTAGTAAACGTAATTAATTTGTTGCAGAGAAAGTGCTGAAGAAGTCATGCTTCGGCAAAAGTTGAAAGGAGCATTTGAGGTCAGGTTGTCGCTATTAGCTGCAGTAGTGATATATTCACGTGCATGATACGGTACATACCTGGAGTTATACCTAGAAGACAGAAACCATTCGCCTTCTCGTAGTCAGCTGTACTGTCCCTGGACACGAGGACAATGACGATTTTCCCCGAAGCAGGACGCCCGTAGCCATGTTAACATCTTACTGTCTGTCTGATGGCGTGAGAATATTTGCAAGAGCCCTTCGCCCTCTGCAAAAACAATATATATTTAGTATAAGTAATTGCTTTGGAAAAAGTGCAGAAGAAAATTTAAGGTTAGGTCGTCGCTATTAGTTACAGTCCTACAGTCAGTTTTATATATTGCGTAACAAACTTACTAAAAATGTAATAGTAGGCCCTGGAGACAGTCTGCAGCCGTTGTGGTCGTCAATATATCTACTCGACCCAGCCTGTAGACACAACAAGGGCCGTCAGTCTAATGAACAGAGAGTGGGGAACGAACAAGGGCTTACCTATGTTGCTACCTCATCAAAATCAGTACATTGCATGAGTTATCACCAAGCCACTGGACATCAAGTGGAGAACACGTAATAGCAGGACAGCATACTACCGCCGCCATTGTCAACGATGAGAGCCGCGCAGCACGATATTGTCACACGCGCCGACGCACACACGGTGACACCGGTGGCGCCTGATTGCGGATTTGGCAGTAGTAACCCGAGCGGCCGCGCATGCAGGCGGCGCTACGTCATACGGCGAGCTTATATTCAATTATTAGATAAAAATGTGATTAAAAAATTAAATAACTTGATTACAGTTATGATTTCAGTTTTGAAACTTTGACAAAATCATCTCCAAAGAAATTCCGAGAACCTAAAAGAGTGTTCTCATAATGACCGCGAAACATTTTTTGTCAGGTACACATTGAGCAATATATTATGATTTGTTTGTTAGTAAAATAATTTTTTTTACAATAAGAATTGTTAAATTAAACATTTGACTTCGTTCACTAAATATTTCTGGTTATATTCAGTAGAAATGTCTGCCAAACTTTTTTTGTCAAATCCTGTTCAGCCTTCCCAGTTCCACTTTTATCGATATCATGATTTGTTTGTCGGTAAAATAATTGTTTTTACAATGAAAATTTTTAAGTTAAACAATAGAACGTCTTTGTCGGACATTTGCTAGCCACATTTGGCACCAACGAGCCTGAAACTCTTTTCATCAAAATTCTGTGTAGCATTCCCAGTTCCACTTTCCTCGATATCATGATTTGTTTGTTAGTAAAATAATTGTTTTTACAATGAAAATTGTTAAGTTAAATAATAGAATGTCTTTATCGGACATTTGCTGGCCATACTTGGCACGAACGAGCATAAAACTTTTTTTGTCAAAATCCTGTTCAGCCTCTGCGTGTACATATTGAGCAATATATTATGATTTGTTTGTTAGTAAAATAATTTTTTTTTACAATGAGAATTGTTAAATTAAACATTTGACTTCGTTCACTAAATATTTACTGGTTATATACTGTATAAAGGTCTGCGAACTTTTTTTTTCAAAATCCTGTTCAGCCTTCTCAGTTCCACTTTCATCGATATCATGATTTGTTTGTTAGTAAAATAATTATTTTTACAATGAAAATTGTTAAGTTAAATAATAGAATGTCTTTATCGGACATTTTCTGGCCATATTTGGCACCAACGAGTCTGAAACTTTTTTGGTCTAAATTCTGTTTAGCCTCTGCGGGTACATATTGAGCAATATTTTATGTTTTGTTTGTCAGCAAAATAATTGTTTTTACAATGAAAATTGTTAAATTAAACATTAGGCTTTGTTCATTAAACATTTGCTGGTCATATACTGTACAAATGTCTGCGAAACTTTTTTTATCAAAATCCTGTTCAGCCTTCCCAGATCCACTTTCATCGACATTATGATTTGTTTGTTGTTAGAATAATTATTTTTACAACAAAAATTGTTAAACTAAATAATTGAATGTCTTTATCAGATATCTACTGGCCATATTTGGCAACAAACCACCGTGAAACTTTTTTTCTCTCCTCCGGCCGGAAAGCGCCAACTTTACGGCCGCTGCGCGAAACGAAGTTGCCGCTTTCCGGCGCCGTAGGACAGAAAAATAGCATACACACCTTGGCCGGTAAAAAAGAAACTAGCGATATGCGGAGGCTCGTAATTTCAGGCTCGGCTCGAGGCGGGCTCGCGAGGAGCCGGCTTCATCGGCTCGAGCCGACCCGCGAGCTTTGATGAGCTTACGAGCTCGCGCAAGCTCGCGAGCTCGCGCAGGCTCGAAAGCTCGTGCCTAATATTTTCAAATTTACCTTTAATTTAAAATGTTATTTATACCATCTTACATGCTATATATTATAGGTATTTTATTAATTAAAGAAAAACGAATGAGAATAATACTCTGATTTTTCACAATGATTCGGTTACACATTCCAATCTAAAAACTGATTTGATAGGAAAGAGGGTTCTTAATATAACGAAAATAATGAAATATAAAAAAAATGAATTTATTTTTAATGGATAAAATCTTCTTTTTCAACACTGGAAATTTTCCAACAAAAATTTTCTCCTTAAAAGGCTACATTGACTATTAATATAATTAATGTACTGTGTATCTGATGATCATGTAACAGTTAATAGATGGTATTTTAAGTACTACAATATCAATGTTTTACTTAATGATGTATGGGCTATACTATCGGCGTCGAATATCAGTATTACTAAAATTATTAATAATTAAATATAAAACCATATTTGCTACTTTTTTAATTAAATAAGTTTAGAGAAATAAGTCAAATGAGCATTATAAGCCCCTAAGAAATCAGACGAAAAAATTGAAGAATTTCGACTTTTAAAAATATACGCGAATTTATATTATCAGGGTTTGTCAGCGAGAAAAAGTAAATTGGAAATTAGACTTCTAGAGTCTTTGCACCAACTGTTCCCAAAGGTAAGGTTAATGCAAGAATATGATGAGAGCGCGAAATTTGTATTTGAGCACGTAAGCAAAGTGGTGCAGCAAATAATACGAGAGCTACATTTGAGATGTAATGCCGAAAAAGTTATTTATAATTCATAAAATTATTTAATTTTTCTAAAAAATTACAATTTTTTCAAATCCGCATTTTTAAGTCAAAAGTAACTCGTGAGTAGTTTTAAAAGACATAATTCAGAAGGAAATTGAATATAATTCCAGAATATTGGTGTCCATTTGGCATATCTTTAAAAAAATAAAAAAAACCTATTTTTGAAAAAAAAATTTTTACAAAATAGTTATTTAAAAAAAAATAAGATCTTAAAGTCATCCATTTAACTACAAAGTTTAATCAGTTCTAAGTTAAGACATACCGAAGGTGCGTGCGAAAGTTCAGCTAATTCCATCCATTCGTTCAAGAATTATGCCGGGGATAAAATTTGGTTTGATACATACATACATACATAGATACATACATACATTTTTTAAAAACCTATTATTCTGACTCAGGAACCTCAAAAACATCGTAATTCATTAAAATCCTTGATTTGAAAATTTTCACCGTTATAAAGCTTAACTTTGAGAAAGCAAAAAACAACCCCATATAACAAATTATTGATATTTTAAATAAAAAACTAATTTCTGACACCAATTGTATAGCCAGTACATCCTTAAAGATAAAATACTGAAATTGTCACACGAAAGATGATATCTTTACCTTTGTAATAAATAGCAGTTGGCCGTATTTAAACTTAGCTATCTTAACATTTACAATGGCATCTTAATCATTAGATATCCTTTTCCGAGCTCTTAAGCTCGGGTCAGGCTTGAGGGCTCGTTTGAGCTTCAAGCTCGGGTCGGGCTCGCGGGCTCGTTTGAGCTCCAAGCTCGGCTCGAGCAGCTCGAGCTCGCCACTTCGAGCTCGAGCCGGCTCGAGCGAGCTTCTGCACATCGCTAAAAGAAAGCCTCAGATCACATGTTTGTCAACCTCGGCTTCGCCTCGGCCGACAATTACATGTGATCTGAGACATTTCTTATTTTACCGGCCTAGGTATGTAATATACTATTTGTCAAAATCCGGTTCAGCCTTTCCAGTTCCACTTTCATCGATATCATGATTTGTTTGTCGGTAAAATAATTGATTTTACAATGAAAAGGGTTTAGTTAAATAATAGAATGTCTTTGTCGGACATTTGCTGGCCATATTTGGCACGAACGAGCGTAAAACTTTTTTTGTCAAAATCCTGTTTAGCCTCTGCGGGTACATATTGAGCAATATATTATGATTTATTTGTTAGTAAAATAATAGTTTCTACAATGAAAATGGTTAAATTAAACATTAGGCTTTGTTTATTAAACATTTGCTGGTCATATTCTGTACAAATGTCTGCGAAACTTTTTTTGTCAAAATCCTATTCAGCCTTTCCAGTTCCACTTTCATCGATATTATGATTTATTTGTTGATAAAATAATTGTTTTTACAATGAAAAGGGTTTAGTTAAATAATAGAATGTCTTTGTCGGACATTTGCTGGCCATATTTGGCAACAAATGACCATGAAACTGTTGCTTCCTCCTAGAGGAAGCTTTGTAATAGTAAAGTTTTCAACTTCGTTAAATCTCTCTAGAAACATGATTAGAGGTGTTAGAAGTTTGAATCACGCGATTTTAGAAAATGTCTGTATGGATGTGTGTGTGTGTGTGCGCGTGTGTGTGTGTGTGTATGTATGTATACCGCTTTATCTTCGGATCTACGCCGTCGATTTTAACCATTAGGTTCTCATTTTTTTGTTTTTTGATTCCGAATTCGGGAAGAAAATAATTTTTGATGATTTACTGATTCGTTTTTGTTTTATTTCGAATTTTTGATTTTCGAAAAATTTATTTTTGATTTTTTTAATGATCGGATTTAAATTTTTGAATCGGAAGGGTCGCATTCGAAAGAGCGTAAAAAAATCTATAATTAAAAAAAAAAAATTTCTCTAGCTATCACGGTTCTCTTGTTATTAACAAAAACGTGTTCTTTTTAAAAAGCTCATAACTCACAAACTAAACGGTCAATTTTTTTGAGAAAAATCAATATAATGCAGAATATAAATAGCTTTAAACTATGAAAATTTGAATTCATTCTGTTGGTTGATTTTGAGAAAAAAATTGAAAGATGGAAAAATGTGTTTTCTATGTCGCACGTTTTATGGAGTAAAACTGGATTAATCGCTTTGAAATTTCTTGTAGGGGTACATTTTGACTACCTTTCGGTCTGTATGTTTGGGCAAAAGGATTGATCCATAAATTTCGGAGATATTTGAGGTTAAAATTTTTTTCACTTTTTTTTTAAATCGTAATTTCTCGAGAACGGCTCTATGTATCTGAATGGGATGTATAGCACTCAAAAGAGAATTAAATTACCTATATTTTCTAAAAAAATTAATTTTCTAGCTATCACGGCTCTTTTGTTATTAAGAAAAACCTAAAAATTGAAAACTGAAAAAAAAATGAGATTCGTATGTTCAACCATTACGAGAGTCAAATTGTCTTATTCGCTTCAAAATTCATTGTAGAGGTATATTATTGATAGTTCTCGGCCGAGTTCTTTGGGCAAAATGATTGGTTCATAAATTTCAGAGATATTTGATGTTAAAATTTTTTTAGACATTTTTTAAAATGTATTTCTTGAGGATGGCTCTATGTATCTGAATGGGATGGGTAGCATTCGAAAGAGAATTAAAATATTTATATTTTCTAAAAAGAAAAATTTTTTAATTATCACGGTTTTTTGTTATTAAGAAAAATGTAAAACTTGAAAAATTGAAAAATGAAAAAAAAATCTGTCTGAAGAAAAGTTTGATGAAGAATAGTACTTCATCAGAGTTTGTATTTGCGATTGTTTTCCATTCCATACAAGAATTAAAATCACAAAAAAATAAATTACAAATGGAACAGCAATGAATAGCCACGAAATAATTACAAGTTCCATAAATATATTTTCCATAAAATTTTTCCAATTTTTTTCGTGAAAAATTTATTTTTTTAATTTTAATTTAATAAAAGGAACCAATAAATTATTTTGAGGAAGCTACGTGCCAATGAATTCGCAGCAGTTTTTTTGTCAAAATCCTGTTCAGCCTGTGCGGGTACATATTGAGCAATATATTATGATTTGTTTGTGAGTAAAATAATAGTTTTTACAATGAAAATTATTAAATTAAACATTAGGCTTTGTTTATTAAACATTTGCTGGTCATATTCTGTACAAATGTCTGCGAAACTTTTTTGTCAAAATCCTGTTCAGCCTTCCCAGTTCCAGTTTTATCGATGTCATGATTTGTTTGTTAGTAAAATAATTGTTTTTACAATGAAAATTGTTAAGTTAAATAATAGAATGTCTTTATCGGACATTTGCTGGCCATATTTGGCATGAACGAGCGTAAAACTTTTTTTGTCAAAATCCTGTTGAGCCTTCTCAGTTCCACTTTCATCGATATTATGATTTGTTTGTTGATAAAATAATTGATTTTGCAATAAAAATTGTTTAGTTAAATAATAGAATGTTTTTATCGGATATTTGCTGGCTACGTTTGGCAACAAACGACCGTGAAACTTTTTTTTGTCAAAATCCTGTTCAGCCTCTGCGGGTACATATTGATCAATATGTTATGATTTGTTTGTTAGTAAAATAATGGTTTTTACAATGAAAATTGTTAAATTAAACAGTAGGCTTTGTTTATTAAACATTTGCTGGTCATATTCTGTACAAATGTCTGCGAAACTTTTTTTGTCAAAATCCTGTTCAGCCTTCTCAGTTCCACTTTCATCGATATTATTATGATTTGTTTGTTGATAAAATAATTGCTTTTGCAATAAAAATTGTTAAGTTAAAAAATTCAATGTCTTTATCGGATATTAGCTGGCCATATTTGGCAACAAACGACCGTGAAACATTTTTTTTCAAAATCCTGTTCAGCCTCTGCGGGTACATATTGAGCAATATATTATGATTTGTTTGTTAGTAAAATAATTGTTTTTACAATGAAAATTGTTAAATTAAAGATTGGGCTTTGTTTATTAAACATTTGCTGGTCATATTCTGTACAAATGTCTGTTAAACTTTTTTTGTCAAAATCCTATTCAGTCTTCCGAGTTCCACTGTAATCGATATTATCATTTATTTATTGATAAAATAATAGTTTTTACGATAAAAATTGTTAAATTAAATGATAGACTGTCTTTATCGAACATTTGCTGGCCATACTTTGAAAGAAACGAGTTCAAAATATTTATATTCAAATTCATATTTAAATATCCCGCTTCATGTCCACTAATTTTTCTATCTGACTTTGCTTACAGCGCCACCTCTCGTTGAAATTTGGAAGGTATCTTTTTCATATCATTTTGTCTGCTTCTCAGTCAATATATGCAAACTTCTGATTTTTCAAATTTCAGCTTTATTTAAAGTTTTTTCTTGTGGCAAGATACTTTAACTTATTCTTGTTTTTTCATGTACAGAATAATAAGGTGTCCGAGAGAGGTTATGGTATGCATGGGTACTGCTGATTTTTCAAATTGCAGCCTTATTTCGCGTGTTCTCTTGACATAAAGTACTTATAATTATTCTGCGAAAGAACAAGTTTGTGCATCAACTTCGCTTTTCCATGATATGATCTTGTTATTTCAAGTAAAATGCAATAAAGTCGTCCGAACCAGAGTACAGCGTATATGGGCACTTCTGATTTTTCAAAATTTGGATTTGTTTGACGTTTTCTGTTGGGATCATGTGCTGTAAACCATTCTATACAAGCATAAGATTGTGCGTCAACTTCGTTTTTGCACTGTACAGCCTTTGTTTATTCATATAAAGTATAATAAAACGTTTGTGCTAGTTAACTACGTGTGTGTCGGTAATGTAGGGTGTGACGTCGGTATACAGCATCCCCTTGGTTAAAGATGATCTTGATGATGAGTCGAGGTCATCTTATTAAACAAGTTTGAGAAAAATTTTTACGTAAGCCGTCCGATTTTGAATTTGTAAAGTGCTGAGCGTATATAAAAGCTTCGATGCGCCTTTGCTTTCGCAAAGTCGGTGGCTTGCTACGTCACGCTGTTGCGTAGCCGAAATGTTGTATTCGTTTAAATTCGCAATTACATCTTTTGTGGGTCAGAAAATTACTGATGAGAATATGAATATAAAATTTAATTTTAAGAATACATCACAGACGTAACATAAATAAATATACATTTCAATCGGTATACTATGTAGTATTTTGATTTAGAATTAAAATGCTTTTTGATTTTTTTAAATTGGATGAGTAGAATTTGAGATATTCGTTGTACGAGTATAGAAAACATAGTTTTCAGGGAAATGCATTTAAAAGTTTTAAATTTAGTACAAGCCGGCTACTGTAATTACTGTTATAAATATCTATCACTTTTTTTGTACGTCGAATTTTGCAAAACGCTTTTAAGAGAAGATTTTTAGATGTTAGGGAACAAATTTATGAAAAAAAATCTATTTTTTTAATATTTTGAAAGCAAATGACCCCTGAGACATAAAACCTGCTCATCAATTCCATTACACTTCGTGAAGAATTCGGAGATCCGCGCGAAAGTAAATGCCGTAAAATCGAGGAGCTCTATTTTACTACTTCATTAAATCGTCGAGTGAAATATCTCAATCAATAATTAGTTAACAATATTACATTTGAATCGGTCAAATACTTTCAGAATAATCGCTGGACGAACATAAAAAGAAAGACAGATCAAATTGATAACCTCCTCCTTTTTCGAAGTCGGTTCCAAATAAAAAATCAGTTTTCAGTATTTTTTCTTGTATCGTGATTTATTTGGTGTTTGATTAATTTGTTGTTTTTTTTTCAGAAAAATTGAAATGCATATGATACATCTGTTGATTATATCTATTACCATAGCCTGTGCTTCTTCAGAATGGATTCCAATCGGTAAGTCTTTTCACAGAAATGTTCTGTTATTGTTCAATCAATACTAATATATGTCTTTGAGATTCAAGTAGACCTAAAATATGTCTGTGCATATGTGCATTTGCGTACCTACTTTTGCCGCCCGCTGATCTAAAAACTGTCACTTTAGTCCCGCTTTATAGATCAAAAAATTGCGAAAATCGTATCTGTGTTGAACATTTTTTTATGGTATCTTTGAAAAAGTCTCGAAAAAAAGATTCCCCGTGTAAAAAAAAACTGACGTTTCGCGAAAGAAAGTTTCCGGTTACCAAAGTTTTGGAAAAGTTGTGTCCAATTTGGGAAATGAGAAAATCCCAAACTTAATAAATAAACATATGATCGTTAGGAAAAAGTTTGGCAAAACTTTATCCAAACCTTTGGCAAGTACTCTAGTAAATTTGGGGAAACTTGCTCCATACTTTGGCGAAACGTTACACAATAGTCAATAATTATTACTGTAGGTTTGGGACAACTTAATCCAAACTTTGCCAAAATTTCATGTCAAAAAATAGTTATTACAAATCATGTTTGAAACTTCGCAGGGCCAAGAATTAATTGCACTAGGGCGGATCACGTAAGTACTGCGGGCCTCGTGTCAATGAGCACACAGCTGCCGCTCCCCCTTCGCTCGAGACGATCGGGTAGACAAACTGCGCGTCCTCGTCGACTCTGGTGTATCCTCCGGTGTCTTGGCAAGCAGATTCAGACGCCCGAGGCCTTCATGTGGGAGGACAATTCGATGCTGCTGACAATGTTCTTCATACAAAAAGTTGAAGCTTCCAACATTGGTGATGTGTAGGTTCTGCAAAATCACCGAATTTCTGTACCTAGAAAAATAAACATAAAAATTCACAAAGCATTTGCTCAGACATTTTAATAGAAGTTCATTGAAAATTTTTTGATTGCAATGCAGGTGCGAAAATGAATAATGATAAAAAAAATTAAGGTTAAAAGGTTAGTTTATTATACAGCATGATTTATGCAGTATTATGGGAAGAAAGACTTATCTAAAAATGATGGCTTTTCCTTTCTGTGGATCTGCCACTGTTGGTTCCTTGAAGATACTAACTTTTAATGTATAACGTCGATAATATTTTAAGGTAAGATCTTTGCAAATTATGCGTCATTACAGCGAAAATAAATAACTTACGTGAAACTGTTATTAGTAACCGTAAGTACTAATCGATATCGATAGTCTTTTTGTTTCTATCACTAAGTTCATTCACGCTTAAGTATTTGAGTATCAAATAATTTTCGCATGTGGCTTATGCTACATAAGCACTAATGAATGCACTCAAAACTGGAACTCTTCAAGGAACCAACAGTGGCAGATACACAGAAAGGAAAAGCCATTATTTTCAGATAAGTCTTTCTTCCTATAATACTGTATAAATCATGCTGCATAATAAACTAACCTTTTAACCTTAATTTTTTTATCATTATTCATTTTCGCACCTGCATTGCAATAAAAAAATTTTCAATGAACTTCTATTAAAATGCAAATGCTTTATGAATTTTTATGTTTATTTTTCTAGGTGCACAAATTCGGTGATTTTGCAGAACCTACACTTCACCCATGTTGGAAGCTTCAACTTTTTGTATGAAGAACATTGTCAGCAGCATCGAATTGTCCTTCCACATGAAGGCCTCGGGCGTCTGAATCTGCTTGCCGAGATACCGGAGGACACACCAGAGTCGACGAGGACGCGCAGTTTGTCTACCCGATCGTCCCGAGCGAATGGGGAGCGGCAACTGTGCGCTCATCGACATGAGGCCGCAGTACTTGCGTCATATGCCCTAGTGCAATTAATTCTTGGCCCTACAGAAGTTTCAAACATGATTTGTAATAACTATTTTCTGACACGAAATTTTGCTAAAGTTGGGATTAAGTTGCTCCAAACTTCCAGTAATAATTATTAACTGATGTGTAACGTTTCGCCAAAGTATGGAGCAAGTTTCCCCAAATTTACTAGAGTACTTGCTAAACGTTTGGATAAAGTTTTGCCAAAATTTGCCCTAACGATCATATATTTATTTATTAAGTTTGGGATTTTCTCATTTCCCAAATTTGACACAACTTTTCCAAAACTTTGGTAACCGGAAACTTTGGCAAAACTTTCGCGATATGTAAGTTTTTTTACACGGGTCATTTTATAATATGATTAGGAACTAGTTCCTGATTAGAAATTAGTGCGTTGACGGTGTAAATGTAATTTTGCACAAATTATTGTCTTTTGATAGTTTGTCGCCTTGAAGACGGGTGATTAGATTTGAAAATTTAGATCCCGGAAAAAACCGATTATTATTATAGAGGGGTCCAGAAAAGAACTGATTATTTTGAAAGAAGATTGGATCTGAATAGGATTGATTTAACGGGAGAGCAGACTTTTCGTGGCACCTAACATAGCTTCATTGACGGGAACGGAGAATGTTCCACCGCGAAGATGTTATCCAGTACTTTCTGATGCACGCCAATGATTTCTCGGATACAAGCCCCATTTAAAACACAACTTGTAAATTGGGTGGTGGCAGCATCTGCGGCGACGATGGTTGGCGATGTATGCGGTCGGAACCGATACGACTAGATGTGTAACGGCTGCATTTATGGTCTCCACATTAGCTAATCTTATGATGTGTCGTATTTGTAGCATTGTAGATTCTCTTTACCTATAGTAATAGGAGTTTAACAATCGGTGGTGGTTGGTTCAAACTGATGAAAAGAGGTAATTAGAGCGACGATGGTTGAAACCCTCAAGAAAAGCAGTATATGCCATTGGTTAAATTTTTACAAACGTGGCAAACTGTTTGCTGTTGTATATATTTAAAATATTGTTAATGAATTTATGCAAAAATTTTGTATTCTATATTTAAGTAGCCCACCGGTAAACTGCAAATCGTCGGGCCCGCCAAGTATGTATGGGAGATCGGAGGACCACCCCTGTTAGAGCAGCGCTAGACTTCTCTTTTCCTCCCAAGGTGCGTAATATTATAGAAAGTTGAAAATTGAGAAAGAATAATGAAAAATAGTGATGTGTTGATAACCATGTAATTTTTTTATATAGGCTTTGACTTTTCGTAAATATTTGAAAAAATTCTTATGAATTTTAGAAATAAAGAGAAGGCATTATAGTTATATAATTAAAATAATTTTCGCCCACACGGGCGTAAAGTGCGTAGGTTCTATAAAATTTTGTAAGAGTATGTGAGCTATTGGGCCTCTTGGGCGCTAAGTAGTATTTTATGCCCGCTGGCTGAATAATTTTGAAGTTACAACGTGGGCGTAAAATGTAATTTTACACGCTAGATACGAAAAGTTCTATTATGTCAGTCAAGTTAACTTATGGCCGGTAGTTGACTACAATAAATTGATTTCAGTACTTTCTTGTGTTTAATTTCTATAGCTCAGAAAGATGAACAAATTTGAATATATTTCTGAGAACAGTCATACAGTAGTTTCTGAGAGTTGTTTGCATTACTTGACTATCGATAATTGATTTCACAACTTTCGTTTGTTTGATTTGCAATGAACAATTTTTTGAATGTACTTACATATAATTTGTTTAGCATACAATGACTCAAAGAATTAAAAGACTTTTTCATTCGTATTTATTTGATTTCTTTTACAAAATCATAAATATTATTATTTTATAGATTATTTGTACAGTCATGAAAAAAATTATTACCATTTGTAGAGAGTGTTTATTGAATAGATGAGATTCGAAGAAATAAAAGGTCTAGATAAATTGTGTTGTTTTTTATAGATTATCCAGAAAAAACGTCTATACTTGCCTTATTTTATACTTTCGTAGAAAGTTTTATGAAAAAATTAGTTTTTAAAAAACGTGTTGATTCTTCTAAAAAAATATTTAAGCACTCATTAAAGTTTTTGGTACTCAGTTTGCCGGATGTTGAGAGAGAGGGAGAGAGAGGGAGAGATAGAGAGAGCCAGAGAGAGAGAGAGAGAGAGAGAGAGAGAGAGAGAGAGAGAGAGAGAGAGAGAGAGAGAGAGAGAGAGAGAGAGAGAGAGAGAGAGAGAGAGAGAGAGAGAGAGAGAGAGAGAGAGAGAGAGAGAGAGAGAGAGAGAGAGAGAGAGAGAGAGAGAGAGAGAGAGAGAGAGAGAGAGAGAGAGAGAGAGAGAGAGAGAGAGAGAGAGAGAGAGAGAGAGAGAGAGAGAGAGAGAGAGAGAGAGAGAGAGAGAGAGAGAGAGAGAGAGAGATAGAGAAAGAGAGAGAGAGAGAGAGAGAGAGAGAGAGAGAGAGAGAGAGAGAGAGAGAGAGAGAGAGAGAGAGAGAGACAGAGAGAGAGAGAGGTCGGAAAGAGAGGGAGGGAGAGATAGGTGGGAGAGAGACTAATAGGTACTTGCCTTAGTTTAAACTTTTGTAATATGTTTTTTTAGATAGATTTCACAACTTTTTAAGAGAAAATAATAATTACATAATGTAATAACGTTATGAGAGTTTATTATAGTATATTTTTAATATCATTATTAAATGGCTGTATTGTTATTCATAAAAGTTTTAAATTTGAAGAAACAGTCAAATTTTTCTTCAAGGAGCTCTATAAAATGATTATATTAGTTAAATTTTTTGAAATAATTTAATCAAACATGTATTTTCTTAGGTATGATGATAAATTAACAATATTATTAATTGTAAAATCATATGAAAAAAAACATATTTCTTTTTATTTTTATAAAAAGTTTTTATTTGTACAGTCATGAAAAAAATTATTACCATTTGTAGAGAATGCTTATTAAATAGATGAGATTAGAAGAAATTAAAGGACTAGATAAATTGTGTTGTTATAACGTAAATAAATTTTTTTTTTTTTAAAACGTGTTGATTATTTAAAAAAAAATTTTTAAACTCTTATTAAAGGTTTTGGTACAGAATTTGACGGATGTTGAGAGAGAAAGAGAGAGGGAAGAGAGCGGGAGAAATAGAGGGCGAGAGAGAGGGGAGAAAAGACGGAGGGAGAGTAGATTATACAGAAAAAATGTCTGTACTTGCCTTATTTTATAACTTTGCAGAAAGTTTTATATCAACAATATTATTATTTATACAGTTAATACTTACATAACGTGATAACGTTATGACAGTTTATTACAGTATATTTTTAATATCATTATTAAATAGTAGTATTGGTATTAACAAAAGTTTTAAATTCGAATGTTCTTTTAAGCTGCTTTTTCTATAGAATGTCTTGTGGGTTCCTTAAATTTGACAGACGTGTAATTTATGTATTTGTTAACAGTTCTACTTATAAACTGTTCAATCAAGATCTTCTTATCCATATGATTCGTACGTTCTGATACTCTGTAAAAATAAAAACAAAATTTCACAAAATAACAATACTTATTATTATATTAATAACAATTTTCTACTATATAAAAGTTTACTACTTATCTGATTATTTATATTTTCATTTCAAAGTACAAATATACTTCTGATCTTGCATGTAATAACCACTGTCGAAGAAAATGAACCTACTATGGAGCGCACAACCTAGACCTCGTCAAAGGCTACCTCGAACACCTGGACCTACTATTACATGCGCCCTGACATCTAAATGCAAAAAACTACGGAGCGCAACACCTAGACATCGTCATCGGCTACCGCGAACACCTGGACCTCCTATTACATTCGCCCTGACATCTAAATGCAAAAAACTACGGAGCGCACCACCTAGACATCGTCATCGGCTATCTGGAACACCTGGACTACCTATAAAATGCGCCCTGACATATGCATGCAAAAAGCTACGGTGCGCACCTCATCGACTACCCTGAACACCTGGACCACGTATTAGACGCACCCTGAGATCTAATCGAAAAAAAATTACGGAGCGCACAACCTAGACTCCATTATCGCCCCCCCAAAGACCTAGACCACCCATTCGATGCGTTCCAATATCTAGAGGTAAAAAACTACGAAGCGCACCACCTAGACATCGTCATCGGCTACCCCGAACACCTAGAATTCCTGTAAAATGCGCACTGACATATAAATGCAAAAAACTACGGTGCGCACCACCTAGACATCATCCTCGGCTACCCCGAACACCTGGACCTCCTATTAGATGCGCCGTGACATCTAAATGCAAAAAACTACGGAGCGCACCACCTAGACATCGTCATCGGCTACCTCGAACACCTGGACCTCCTATTACATTCGCCCTGACATCTAAATGCAAAAAACTACGGGGCGCACCACCTAGACATCGTCATCGGCAAATCGAATACCTGGACTTCCTGTAAAATGCGCCCTGACATATAAATGCAAAAAGCTACGGTGCGCACCACCTAGACATCATCATCGGCTACCCCGAACACCTGGGCCACGTATTAGATGCACCCTGAGATCTAATCGCAAAAAACTACGGAGTGCAGAACCTAGACTCCATCATCGGCCACCCCAAAGACCTAGACCACGCATTCGATGCATTCCAATACCTAGAGGTAAAAAACTACGAAGCGCACCACCTAGACGTCATCATCGGCTACCCCGAACACCTGGACCACGTATTAGATGCACCCTGAGATCTAATCACAAAAAACTACGGAGCGCACTACCTAGACTCCATCATCGGCCACCTCAAAGACCTAGACCACGCATTCGATGCGTTCCAATACCTAGAGGTAAAACGCTACGGAGCGCACCACCTAGACATCATCTTCGGCTACCCCGAAGGCTTTACCTCGAGTTCCTCGGGTACAGTTCGGATGAGCCTCGATTTCACCTGAAGCTAGCCGCGGGTGTGCCTTGGATTAGCCTTGGCAGCACCTCGACTGTACCTCGGCTCGAGCCGCGGCAAATCCGGGGCTGGAGCCGAGTTCTAGCCGAGGCTCGACCGAGGTCCGTGCCGAGGTAAAGCCGAGGTCCAAGCCGAGGTCCCAGCCAAGGTAAAGCCGAGGTCCGAGCCGAGGTAAAGCCGAGGTCCGAGCCGAGTACTCTATACCTTTGTAAAAGTCTACATTGTTATGACTCATCTCGCGCAATTCGATCTTACATATGAAGTGTCATGACAGAAATTTTAAAACGTCAATTTGTCGAAAACACGTACAAGTGGGTTAGGTCGTTATTCCGGGAAGCCACAGATATTATGTTCATGTTTATATGTTTGTGTATATACATATAAAGAGGTATATACATAGAGAGAGGTTATGTACTAATAAACATATATACTGTATATAATAAAAAATATACATATGTTTATGTCTCTTCTTCTCTCCCTCTCTCTCTATCTATATTTTTATCTTTCTCTTTCTCTTGTCTTTCTTTATTATTATACGACCATTATCACTGCTTAACTCTTCATGGCCATTAATTCCTGGTGATTGTATGTGTGTATATATAGATACATATGTGACGTCACAGGAAGTCGGGAAAACCCGGATGCGAGGCTGAATACCATGGAGAAAGTTAAGAAATCGGAAAGCCGACAAAAAAAAATTCAGTCCCTTATATCTTTTGAATGAGATAATCTTTTTAAATAAAATCTTTTGATTTGAGTAGAGCAATGAAATGGCTTTCGATTAAGAGGGATATATTATATAGTTAAAACTAGCGCAATAGGTGTATAAGCTCATAGAATTTCTCGTACATCCATTTCAATGTATATCATCACGCGGTCGTCCTAAGGCTCTTCTATACTTGCCTTCGGAACGCTCCCGCGTTCCTTGATATACATTTTTTTAAAGTTTTTAAAATTTATATACATTTTCAGGGGTGACGTATCTGTCCTCGATATAAATACACACAAAGTCTCTCTCTCTCTCTCCCTTTCTCTGCCGGTAAGTGTGCGCACGTCAGTCTCTTTAGCTCCAGCTTTTTCGGCTCTTGCTAACAGCCTATTTACTCCTCGGAGTTAATTCATTACAGGAGAAGGAGCTCCAAACGACTCTTATGGTGGTTCCGTTGTGCATTTAGGACTAACGCATACAAATTTTTTACGATACTTCCTTCACATGTTATAATTTGGAAACAATATAGTATATAAATGGGTTCTTGCAGTAACCAAACAAATTTTTTTCAAAGAAATTGAAATACTGTTAAAGAAGATATCGCTAATTGAAAAAGAAATCGACAAAACCGATAAATCTGTTTCATTTTTCATCCGATTTTAATTTCGAAGGTCTCATTTTGTTCCTTGTACAATTTGAAGTGTGATTACCTATATGAAAATTGAAAAATTTTCAAAACCTTCAAAGATATATCCACTGGTTTATAGATTTGTGTACGCTTTTCTGAGAGTTGAGTTAAACGTATAGCTTTGCAGGTTTTGAAAATTATTCAATTTTCATATCGGTAAGCCCACTTGAAATTGTACAACGAACAAAATAAGCCGTTAGAAATTAAAATCGGGTAAATAATGAAAAAGATTTATCGGTTTGATGATTTCTTTTTCAATTAACGATATCTTCTTTCACAATATTCAAATTTCTTTGAAACAAATTTTTTTGGTTACTTCAAAAACCCTTTTTTATACTATATTGTTTCTCAAATTATAACACGGGAAGTTAGCATCGTAAAAAATTTGTATACATAATTACGAAATGCACGACGGAGCCATCTGAAGCTCAGAGTACAAAAACTGGAGGAACTGCTCTCCAGTTTTATAAGCCGGGGACCTTTTCCTCGACCAAGTGACGCCCTAGTCTCACTTCTGTCGCCGCGCTTGTGATGAGTACCACACATCCATCACCGCCTACTACCCGGCCTCACTGCTCGTAACCTGTCTAGCATCATCATCACTGTTGCACTGTACTGCCGCACCACTGCACCGCTGCAACTTCTGCGCTACATCGGTTATTATCCAGCCTATCTTCTGCTCTGCCGCACAGGCCTGCTGCCCGTTCAGTGTCAGCTGTGAGAAGCAGACTAGCTGTGCATCGTCATTTGCTGCTACGTTCACGACCCTCATCAGCTGTTTTTTATTAAACAAGCTTTCTGCGTGAGTCAGCGTTTTGGCATCGTGACACCCCCACTACCACAGTTCGCTATCACACCTGCGTTCGGCCTCTTACACGCGACCTACCGTACCGGCTGCTGCCGACTTACCACGTGCGTATGCCCAGTTACCATCGGGCGCGGCGGTACTTTTAAATTTGTATTTTTAAACTCCTACTTTAAATTTTACAAGTCTGTACTTTTGACTCGTATTCTTAAGCATGCAAACTCGTACTTTTGTGGCAGCTCAGCAAGAGAGAGAAAGCAAACCAGACTCGGCTGGTCAAGTTGGCGATCGGCGCGCGCTTCCGCGCAAGCAGCAACTTCAGCCTCGAGCTATATTCGCCGGAAGCGAGCAGTCTACTCTGTCGGCGTCCACACAAGCATACAAAAGTGCCTCGAGCGACTCTCGCCATCGCCACAGCTATAGCACTGCGAGAGTGTGTTTTAAATTATAGACTATTTCATTTTAACGATTGTGATATGTAGTTAGTAAGGCTCGAGTCAATTAAGTCAATAAAGTTAACACGTGTTTAACATAATTGCGAGTGTCATTGCGAGCCCTGTTCATCACCATTTCTCTCTTGCCCACGCCATTTCTAGAATTGGAACAGCGTCTGCTAAATCGGAGCAAGCAAGGCAAAATGCAATTTGGAGCAGCACCGGCCCCGGTACAAACGGCGATCGTAATGCGCCGGAATATTGGTGACCCCGATAAGTGAATCAACAGGTGAAAAGACAAAGTGAACTAGTCCAAGTGAGCTGAGTGAACTTGTCCGAGAGTGAAAAATGAACTCCTCCGGAAGCGGAGACTGGACTCGCCCGTGAATGCAAAGTGGACTCGGCCAGAGTTAAGCAAAAAAAACCTCCGGCCGTACGAAGTAGCTGCCTTCGTATCTCTCAACAAGATCGTGTGCGAGTGGTCATGACCATGCTGAGGAAGCGGCAGCACGAGAGCGCAACAACCTCGACGCCACGAGTGCCTCCAAAGAATCAGAAAAAGCCGAACGAGCACGTGGAAAGCCCGAACGTGAAATCCCCAGCAGGTACTGATGATTCGCTCGCTTTTGAAGACGCTCCCACGCTATCTTCGCCGGACGTAGCTGAGCTGGCGCAACAACCATTTTTTGCAATCAGCTAGCCCAGTGTCTCGTGTGTGGCCGGCGAGCAGAACGAGCGACAAGACGAGCAGGAGCAATCGGCACCAGGCGCGCAAGGCCAAATGCCTGACTCTGAACGGCAGTTTCAATCTCCGCAACCTCGACCACCGCACGTAGGGCATCAGCCCCCGGTCGACGCAGCAGCTGCTGACTCACGCTTCGTAGGCACGACGCCGCGCGTTTTCGGAGCCGTCAGAGCGCAGCGTAGTTTTGGCCCACGGAGACCAGCAGGGCGAGATCATGATTCAGCAGAACGACGCCATTGGGAGAGAGAGCACCAACGTCGTCGACGATAGCAGCGCAGCCGCAAGATGCAGACTTCCGCCTATCTGGCGCATGCAACCGATGATTTGGTTTTGCCAAGCGGAAGAAATATCAAGCCTTAAAAGAAAAGATTTTAGAAAGATTAACAGACTCACCGGAGTGGCAACTCCAAAAAGTTTTTAACGAACTGCAGCTAGAGGGGAAAGCCTTCGCAGTTATTTAGGCATATGCGCACGCTCGCAGGAAATCTAGCCACAGACAGCGTAATTCGCGCGCGATGGTTAGCGCTACTACCCTGCCACGTACAAAATATTTTAAAATTTTTTAGAACAGAGATGCTCGACGAGGTACTAGCGGCAGCGGATCAATTGATGGAATCACCGATTATATCGGCCGTAAACGCAGTTGGCAGTTACTAGGCCAGTCAAATTAGTTTTTTCTGCAACTTAATTGTAACCCAGGGTTTTCAAACGGATTCTTGTAGGGGGGCTCATCAGGCACAATACCCCGGTGAATGAGCTAAAAGATTTTGTCAGGAATATTTTTTAAATAACAAATTAATGATTGAAAAACCTGTTTTTTGACCACAGCAAAAAAACTATTGACTATACAGAAAAAAGTTCTATATAAACTTTGTAGATATTAAAAAGCTCTACAGAACGCGACCTCAAGATTTAAATTTAGTTAATTTGTTTATCTGCAAATCGCAAAAAGCCGCTGAAAATGGCCATTTTAACGATTATTTATAACTCCATGAAAAAAATTGCTAGGCTCTTCATAACTTGTTAAAGTATGGTTCTTATGGTACTTAATAAGCAGTTAAAATTTCAGCTAAAAATATTCAATAGTTTTTGCATAATTCCATTTATTTATTATTACACGCAAAAAATTTTTCTTTTATAGGGTGTTCTGTTATTATAAAAAAACGTAAGCATTGAAAAATGAAAATATAAAAAAAATGAGTTTTGTATGTGCAACGATTGCTGGAATAAAATTGACTTATTAGCTTTAAAATTTCTTGTAGAGGTGTATCTTTTAGATTTTTATGTCGATTTCTTGGGGCAAAATGATTGGTCCATAAATTTCAGATATTTGAGGTTAAAATATTTTTAGTAAAATTAATAAATGAAAAAAATTGAGCTTTGTATGTCTAGCGATTTTGGAAGTAAAATTGACTTAATCGTTTCTTTAAATCATTTATTAGATCCAATTAATAATGTGTCAACACCTAAGTATTTATGTCAAGATATAAATAATACAAAATAACCTACCTACTTGGATCGCAACTAATACACATTCAATTCACAATATATAAAAAACCCTTTTCATAATTAATATTACCTCCAAATTATTTTACTGTGATATTTTGTATAATTGATAGATAATATTTCTTAATAAAATTTCACAAATTTTCTTCATTTGTTTTTGAGAAAAATCATTTTATAAAAGTATAAAAAAAGGAATTGATAAATTAGTTTGAGGAAGCTACGTGCCAATGAATTGGCAGCGGTTTTTTTTTGGTAAAAATCGACATGTCTTTAATTATTAATATTAAGAAACGTGACAGGGCTGAAAAATCGAATTAGTAGTTGTACTAACATAAAAAAAATATTGCGCCACATTTATTGCAAAATTTCATTGTTATAAATAATCGCAAATGTGCGTGTGAAAAATAGAGAAAGTTACAGTGTCACGCAAAAGAACTGAACATAGGAACTTCAAATCCGACGCGCTCGAAAATTTTTTGATATTTCCGTAACTAATTGACGTAAATACTTCATTTTTTTTTAATTTGGGGTACCTCGCGAAAATATTAATAGTGGCCTACTCGTTTCCCCGAAAACTTTTATTTAACATTATTAATTAACAATAATTATTTTTATTAACTTTTTCCTTCTTTTTTCTTAAATAAATAATTAACTATATTTAATTTGATGCAATGGTACATATTATTAATAAATTAAACATATTTTTATATAATTCTGTGTATATGAGTGTATGTGTGCGTGAATAGATTCGAAGTCTGCCGTGCTTTTATGTGTTCAGAATAACGCCATGCATCAGCTACAACAGTACAAGTACTTTGTTTGAAATACTGCAACTGGCACAAAGATTTAGTTGCAAATTTCAATTATTGAACACTTGTAAGTACATACATGTTCTTCTGACTTATAGTGTAATTACGCAAAATCACAATAATTTCTCTATTAAAGTTATGTAGGTAGTTTTTTCAACGACAATTCGGATCCGTTTCAATATCAAATTACAACTGCAAGAGATACATTTTACGGATGTTTACTGAGATTTACGCATTGGATATACCAAACCTTTGGTAGTTGTACTAACATAAAACACAAGCATTATAATTATTTATTTATAAATCCCTGCTCTTGTACCTTCACACTAGCTTTTCTAATTTCATTTTGAGAACATTTTTACACTCACGTATCCTTAATTACTCATGCACAATTCATTCTTAAGAGATAGATCAAGAAAATTTCATAAGTGATAATTCTTAATATCTGCCAATAATAATTGTACGTAAATATTTAATTTTTAATTACTTATAAATAAAAATAGTTACTATAACAAAGTATTTTTATGGGTGTATAAATGAATTATTGCTGATAACTAAATGATATAATTATTGATTAATTAAGATCGTTACAATATATTACTATTTTTTTAAATTTTCAAGTAACATATAGTAGTTTCATTAATTACAAAAAATAATTGATACATATAAATTCAGTGAAGGTATTTGTGTTAAAAATACACCGATAGATGGAGCCCACTTTTCCGCTAGTGGAAAAGGTTACTCAGTCTATAAAGCATTGGCCGCTATCATTCTGCGGCAGGTGTGTGATAAAGCTTTTTAAAAAGATGGAAACTTGCGACGAGCATATCTGTTTGCTCTGTGACAAAATTATATTCCCTGACCAGCTACGAAATATCAAAGAAAGGGCTATAGCAACATTGATTGAAGCAAGCTTAAAGAGGAAAGATAACAAGCATAAAAAGCTTCAAAAGTGTGAGTCAATAAATATTCATAAGAATTGTCACAGCCATTACGTTAGAGAGTCAAGCATAAAGACTGCACAACAAAAAGCTACAACTTCAAAAAAAACTACCAGGTGAGGTAGTATTAGCTTACAAAAATTTGGTTTCAGTAAGTACTGTCTTTTTTGCCGAGAAAATGCGTCCGATGGGTATGACGCCGAGCGGTTGAAACAGACTAAAATTCATCGATTCAAAGTTAAATATGTTACAAGCAATACTCTCAAAAATACTATTATGGAAAAAATCAATTCGCGATTAGAAAATCATAATTTACAAGATAATCGTCAGAAAGAGTATAGAAACATTAAAAAACGCATAGAAAACATAGATTTAGTTGAGCGCGCCGCTCGTTACCATGTTTATTGTCTCAGGAAATTTTCAATTTTTAGACTTCTGATGAGCTTGGTCGACCGATGAGCAAAGATACAGCCGATACCGTAGAGTATATAATATCTTATTTGTGCGAATGTAGCGACGACGAATGTCAATTTTCAATTCAAGATATTTTAAGTCAATACCAAGGAAAAGTTCCTACTAAACTAGATACAATAGAAAACACATTATTAGAATATTTTGGTAACACAATTACGATTTATAGAGTAAAAAATGATTTGGTGATTTGTTTTGCATCCGTAAGAAATAAGATTCTCTCTGAGGAGTGGTATAAAAATAGAAATTCTGATGTAGATAAGGAGCATGAAAGGATTGTCGAAACATCTGCGAAATTTATTTTGGACGATATTAGATCAAAATATTACGACACAGCTAATTATCCTGCACCCAATTGTTTTTTAGATAACGTTGATAATGACATATCACCGACGTTACGATTATTTTTAGATGTTTTAATTAAAAGCCACAAAAGTTCAGAAATTTCTTATGAAATGTGGGATAAAAAAATCACAACACTTTGTCACATTATAATATATTCAGTAAGACCTCGGTCATTTTTATCCCCCATATTGCTAGGTCTATCATCAATGATGTACACAGAAAAAAGTTTCCATCTTAAATGACGGTGGCGCGCGGCACTGTGAAACAGCAGTACCCCCACTCCTCCACGCAGCGGTGCAGTGTAAGCGAGAACGAGCGTGCTCAGCCCCCGAAAACATACGAGCGGCTTACCCTTTTCTTAACTCGTGCCCGTCACCTTGTTTTTCGATGCCGAGCAGTACGGAAGGTCGCTTGTCGCGCGTCGACGTGTCCGCGCGCCAACGCGATGTTTGATGGCTGTAACTCGAAAACAAGGTGACGAGCACGAGGAGAAAATGGGGCAGGCCGCCCATATGTTTTCGGGGTCTGAGCACGCTCGTACTCACGTAAACTACACCGCTGCGTGGAGGAGTAGGGGTACTGCTATTACACAGTGCCGCGCGCCACCGTCATCGAAGGTGGAAACTTTTTTCCATGTATAGTATAAGAAACATGTTTCGAAAAATCTAATTGATTCTTTTGCGTATATTGGCTTATGTTTTTCTTATTACAAAACACAACTTTTCGAGTCCTCTGTAGTTTATCAACCTGAAAGTTATGATTCAGGCAAATCGTATTTTCAATTTATTTATGATAATGCTGATCATAACACATGTACAATCAACGGCAGAAATACATTCCATGCGATTGGTGGAGTGATGTGTGCAACTCCTGCCTCCGAAATATCTAGTACTACGAAAATCGAACGCCTGCGTCGTATTCCATCGGCAAGTAATAAAGGCACTTTTGGATTTGTTTCTTTGAAAATTTTTCGAAGAGGTATCCATGCAGGGCTTAAAAATATAAAAATTGAAGATGTCAATGAAACAAATTCTATACCAAACAATCAAGTAGAGAACTCGGATTTTTTGTGGTTTTACGGAAATTATACATGGCGAGAAATCATAAGTGGCTGGAATAGCTTTATGGAACAGTGTACACAAGTCAAACAGTTTCATGTTTCAAAAATAATTCCCATCCCATTTGTGAATGCACCACCAAGTAATTACGATACCATTTTTACTGTTTCAATGGAAGCTAATGAAAAATGCGAAAGCCAATGTCAAAAAAATGTTTTCGTGACTTTCGATCAACCATTATATCAAAAGGCTAGAGAAATCGTTGAGTGTTGTAAAGGAACTCAAAACGAAGCAAAGATCGACAAAGTTATTGTCAGGCTTGGAGCGTTCCATTTGCTTATGTCGTGTCTTGGCGCAATAGGTTTCATAATGGAAGGTAGTGGTTTAAAGGACGCATTTTGTGAAATTTATGCTGAAGTTTCAGCAGAGAAAGCATTAGCTGGCCATGCTTATTCGTGATCGATCCGAGGAAATATTTTAATTCAAAATGCTTTGGCAAATATTATTTTTTCTTCCATCGATCTCTCAGACGAAGAAGTACTTGTTTGAAATAATTTGTTTAACCAGGTAGGACAATCGGAGTTCCATACGTTACTACAAATTGATGAGTTAACAAAAATAAAAAACATGTTTTTAAACAAATTAAAATCTATAAAAGAAAACGGCCCAACTGCACGATTGTGGATTCTTTATTTTAAAATGGTTGATCTGGCTAAGCAGTTTATTCAGGCCGAAAGAAGTGGAAATTGGTTAATACATTTGAACTGTGTTCAACAAATGCTGCCTTATTTTCATGCTAGTGGCCATAATCTGTATGCTAAAAGCAGCCATTTATATTTACAAGATATGCGTAATCTTGAAAATCTAATGGATGTCATGGAATATGACAAATTTAGTCGTGCAGATTATTTTACCATAAGGCGAATTGAGAAATACCGATCTGGTACGGACATGATAATTGAACAAATGCTAATGAGACCGATGAAAGTGAGCGGTGGATTGATTCATGGACGTGGAATAACAGATAGCACTTTATGTAAATGTATTCTATCAAATATTGTTTTAATTGAAGTGACGGATGCTATGGAGCAATTTTGTAATACCACGTACGCTACTTCTGATCAACACATAGGCGCATCACGAGAGATTTACAGGACTCCAAAAAGTTGATTGAATTTTTCCAAAACCATAACCCGTTTCCCATGACCGATAATATAATATCTATCAGCACTGGCATAATAGGTGATAACAAAATCAATTGTTACGAAGCACTAGAAGTAGGTTTGTCTTCAATGAAAAAAATTATTGGTGGTAATTTTGGTTCGGTCAAATTTCAAAGAAAGGACAAAGTCCTATCATTGAAGGCAGTAAATTCTTCAGTGAAAGTAAACAATGAAGTCGTAACAATTGACCCAACACTTATATTTCAGAGAATATCATTAAATATTGAAAATAAAACAGACATGTTAAAGTTTTTAGAATATGAGCTTGCTCTTTATCCGCTTTCTCTTTTTGACGAGGGCGGAATGCGGAAGGGACGAAAATCATCATTCTATGATAATTTTTCTAAGATTACCGGTGTATCTCGTGGTCCAAACGATTTCTATGTGGTTGATGGGGGTTTTCTTTTGCATAAAGTGCGCTGAGATGCTAATAAATCGATTGATTTCATTATTAAGCAGTATATTCATTACACAGTACACAACTATAGCAAAAATTCCACCATAGTTTTCGATGGATATCCAGAGGGAATCAATTTTAAAAGTACCAAAGCAGCCGAGAGATCATGGAGAAAAAATAAAAATTTAGGACGAGAAATAGAATTTAATAGAAATTCTATAATAACAATTTCGCAAGATAAATTTTTAAGCCGAAATAAAAATAAAAAAGGTTGATCGAATTATTATGCAAAGATTTTCAAGAACAAAAATGTAACACTATCGTAGCGGAAGAAGATACCGATTTTCTTATTGTCAGTACTGCTGAAAAATGCAGCGTAGGCGGTACAACCTGCATCATTGGAGAGGACATCGACTTGTAATTTTAACGCAGCACACACCTCTTAATACCATTTATTTCTTAAAATCCGGTAAAGGAAATATAACTGATTGCATATATGACAGTCAAAGTTTTAAATACCCTGAAGTGAAAAAGCTGCTAGGTTTTATGCATGCTTTCACAGGATGTGATACGACGTCTTGTTTTTTCAAACAAGGAAAAAACAAAATTATAAAAACGTTTCTCAAGGATGTCGTCCTACAGCAAAAAGCACTTGCTTTTTATAATCCAAACGTGAATCCTGATGTTTTAGCTGCTAATGCAAATGACATTGTTAGTTGTACGTACAGCAGTAAGAAGGACAAAAAGAGTCGACATGAGCAGCGGTTTTTAAATTTTCAAAAGTCTGCCTTAAAAGGTTCCTTAAAATTAGAAAATTTGCCATCGACTGAAGGTGCAACGAAGCAGCACGCGTACAGAACATACCTACAACTGCAACAGTGGCTTGGTTACAAAAAGGATCCAACAGCGTGGGGTTGGAAAGAGCGAGAAAATGTGATCTATCCAATTCACACGCTGGAACCGCTTATTCCAGATGAATTACTCTGTAAAATCAGTTGTAGGTGTGAGACGGGATGTAAAAGAAAAACATGTAGCTGTAGAAAGCATGGGCTATGATGCTTGCAAATCTGCTCATCATGTCATGGTGAAAATTGTACAAATATCGAACAAATGGTAATAGAACACATTACAGACATGGCTATTAACGATGATGAGGAAGAAGAGTTAATCGAAAGACTTATTCAAATGCCGATGGCAAATGTGCCAGACGCTAATAATGAAGAAGAAGACAAAGAACCAGAAGAAGAAGAAGGAGAAGAAGAAGAAGAACATGATAACGAAACATACACAGATGTGTCACGATGTAAGAAACGAAAAGTACCGATATAAATCGTAATCAAATGTTCAACAAAATTTTTATAAAAGTGAATATATTATTTTTTATTATTTAATAAATTAAAAAAACCTACCCAATAACATATTTATAATTAATTAATTAATTTTTTATGGAAAAAAGAAGAAAAAAGTTAATAAAAATAATTATTGTTAATTAATAATGTTAAATAAACGTTTTCGGGGAAACGAGTAGGCCACATATTAATATTTTCGCGAGCTACCCCAACTTAAAAAAAATGAAGTGTTTACGTCAATTAGTTACCGAGATATCAAAAAATTTTCGAGCGCGTCGGATTTGAAGTTCCTATGTTCAGTTATTTTGCGTGACACTGTAACTTTCTCTATTTTTCACACGCACATTTGCGATTATTTATAACAATGAAATTTTGCAATAAATGTGGTGCAATATTTTTTTTTATGTTAGTACAACTACTAATTCGATTTTTCAGCCCTGTCACGTTTCTTAATATTAATAATTAAAGACATGTCGATTTTTACCAAAAAAAAACCGCCGCCAATTCATTGGCACGTAGCTTCCTCAAACTAATTTATCAATTCCTTTTTTTATACTTTTATAAAATGATTTTTCTCAAAAACAAATGAAGAAAATTTGTGAAATTTTATTAAGAAATATTATCTATTAATTATACAAAATATCACAGTAAAATAATTTGGAGGTAATATTAATTATGAAAAGGGTTTTTTATATATCGTGAATTGAATGAGTATTATTTGCGATCCAAGTAGGTAGGTTATTTTGTATTATTTATATATTAACATAAATATTTTTGTGTTGACACATTATTAATTGCATCTAATAAATGATTAAAAGAAGCCATTAAGTCAATTTTACTTCCAAAATCGCTAGACATACAAAGCTCAATTTTTTCATTTATTAATTTTACTAAAAATATTTTAACCTCAAATATCTGAAATTTATGGACCAATCATTTTGCCCCAAGAAATCGACATAAAAGTCTAAAAAATACACCTCTACAAGCAATTTTGAAGCGAATAAGTCAATTTTATTCCAGCAATCGTTGCACATACAAAACTCATTTTTTTTTTATTTTTTCATTTTTCAATGCTTACGTTTTTTTTTATAATAACAGAACACCCTATAAAAGAAAATTTTTTTTAGTAAATATAGCTATTTTAATTCTATTTCGAATGCTACCCATTCCCTTCGAATACAGAGAGCTATTCTCGAGAAATTACGATTTGAAAAAAGGTTAAAAATATTTTAACCTCAAATATCTCTTAAATCTATGGACCAATCATTTTGCCCAAATAACTCGACCGAAAACTATACAAAATCCACCTCTACGAGGAATTTTGAAGCGACTAAGTCAATTTTTACTCCCGCAATGGTTAGACATACCAATCTCATTTTTTTTTCATTTTTCTATGTTTGCGTTTTTATTAATAACAAAAGAACCGTGATAGCTAGAAAAATAATTTCTTTTAGAAAATATAGGTATTTAAATTTGTTTTCGAATGCCACCCATCCGATTCAGATACATAGAGCCGTTTTCGAGAAATTTCGATTTGAAAAAAAGGTTAAGAAAATTTTAACCTCAAATATCTCAGAAATTTATGGACCTATCATGTAGCCCAAAGAACTTAGCCGAGATCTATCCAAAACTACTTCTATAAGAAATTACGAAGCGATTAATCCAGGTTTACTCCATAAAACGTGCGACATAGAGAACACATTTTTTCCATTTTTTAATTTTTTTCTCAAAAACTAACCGACAGAATGGATTAAAATTTTCACAGATTATAGCAATTTATATTCTGTATTATCGTGAATTTTCTCCAAAAAATTGACGGTTTAGTTTAGGAGTTATTAGTTAAAAAAAAAAAAACACGTTTTTGTTAATAACAAGAGAACCGTGATAGCTAGATAATTTTTTTTTTAATCATAGGTTTTTTATGCTCTTTCGAATGCGACCCATCCGATTCAAAAATTTAAATCCGATCATTAAAAAAATCAAAAATAAATTTGTCGAAAATCAAAAATTTGAAATAAAACAAAAACGAATCAGTAAATCATCAAAAATTATTTTCTTCCCGAATTCGGAATAAAAAAACAAAAAAAATGAGAACCTGTGTAACGGGATGGCTAGTGGGGGAAAATCCCAACAAGCCACAGGCCAGCGATGCCCTAGAACACGGTGCCGCGGGTGTCAGACTAAAATGACTTGCCCGGGGATCTGCTCCTGGAATCCCGAAAACAACGCGAAGATCGCACACGAACTTCGCTTTCCAACTAATTGGATCGCTGAGTGAAAAGCGCGCGCTCGAAGAGTAAAGCGCGCGGCCGCTATGCTCAGATATGAAAACGACCGGCGGAGTCGTTTTCCCGCGGAGGCGGCGGTATCCGGGAGAAGGACAGGTTGTAATGAACAACGCGACGAGTAACTAGATATCACAATATATTCACAATCACTAATTACAAGCACAACGCACGTGCTGATTAGAACAAAGAGTTAGTTCGCGCGCGACCGTTAATATTCAAACGCGCGAACTACACGGCGCGCGGCGAAGCTGCTATGCTCGAGCGCAGTGTTAAGTACAGCGAGCTGACACACACTCGCACGTACACGGCACAGAAAGCTTGCACGGGGCGATTTCCGTGCGAGCCTTTACAATAAACCCGCGAGAGGAGAGTAGAAAACTTACGTTAGGAAGGAGCAGCCGGTGCACTCGACTCTCTCTCGCTCCCTGTCGCTCGCACAGCAGTTGCGCTCTCTTTCTCTCTCTCTCTTGCTCGCTGTATCGTGTCGGCAGGCGGGTTGGCTGCCGGCTCGTCGCTCACAGTCTCGTACGGCTCACGCGGCTCGGGATCGCTCTCTCTCTCTGTCTCTCTTTCGCACGTTCACTATATGCGGCGCCTCCACTACACTCGCGGGGTCTCACAAAGTACGATAGGACGGCGCGGACAAGCAAACTCAGGAGAGACACGGAGGAGATGTTTTGCGCGCGATGGCAGACACGAATCTATCGCTCCCTTTTCTCGCGGGAACAGGTTAGCAGCTTCGCGACGGATGACGGGCATTTTACGCGTCGCGAGACCGATTCGCTACGCGCGGCGCGCCTCGATTCGGCTGCGCAGGAGTTGCGCGCGCGCGCTCACTACCTTCGCGCGGTAGATTAGAATCGCGGCTAGACACGCGTTACACCCCCCCGCCAGACGCTGCTTAGGGGACCGTGAGCAGCTCTGCTAATCATGGCCGTCGTCGTACCTACTAATATGGTAGTAATGATTAGGACGAACACAGGTTAGTACGTACGACACAAGTCGGACGGCACAATTATTGCTTTTTATACGCTCGGGTCCTACGAGGACTAATTAGTCCGGCATCAGCAGGTACGGGCTTCTTCTTCGAACCCTTTGGCCTCCCTGGGCCTCGCTTGGGTTCTGTTGGACCGGCCACACGCATAGGCCGGCCATCGCTCGCACGCTTTCCTGGCCTAACTAATAGCGCGGTCTTACGAGGTGGACCGCGCCTCTTAGCCGTCGCCCGGGGCTGTACATTCCCCCGGCTAACTCTGTGTCCCTCTGACGTGTACCGTTCGGCTGAAGAGTCCCTCGCTGGTAGCGCCTGGGCTACTTCTGCTGAGACGTATCTCTTGAGTTGCTGCGCATGGACGGGACGTATCGTTCGACCATCCTCACCTTGGATCTCATAGGTGTTTTCGCCTAGAATATTCACAATCGTGTAGGGCCCCGTGTACTTCGGGGCTAATTTGGCAGAAATCCCCACAGCTGCTGAGGATAGTACCTTATTCTCTCTCCATACACGATCGCCTAGACAGAATTGTGGAGGTCGACGATGAGCGTCATAATATTTGGCTTGTCTCGCCTGCTCCGCTTGCGCGTCGGCCGCCGCCCGAACGTGCAATTCGCGGAGCTTGTCCATACGTACCACCCAATTGTTTATCGCCTCTTGCTGCCCTTGCTCTTCGGCTAACCTGTCTTCCTCCCGCCTTAGTGTCTTCGGTGGGTCGGGTTGTCGGCCGTAAATGAGCATGGCAGGACTTATCTTTGTGGAGCTGTGTTCGGCAGTATTGTACGCGAACGCCAGCTCATTCAGTTTCTCATCCCAGGACCGGTGATTTTCCTCTGCGTAAGACATAATCATTGTCTTCACCGTTCGATTCACACGCTCGACAGGATTGGCTTGAGGGTGATACGGAGGTGTAAACGTGTGATGCACATTTCTCTCCTTTAAGAATGCCTCTAATGGTGCATTTTTAAATTCAGTCCCATTGTCTGAGAGAAACACCTCCGGGACTCCGAATCGCAGACATACTCGCTCGTTGAGTCCCTTAATTACCGATTTACCATCTGCCCTTTTTATCGGAATTATTTCAATCCAGCGTGTGAACAAGTCCTGGAATATGAGAATGTATTCGTGGCCGTACGTGGTTTTTGGGAGGGGCCCCATAATGTCGCTGGCCACGATTTGCCATGGACGCTCTGTAATTCGGCGTCCCATGAATCCTGTTGGAGCGCGCTGTTCGACTTTGCACTGCTGGCAAATTTGGCACTGGCTCACGTATCTGGCTACATCACGAGACATGTGTGGCCAATAATACTTCCGCTTTACTCTTTCTAGCGTTTTCTCGCGGCCCAAGTGCCCAGCAGTTGGAAAGTCATGGCCTTCTCTCAGTACTTCGCGTCGCTTTTCGTGAGGGACTGCTAACTTCCATGCATCATCGTCGACGAGAGACTCGTCTATGACTTCATCAGGTTCGTACTTGTACAGTCTCCCCCGCCAGCTTGAACGTGGGGAAGTCTCGCGGCCGCTGTTGAACCTCTTTCACAATTTCGAGGTACCATTGGTCGTTTGTATCGCGTTCGAGCTCTAACGCGGCGACCGCTGGCTCCTCTTCCTCGAACATCCGCGAAAGGGCATCTGGGACATTGTTCAAAGAGCCCTTTCGGTGTTCGACTGTGAAACTGTGGTTTTGTAGTTCCAAAGCCCATCTTGCTAACCTGCCTGATGGGTTTCGGAGATCACGGAGCCACTTCAAGCTGCTATGATCCGTGATGACCTTGAAGTCATAGGCCTCTATATACGGACGGAACTTTTGATTGCCCAGAGAATTGCTAGACACTCTCGTTCCGTCACGCTATAATTCTTCTCGGCCGCGCTCAGAGTTCGACTAGCGAACTCTAGGACTCTTTCGTTGCCGTCTATTATCTGGTATAGCACCGCTCCAAGTCCTGTATCGCTCGCATCAGTTTGCACCACGAACTGTGCGTTAGATACCGGTCTGTGGAGAATCGGTGCAGAAGCAACTAGCGCTTTTAGCTTTTGGAAGGCCTCTTCTTGTGCCGTTGACCACTCGTATTTCCGATCCTTTTTCGTTAGTTCGGTCAGTGGTTCAGCAATTGTGGCGAAGTTTGATAAAAACTTTCTATACCACGAGGCCATTCCTAGGAAGCGTCTCAGCTGACGGAGGTTTTTCGGCACCGGATAATCCATAATGGGCTTTATTTTCTCGGGGTCTGGTTTAAAACCATCCCTATTTACTATGACCCCGAGATATTGGACCTCATCGCGACAGAAGACACTCTTCTCGCGATTTATTGTGAGGCCCGCGTCCTTTATCCTATCTAGAACTCTTTTTAGAACCTCTTTATGCTCCTCGAATGTTTCTGTGACTATTATTATGTCATCGAGATACGAGTAAGCAAAAGGTTCGAGTTCGGGGCCGATGACTTTGTCAATCAGCCTCTGGAAGGACGCTCCGGCATACGAAAGACCGTAGGGCATTCTTGTAAATTGAAATAACCCTTTGCCTGGCACGGTGAAGGCCGTAGTCTCTTTGGACTCCGGATTTAGTGGTATTTGGTGGTACGCACTACTTAAATCCAACGTGGATATGTATCGCGCTTTCTGCAGTTTGCTTAAGATACTCTCCATGTATGGTAACGGGTATGCGTCTGGCCTTGACGCTGCGTTCACTTTTCTGAAGTCCACACAGAACTTCCCGTTGGACTTGCGTACCATTACCACAGGGCTTGACCAGCCGCTTGTCGAAGGTTCTATTATACCCGCGAGTAGCATTTCCTCCACCTGCTTGTGCATCTCTTCCTCGAGTTTTCGAGATACTGGGTAGTACTTCTGTTTTATGGGTCTTGTGGAGCCGACGTCTACTGCATGCTCAACCCACGAAGTACACCCTAATGGTGCCAGGCCGTTTCCCATCAGCTCAGCTACTAAAGCTTCCGCTTCTTTGCGCTGCTCTTCTGTTGGGTCCGCCAACCCTATAGCTGATACGGACACGGTATTATTGGCGGTTATGGAGGCTACTTCTAACTTTACGCTTGCCTCATCATCTTTGAGATGCAGCGTATTGTCAGTGGGGTCTAAGACGGCGCTAAACTTCTTAATGAAGTTCACCCCAAGTAGCACTCCGTGTCTAGGTCTGGCATGATTGCGACGCGCACATCCTTGCACACGCCTGCCACGACCATGGGTAGATACACATAGCCAACCACTGCTATGCTCTGCCCATTAGCTACCCGTGCCGTTAGGCCGCTGGCCGGGATTAATTCTTTTCCACAGGCTGTAGCGAGCTGTAAGCCGATGGAATTCATCCCAGTCCAGGAAGCTCCAGTATCGAAGAGTGCCCGTAGCCTGTAGCCGGCTACACCTACTTGAAGCCACCATCGCGAGCATGTTTCCTGGTTATCTTCGTTCTGCTGAGTCGCGGGCACTTCTTCGCTCTCTTCTTCAGGCAATTGGACCGAGTTACCCTCGGTCGCTGATGTGAGAGCTGGGGGCGGGCGTGTGGCCGTGTTTACCTGCCCCCTTGGCCGTTTCCCTGCTAGTTTCCGGCAGCATTGGGGTTGCGGTCGCTTCCCCTTTGCTCGTTGCCGTAACCCCTTCGGTACTCTGGCCGTTGTGGAGGTCCATTACTCCTTGGACTTGGCGGCCTAGCCTGGTGGGTCGCGCTACTACCCCCACTAGGCTGATTATTACTTTGCCCGCCTTCCCGCTGCCTGTTCTCCCAATTATTCTTTTTCTTGGGCTTCTTGAACGACTGTGGGTTTGGCGTTTGCCCACTATTTCCGTCGGTGCCTTTCTTTGTCAAGCTTGACAAACACTCGGCCATCACCCGACGGAACATAGCCTCGAGGCTTTCTCGAGGCTCCTGTTGTTGTTGCCCCATCGCCGCCACTCCTGGATTCTGCTTTTTCCGCTGATCCGTGGTTGGCTCTGTAGGTACGTAGGCAAACTCTGGCAAGTAAGTGCGCTCTGGCGGTGGTGGCGAGTGATACACCTTATCTGCCGCGAGCGCTAATTCGGCCTCCCGGGCTAAATCCAGGAGCCCTCGGTAATCCGTAATTTGATTACGCATCACCATTTTTTGTAGTTCTGGCCGCATGTTCCGGTGCAACATGTCCAATTGTTGGGGCATGCTAGGCACCGGAACTAACTTGAGAATCAAGGCTTGCAGATTCACTACGTAGTCTCTCGTGAGTTCGTTTCTGCCTTGAGTCCTCGCGTTTATCTCCGCTAGGATTCGCTGTTGATGGCCCCTGTCACCGCCATACATGTGTATTATGGCCTCTTGGAAGTCTTGCCAAGATCGCCACGTATGACGGTTACTCCTATACCAGGTGGCCGCTACTCCACTCAGGAGCTCTGACAATGACGAGAGTACTTCGTCGTACGTCAGATTTGCTAGAGCTCGACATTCCTCTACTCTCGTGAGGAATAACTCGACGCTCTGCTCCTTCAAGGACCCAGAGAACTTGATGTGCCATTTCCTTACGATTTGGCCAACATCACGGTTCGTCTGTTGAGGCACGTACGTCTGCCTCGTAGACTGGTCCAGTGTAGCGCTCACCCCCGCCTGACGCTGTGTAGGATTTCTTCCGCTATTCCTCCTAGCGTCCCTTGGCGATTCAGTATTGGGGCTGCTGCTGTCAAAATTCACATATGTGAACGTGTCCTGAAAGTTCACATGTGGTGATCCTCGTCCCCTGCCCGCACTCGGTAGTTGGACTCCCTCCAAGCGCGTGCTTGAGGGTGGGTGTCGAGCTTCTTGGAGTATTCGCACACTCTCTTTGAGCTCTTCCACCTCTTTGACGAGTCTATGGATCACCGACAGCAGCTGTTCTGAGACCACGTTATCTCCCACAGCAATCCCTGCGGTACGCTGTTCCCCCGCACTTGGCCACTCAAAACTCTGTGGCTGCGGTGGATTTCGCGTTTGCTGCCAGAACGCGTGCTGCCCATTTTGTGCCGACAACGACTCTTGTTCTTGACTCCGCCGGAATTGTCGTTGCCTGCGCTGCTCTTCTAGCAACGCCTGCTGTCGCTGCTGCTCTTGATGCTTTCGCTGTTGCTGCCGCTGCTGCTCCTGCTGCTGTTGCTGTTGCTGCCGTCGCTTCTGCTCCATCTGCTGCTGCTGTTGCATTTGTTGCTGCTGCATTTGCTGCTGCTGCATTTGCTGCTGTTGCAGTTGCTGCTGCTGCATTTGCTGCTGCTGCATTTGCTGCTGCTGCATTTGCTGCTGCTGCAGTTGTTGCTGTTGAAGCTGTTGCTGTTGGAGCTGTCCCTCGGCTTCGGCTGGAGATGTCCCGGTGGGTGCTGCAGAGCTCAATATCTCTGTCCCGGAACCCTCCTGGCCGTTTGCCTCATCCGCTGGCTCCACCACTGCATTATGTGCTTGTTGTGGAGCGTTCATCCTCCGAGAATTCGAGAGTTTTGCATCACTATCGGGTCATCAAGGAGCGTAATGAACGGGTGCGGTTGGTCTGGATCAGTATTGGGATCCACAATGTGTCGACCCAGACTTGTTCATCAACGTTAAGTCGATGAACGCCCTTCGGGACTGCTCGCGTTTAGCAAACGCTTGCTTCTCCGACAGCTCCGGCTCTGACACAAAATCGGCGGCACTGTAATCGCCCATAAGCCACTTGATCGTTGTCAGCATATTCACTGATTGCAGATCTGACTGCTGCAGACCAAGGGCTTGCATGGCCTCGATAATTTCCTCTTCGGGCTGTGTATACGCCCAATTGAGTATCGCAGATTCCGCAAATTGCGACGATCGGGCCATGGTGTCAATTGGCTGTGCGCTTCCCCACGAACTTATTTTACTAGCGCGAGTAGTATCCTGATTGATGGCAGAGAGAGTTTGCCTTTTCAACCCGTGAGCTAGCTTTTTCAACGCGAACCCGGGTTACTTTCTAAGAGCTACGGCGGTTGCTCTTAACCTCGATAATGTACGAGGATTTCCCGTATGCGGCTCTAAAAAAAATAAAAGCTATTTCTGTAATTAATTACGATTTGTAATTAATTACGCTCCACTACTCGCACTTGTAATTTTAAAATAAATATATGTGAAAAAAATTATATATATATGTGTCAAAACGGACAAAATCACCAAAAACACAAAAAAATAAATACAATTTTCACCTAAAAAAAAAATAAAAACAATTTTTAAGTTCGAGGGGATTTTTGCGCTCGAGTTTTTACTCGGGCGCACAGTCAACTTTTTGTTCCGAGAGTGCTTGCCGACTTTCTCTCGATCTTCTTCTAACTGCACGATAAAAGAAAAAAAATTTTATTTTTCGCCCAAAAAAAAAATAATTCGTATCGGAAATACGAGAGGACGAGAAAAAAAAAATTTTCGAGACGAGAAAAAAAATTAATTAAAAAAATTAATTATCGCTAAAAAAAAAAAATTTTTTTTTTTTGTCGTTAAAAAAATTAATTGTTATTAAAAAACTTTAATTGTTAACAATAATTCCTCAACGCTCCAAAAATTCCGCGATCAATATCTCTCCTCGTCGGCACACTAGGTCGAGGGTTATTGGCTATCGCACGCCTAACCTCTCGACCGCACTCTCGCAACAGCACGGCTGTGTCACGCACACGCACACACGCGCCTACGAGCTGCGGCACGAAGAGCCTTTGTTTGCAGCTTACGCTCAGCTACGCTGCTGAGCTTCTTCGCGCCAAGCTTCGCCGCGAATCACGTACGCGTCGCAGGTCCTTCTCCACCCCCAAAACGTTGTGGCGCCAGTTGTAACAGGATGGCTAGTGGGGGAAAATCCCAACAAGCCACAGGCCAGCGATGCCCTAGAACACGGTGCCGCGGGTGTCAGACTAAAATGACTTGCCCGGGGATCTGCTCCTGGAATCCCGAAAACAACGCGAAGATCGCACACGAACTTCGCTTTCCAACTAATTGGATCGCTGAGTGAAAAGCGCGCGCTCGAAGAGTAAAGCGCGCGGCCGCTATGCTCAGATATGAAAACGACCGGCGGAGTCGTTTTCCCGCGGAGGCGGCGGTATCCGGGAGAAGGACAGGTTGTAATGAACAACGCGACGAGTAACTAGATATCACAATATATTCACAATCACTAATTACAAGCACAACGCACGTGCTGATTAGAACAAAGAGTTAGTTCGCGCGCGACCGTTAATATTCAAACGCGCGAACTACACGGCGCGCGGCGAAGCTGCTATGCTCGAGCGCAGTGTTAAGTACAGCGAGCTGACACACACTCGCACGTACACGGCACAGAAAGCTTGCACGGGGCGATTTCCGTGCGAGCCTTTACAATAAACCCGCGAGAGGAGAGTAGAAAACTTACGTTAGGAAGGAGCAGCCGGTGCACTCGACTCTCTCTCGCTCCCTGTCGCTCGCACAGCAGTTGCGCTCTCTTTCTCTCTCTCTCTTGCTCGCTGTATCGTGTCGGCAGGCGGGTTGGCTGCCGGCTCGTCGCTCACAGTCTCGTACGGCTCACGCGGCTCGGGATCGCTCTCTCTCTGTCTCTCTTTCGCACGTTCACTATATGCGGCGCCTCCACTACACTCGCGGGGTCTCACAAAGTACGATAGGACGGCGCGGACAAGCAAACTCAGGAGAGACACGGAGGAGATGTTTTGCGCGCGATGGCAGACACGAATCTATCGCTCCCTTTTCTCGCGGGAACAGGTTAGCAGCTTCGCGACGGATGACGGGCATTTTACGCGTCGCGAGACCGATTCGCTACGCGCGGCGCGCCTCGATTCGGCTGCGCAGGAGTTGCGCGCGCGCGCTCACTACCTTCGCGCGGTAGATTAGAATCGCGGCTAGACACGCGTTACACCTGATAGTTAAAATCGACCGCGTAGATCCGGAGATAAAGCGGTATACATACATACACACACACACACACACACACACACATCCATACAGACATTTTCTAAAATCATGTGTAACAAACTTCTAACACCTCTAATGATGTTTATAGAGAGTTTTAACGAAGTTGAAAATTTTACTATTACGAAGCTTCCTCTAGGAGGAAACAAAAATGATCTCGGCTCCTAGAGCACTTAGAGAGTTCAGAGACAGCTTAGAATTTCGTGAAAAATGCCAGCTTTCCAACGAACCTATTGTCGATTATCTACGACAACTACTCGAGTCGCAATTCCATTTATTTATAACGAAAAAAATCACTTTTTTTTATTATGCGATTTTAAACAATTAAATTTGAAAAAATCGCTTAGTTATTCATTGTTCGTGAAAGTAGAGATGTTACTCTTTCATAATCGCTTTTGTGCATCCTCGTACGATGCCCCACGGCTTGGGAAGAATGAGCCTAGCAATTTTTTTCACGGAGTTATAAACAATCTTTAAAATGGCCATTTTCAGCGGTTTTTTGCGATTTGCAGATAAACAAATTAACTAAATTTAAATCTTGAGGTCGCGTTCTGTAGATCTTTTTAATAACTACAAAGTTTAGATAGAACTTTTTTCTGTAAAGTCACTAGTTTTTTTTCCGTGGTCAAAAAACTGGTTTTTCAATTATTAATATGTTATTTAAAAAATGGTCCTAACAAAATTTTTTAGCTCATTCACCGTGGTATTGTGCCTCATGAGCCCCCCTACAAGAATCCGTTTGAAAACCCTGGGTTACAATTAAGTCACAAAACAGGCGAAGAAAGCTAATTTGACTGGCCTATACAGCCCACGCAGAGAAAGGGGGCAAGGCGACCTAGGCCTCTCAGAGATCAGAGAGCTGGCGCAGCTAATCGTACTCACGCGAGATAACCTCGGATGGCCCAGCAGCAGAGGTAGCAGGCAACACAATCGGAGCCGTAGTTCCAGCAGCAGCCGCAATTTTCGCGGTAGGTCGCACTCGCCACGCAAAGCAGACAAAATCTGCTACTTTTATGACCGTTTCGGAGACGCCGCGCGTAAATGCCGCCCGAAGGGCAACTACACCACGTCGACGTGCGCAGTTACTTCGGGAAACGCGTAAGGCTGCCCGCCGCGATGGTGGCCGGGAGCAACCTAGGAACTTCAAACGGAAGAAGCCACCGCAGAACTCGAGAACTGCGCCTACACGTGTTCGACCAAAAATCGCAAATCAAGTTTTTGGTAGACTCGGGTTTAGCAGTATCTCTCCTTCCACGCAGCTACGCGAAGCAGAATGCAGACCCTCAAAAACTAAAGCTCACGGCGGCGAACAGATTGGACATAGCGACGTACGCGGAGTATCAGCTGACGGTGAACCTCGGACTTCGTCGCGCTCTCCCATGGGCGTTCGTCGTCGTGGACGTAGGTGCGGCCATCTTAGGAGCCGACGTTCTCACCCACTACGGCCTCATAGTGGACCTCAAACGCCAACGCATCGCGGATACCTTAACGCCTTGTTACGCGGAAGGTGTGGCAGAGAGCAGAAGTGGTCAGCATCAACGTAGCGCCACCGAACATCCACGCCATCGAGCAACTTCAAGCAGGAATTAGCAAGTTAGTAGCCAAATTCTCCAGCCTAACACAACCGAATTCAGCGCCAGACATGGGCCCCGCAGCGGGTGTGGACCACCTCATAGTGACGACCGGTGCACCAGTATTCTCAAGGCCACGACGTCTAATAGGAGACAAGTACGACGCAGCGAAGCAGGAGTTGGACACCCTGCTTTTCCATGGTATAATTCGCCCATCAAGTAGCCAATGGGCCAGCCCGCTGCACTTGGTGCTACGCTCAGGTGGAGGCTAGAGGCCAACGGGAGACTTCAAAAGATTAAACGCGATGACGGTGCCAGACCGCTACCCGATACCTCGAATCGAAGATCTGCTGCGTAGCCTCCAAGGAAGCACAGTTTTTACTAAATAAAGCTTATTTCCAGGTGCCAGTGGCAACGGAGGACGTCCCCAGACGACGGTGACTACGCCATTTGGACTGTTCGAATTTCTGGGGATGCCATTAGGCTTCAGAAATGCCACATAGACTTTCCAGAGGCACATGGACGCGCTATTCAGAGACATGCCGTTCGTCTGGAACTACGTAGATGACCTGCTGATCGCATCGGCCTCCCAAGAAGAGCACTTCGAGCATCTACAACGAGTTTTTGAAGTTCTGGAAAAAGCGAAGCTATCAATAAACATAAACAAATGCAGATTTGCACAAGAAGAACGGGTCTTTTTAGGGTTCCACGTACATCCGAAAGGTTTTCGGCCGCCCAAGGAGAAGATAGAAGCGATCATCAACTACCAGCAACCAGCCAATATAATGGGACTACGGCGATTTTTAGGAATGATCAACTCCTACCACGCGCTCATTCCGAACCTGGCAGCCATCGAAGTACCGCTCACGGACGTCATGCAAGGGGCAAAGAAAAAAGATAAGTGTCCGATCGAGTGGACGCCCGAACGGATCGACGGCTTCGAAACGTGCAAGCGCAGTCTGGCAAACATCACGAGTCTAAGCTTCCTGGACCCGGAGGCACGACTAACAATTGTCACAGATGCTTCAGCAACGGACCTCAGAGGAGCGCTCGAGCAAAACCCCAACGGAGTGCGTCAACCACTAGGATTTTTATCCAAAAAGCTCACGAAGGCAGAGAAAAATTATATCCCCTACGACAGAGAACTGCTAGCCGTGTTTGCATCGCTGAAGTTCTTCGAGCACATCCTCGAAGGCCGGCAGTTCATAATCAAGACGGACCACAAACCGCTGGTCAGAGCGCTGGAGCAGTGCCCCGAGAAAGCTTCGCCTCGCCAACTACATCAGCTTGACTTCATAAGTCAATTTTGCGCAACATTTCAATATGTTCCAGGTAGCCACAACGTCGTCGCTGATGCCTTATCGCGTGTCGAAGTTATCGAGATGCCCTCGTCGCTCGACGCGGAAGCAATATACAAGGCACAGCATGAAGAAGATGTTACAATGAACGACAGTCTGTCCACGTCATCCCTTCTTCTGTAGCCCCTTGTCATAGACGGCTTTCGCATCTTATGCGACATTTCGACAGGCTCAGTACGGCCGTATCTACCGCAAGAGCTAAGGCGAAGAGCATTTGATGTAATGCATGCTTCAGCGCACCCGAGTGGCCGATTGACATCGAGGATGCTTAAGGAAAAGCGAGACCCATTAACCCATTAACGCGCAAATGCACATTTTTGTGCACACATTTTCAAATACAGAATTCTATTGGAAAAACAAAGTCATTTTTATCCCAAATCCTATATAGGAGATTTTCGAGGGTGCTCTTTCAGAATCTGCAACTTATTTTCTAAAAAAAAGTCAGTAAGTGTATTATTTTTGAGTTTTTTAAAAAAAAAAGTCAAAAAATTTAATGAAATTTTTTTTTCAAATCAATTTTTGTTACTGTTTCTGTTTTTGGATAATCATATTACCGCCAGAAATTGTGGTCCGAATGTCTGGCGTTTCCAAAACACTGGTTGTGAATCTTTTTTCCCCTTTTAGCTTTTCCAAAATGGCGGATTTTGTGAAACAGCGTAATGTTAAACTTCATGATTTTTTTTCTCGAAATGTATGAACTTAACGAAAAAATGTTATAGAAGAAAAAATGCTTGGAATCACTCAAAAAATACGTATAAATTTTTTCAGAAGTTTTTGAACCAATTTTGAATTTGTTAATTTAACATTTTTGAAAAATCAAAAAATGTCTCAAAAACTTCTGAAAAAAATCGTACGTATTCTTTGAATGATTCTTAGCACTTTTTATTCTATAAAATTTTTTCGTAAAGTGTATTTTTTTCGAGAACAAAAATTTTGAAATTATGCGTTACAAAAATACACAAAACGTTGAATGGATTGAAGACTGTATAATCGTCATTCTGCCACTATAAATATGTAGTAAAATATAACGTTGCCCAGTTCTCACCACGGGGAGGTCGACGATGCAAGAGGACCTTCATCTTCTTTTTTATATATTTTTTTTATGTTTTATATTTTTTATATTTTTTATATTTTATTCTATTCTTTTAATGTATAGAGAGAAAACAGTTTTTACAAACATGTAAACCACACACCTTGGAGACCTTTCTAGTTCTTAGAGAACATTGTTTGTTCGAACAGTTTCTTTGATTTGCGGACTGAACGGCATTACTGAATTTGTCATTACATGTTTTTTTTTTCAAATAGCATTTAGCAATAGCCATACAATCATCTTTAGTACCTATTTTTTTGCTCTTACCTGCTGTTGCAACATTTTACAAGACAATGGTATTGGTAATTGCTATTTCGATACCTCTGATAAAAATGACCCAAGTGACCCACTGTCTTGTACAATGTTGCAACAGCAGGTAAGAGCAAAAAAATAGGTACTAAAGATGTTTGTATGGCTATTGCTAAAAGCTATTTGGAAAAAGAAAAACATGTAAAGCCCAAATTCAGTAATACAGTTCAATACGCAAGTCAAAGAAACTGTTCTAACAAACTAATGTTCTCTAAGAACTAGAAAGCTCTGCAAGGTGTGTGGTTTACATTTTTGTAAAAACTGTTTTCTCTTATATCCAAAAGAATAGAATAAAATATAAAAAATATAAAAAATAAAAAAAATATATAAAAAAAAAGAAGAAGGTCCTCTTGCATCGTCTACCTCCCCGTGGTGAGAACTGGGCAACGCTATATTTTACTACATATTTATTGTGACAGAGTGATGATTATACAGTCTTCAATCCATTCAACGTTTTGTGTGTTTATGTAACGTATAATTTCAAAATTTTTTTTCTCGAAAAAAATACACTTTACGAAAAAATTTTATAGAATAAAAAGTGCTTAGAATCATTCAAAGAACATGCATGATTTTTTTTTCAGAAGTTTTTGAGAAATTTTTTGATTTTTCAAAAATGTTAGAAATTAAAAAATTCAAAATTTGTTCAAAAACTTCTGAAAAAAATCATACGTAGTTTTTGAGTGATTATAAGCATTTTCTTTCTATAACATTTTTTCGTTAAGTTCATACATTTCGAGAAAAAAAATCATGAAGTTTAACATTACGCTGTTTCACAAAATCCGCTATTTTGGAAAAGCTAAAAGCGGAAAAAAGATTCGCAACCAGTGTTTTGGAAACGCCAGACATTCGGACCGCGATTTCTGGCGGTAATATGATTATCCAAAAACAGAAACAGTAACAAAAATTGATTTGAGAAAAAAATTTTATTAAATTTTTTGACTTTTTTTTTTAAAAATCTCAAAAATAATATACTTACTGACTTTTTTTACAAAATAAGTTGCAGATTCTGAAAGAGACTTTGTTTTTCCAATAGAATTCTGTACTTGAAAATGTGTGCACAAAAATGTGCATTTGCGCGTTAATGGGTTAAGGTGGGCATGAGAGTGCGCAGATTGCCAGCGCGCAAAAATTAACCGTCACAATCGACTGAAACCGACGGAAATTGATGTCCCAGAGCAACGATTCAACCACATCCATTTGAACCTAATCGTGTTGCCTGCAGTCGACAATTACAAGTATTGCTTGACGATGACCAGTTTTCTAGGTGGCCACATGCGGTGTCGCTCAAGGACATGCAAGCGGAAATGGTAGCGGACGCATTCTACAGCGCATGGATCGCCCTCTTCGGCACGCCCCTGACGATCACGATGGACCAGGGAGCGCAGTTTGAGTCCGCCCTATTCTCATCGCTGGCTCGTTTGGTTGGGGCAGAGAAAATACGTACGACTTCGTACCACCCGCAATCAAATGGGATGCTAGAGCGGTGGCATCGGACGTTGAAGGCGGTGCTGATGTGCCACCCACACACACCATGGCCCAAACTGCTACCAACCGTCCTCCTGGGACTGAGGACTGTATATAAGCAAAATTTGGGAGGGTCACCGGCGGAGATGGTTTTTAGCACAACGCTTCGAGTGCCAGGCGACTTTTTGACGACCCAAGATCTACCAGCGGACCTGCACGCTTTTATAGGGAAGCTACGCGAGCACTTCAGGCTGATAGCCCCAACACCGACGGCGCACCACATTCGGATCAAGCACTACGTGCATAAGGACTTCGCCACCTGCACCCACGTGTACCGCAGGGTAGACGCAGTCAAGCCACCGTTGACATCACCATACACGAGTCCACACCGTGTGCTGCGACGCTTGGACCAAAAGCGTTTCGTCGTGGACGTGAATGTGGTACCGAAAACACTCTCAACAGAGGTGCTAAAGCCAGCCTGGTTATCCCAGGAAGAGAGGACCGCCACGACCCAGCCAAGCCCACGCGGACAGCAACCAGCACTCAGCCAAGAGCCAAGGATAGTTCTAACGCAAGAGCCCGCACCAAAAGAACGAGAGCAAGAAGGAACCGTCCAACCCGAAGCAATCCTTCCTCCTTTTTCTCTCTGTTCGCAGCCTCCAACGCAGTCACCCAGCGAAATTGCGCATCATCAGCCGTGTCCTCCGGTGCCGTCGGTCACTGGGGGGGGGGGGGGGAGTCATTGTGACAGCTCAGCAAGAGAGAGAAGGCAAACCAAACTCGACTGGTCAAGTTGGCGATCGCACCCGCGCAAGCAGCAACTTCAGCCTCGAGCGATATTCGCCGGAAGCGAGCAGTCTACTTTGCCGGTGTCCACACAAGCATACACAAGTGCCTCGAGCGACTCTCGCCATGGCCACAGCTATAGCACTGCGAGAGTGTGTTTTAGATTATATATAAAATTTCATTTTAACGATTGTGATATATAGTTAGTAAGACTCGAGTCAATTAAGGCAATAAAGTTGACACGTGTTTAACATAATTGTGAGTGTCATTGCGAGCCCTGTTCATCTCCATTCCTCTGTTGCCCACGTCATTTCTAGAATTGGAGCAGCGTCTGCCAAATCGAAGCTAGCAAGGTAAAATGCAATTTGGAGCAACACCGGCCCCGGTACAAACGGCGGTCGTAATGTGCCCGAATACTTCAGACTTGTACTGTTAAACTCGCGCGTAGCCGTTTCATATGGCCTCAAGACAGTATCCAGTCTGCTGCGCACTTATTGTTCACAACGACCCGACCCTCGTCACCTGCACCGTCTATCTGTGCTATTTTCATTCCGAATGCCTCTTCGTGACTGACCAGTTGAAATGACTGCCTCCGGGGGGCGGTGACTCCGCAGCGCTAATCGACGCTGCGCACCCGCAGCCATACTCGCACAGCGCCCGCGAACCAGTGCAGTCGGCCATGCCCACCTCCAACCAAGTCTCTTCGAAGGGGTGTACCTTTATCCCCTCTCTCTCCATTATGCCTGTGCCAAAGGCTCACTGTACTAGTCCTGTTGCCGCCGTGTTGTCGGCCTCGCTGGCAGCCATGGCGAAAATGAATCAAGGGTGCGTGGCTGGCGTCCCATATCTCGGACTTGATGCAGATGGTTCATTTATGGCTGCATTACAAGATGCACCTCCTTACATGCAAATCTTTTATAATTTGCTTAAAAGTTCGCATGACTGAAACGCCGCTGCTCTCGTCGTACTTAAAAGTTCTCACGACACAAACGCCATTGCTCTCGCCGAAAACTCACTTGTCCTGAACGACGCTACGCGCACTCTCAAGAGTCTTGCTTCTTGCGTCGACGAGGTCGCGCAAAATCAGCGGGCTCTGAGCGTTCGACTTGATGCTGACTTGGCTGTGTTGCAAACGAACATCTCGCGCAACGCTGCCACTAATCAATCATCTCTGAATCAATGCTCGCTGGAGGACCCACGCGAGATCATCGGGCAGGGAATTCCCTCGGCTGTTTAGCATGAAGCCATACCACTCGCCGCTGCTCTCCTCACCGCCCACAAGCTTCAGCAGCATGTGCCACTGGTTGTCGGCTGGCGCGCGTGGAACCCACCGGCACGCACTGATCACCCGGAACAAGCGGCCACTACTGCGCCCAATGCACCCACGCCCGCTTCCCCTCTCAGAGCGTTCCTCTTTACTCTTGCCTGCCCGGCAGCTGGCGATGACATCCTTCGCAAATACACCAGGCCTGAAGAACCTCGACCGCGAAGCTATTTTAGGAGCCAGCGACGCTCCTAAGCTTTCAGTCAATGCGCTGTGGCTCGATCCTTCCACAAGCTTTGAAAACTTGCAACTGCGCGATACAAGCAGCTTGGCCACCTTCGGCCTCTAGTGAAAAACCTTACGGTACCCGACGTGGATGCGTTGGCCCCACCGCCGTCATGACGGCCATCCAACCATGTACCTCGCTTTGTAATCGCTAAAACCTTTGTCGCTGTCCTCATTAATGTGAATGGCCTTTTCGCATCTCACTTTGCTCTACTCGAGGCCAAGATCGCCGAGTCTCATTTCGAGGCAATCGCGACTAGCGAAACAAAGATCAATCCGCTCGCCAACGATTCGCACACTAGCCCTCGACGGCTTTAATTTTTTTTATGTTGACATAGAGAGAATGGGCGGTGGTGGCATTGGCCTTTACGGTCGCGATACCTTCAGCGTCGAGGTTTTGTCTACCTCAGATCCGATTTTTGATAACGCCCCCGAATTCATCATCTACGAGTTAAGGAAGGACCCGCTCAGACTCTTTTTTGCCGCTGTCTATCGCCGCCCTCATGCTTTATACCCTATCACGTTTTTGACTGCTTTGCTAACCACATCGCCCACTTTCCTTCCGTTACCATCACAGGCGACTTTAACATCAATATGGTTCTTCCCGACTCTCCTGATGCTATCCACCTCCATAATTCCATCTGCTCTAATTCTCCTCATCTCGTTCCCTTCGACCTCACCCATCACCAACTCTGGCGAGGGCCGCAAACCCGGATTGACCTCTTCATCTTCAAGAGCGATGACCGCGTGCTCACCTATTCCAACTCTGACGGCCCTTCATTTCGGAGCGCGATTTCATTGAAATATCACTTGCCTGCTCTGAACCTCCATCTACTACCAAGTCGGTGATGCTCCGCGATCTGAAGAGATTCAATCCGGAGTTGCTTCATTTAACCCTTCCTCTTCACCTAACTCCACCCGATACTCACGCTCCCTTCTCACCTCACTCGTTCATCGCCACTGCTAACTCATCTGAGCTCGTCCTTGGTCCGTGCTCCGCCAATTCCGACATGGCCAAGCGTGCGCTTACCTGCGCGCTTATGAGCGTCATCGTCTGCATCGCACCCCTGCGTAAAGTTGTTCTCTCCTCGCGTCGCAAACCATGGGTTAATCCTCAAATTAGGGCTCTGATGAATGCCGTGACCGCGCTTACCGCCTCGTGCGTCGCTCGGATGCAGTAGCCATTCTTGCCCGCTTCCGCTCACTACGCGCACAAACCTCTGACGCTCTTGACTCTGCGAAAACGGGCACGTTGCCGCAAGGCTACAGGGCACGATGTTCTCTCTCTCTTCCAATGTTCAAACTAACCCTACCCGACTCCATTCACCAATCTCTTCAACATCCCGACACTGATACTTGACCCTCCAACTAGAAGAAAGCAACTATCTGACCGCTCGCCAAGTTCAAAGTAATGTCGTAACCCTCAGATACGCGACTGATCGCTCAACTGCCCGAACTCTCCAAGGTCCTTGAACGTCTAGTTCATAACGAGCTTCAGGGCTACCTTGAGGTCAACCGACTACTCCATCCTCGCCAAGCGGGCTTCCGCTCTGGTCACAGCACTCAGACCGATCTTTTGGGGGGTGTTTGATGACATCTGCCATACCATTGGCAAGCATATACTGTCCTTCCTCATTCTGTTCGATTTCTCGACGGCTTTCAACTCCATTCCTCACGCCATCCTCCTTGCTAAACTCAGATCCATCAACTTCTCCACCCATGCCTCACCTACCATGCCGATAGGCTCCAGGCTGTCATCGAGTTGGGCGGCAAAATTTCTGACTGGCTTCGCGCAGCATCGGTCCACTTCTCTTCGATATTTACATCAATGACCTCCCGGTAGTGGTCCTTCTTTCGAAGGTGATGATCTTCGCCGACGACACGTAGCTTTACCACTTTTTTCAGGCAGATTTCCATCTTGCACTCGATCGTGTAACTCGAGATGCCCAAGCGGTCGCAGATTGGGCCCGAACCAATGGCCTCACTTTGAATTCTGGCAAACCAAGGTCGTCATCATTGGTAGCGCTGCCTACACTCGTGAGCTTGACCTCACAATCCTGCCGCGTGTTGTCACTAATGGCTGCGCATTCCCTTATGTGACTGAAGCACATAGCCTCGATGTAATTTTCACTAACACCCTCGACTGGCAAGTGCACACCAAACAAGTCACTCGCAGGGTATTCGGCTCGCCTTAAACCCTGCGCTTCTTCCGCCATGCCCTGTCGAGAGATACCAGGAAGCACCTTGCCGAAACGCTCGTTTTCTCGCAGTTTGATTATGCGGCCTCTGTTTATAATCACCTCGACAAAGCTCATATCGTAAAGCTCGAGGAAGCTATGAAGGCCTGCGTCCGATTTGTGGTCGGCAACATACCTCGTCGTGACTAGATTACGCCGTATCGGCTCGCTCTCGTTTGTCTGTCCTCTCTCCGGAGACGCCAATATTTCATCTGCCTTCAGGCCTTTAAAGTTGTGGGCAATGCTCATCCACCTTACCTAGTACACTATTTTGCCTGTAGGCTGAATGTCGATTTCGACCTGGGTCGCTCGGATTGCCGCCCGCCGCAGTCGTTCGGGCCATCACCGTAGCGAACCGAGGCCTTTAAGCACTCTTCCGTCCCCGAGACGATAGATCTGCTTAATTCGATTCATTTCACCAGCTTCGCTCCCGCAAACCTTCCGCTATTCAAGCAAACTCTGCGAGATGCCCTGTTTAGCCGCGATGTACCCGACTGGAACGCCCATGTCCGCAACAAAGACTTCCGACTCGCCTGCTGTTCCGTGCACAGTCTCCGCCCACCGTGCCGCGCGCTCGCCCTTAGAGCTTTAGAGCTTGAGATCATACACTGTAACCCATTTATCTACGTTAATACTTTTTTACATGTTGCTCCGTTCTTTACCCCAGTCTCTTCGCATTGTCAACCGGCTCTAATCGATTTAAATGCGAGACTCCTTACCTTTATAATTTTTGCTGTTAATTTTATATTTTATTATTGTCTACGGCGCTCAACTACCATGCTTTATAATTGCGTTCACCACTTCTTCTAGTTCGCTGTATCATATCTCGGTTCTTTTTGTTATTCTTTTTCTATTTTATATTCAATTTTTTGTATTTTATATTCTTTTTTTTGTATTTTTATATTCTATTATTTATTGTTATAGTCTGTAGTTTATTTATATCAGCACCAGACCGGGTTACACCCCATGGTGTCAATAAAGATCTAATCTAATCTCTCTCTCTCTCTCTCTCTCTCCCTCTCTCTCATGTGCGCGCAACCCGCGTCAGCGAAGAGCGCGGCATGGACGCGCATGGCGACGCGAGGCTCGGTGACAGATTTCCTGGCCGCAGACAGGTTAACATCGTGGTGTGATGTCCTGAACACCGAGGAATTAATCTTCTATTTTGATTTATATTTAATGGTTGAATTAAGTATATTACCTTTTCCCTTGGGGTGATCTCTCGTAAATAATTAAGTTGATGATTAGTTGCTGCACTATTCATTGAACACTATGAGATTTACAAATATAAATAATTCGATGGATAATGTATTTTCTAAATTATTCGTTAACTGAATGATATGTGCGCGGGTAATTGGTATCGATAAGTTACTGATTTTATAGGCTCATATTGGCCTGTACAAAATATTCGCTACTCCTTTTGTCGACTGGAGTGGTACGGACCTCGCGTCTCTTTACACGATTGCCGACGTGTGTGCCGTACATCGTCGTATTTATTACACAGTTAATTTAGGTTAAAGATGATCTTGACGATGAGTCGCGGTTATCTTTTTAAACGTATGTCTTTTGATTTAAAATTAAAATAATGCTGGCTATACATAAAGTTCGACGCCTGTACAATTTCGCGAAGTCGGTCGCTCGCTACGTCACGTTGTTGCGTACTGAAAGGTGCTGAGAATATACAAGAGTTAAACGCGCGTATGTTTTCGTAATTGGGGCTAGCTTCGGTGTGATCCCGCTGGCATTGGAAATGCAACGTTGTCGAAATTCGCATACACGTCGTTTGTGTGTCAGAAAATTCCTGATGGGAAATACGTATGTTAATTTAATTTTAGAGATTCGTGACAGACGTAACAGTAGAACCAGCTTGTTGGAATATGTAAATGTTTCATAACTGAATATAATACTCTCTACGCAAGAATAATTTGTAAGCGTGTCTGCCTAGTGTCGGCGGACCGAACACACACACCGGTGTCTTTCCACCCCCGAGTGTATGTGAGAGCGTTGCGAGAGGCGGGCGCAGCGATACTGTACACTTGTCTCGTATCGTTTTATACTTTCATATATTCTATATAGGTTTTATATATATATATTTATTTATAATTACTTTTTTATATTTTTAAAGTTTTTAGTTTTTTATTTTTTAAAGTAGTTATAGTATTTATTTTTATATTAATCTTGAAAAAGTATGGTGATTTGAAGAAATGAATCCAGATTCAAGAAATAGAGTAGCAGGAACTAATGCACATAAAAAGAGAAAATTTGGAAGAAAAAAATATGTAAAGTTGCATATTAACAGCGCAGTGTAAGTGGAAAATTTTCATCACATCGACTTGCAAGGAATGAAAACGCAAATTTTTCAAGATCAAGCAAAAAGCTAAGATCAGAATCAGTCGTAGTAATGTCAGCAATAGAATAATTGATGTATTTATTCTGTTACCACAACTGCAAAAAGTTCTAGTTTGTCAAGCTTGCCATGGAGTTATTACCTTTTCTGAAGTGGATGTAAGAGGACTTGGCAGCAAAATAGTTATAACATGTGTTGCATGTTACAAAGCTACTTTCATTGACAGCAGCAAGAAGGGAGAGAACAAATCTAATGCTATTGAATTAATAAGTGGAGTTTGTTGGCAGCAAGAACTTTAGGACATGGATTGAGTGGACTAAAAACCTTTTACGGTGTAATGGATTTGCCTCAACCAGTTTTTCATAGCAACTTTGATCGTATGAATATTGAATTAAAAGCAGTGAGTAATGAAGTTGCCAAAGAGTCTATGAAAGCAGCTGGGGAAGAAAAATATACCACCGAAAGTCAAGAAGACAATAAGATGATTGTATCTGGCGATGATTCATGGCGAAAAAGAGGATACAACTTCACTGCAAAGTTTCTCAAGTTTGATTCGACATGAAAATGGAAATGTGATAGATGTAGCTCCAAAACAAAGTTTTTGCCGAGCATGTGAAGAACATGCAGAAGAAGATACTCAAGAATATAGAGAATGGAGTGAGAAACATCAAGAAGTTTTACCATTGTAAAAAACAATGTGTTGGCCGTGTACAAAAGAGGATGGGAACGCGCTTGAGAAACTTGAAAGCAAGTTACTGTAGTAAAAAGTTATCAGATAGCGGATCTATTGGAGGAAGAGGACGATTAACAGGTCAAGTTATTGATTTACTTATCAGATCTTATAGAAATGCAATCAGGGAGCATAGTGACTCACACGATAAAATATCACAAACTATTTGGGCGACATTTTATCACAAGTCATCTACAGATACCAAACCTCAACACCACTTGTGTCCTAAAGGAGCAAATAGTTGGTGTAAATGACAACAAGCCAATGACAAAAAGAAGTTAAAAAACTTTAAACACAAGTCCAGTATGCCAATTGCGATAATGGAAGTCATCAAACCAATTTATCAAGATCTGACAAACAAGACCTTACTGGAAAGGTGTGTTGGAGGCTTCTCACAGAACAGCAACGAGAGCTTCAACCAGTCAGTGTGGAAATTAGTGCCCAAAACATCCTTTACTGGCCCAGCAGTTCTTGAAATTGGAGTAAACCTTGCTCTGATTTACTTCAATGATGGCAAAAATGCTTTTATCAAATTAATGAATAGATTCGACGTAAACCCAGGTACAGCTACTATTAAATGGGCCAAAACTGCAGATGAAGAGAGAGTTTTTTATGCTGAAATAAGAGCAGAATCAGCAACACATAAGGCTCATAAAACTAGAAGAAAGAGAAGCTTTCCTAAAGATGACTGTTATGAAGCTGGTATACATTAGACATTTCACTTTAGTTTTATAAACTCCAATGAAATATACAAGTTTTAAACCTATACTATTAGCTCTATACTGCACTATGAAATTTATTATATTTTGTAACATTATTCATTGTTTTTATCTGTGTAGTATGAGAAATAACAGAGCATGTATACATAGAGCAAGCTACTGCTACTGACATACCTCTCCAGATGATCAGCTGACTGTCAGTTTGAGAGGTTAGGCCTAGTTTCATGACCCTCTTAATTGGACAAATTTTGACATATGGCCCCTTTCCAGTTCAATTTTGAAAATGAGAAATATAGATGAGTGCAGATTTTGTTATAAAAAATAATTTAGTTTATAAAATCAGTGAAAATAAAATTAAAAGAAATGAATAAAACTAGAAAATTGATAAATATTTTTATTTGTGTAACAAATCATAGCCGACTAAATTTTTTAAAATATTATTAGAAAAATTACTACTAAATAACAGATAGTACTTGAAATAATATTTTCTTTTAAAAATAACTGTGTATAACGGTTGCTTTACGAGTCAATTTATTGTTATTAAAAATATATAACAACGACGTTTCAGTGGCTAGTTTGGCACCCTCATCAGATCTACAAATTATTGAAAAACAATTATCGGCACACTATTTTATACAAACAATTATACTATTATTAGCCAAATCGACTACTACCTTTAGTTATAAAAATTTAATCATAATACCCCAACCAGGTTCGTCACATACATACTGCTTGTAACTATAAAACATTAGAAACAATATTAAACATCAAAAATAAACAAATTATTGCTGAAAAGTTGAAACAAATTATGTGAAAAGTCATCATGATCTCACCTCATAAAAACATTGATTAATTTAAGATAGACAAACTAATAATCTTAATGTCAATATATGCAATGTATAAACACAAAACAATAGCACAAAAAACATAATTCAATAATAAAAATATAATAAAAAATTTAAAAAAGTAAAAAAGTAAATATTGCACAAAAGTTACGTAAAGCTATATCGCTTATCACAGTTAGAAGAATACTACGAATGACTAGAAAGTTTACACCCAGATCGAAATAAAGCGTAATCTATGTATATAATCAAGTACTATTAATCAATATACTATCGGTAATACAGGAATTTCGATTGCCTTCATCAGAATACCGTATATCAAATCAAAATTAAATAAGGTGGTATCATTGTGACTTTTTTTACACTATTATTTTTTATTTTTTAATCTATTAATAATGGGAGCGTAACTACTGTGTAATTTTTTTGTATCCTCTTTCTTATTAATGGAATTGGTTTGTAAATGAATATGAATCATTTCAGACAATGTTCTTCTATGCCAATTAGTTTCTCTATCAAGTATTTCAAAATTTTCAAAGTCAAACAAATGGGATTCATTTTTCATGTGTGTATTGATCACCAATGTAGCGTCATTCTTTTTTGTATTACGTTTGTGTTCTGAAATTCGAGTATAAACTGTTCTTTTTGATTCACCCACGTTAGCAGCATTACAATCTTTACACTTAATTTTATAAACTATATTACACTGTTCTTTAATTGAATTGGCATCTTTACCTCTTTTTATCAAATAACTACGATGATTATTAATTTTCGGTAAAACTCTTATACCATAATTTCTAAAAACTGCTGTAATTTGGTCGAAGAAATTTCTTATGTATGGCAAAACGGACAAGTATCTATTTTTTGTAAACTTTTTATTGTTGTTATTGCTAATATTATTGTTATTGTTATTATTATGTGTAGCAATCCTTTTATTAAGATGGAATTTAATAAACTCATAAGGATAATTATTACTTATTAGATATTGTTTAACCAGCTTAATATTTTTGTTATGGAATTTTTTGTTAGCCAATACTATTGCTTTATCAACTAAGGAATACACCCTACCTGTTTTGTGTTGTATGTGATTGGATCGTGGATTGTAGAGGTTCACAAAGAGTAGGCGTTTCGTGTGGAGACAAGAGACTTTATTAATGCGTGTCCGTTGTGCCTCGTAGCGTACATTGATGTTGCTGCTCTCTCTCTCGGCCGTCGCGCGTGATATTGTCTGAATGAGCCGGCCGGCGCGGCGAGGCACCGTCGGCAGGCGTCTTGGTAGATGGAGGGGCGGTAGAGAGAGACACGTGGAGAGCGCCGAGTGGCGCGACTCTCTCGCGTGTGTGTCTGTGGCCGGAATAGGGGGGCGCTCTCGCTGAGTCGTGAACATTCCGCCCACCTTCGCCAGATTGGCGAACGGTCCCTAATCCGAAGGTTGGAGACGTATGACTTTGGCGATGGGGCGACGTAGCGTTGTGGTGGCCGTGCGGAGATCAACAACACGGACGTGGCCATCGCTCCCTGGGTGGATGGCTGTGATTTGTGCGATGGGCCACTTTGCTGGTGGCGTGAGCTCATTGCGAATGAGCACTAAATCCCCAATTGCGACGGAGGACTGAGGATGTTTCCACTTCTGACGGGATTGCAGGGACGTCAGGTAATCCGTTGACCATCTCTTCCAGAAGTGCTGGACCAGCTGACTGATCAAGAGCCAGCGCTTTCCTGCTGGAACGTTGTCGTTGGTGACATCTCCTTCAGGAACTATAAATGAAGATTTTTGTATGAGAAAGTGTGAGGGTGATAGGAAGTCAAGGTCAGAAGGATCGTCAGTGAGAGCGGTTAAAGGTCTGGAGTTAAGGCATGCTTCAATGCGACACATAAGAGTAGCAAGTTCAGAGAAAGTGAGAACTTGATCCCCAATGACTCGGCGCATGTGATGTTTAGCCGATTTAACGGCTGCTTCCCAAATGCCTCCAAAATGGGGAGCACTGGGAGGATTGAAAATCCAGGAGGTTCCTTCTTTTGTAAGAGACCGAACAACTCGAGAAGAGAATTCTGACGAAGCATCTACCATCTGTCTTAGTTGAACATCTGCCCCGACGAAGTTAGTACCTTGGTCAGAGTATAACTCCTTACAATGACCTCGACGAGCCGTGAAAAGATGAAAAGCGGCGATGAACGCCTCACTTGAATAATCCTCAACTACCTCAATATGAACGGCTCTGGTGGCCATACAAATGAAGATGGCAATATAACCTTTCATCGTGCCTTTACCTCTAGATTTAGTGAGACGCAGATGAATAGGCCCGGCGTAATCGACGCCAGAGCGTTCGAAAGGTGACGACTGACAAACACGAGCTTTGGGTAATTCGCCCATTAATTGGGAGGGCACTCGCGCAGCATAGCGAGAGCAAGTAGTACATGCTCTGATGACTCTTTTAACTTCAGCTCGTCCCTTAACAATCCAGTATCGTCGTCTGAGTGTAGCAAGGGTTAACTGAATACCACCATGAAGTGTACGTTGGTGAGCGTCCCTGATTAATAAAGTAGTAAAGTGACACTTAGCAGGTAAAATAAGAGGATGCTTAGCATCTTCTTCGAGAAGAGAGTGAGAGAGTCGACCGCCCACCCTGAGCAAATGATTTTTTATCATGGGGTTTAGCGGTGACAGAGGGCTTTTAGCCGAAAGTTTACCTGTCCTTGCTAACTGATAAATATCAAACTTAAAATAGGCTTTCTGAATTAGGTAGATCAAACAAAGTTTGCTGTTCTCAATCTCACTAGCGCTGACCTCTTTTGAACTCGAAGAGTCTTGGCATAGTAGGCATTGAAGAACAGAGATAAAGCTAACACCTAAATTTGAAGATGTCGCACGCTCCATTTTCGAGCAGACTCGATTAATGAAACGAAAGCAATACGAAGCCATCCGTAACAATTTATCTAACGAAGAGTAATTATTAATAAGGCTCCAAATTTCTAGAGTGGTCTCAACAGAATTTGGAGTGTTCTTACTTGCGACTAGAGTGTAATTAGGTTGAAAATTCAAACTATTTACGGTAAAGTTGAGCTCGTCATGAGAGCTCGACCAAGGTTCATGATTATCAGAGAGCCAGGAGGGGCCTTGCCACCATAAGCGATGTGAAGCTAGTTTTGAAGGCTCAATACCTCGTGATATAACGTCAGCGGGGTTATCGGCTGATCGCACATGGTGCCAATAGGCTTCAGGTAATAGAGTGTGAATTTCCGAACACCTGTTAGCTACAAAAACACCCCATCGAGATGGGTGATCCTTTAACCAAAAGAGGACATCTGCCGAGTCTGACCATAGATGAATACTTGCGATCTTAATAGGGAATGATTCGATGAAAGTTTGCACCAAACAAGCAAGTAGCAACGCAGCGCACAGTTCTAAGCGAGGTATGTTTAGAGTTTTAAGCGGGGCTACTCGCGTTTTAGCCACTTGAAGGGTGACAAGTACCTTTTGGTCTTGAATTAAGCGCAGGTAGACTACTGCACCATACGCAAATTTGGATGCGTCTGCGAATCCGTGTATTTCGAGAAGTTCACACTGAAGTGTGTATCCACTCCAGCGAGGGATTTTGATCTCTGAGATCGAAGGAAGATCTTGTAACCAGTTTTGCCAACGATTAGAAGTTTCCGAAGGAAGATCCTCATCCCAACTAACCTTTAGAATCCATAGCGATTGCATAATAATTTTTGCAGTGATCACTACAGGCGCTAACCATCCCAAAGGATCAAAGATCCGAGCAATTCTCGAAAGAAATGAACGTTTAGTAAATGGTAGTTCCAAGGAGGAATTCTCGATGTGAAAACTAAAATAGTCTGTGTTAGGTTGCCAATCTATACCTTGAATAGGTACAGATGTTTCTGAAGCAAATAAAGAGATCGTATCTGCAGCTAACATATTCGAGGGTAGGAAGGAAAGCACTTCAGAGTTATTCGAAGTCCACTTTCGTAGATTAAGATGACCCTGCTTAAAGAGTTGAACCAGCTCATCTTGTTTCTGCAGTGCTTCTTCAAGAGAGTGTGCTCCAGACAACACATTATCAGAATACATTTCTGAACGAACAGCTTCAGCTGCGATCGGGTGATTTTTGCCATAATCTTCGGCTAATTTCAGTAGCGTGCGTATGGCTAGAAAAGGCGAACATGCCAAGCCATACGTCACTGTTGTCAATCGATAAGTTTGAATGGGTTCACTCTTGTCAAAACGCCATAAAATCGACTGAAAGGGTTGATCACATTGCTCGACACCAATCTGCCTGAACATTTTCTCCACGTCAGCTGATAGAGCGATCTTATACCTACGCCAGGCACAGATCAAAGCGACGGGATTTTGAAGTAGATTTGGTCCAACGTGTAGAAGATCGTTGACCGAGACACCTGACTTGGTTTTACTCGAGCCATTAAACACAGTACGTAATTTGGTAGTCGTACTAGTTTCCTTCCAAACACCATGATGTGGTAAGAAGGCTTGAGAGTTGTTCGAAAATGAATCAGAATTTGAAGAGAGAGACATGTGACCTAAGTCAATGTATTCCTTCATGAATTCTGTATAAGCTATTTTGAGTTTCTCGTCTTTAGCGAAGTTTGATTCTAGACGAGTGAGTGCGCGTAATGCGGCTGAATGAGATTTCTCGAGATGAGCAGAGCTCAACTGGTCACGATTTTTCCAAGGTAGGCTTACAATATATTGCCCTGTTTCATCTTGACGAGTTGATTTTTGATAAAATTCCTCGCAGACTTGTTCGTCTGGCGAGTAAGATTTTTTGTCATTGACTATCTCCTCCGCCCTCCAAAAATCTTGTACGAGCTCCAATAGTTTGGCTTCTTGCTCGCAGGTATTTGAGCAATGAAGGGATATTGAATCTAGCCCTATTTCTGGAGTTGTGGATGCGAGATTACCTGTCAAGAGCCATCCAAGTTTGGAACTAAGTGCTATCGGCTGAAGACTTTGGCCCTTAACAATTTGATTTTCAATGATTTGCGCATAAGCGCTAGCACCGAGTAGAATATCGATACGTGAAGGTTCGAGATACTTGGGGTCTGCTAGTTGCAGCCCTCTTAAGTATTCGAAATTTGTATTACCCCTTACGACGGGAGGCTTATACGACGAGAGTTTTGGCAAAACAATGCCATCAACTTCCAAGGAGAAAGTTGAATCGAAATGCGGTTGTATAGTAAGACGAGCAACTTTAGAAGAAACAGCAGCTGTCTTTTCACCTATACCTTGAATGTGCGTGTGACTGGTTCTACAATTTAGAGATAGCAAGTTACACATAGCTTGTGTAACAAGTGAGATTTGAGATCCAGGGTCAATCAGCGCACGAAGTTGAATTTTGGTTCCGTTAGGACCAAGGGCGTTAACCCTAGCGGTAGCTAAAAGTACTCCTGTACAATTAGTACTGTCTCCACTATTGAGGGAGACTGCTTGAGAAGCAGGTTTATCATCAACTTTTGTGATGAATGCTTGAGAAGCAGGTTTATCATCAACTTTTGTGATGACGAAATTGCCACAGTTTGGGCTAGAGGTGCTGGTCGCTGAGTCAATCTGATCAGTCTGCAACGAACTGATTGCTTGATTGTTGTCAGAGTGCACCATGGTGTGATGCTTAGCTTTACAAAGAAAGCATCGGTAGTTGGAAGTACAATTTTTAACGTTGTGCGTCCCTAGACAATTGTAACAAAGGTTTGAAGATTTAATTAATTCCTTTCGTTCAGGAACCGTTTTATTGAGAAACCGTTCACATCGATTTGTAAAATGAGATTGATTACAAAATGAACATTTCTTTTTTGAGGGATTCGTCGGAGAAGTCTGATGACAATAAACCGACTGAGCATTGTCATGCTCTGATTTGCGAGGTTTTGAATTAGAGGTTTGAGCTTTGGGGTTAGTATTAGAAGACGATCTAGTACCTGCTTCGATGGCCTCTAAGGTGAGGGTTTGACTTCGAAGAAAGGCTTGAAGTTGTTCTATTGTGGGTGGATCGACGCTATCCCCTAAGTGTCTTTCCCATTCCTTTCTTGTATTTAAATCAAGCCGATTCAACGTAAAATGAACAATTAAATCATTACCTAACGAAGCCGCTCTATTTAGAGAGGTCAGACTAGCGATGGCATTGAAAATTTCCCTATAAATCCGTTTGATTTCTGATGAAATATCTGACTTCATAGATTTGACTGCGAAGATTTCCGAGATATGAGAGCTAACAATACGCCGCTGATTTTCGTAATACTCGGTTAGAGTTGTCCATGCACGTTCATAATTGTCACCAGCAATGAGAAGAGATTTGATTTTCTCAAGTGCCTCACCTGTAAGGTGAGTGCGAAGATAATGCAATTTTAGAACAGGCGTTAAGTCTTCGCGACGATGTATGACCGAACGAAAGACATCCCTAAAGTTCTCCCAATCAGAGAATTTCCCCGAAAACTTTGGTAAATCTACCTTCGGTAAAGATTGAAACGAAACGTTAGTTACATGAGCAGGATTTGTCGCAACTGGGGTAACATTCGAGTTGGAGGGGCCTTGATTGGCAACTCTTGTTCTAATAGTTTTTAAGTAATCAAGAAATTCTCCTCGGCGGACATAAAAACTATCCTCAACCAAATCACAGAGCTTAGTTGAGAAATAGGCATGATTTATATCAAGAGCCTCGAGTTTCAGAATTGACTCGTGATGTAACTGAAAAGACGCATAATTCGCTTCAAGGCCGGCGAGACATGATTCCGCGTAACCTTCCGTCATGTTATCTTTACCCTTAGATTTGAAATTCTTAAAGGAGTTTGTAATTTTAGCTTGGAGTAACAACTGTCTAGTATGTAGTCCCTTCATTTTGAGATCAAGTTAATTAGACTAGTAATGAATTTGACTATTTGAGCTTAGGTTTAAGTAAACTACTCTTACCCACTCGAGAGTAAAGTAACAAGTAGTGAGAGTAATTACATCTAAGTCTTAAGAGATGCGCTTGACGACGCGACGTTGACTGCGTCTGCTTTCGTTCCCACGATGAATCAGCTGATGATCCGTAACGTTGATGTGAAGAATTTGAAGTGAAGTTACTGCAGACGTTGTGATCGCAGCTAGCTCCGCAACGTAGTCAGCTGTTGAAGATGCGTCCAGGTGCGGGTCAACAGTCGAAGTTGCAGTCCAAATTTGAATCAACAGGCAGCAGTATAACTGCAAGGTGCAAGTAAAATAAGTATTTGCTAGGTCGAAATTGCATTCAATTTCTCAAGACTAGTTAGATATTACAATAAATTTTATAATAAACTCAAACTCAATCAAATTGTATTAATCTCAAATTAAATTTAAATTTTCATTAAATGAAAAAAAACACTAATTTGACTAGACAATAGTTGAAAAGTATTTTTAAATAAACAAATTGGAACGATACGTGTGTCCAAGTATTAGGACGAAGTATCCAAGCGCAATCGGATCGATGATAGATGCGAAGAAGATGGACTCGTCCGAGAACAGCTCTGATCCGCTGATGTACGCGACCCCTGTGGCGAAGTTGGACTCGTCCTCCTCCTAATCCTCTTGGTGAAAACGTATTCGATGTCCTGGACGTAGCGCGCCCTGTTCTTCGTCTTCTTGTATACGTCTCTCCTTCCCTCGTGGAAAGCTCGCTATATGCACGGCAAGCACCGCGCAGCTTGATGGAGAGGCAGCGAGCAGGCTCCACGTGGGTAGACCCTGACTTGATGTGTGTAGACCTCGTAGCGTGTACGCTGCACGCGGGTACTACGTGACTTGGCTTATGTGAGCCCCGTAGCGTGTACGCTGCACGCGGGTACTCCGTAGAGAAATGCTGTGGACCCCGAGCGTGTACAATGCACGCTGGTTGTCCGAGTCTTGTGGTCTACCGGTCACCGTACGAGCGCGGTGACTCGAGAGCTGGCTTTACAGCGCATGCTCTTGGCTACAAGACAAGATGGCTGCCGGTCACCGTACGAACGCGGTGACTCGAGAGCTGGCTTTACAGCGCACGCTCTTGGCAATGTCTTGGAGTCGTTAGCGACACACTCCAAGGCGTTTTTAGAGATGGGGAGAATAGCAATTGAGAATGCTATTTCCCCAAGTAAGCCTTAGTAATAGGCTTACTCGCGCGCGACGGCGTGATAATGAGAGAGAGAGAGACAGCAACATACACGCGAAGTCGGCATGCGGGCACATGCGACTTATTCGGCACTCACGACCACGAACACTTTTGATGCGTACCTGTATGGGAGAAAGGTAGCTTTCCCTATGCCACTCGAGAGTAGACATAGAAGAAAGAGAGACTTTTCCTCCTTGATGTGGCCATTGCTGCAGATTTCCTCCCACGATCCGGCTCGAAGGACCAAATGTTTTGTGTTGTATGTGATTGGATCGTGGATTGTAGAGGTTCACAAAGAGTAGGCGTTTCGTGTGGAGACAAGAGACTTTATTAATGCGTGTCCGTTGTGCCTCGTAGCGTACATTGATGTTGCTGCTCTCTCTCTCGGCCGTCGCGCGTGATACTGTCTGAATGAGCCGGCCGGCGCGGCGAGGCACCGTCGGCAGGCGTCTTGGTAGATGGAGGGGCGGTAGAAAGAGACACGTGGAGAGCGCCGAGTGGCGCGACTCTCTCGCGTGTGTGTCTGTGGCCGGAATAGGGGGGCGCTCTCGCTGAGTCGTGAACACTACCCCTTTTATGTGATAAAGGATGACTAGAGTTAAAAGTGAGGAATATACCCGAAAAAGTAGGTTTATGATAGCAATCAGTAATTAATTTACCATTTTCTCTAATAATTTTAATTTCTAAAAAATTCTAAGTTTAATTGTTTTCCATTTCATAGGTAAATTTTAGTCTATTGTGATAAGTGTTGAAGGTGTCCATCACATAATCTACTTTATTCTTTGGTATTACAATAAAAATATCATCGACATATCCACCATAGAAGAGGGGGGTGAAATCTTCTCTCTCTAGACAGTCTTGCTCAAGATCATCCATAGTAATGTGTACAAACAGTGGCGATATAGGTGAACCCATTGGCGTGCCAAATAGCTGCTTATAAAATTTATTATTAAATTTAAAGAAGGTATTCGTCATTAAGAATGTTACTGCTTTCAAAATCGTATCAAGAGATATATCGTATTTACTTATAAGATAAGGGTATCTTCTGACAATTGCCTTTTTGACTAATTCTACGCTAATATTTGTAAACAATGACGTCGCATCAATCCTGATCATTATATACTCCTCAGACACCTGTAGATTTTCAATTTTTTCTATTAATTCAACAGTATTCTTGATATAAGATTTTGGTTTTGGTATCACCGTACGAAGTAATTTCTCTAATATTGTAGAAAATTAATAAGTAGGAGAACCAGTATATGAAACTATAGGACGCAATGGAAGATCTTTTTTATGAATTTTTGGTAAACCGTATATTTTTGGTAAGACAGTATCTGTTTGGGTTATTGCGTTATTGTGAAATTGTTTTTCAAAAATACTTTCTTCAAAAAAAAAAAAAAAATTTTCTTTTAATAAAATTAATTTTAGTTATGGATATAAATAGATTTTAGAATGAAATGTATGTTAAAACTTTAAACTCATTTTTCTCATATATTTAATTTTTGTGATTTCTAGAGCACTTGCCGCAGGTTTACTTTTTCTTTGACCGTAGGATCAATTCCCAGTTGCGCATGGAGCTTCCTTCAACCTTCCTCTAGACACAATATGGATTGGATTATCCATAAAAATGCATAAGATAAGTTAAAGTCAATGTTACGTAGGTAATATTCACTATAATATGTTGTAACGGGCCAAAAGCTGTCCTCGGTGCGCTATATTTCAACGCGGAATTGCCGATGAACGGCGCAGCAATTGACAGGTGCGAGCACTACTCGTGCCAACCCTCGACGATTAACGGCCCGTCAGCTCCGTGCTGTTGCTCGCTGTCGGCTGCTTTCAGCAGCAGCCGCGCCTTTTCGCTCCGGTACAACGCGCGACTTCGTCGACGCGCTCTCTCTCTCTTTAGAGCGTGCTGCCCCAGCTACTCAGCTATCATGCGAGTACTACGTACTCGCGACCGCGGAGGCTGGCGGTGTTCATCACCATGCCACCGAATAAGGGATTGGACTCGGCTTGTGCGAAATAATACGCGAACAAGAAAAATCAACAAGTCACCTTTATTACCCCTGGAGGCTATTCATTAAATACACGCGCGGCGCGTGCGACTAGTACGCACCGGTTCGGGTGGTGCGCCCGCGCACGCGAAGTACGTGTGTGCGCGGTCGCACATACATACGCGCAAAAGCGGCTCGTGCCGATCGCCGCGCACGATCGGCGCTCATGCGGGCGTCGGCGGCCTCGCTCGCTCGTCCGTGTCCCGCTCTCTGGACATACGTCGTTCGCGGGGAGAGCGCGCGTCCACCTGGCCAGGACTTACCTCAGTTGCAGCGAGAAGGCGCGGTTGAACGCACCCGGCTGTGCTGGCTGCAGCGCGCCGCTGTGTCTCTCTCTCTCTCCTTCTTCGCTGCTACAGGCCCCGCCTTTCTCTCTCTCGCTCCGTCGAGTAGGCTCGACTGCTGATAGTCCTCGGTCTCTCTCTCTCTCTCTCTCTCTCTCTCTCTCTCTCTCTCTCTCTCTCTCTCTCTCTCTCTCTCTCTCTCTCTCTCTCTCTCTCTCTCTCTCTCTCTCTCTCTCTCTCTCTCTCTCTCTCTCTCTCTCTCTCTCTCTCTCTCTCTCTCTCTCTCTCTCTCTCTCTCTCTCTCTCTCTCTCTCTCTCTCTCTCTCTCTCTCTCTCTCTCCTCTCCCTCCCTCCCTCCCTCCCTCCCTCCCTCCCTCCCTCCCTCCCTCCCTCCCTCCCTCCCTTCCTCCCTCCCTCTCTGTCTCTCTCTCTGTCTCTCTCTCTCTACTAAGCGGTAAGTAAACACTGTTCGCCTCGAGCTCCGTCTTTTTCGAGTGTTTTCTCATCGCCATTTCACTCTTCGGAGGCAAATTTTTTTAGGAAGGTGCCCCGACGTCTCTCAAGCTCGCAGCCCAAAGTCTGCACAAATTCATGCAGTTCTTATGAGCCTGGGGTCACTTTTCCTACAAACCAACTGTGACTCTGTTGATTGCTGCTGCCCTGGATGCCGTTGGCCTGTAGAGCGCCTTCCAGACTGTCTCTCCTGGGCCTGCATCTCTCACCATCTGTAACTCACCGCGCGATACCCAACGCTACTCGCTAGCTGCGCTTGGTGCACTGCCTGTACACGAACATTTCCAACGGTGAACCATCGGCTCAATCTGCGCTGCTGACCCAGCTGCCTGGCATCTCGTCGGTTGCATGCTCCTGCCCAGCCGTATTAACACCTCGCCGTTTGCATCACCGTCAGGTATCGCGAAGTGCGTTTTTTTGTCGTCCGCGGCAAAATTTATGCGTGTTGCGCTTATATACCTTTGTTCGTTTTTGTCGTTATATCGTCCCATGTAAATTTAAATTTAAATCGTCGGCTGCTCGTTCGTCATTGTTATTGTTGTCGTCACATCTGCCCATCATATCCGCAGTACGAATCGTCGGACTGTAACGTCTGCTGGCCCGGTATAAACACCGCGCTCCGCGCCGTCTGCTCGTGGCTTCTGCCAATTATTATTAATGCCCGTGTGATATGCGCAAATCGTGCATCGTATGCAGGAAGCTGATCGAGCCCAAGCTCCGTATTCAGTGTACAGTTTGCAGAAAGCCCTATCATTTGAGGTGCTGCAGTTCAAGCTGGTTCATCAGCTCTACCACCCTGTGCTGCTGCGTCAACGATCGAGACCGCGTGCAACACGACCCTCCGCCGCCAAGTGAGTACCAAACGGACAGTCTGGCATCCTCCACCGCAGGAACCTCTGCGAAAAGAAGGGCGTCAACTCCATCGCCAACTGAAGCACCTGCTCCCAAAGCGCATTGCTCCAATATATACCCGAGTCCCGCGCAGCATCAGCTAGCCTCCACCCAAGCGAGTGCACCCAGCGTGTCGTCGCCCCTGCCGGAACTCATGGATGCTATGGAGCACGAGACCGTGGCGGCCGCTTCGGATGTCGAGCTCGACACCGATGGAAAAATGAAAGCTGAGCTCAAGGATGCCCCGTCGTACATGAAATGCTTCTATGAGCTGCTCAATAGATCGCATAGCGCGCACGCCGCAGCTCTGACGGAGATAAAGTGCGCCCTTGCTGAGAACACCCGCGTACTGAGCAGTCTCTCGCCTCGCGTTGATGCGGTCGAGCAGAGCCAGCAAGCTCTGAGCACTCGCCATGAGGCTGATTTGGCCGCGGTGCGAGCGGATATCGCGGATATCGCGCGAGCCACGGCGTCCAATACGGAGGCACTCAAACCGAGCGCACTTGAGGATCCGCGCGAGATAATCGTGAGGGGCATCTCCTCGTCTGTACACCACCAGCCCATACAGCTTGCACCCGCGTTACTGGTAGCCCTCAAACTTCAGCAGCTCGTGCCTCATGTTGTAGGCTGGCGCGCGTGGAATCCACCAGCCCGAGGTGCTCAAAGCGGGCGAGGTGAGCAGGCTGCCGCTACTGGACCTACACCCGCTCAAGCTGACCAACCTCGAGCGCTTGTCTTCACGCTTGCCTGCCCGTCAGCCCGCAACGACATTCTCAAAAGGATCCCAGGCCTAAGAAACCTGGACTGTCAAGCTATTTTTGGAGTCGGGGGAGCCATGAAACTTTCCGTCAACGCGCTGTGGCCTGATCCGGTTCATAAACTCCTGAAGCGGGCAACAGCGCTGTACAAAGCACTTGGCCATAGCGGCCCATCGTTAAAAACTTGACCGTGTTTATGCGGCCGGCGAGAAATGGACCACTCATTCCGATCCTGAGCGAAGCTGATATTGAAGCGCTGACCAAGCCGCCGGCCTGACGGTCGCCCAACCGCGCCCCTACTGCTGCATGTGCCGAAAACTTCGTAGCTGGCCATATCAATGTTAATGGCCTTATTCCCTACTCATTTTGCCCTCCTCGAGGCCAAGGTTTCCGAGACTCACTTTGATGCTATAGTAATCAGCGAAGCGAAAATAAGCCCACATGCTAATGACTCGCACCTTGCCCTCGAAGGATTTAATTTTTTTCACATTGATAGAGAGGGAATGGGTGGTGGCGGCGTAGGTCTCTACGTCCGCGACACTTTTCGCGTTGAAGTTTTGGCTGGCTCCGATGCCCTCTACGACAATACTCTGGAATTCATCATTTGTGAAGTGCGAAAAGGCCAGCTCAAACTCCTCCTTGCGGCTATTTACCGGCGACCTCACGCTGCATATCCCTACCATTTCTTCAACTGCCTTTCTACCTATTTACCACACTTCAATTTCACCATAGTAGCAGGCGACTTCAATTTTAACATGGCCACCCCCACTGCAACAGCAGCCGTCCAATTCCAAGACTACCTTGATACGAATTCTCTCCACGTCGGCCCCTCTGATCCCACTCACCACCAAGACTGGCAAGGCTCACATACATGGATTGACCTCTTCATTGTAAAGAGTAGTGACAGCGTACTTGCACTCACCAAGTCGGCCGCCCCTTTTATTGCGGGGCATGACTTTGTCGAGCTCAGGCTAAATTGTAGTATGCCTGCCGCGATCGTGAAAACAATCGCGCTGCGTAAAGTTAAGAAGGTCAATCCCGTGCAGCTAAACCAGAACCTCCACCAGCACCTCCCTCCTATAAACTTGTTTGCACCTCTCCCTCTGAACACTTTCATCGCAACCACACCTGCATCTGGACTTGCACTAGGGCCTTGACCTGTAGACATCGGAGCTGCTGAGCGTGCACTCACCCACGCTATTGTAACTGCCTACGCAGCGTGCCCTCTTCGAACTGTAACGCTTTCATCACGCCGAAAACCATGGGTTAACCCCCAAATCAGGGCACTGATGAAGGCGCGCGACCGTGCGTATAGAACTGCGCGCGAATCAAAAATCCCAAGCCACATGACACGCTTCCGACAGCTCCGCTCCGAAGTGTGCAATGCACTCGACGGCGCCAAAAACAAATACATCGCGACTCGTCTAGCAGAAGCGCCAACTGAGGATGCAAAATGGCGCGAGCTCCGTCGACTGCGCATTTCTTCATCGGGCCCGCCGGATCCACTACTTAGCTTCGATGCTCCAACTTTGAATGCGCACTTTGCGAGAACGGTAAATGGGCACCCATCTGTTACCGAAGCAGACTTTGAGAGTGTAGCCCGTGAATCTCTCGCCAGCCACCTCCAATGCCGCTTTGACTTCCGTCCAATCACAGAGCGCGAGGTGACCGTAGCCCTACAGAGCTGCTCTTCCAAAGCTACGGGATGCGATGGACTGCCAATCCCTTTACTTAAATTGAGTTCGCCAGCTATCATCACGCACGTCACGAGGCTGTTCAACGCAAGTTTAGAGCATGCTGTGTTTCCGGCTGAATGGAAAAAGGCCCTGATTCGGCCACTTACCAAATCAAAAACTATCGGCCAGCCCTCTGACACGAGACCTATTGCGCAGCTCCCTGAGCTCTCAAAGGTGCTTGAGCGGCTGGTCCACGACCAGCTCCAAGGCTATCTTGAAGTGCACAGAATTTTACACCCTCGCCAGGCTGGTTTTCGTCGTGGGCGCAGCACGCAAACCGCGCTTTTGGGTGTTTTTGATGACATACGTCAGGCAATAGATGACAGAATGCTCACCTTTTTAATACTTTTTGACTTTTCCAAGGCCTTCGACACGATTTCACACTCGACCCTACTTGCCAAGCTCAGAGGAATTAACGTCTCCAACAGAGTACTGCGGTGGTTCTTCTCTTACCTAGCGGATCGCCTTCAGTCAGTAGTCGACGCTGGCGGAAATATTTCTGACTGGCTGAGTGTGGCCTCAGGGGTCCCTCAGAGCAGCGTTCTTGGGCCTCTACTCTTTGCCATTTATATAAATGATCTGCCATCTGCCATACGTTATGCCAAAGTGATGATCTTTGCAGGCGACACGCAGCTTTATCTGCACTTTTTCCCGGCTAATTTTCAGCAGGCATTTGAGCAGATCAACTGAGACGCACAAGCGGTCGCAGATTGGGCTCGAGCGAACGGCCTGCTCCTAAACCCGGATAAAACCAAGGTACTGATCGTGGGTAGCGAGTTCTACGTAAAAGAGATAGACCTCCAATCTACTCCGCGCATCACGATTGATGGTCACGCGCTCCCATACGCAGTGGAAGCAAAGAGCCTAGGCGTCACCTTCACTCACACGCTCGACTGGCAAGTGCAAGCTAAGCTGGTAGCACGGGCGGTGTTCGGTACGCTTTACTCATTCCGCTTCTTCCGACATGCCCTGGCAAAAGATCTGCGTAAGCACCTAGTCGAGAGCCTTGTGTTCCCTCGTTTCGACTACGCGTGCCCAGTGTATCATCACCTCGACAAAACGCGCGTAAGAAAGCTTGAGACTGCACTCAATTCCTGTGTCCGCTTCGTTGTGGGAAATATCCCATTCCGAGACCATATTACCCAGTATCGACTTGGCCTTGGTTGGCTATTAGCGCGCAGAAGGCCTTCCGCGTTATTTCAAACGGCTACCCCTTCCACCTCGTTGATCGCTTCAATTGTCAAGCTGGCGCCGATCTTGAAGTACGCTACTCAGCTAGGCTTCCACCACGTACTTTTGTTCCGCCACCCAGACGCACAGAAGCCTACAGGCACTCGTTTGCCTTAGAGGCTATGGAGCTCCACAACTCGCTGCAAGAGCATATTAACTTCTCGCCCTCTAACGCTCAGGCTTTCAAGCGCTCGCTACGCGCAATACTTTTTAATCGTGATATAGCGGACTGGGCGAAGCGAGTCAGAGACGAGCGCCTCTCGCCTTCTCTACTTTTCAGCCCAGCAGGACAAGCGAACCCGCCAAGAGCGAGGTTGTAGCCGGCGTCGAGAACTGCGCTGCCTGCGGTAGCGGTGTTAGCAACAGCGTTATTAATTTTTCATTTTATCTTTTGTTATTTTTTATTCTTTTACTATTTTATTATTTTATTATTACCTCTATTTTTCCTACTTTATTATTATTATCTTTGGCTGTATTTTATCTTATTTTATACTGTTACACATTTTATACCCTATATGTATACTCTACGCCTCGCCCTGTCATTTACTCGCCCTACGCTGTTATTTTCAAATATTGTATATTCTGCATCACTTATTTTTCTTCTTGTAATTACTTTGTACTATCTTGAAGCGCCAGATGGGGTCATACCCCAAGGCATCAATAAACAAATCAATCAATATCACTCTCTCTCTCTCTCTCTCTCTCTCTCTCTCTCTCTCTCTCTTTCTTCTCTCGTCGGTGGCTCACGATGAGACGTTTAACGTGGCTGCGGACACCTCTCTCTCCCTCTGAGTCCGGCTTGCCAACAATTTCTCTCTCTCTCTCTCCCCCTCTCCTCTCTCTCTCGATGCCGCTTCTCCTCTCGCACGACCACAATCTACTCCTCTCTCCCAACAACTACTACACTTCCACTCCCAAAACTCCGACTACTTGAAGACTGAAACTCTCCGAACAGAAAACTACTCGAAAGAACTCTCGCACTGAACTACTGTGCTGCGGTGTGCTCTAGGCAACGATACGGGACTGAGTGAAGAAGAAGGAAGCGGTGCCTGCTTGCTTCCGCCTTCTTCCTCGGTGGCGTCTCCCCCTTTCTCTCTCACTCTCATTCAACATAGATAGGACGGTGGGCAGGTTGGCAGCAGCTATCGGCGCGCGTCGCGATTTTCTTTTTTTCTATTTTGGTGTAACTTCTCCATTTAACCCAATTAGGGCTCGAATTACTTGAACGGGGGCTGTGATTAGCCCTGCGCGACGGCAAACGATTGCCGGGTCGGTTACTGCTGCCACCTGTTGCGCGCGGATTTTAAATCGGCATCCTGACTTAATTTTCTGCGCTTATGGGCGGCGCGCCTTTAGACGGCAGCGCGCCTCCACGCTTTGATGCTGCAGGCGTGCTCCTATCGGCGCTTCTCTTTCTCTCCCTCCTCCGTGTGCGTCGCTGCGTCGTATCTCTCTCCCCCCCTTATCCACGCGGCCGTGTGCAGCTCGCAGGCTGCCGAGCCGGGTTCTCGCTCTCTCTCTCTCTCGCTCTCCTTCCCATGTGCGCCGCTGCGCAGTATTGCTTTCCCCCCTATACACGCGGCCGTGGGCAGCTCGCAGGCTACCGAGCCGGATTCGCTCTCTCTCAATCTCTCCTCCCTCGCGGCTCTCGCTCGCTCTCTCCCCTATGCATGTACGATATGTGCCACTGCGCGGCTATCGTTCGAGCACACCTGTACGCGCACACTCTCTCTCTCCCTCTCTCTTTCTGCAGTGCGTAGACTGCCCGGGCGCTTCTCCCTCTCACACAGTCTGCGCGGCATCGGTGCGTCATCGCATGCTCCGTCTCCCTCCTTCACGCCTTCAGCAGCCTTCACGAGCTTCCGCGGCTCGTGGGTGTTAGTGCCGGTATAGTGGTGTGTGTGGTGTGCAGTGGGTGGTGCGTGGGTGTGCGTCTGTGGCCGGCATCGCTCCTCGGCGGCTGCTGTGCCCGTCATGACGGCGAGCACACGTGGGCACGCTCGCATTCGGCGCACAATGCTAATTCCCGTGTGCGTCGTTTGCGACCGCGCGAACATGTGGCTCGGCGTTCTTCACGCAGCATCTCACCCCGTCTTTCTCTCTTAATTGCTGTTCTTCGCCGTCAGGGCGCTGCGAGAATCTGGATGCTGCCGTCGTCTGCCCGCCTCGTGGGTGTGCTTGTGTACCTCGACAGATGAGAAAATACCCGAGATTAGCTATGTGTGCAACCATGTACACATAGCTCGGTGTCGAGGTATTGCGCGATGCCCTCCGCCGCCTGTCGTGTTTAGTCTCCTAATTGTTTTCGATTTTATTTCCGTGGTGCAGAAAACGCACATCGTTACAACAGATTGAAGGAAAAGCGGGTGGTGCAGAATACCGCGACGCGTCGCGTACCAAATTTCGCGAGCGCGCAGTAACTTATGTATGTAAGCATATGTGTATGGACTCTGCCAGTACGAGAGATCGACAGGGGGAAATAAACATTTTTTTCTCGACGGAAAGTTACGTGTAATATCTTGGAAACGGTTTCGCGAAAATTTTTGTGTTTTTTCTTTGTTTTGACTTTTTGAGATAGGTGTAACGATTTAGCGTCTCCCAGATGAAGGTACAAAATTGTAAGACCTCAACTGGGAGTCGAACCGAAACACACACACGCACTCAAACGGAGTGTACCTAGTTAAGCGGGAAAACTAAATTGTATTTATTTTTTACTTTTTGTATTTTTGGTGCGCCAACCAGATACGTGCGTGCGATCGATTAGCCGCGCACAGGTACACTCCGAAAGAGATTAGAACTTGTTGAGAGCGAGTTTCGTGCGGCTAATAACCCGTAAACGAGTTAAGCAGAATAGATTTTGACAGCGATTAGTCAAATCAGCGTGGCGGGTTCGGTAAGAAAAGCCGTCGAGGATTGGTGTACGTGTCTCAGCGACGGAGACACAGTAATACACACAAGTCATCGGTTTAACGATGGACGCTAGACTGTTCATGAGATTGATCCGCCTCAGCCGGTGGCTATCCGGCGACTACGATCCTAGGGATTTTGCGGGGTTAGTCGCCGATGATGAGGATTCGACACTGTTGGAGCACATGAACGCACGTGAAGCGTTCGTGGATCACGCGATCTCCACCAGTTACAAGCCAAATCCACTCGAGATACTGAAGTCAGACGTGACAGAAGCACAGTGCCTCGAGCGAAGCACTGTACGGGCAGCGGATGCCCCAAGTGCACAAGTTGAGGGCGACTCGACCGAGGCTGAGGAAAGTACCGGACGTCAATTGGAAAATGGCACAACGCACACGATTACGATGGTGGACGGTACGATCGTTCAAGTCCCGAACGAGTGGGCAACATATGTCGAGGGAATGGAAGCCAGATTGCGGAGGATAGAAGAGACTCCCCGGACATTGACTGACAAGTCAACAAACCGTCCGACGATTGACAGGACAGAGCTCGTCGGTACAGGTGGAGAGGCCAATCACGACGATTCGGCAAATTTGACGCTCACTTGTCTGCCACAGGAAGAAGAAACCGCAACGAGGAACTCCGGACAAGATGCAAGAACGATAAGTAGTGTCACGATACAGCAACCATCCCCTGGTGATAGAATATCACCGTCGCCACCCATCCCGCTTCCGCGCCGGGGGGGGGGGGGGGGGAGAGAGAGAGAGAGAGAGAGAGAGAGAGAGAGAGAGAGAGAGAGAGAGAGAGAGAGAGAGAGAGAGAGAGAGAGAGAGAGAGAGAGAGAGAGAGAGAGAGAGAGAGAGAGAGAGAGAGAGAGAGAGAGAGAGAGAGAGAGAGAGAGAGAGAGAGAGAGAGAGAGAGAGAGAGAGAGAGAGAGAGAGAGAGAGAGAGAGAGAGAGAGAGAGAGAGAGAGAGAGAGAGAGAGAGAGAGAGAGAGAGAGAGAGAGAGAGAGAGAGAGAGAGAGAGAGAGAGAGAGAGAGAGAGAGAGAGAGAGAGAGAGAGAGAGAGAGAGAGAGAGAGAGAGAGACCTTTATTTACCAAATAATGGCAAAAATATAAAATATACAATGTAAAATATACATAGAACTTACAAAACTTAATACTATTAAAATTTTTATCATGTACATAAAATTTCGATAAATAAATAAAATTGAATATTCTAATAAATACATTCTTGATTTGGTCAAGGTTTTTAAACTAGTAATTGAAGTACGAATGAATAGCGTACACAGTCGGTTAAAATATCACACTTTGATTGCAAAGAGCCAGTGTCAAACTCCATTAAAACGAATTACAAAATAACGAAGTACAAAATAACATAGAATAAATTAGAAAACATCGATGGTGTACAATGATGGAGTTGTTCTCAAATGTGCTGACGCCTCAACCGCCAGATAGGAGGGCTAGGCATCGAGCTCGAGAAGATGTCGGCGCACCGCTCTCTTAAAGCATGATAAGGATGGAAGGTGACGTAGGGAAGGAGGGAGTCTGTTCCAAAACTGGGCACCTTGAACTTGGAAGGCATTGAAACCTGTCGAGATGCTCACCTTGGGAATTTGTAGTTCAGGCGTGTCCTTCCTACCGGGCAGTCTGGACTTCTTCTCGGTGAAAAAGGACGCGAGGTATGAAGGTTCATGTAACCTGGTTATCTTATATAAAAAATGGCTTGGAAGTACTGCCTGCGTGAGTCAGTACGAAGCCAGTCCACACGTTTCCGGTAGGGGGTGATGTGTTCATCTCTCCTCACCCCAAAAATATATCTCACACACGAATTGCTAAGTCGCTGTATTCGTATACGTTGTTCGTCCGTAGCGTCTAAGTATACCACCGTACAGTAGTCAATGTGCGGCTGTATAAGTGATTCAACCAACCGCCTGCGAAGCGTCTAAGTGGTACACGCCCTGATAAACCGCAAACTATACAGGGCTTTATTAACTTTTTTAGTTAATACATCAATGTGCGGCTTCCAAGAGAGTTGTCTATCCAATGTAACACCAAGACTCACGACTGTGCCACTAAAAGGGACGAAGATGCCGTCCTGAACCTCAACGCCAGCCAAGTTTCTTAACTCAATGTCATTGACATTTTTTCTGGATCCAAATACAATAGCCTTCGTTTTGCTAGCGTTAAGATGCAGGCCGAAGCCCCCCGCCCAGTCAGCAACCCGTCGCGCCGCAACAGCAAGTTGATCAATACCTTCCAGAATTTTATCTTTGGCTATGTGAAGATATATCTGGAGATCGTCTGCATAGAAGATGTGCTTCGTCGTCTATCCATTTAGTATCTTATGTAAGTCGTTGACGTAGAGGCTAAAGAGCAAGGGACCCAGGACAGACCCCTGAGGTACTCCTAAGTTTGTTTCCAACCAATCGGAGATTCCATTTTTGCTCGAGGTTACCATTTGGGAGCGACCCTGTAAATAAGATTTTACCCACAGGAGCGCTGACCGTGCGAACCCCAGCTCTTTCAGCTTGCGAAGTAGTTTAGTAGGCGATATGGTGTCAAACGCCTTGCTGAAGTCAAAGAGTAGTAAGAGTGTTACCTCTCTTCTGTCGATGGCCATGCGTACGTCATCAGTAAGTTTAATAAGTGCCGTTTGTTTGCTGTGATGTTTTCTGAAACCGGTTTGGAGGGGATCAAGTAAGTTATTTTTGTTTAAATACTCCATGATTTGGCCATGAGCAATCTTCTCAAGCACCTTGGACAGGAAGCAGAGCAACGCTATGGGGCGAAAATCAGCCGGATTGGATGGAGAAGCATTTTTCTTTAGAGCAATTACTCGTACCTGCTTCCAGATGCTCGAGAAAATTCCTCTTGCAAAAGAGGTGTTGAAGACACTTACAATGAACTCTCCGATAGCCTGGAGTGCTTTCACGATCACCTCTTGGGGAACCCCATCAGGAGAGAGAGAGAGAGAGAGAGAGAGAGAGAGAGAGAGAGAGAGAGAGAGAGAGAGAGAGAGAGAGAGAGAGAGAGAGAGAGACGGCGCCCGCGGCAGCCAACACCGCACAGCCAGTCCTTCTGCAATACTGCGAGGTAAGACCTGGCCAGGCGAGTGCGTACTCTCCCTGCGGACGACGAGCATCCGGAGGACGAGACTTGGGCGGGCGAGCGAGGCCAGCCGATGCGCGCATGGGTGCCGATCGTGCGCGGCGATCGGCCAACGTTGGCGCGGGCCATCTTTGGCGCATACGTGTACGGTCGAGTACACGCGTACTTCGCGTGCGCGGGCGCACCATCCAAATCGGCGCGTACCTAGAATACGCGCCGCGCGTGAGCAGCTGGGGCAGCACGCTCGAGAGAGAGCGCGACGACGAAGTCGCGCGTTTCAACGGGTCGAAAAGGTGCGGCTGCTGCTGAAAGCAACCGACGGCGAACAAGAGCACGGAGCTGACGGGCCGCTAATCGTCGAGGATTGACATGAGTAAGTGCACGCGCTTGTCAATTGCTGCGCCGTTCATCGGCAAGTCCGCGTTGAGATATAGCGCACCGAGGACAGCTTTTAGCCCGTTACAGTCCCCAATTTTTTTACAAGGCTATGGCAACATCTGGAAGAAATATCAGTCATAAAATTTGTCTTAAATTCAAAAATTCACGAGAAATGATTTTTTCACGGTATTTTTCGTGTATTTTCCGCTATTTTAGCCTCTGTGCAACCCCCAAGCGAAAGGTTACCGATGGAATTTAATATCGCCAATTTTTTTGCAAGATTATGGCAACATCTGCAAGTAATATCAGCAATAAAATTGTCTTAAATTCAAAAACTAACGAGACATGATTTTTTCTCGGAGTTTTGCGAGTATTTTCCGCTATTTTAGTACATTTGCACCCCCCAAGCGAGGGGTTCCGGATCGAATTTCTTATCGCCAATTTTTTTACAAGGCTATGGAAAAATCTGGAAGAAACATCAGCCGTAAAATTTGTCTTAAATTAATAAACTCACGAGACATCATTTTTTCACGGTGTTTTGCGAGTATTATATGCTATATTGTCCCTTTGCACCCCCTAAGCGAAAGGTTCCGGATCGAATTTCTTATCGTCAATTTTAGCTTCCTCCTAGGGGAAGCTTTGTAATAGTAAAATTTTCAACTTCGTTAAAACTCTGTATAAGCATCATTAGAGGTGTTAGAAGTTTGTTTCACATGATTTTAGAAAATGTCTGTATGGATGTGTGTGTGTGTGTGTATATGTATGTATACCGCTTTATCTCCGAATCTACGCGGTCGATTTTAACCATCAGGTTCTCATTTTTTTTTGTTTTTTTATTCCGAATTCGGGAAGAAAATAATTTTTGATGATTTACTGATTCGTTTTTGTTTTATTTCAAATTTTTGATTTTCGAAAAATTTCTTTTTGTTTTTTTTTAATGGTCGGTTTTAAATTTTTGAATCGGATGGGCTGCATTCGAAAGAGCATAAAAAACCTATAATTTAAAAAAAAGTATATTTAGCTACAACGGTTTTCTTGTTATTAACAAAAACGTGTTTTTTTTTTAAAAAGCTAATAACTCCTAAACTAAACGGTCAATTTTTTGGAGAAAATTCACGATAATGCAGAATATAAATCGCTATAATCTGTGAAAATTTTAATCCATTCTGTTGGTTAGTTTTTGAGAAAAAAATTAAAAAATGGAAAAAATGTGTTCTCTATGTCGCACGTTTTATGGAGTAAACCTGGATTAATCGCTTTGTAATTTCTTATAGAGGTAGATTTTGGATAGATCTCGTCTAAGTTCTTTGGGCTACATGATCGGTCCATAAATTTCTGAGATATTTGAGGTTAAAATTTTTTTAACCTTTTTTTCAAATCGAAATTTCTCGAAAACGGTCCTATGTATCTGAATCGGATGGGTGGCATTCGGAAGCGAATTTAAATACCTATATTTTCTAAAAAAAATTATTTTTCTAGCTATCACGGTTCTTTTGTCATTAATAAAAACGTAAATATAGAAAAATGAAAAAAAATGAGTTTGGTATGTCTAACCATTGCGGGAGTAAAAATTGACTTAATCGCTTCGAAATTCCTCGGAGAGGTAGGTTTCGTATAGTTTTCGGTCGAGTTATTTGGGCAAAATGATTGGTCCATAGATTTATGAGATATTTGCGGTTAAAGTATTTTTAACCTTTTTTCAAATCAAGGAGCGCGGGAACGCTCTGAAGGCAAGTTATAGAAGAGCCTTAGGATGACCGCGCGATGATATACATTGAAATGGGTGCCCCAGATTTTCAAATATTTACTGTAATTTTCAACGCTTTTATATTAACTCGAAAAAAATAACATCATGCTTTATATTGTTATACTATGTTGCAAAAAAAAGTTTCATGTAAAAAGATGTTCCCATATTAGAGATATTAAATAGAGAAAAATTTTATGTCTGGTTTCCGATTCTAAAATTTTCTCCATTTCTCCATTGGATTTTTCCGACTTCCAATTCTTTCGACCTCCGGTTATATATATATATATATATATATATATATATATATGTAGTCTATATACATACCTATATGGCCATATCTCTGGACGACTTAACCTTACCTTATTTTATATATACACACACATATCATCTCACGCATTAGCGGCCCGTCAGCTCCGTGCTCTTGTTCGCCGTCGGCTGCTTTCAGTAGCAGCCGCGCCTTTTCAAACCGTTGCAACGCGCGACGTCGTCGTCGCGCTCTCTCTCGACCGTGCTGCCTCAGCTGCTCAGTAACTACGCGAGCACTACATACTCGCTACCGCGGAGGCCGGCGGTATTCTTCACCGCGCCACCGAATAGGGAATTGAAAGTAGGATGCGCGAAATAATACGCGAACAAGTAAAAGCAAGGAATTATCTTTATTGCCGCTGGATGCTGTTCACTATTTACACGCGCGGCGCGTATTCTAGGTACGCGCCGAATCGGGTGGTGCGCCCGCGCATGCGAAGTACGCGTGTACTAGACCGTACACGCGTACGCGCCAAAGACGGCCCGCGGCAACGTCGGCCGATCGCCGTGCACGATCGGCACCCACGCGCGCGTCGGCTGGCCTCGCTCGCTCGCCCGAAAGCTTGTCGACCACAGGGAGAGTACGCGCTCGCCTGGCCAGGTCTTACCTCGCAGTATTGTAGAAGGACAGGCTGTGCGGTGTTGGCTGCCGCGGGCGCCGTCTCTCTCTCTCTCTCTCTCTATCTCTCTCTCTCTCTCTCTCTCTCTCTCTCTCTCTCTCTCTCTCTCTCTCTCTCTCTCTCTCTCTCTCTCTCTCTCTCTCTCTCTCTCTCTCTCTCTCTCTCTCTCTCTCTCTCTCTCTCTCTCTCTCTCTCTCTCTCTCTCTCTCTCTCTCTCTCTCTCTCTCTAAGCGGTCTGGCCATAGCAGGTAGTCGGCCGCGCTGCTCTCTCTCTCTCGCTGCCGTGGATGAGTGTGGCTCTCTCTCTCTCTCTCCATCTCCCTCAACCACCGGCGAACGCGGTCCTCAGTGCCGTGCGGCATCTCTCTCCGTCGCAAAGTTACAACTCTCTCTCTCTCTCACTCGCGTCTTCTCGCCATCGACGGGTCAGCTCGGCCGTAGCTAACCGTCGGCCGTGTCCCCCGGCCGCGTGCTCTCTCTCACTCGAGCACTCATCCGCTGCTCCCTCACTTCGTATCCGCACTGCACCGCGGCTCTCGCTCCTACTCTCTCTCACTCGCTACGCAATGAACATTCGTGGAGCTCTCTCTCTCTCTCTCTCGCACCCGTGCACTTGCGCGACTTGCTGTTGTAGGAGCAAGACCTGGCGCTTTCGGCGTGAATCAAAGGCAGCTCTTTGCGACCGCGGCAAAAGCGATACTGCCGGGCTCTGTCTCTCGCTCTCCTTTCCCCTCGCGCAATGTTGTCGCGAGTTTTCATTTCGGGGCTTATTGTGTGTCGTAGTTGCGCTCGGTACTTTTCGCACAGCTACACGTGCGCGCAACTACACACACACACACACACGCAAGCCCCCGGAGAAATACGAGGACAATTCCTTCTCCAAGGCCGCGGCTTGTTTACGTTTTCGGGCATCTACCCGTGTGTATCTCGTGCGTCGGAGGACGGCTCGATTCGAGCTCCGTGTTCGTGCACATACAAACACACAGACGCGCCTGCCGTTACAGGTCATGAAAATCGATCCGAAACCTATCGCTTGGGTGAGGCGAATGGGCTAAAATAGTAAAAAATACACGAAGTAGACTGAAAGAAATCAGCTCTGGGGAGTTTATTAATTGGAGACAAAGTTAATGGCTGAAAATAATTTATTATGTTGCTATGAACTTGTAAAAAAAATTGGGAACATGATAATTGATCCAGAACCTTTCGCTTGGCTGGGTGCAAAGGGGCTAATATAGCAAAAAATAGACAAAAAATACCGAAAAAAAATCAGTTCTCGAGAGTTTATTAACTCGAGACAAATTTTGGGGATGGAAATAATTCATTATGTTGCTATGAAAATTTTACGATTACGAAGCTTCCTCTAGGAGGAAGCAATTTGTTGTTTAGAAATTTAACTGTATTCAGAGCAGTATTCATCGTTCTTTATTGTTAACTACAGATAAACTTTTAATATTTGTTTTCTCGTACAAAACCAAATTTCATTAATACTATTTATACTTATATTTTTAGTTTAAGTATTTCATTATTCCAAACTTTGCGGGTTTTATTTGGCTCAATCAGTCAAGACCGTATGCGAGCAACTATCATCGTCACCGTCGACCAATCGGAGGCTCCTTTTAAACGGACTTGGCCAATCCGTATGATTTTATTTCATCATTCTTTTAAGAGAGGAATATATTCGTAATAATAGACTAATATAAAATATATCGAAGAAAAATGCTATTTTACTTTAGTATGCCAAAACTTATTCCATCGCCTAATACTTTATTTGTAGGGAATTAAATGACAAACAAAAATGGTTTAGTTTTTGTATTTTTTCATACCTCCATTACATCTTCGAAAATGTTCTTCAGAAATCTCTAAAGAAAATTAGTTTTTGATATACGTGCCCGTAATATTCGATTTTACCGACTCTTTTACCGACTTAAAATACGATTTCACGTACCCGATTTTCACGTACGTGTAATCGCGTTTGTACGTTCGCAAACGAGTCCGTAAAATCGAATGACGGGCAAGCATATCCAAATAGCATATTATGCAACAAACGGAGCAGAGAGAATGAGCTGAAATCTCCTCACCTGAGTTTGAAATAGCTCTTCTTTCCGTGTTAAGTACACACCTTTTTTTTTTAACGAATCCATGAGAGGTCCTTTTTGTATGCATGAAAGTTGTGTAGGCATAGGGGAGCGCGCATTTCGAGTCATCTGCTATGCAGTTACAAATCATTACATTTTCTGTTTTTATTTGCATAGCTTATCCTCCTTAATATAAATTGAGCGATCGATATTCGTTCGGTATTCGAGCGTTTCTGCGAGGAATCGCGAAATCTCGAATCGATCTTGAAACTCGAAAGAATCCGGGAAACAGCGAAGGAAGGGCGCTTGTAGCGCGCCAAGTTAACGCTAGTTACAAATAAATGCTCCTTTTTATATTTATTTAATCAAAATATAATTTTTTTCAATTGTTTTTATAAGTGGTAATAACTATTGTTATTTTACAATTGAAACTTTAAAAATTATCTTATATCAGTCTAAGCAAGCCAAAAAGTATAAAATACATAAATTTTATGTATCACTAAGAGAACAATTTTACAAAATTACGTTGTAGGTAGAGGGGATAAAATCTTTTTTCCAGCTAAACTTTATTTCCATCTCAACAAATATGGACACTTTTTTCCCTGAAAAGGAGGACAAAAGTTAGATTTGTTTCCCTCTTTCAACAAATTTAACGTTTGGGGGAAATATGACGATATTTCCCGCAAAAACTGGAAAATGTGGCCATATTTTCCTCTTTTTGCCGCCGCCCATGTTTACAAACACTCCCCATATTTCCATCGGTCCCACTTTCCAAATAAAAAAGTGGCCACAGTTGAGATGGGAATAAAGTACTATATGTAACTCGGAAGGAAAGTCGATGATTCCCTCGGGTGATCACTGCTGTCGCTTCGCTTCGCTCGCTCGGGCAGTGAACCCACCCGCGGGAATCAAGAACGACTTTTCTCCCTTGTTACATAATGTACTATTTTTCTTCTTTTTGCAACTTACGCTCGGAATGCGCGACTTTCTATGCGACTTTTATTTGTGAAAAAAGGCATGTTTCAAGCAACTTTAAAAAAAAATACTATTTTGGCGCGAACAAGTATAAGACCATGGTACCATGTAAAGTAACACCAATCCTCCTGTTAGGGGCGCCTAATGTAATTTTTTTTCTCATCTAATTAAAGTTTAGAAAATATAGTTTCTTCTTATACTTAATAGTATATTTCGATACAAGTGCGAAAGTGTTGATTCTAGCACGAGTGTGTGGTTTGTCGCCCGAGAGAAGCGAGGGTGACAAGCACAAGAGTGTAGAACAATCTTTCGCTCATGTATCGTACGATATATCTATACAGGAGGCGTAAACGCGATTTGAAAAATTTATGTACATGTAAAATCGCATCTTAGACATACTGAATCGAAAAAATATGATTATGTATGTACTGATTTCATGCATTAGATTTAAGGCCTACGAGATGCATTTCGCATACGTTACGGAAGTTAGCGTACGTTACTCAAGCAGAGAAAATTATTTGCATCGGCAAAAAATTTTTCTGTTAGTTTTTCTAAAAAGAATACTGGTGCATCCGATAAAGATCGGAATTTCGTGTCAATGACTGGAGATTTTTCGAAAAATACAATATTATAGAAACGAAAAATTACAATTGAAAATCAGATTTGATAATATGACGATGTTATTCTTAATAATGTATGCAACAGCAGAAACAATAAGTTATGTCTGGTTTAAATTTCTTTGAAACCCTGAAATCTACTCATCACATACTAATGATTTTACAGTCGCTTTTATTTTAAATAATATGAAAACTCAATTGTTGCCGAATCTTTATGCGATTTTACACACGTATATCGTATATATAATATCACCACAGAAAATTGTGATTTGAAAAAACAATGGAACAATTTCCATCTGAAATATTTTTAGAATTTATGAACCAATCTTTGTAGAGAACAAACTAGTGCGATAGATGTGCAAACTCTCCTACTTAACAAAATTGATTATAAATTTGAATCTCATAATTACTCCACCTATCCATACAAAAAGAAATTTGATTATTTTTACAAATGGGTTTTCTCTCTGAGAAAAATTAAGATCAACAGTATTTAACAAATTATAAATCTTTTCATGATATACATACAAAATATTTCAATACCATATATCTCTTTCTATTTTTTGGATTAATCTATTACTTAAAATCACGTTTTAGTCAATACTAGATTATAACTATTAACGCCACTTTTCTCACATTATGAAGAATTTCACTTGGTTTAAGTACGTTAATTATTTAACGTATAACTAACGTTAGTTTTAATTGACAAAAAAAGAAATAAACAGAATTAGAAAAATTACTCTTAAACGAAAAAACAGATATTTACCATTAATTATAATTTCTTTTATTGAAAAGTTGATTTTAGCGCTTTGTTTACTCATCTATTATAATACGAGCTATAAGTGCGCCAAATTAGAGCGAAGTGGGAAAATCGGGAAGAGATGACACGTGCCCGGCTGGCGTTGACTCGCGCTGTTCGCGCAACTCCGCTACGCACGAACATATAATATACACTGAAAAATTTTCAGAGTAGGTTCTAACCTTCACACCGAGCAACAGCAGCGCCGCCATTCGGCGTGGTCAGTACTCCGAAGCCAGTAACAGCTGCACGTTTTCGGCGCGCTCCGTACTCTTTTCCGAGAGGTTAGGTCACGCGCACACAGATCAGCGCAGTGGCTATACCGAATCTGAGTAACCACTACTCACATCGGAGTAACTGTTACTCCAATGAGAAGTGTAGCGCCTAACCCCACGGTTCAGAGTTCCATCTAGACTTGAAGAGTACCAGCTACTCTGAAAGTCTCTCAGTGTAGATATCCATTCATATACACACGGTCAGTGCGACTTGAGTCGAGACGGAGTGGGGGAAGCGGTAGAAGGTGGGTCGGCTGACGCAGCTCACGAGAGTCGGCGGCGATCGAACAAAACTGTATACAGCGTACAATCAGTTCCTGGAATCGCTGCGGAGCGGGGGAAATCGGAGAGAGTCGCCACAGCCGCACGGCCGCCGCTGGCTCGCGTGAGTCCGCTGCGCTCGAACCTCGAACATGTGAGAGTGTCCGCCGCAGAAGCGGGCCAGCCGGCGCGCGCGGCGAATTTTTGGGCGTAAAATATGCTCTGTTTAACTCGCTTATAATCGTATGCGGAGTCTCTCAGAAGAAACATAAGACATATATCGATAGATTTTTTCCTGCTCTTTCCAATGGTGCTATGCTTGTTACTCCGAAACGCTTTCTTCTGGCCGGAAATTCAACTTGAAAGTTCAAAGCCATTTTTCTCACAGTATATCATGTTCTTTTTTCAAAATGCATTTTACCATTGGAAAGTACAAGTCTTAAACTTCAAGACCCTAATTTTTGGAGTTGGAGAAATTAAGAATTCAAAAGTAATAAGATTAAAAAGGCAGAGGCGAGCGGCCGGGGCGCTCTTTGCGCTGCGTCCCAGCGGGCTCTCAGACATCATTTTTATTAATATTTGGGAGCGTCCGCCAGAAACCAGCCAGCGGACGCGCGGGACGCATTTTTCATGCAAAACACGCTCTGTTCAACTCGCTCGTAATCGTATTCTGAGTCTCTGAGAAAAAAATAAAAGATATATATCAATAAATTTTTTCCTGCTCTTTCCAATGGTGTGATTGTTTTTACTCCGAAGCTTTTTCTTCTGGTCGAAAATTCAAGTTGAAAGTTCAGAGACATTTTTCTCAAAGTATATCATGTTTTTTTTCAAAATGCATATGACCATTTCAAAGTACAAGTCTTAAGGTACAAAACCCTAAATTTTCAAATTGGAGAAATGAAGGGCTCAAAAGTAACAAGATTAAAAAGACAGCGGTGAGTGGCCGCGCGTGCTCTTCGCGCTGCGCTCGGACGCGCCGCACGCTCGGGCTTGGTATAATGAGCTCGTAATCGCATTTTGAGTCTCTCAGAAAAAAACAAAAGACATATATCGATAGATTTTTTCCTGCTCTTTCCAATGGTGCTATTCTTTTTACTCCCAAACACTTTCTTCTGGTCGGAAATTCGAGTGGAAAGTTCAGAACCATTTTTCTTAAAGTATAAGATGTTGTTCTTCAAAATGCACAGCACCATTCGAAAGTAAAAGTTATAAGCTACAAAACCCTACATTTTCAAGTTGGGAAAATGTAGAGCTCAAAAGTAATAAGATTGAAAAGACAGCGGTGAGCGGCCGCGTGAAATCTGTTCTGCTCTTGGACGCGCCTCTGTATGCGTATATATATATTATACTTTATTTCTGCCACTAGAGGGACCACAGAGTCGTTCCCAATACTTATAAAAGCTCCTTGGAAGGTATTTATCATTCGCTGAAAATTTTCTTTCTCAATATTTATTATTTTCATAATAAACAAAACTTTAAAATGTCAAAGGTTTTCAATCGCTGTTGTAACCCTTTTGATGAAGCAAAGCATTCATCTAAACTGAGATTTCTTTCTGAAAAAATGAAAGCTCGTTTTCCCAACTTACAAGGTAAAGATAAAATATGTGATTCTTGTCGATTAAAATTTGATGCGAAAATTGAGGAAGAAAATGTAGTGTCAATGGAAGAATCTAGAGAAATTATTTCTAATTTACAAAAATTGTTTAACGATGATAATTTGTCGAAAAATGAAAAAATGTTGCTTTTAAAATTACTTCCAAAAAACTGGAGTTCTCGTAAAGTTGCTAATTTTTCTAATTCATCCCGTTGGCTTGTAACAAAATGTTTGTCAGATAGTCAATCCCTTTTAGTTGATAAAAGGGGAAACCGAAAAATATCATGTGTAAACGAAGTAAAACGTTTCTATCAAAATGACAATAATAGTAGAATCATGCCAGGTTATAAAGATAATAAGTGTATACGAAATGATGATGGCACAAAGACCTATGTTCAGAAACGGCTTGTTTTGTACAATCTTAGAGAGTTATATTTAAAGTATAAACAACATTATCCCGAATCAAAAATAGGATTCACTAAATTTGCCGAATGTCGCCCTAAATATTGTGTTTTAGCTGGTGCTAGTGGTACGCATTCAGTGTGTGTGTGCGTTTATCATCAAAACGTCAAACTCCTCTTAGCTGGTTTAAGAAATTCAGGAGTTTCTTTTGATAAAATGGATACTTACAAAGATTGTATAGCTGAAATAGTTTGCAAAACACCAACAGCGAAATGTTACTTAAATATGTGTCAAAATTGTCCTGGTATTGAACCTCTAAAAACGGAACTTGAACTATTTCTTGAAAGGTCTGGGGTTAATGAAATAAAATTTCAAATGTGGAAAACTACTGATAGATCAACATTGCAAAATGAAATTGTTTCTAGTTCTTTATTTACTGATATCTTTTTTCCTCTTTTGCATAAACTCAAGACTCATTCTTTCATCTCCAAACAGGCATCTTATTTTAAAATCTTGAAAGAATCCTTATGTAAAGGAGAATTTTTAATTTCCCTAGATTTTTCAGAAAACTATGTTTTTATTGCACAAGATGCGGCACAATCATTCCACTATAATAATAATCAATGTAGTTTGGCAACAATAGTTATTTACTACAAAGGTCCAGATTCTAAAATTGAACACAAAAGTATGGCGGTTTTTTCAGACAACTTAATTCATGATACTGTGGCAGTTTACCTAATTCAAGAAATTATAATCGATTACCTTAAAAAATCTTTTGATTTCGTTAAAAAAATCATTTACTTTACTGATGGAGCTGAACAACATTTTAAAAATAAACATAATTTTCAGAATCTTTTTCATCATTATGAAGATTTTTCCGTTGAAGCTGAATGGCACTTTCATGCGACTGCTCACGGAAAAAATGCATGCGATGGAATCGGTGCTTCTATAAAAAGTAATGCTAGGTGAGCAAGGTTGCGGAAAGTATCCGATAATTATATATTGACGCCGCAAGATCTTTACCAGTGGGCGACTAAATACTTTGAAAATATTTTGTGCTTTTTTTCATCAAAAGATGAATATGCTAAGGCTACAGATAAATTAAGACAAAGGCTAGATTCAGCGAAAACAGTGCCTGGAACTCAATCGTGTCACTGTGTTAGATTATTAGCTAACACTAAAAAGTTAGAACTAAAACGATTTTCAACATCCAAAGATTCTCAATTATATCCACCAGTTAAAAAAACCAAACCCTCTAAAACTCGAATTAAGAAAAACATGAGTATCGTGAAAAGACCAATAAAAATAATTGCAAATAAAAATAAAAGAATTAAGGTTTAAATAAAAAATTAATATATTTAAAACGTAATATATGATGCACTGATAGAACATGGTGCAATGCTTTTAATAGGAAACAACGAAAATATGCACTACATTTATAAAAGCACACTCGGATCCAGCGCAAAAAGTTTGCGCAGTCGCTCTCCGCTATCTTCTTAATCTTGTTACTTTTGAGCCCTTCATTTCTCCAATTTGAAAATTTAGAGTTTTGTAGCTTAAGACTTGTACTTTCGAATGGTCATATGCATTTTGAAGAAAAACATGATATACTTTGAGAAAAATGTCTCTGAACTTTCAACTGAATTTTCGACCAGAAGAAAAAGTTTCGGAGTAAAAACAGTAGCACCATTGGAAAGAGCAGGAAAAAATCTATCGATATATATCTTTTGTTTTTTTCTGAAAAACTCAGAATACGATTACGAGCGAGTTGAACAGAGCGTGTTTTGCATGAAAAATGCGTCCCGCGCGCCCGTTGGCTGGTTTCTGGCGGACGCTCCAATTGATACCACTCTAACCTCAAAATCACAACTTTGTTATGATTTTTTGGGGCTCGTGGTATAAAATTCCGTTCGAAACGAGTGCGGAAGTTGATTATTTACTTCATGTGACTTTTCGCACTTGCTTCGCTCGTGCGAAAAACGTCACATGAAGTAAATCATCATCTTCCGCACCAGTGTTGAAATGTACTATTTAATTTCTCTAGATTTTTCAGAAAACTATGCTTTCATTGGATAAGATGTGGCGCAATCAATTTACTATAATAATAATAAGCAGTTTAGTTTGACGACAATAGTAATTTATCATAAAAGATCGGATTCTAAAATTGAACACAAAAGAATGATAATTTTTTTAGACAATTTAATTCATGATGCCGTAGCACTTTACCTAATCCAATAAATAATAATTAATTACATTAAAAAATTTTTCATTTCTTTAAAAAAGTAAATGTTTAAAAAATACACAACTTTCAGAATCTTCTTCATTACTATGAAGATTTTTCTGTTGAAGTGGCATTGTCATCGGTCTGCTCACGGAGAAAATAGATGTGATGGAATTGGTGATTTCATAAAAAGTAATGCTAGGCGGGCAAGACTGCGGGAAGTATCCGATAATTATATACCAACGCCACAAGATCTTTACGAGAGGGTAACAAATTATTTTGAAAATATTGCTTGCTTTTTTTCATCAAAAGATTAATATTTAAAAACTATACATAAGCTAAAATAACGGTTAGATTCAGCAAAAACAGTGCGTGAAACTCCATCGTTTCACTATATCAAATTATTAGCAGATACCGAAAAGTTAGATTTAAAACGATTTTCAGCATCAAGAACTTCCCAATTGTATCATACCTAATCGAATAAAAATAAAAAAAAATTAGAAATTTAACCAGAAATTAACAAGATTGAAAGAGCTTGCTCGGGCGCAGCACGAAGAGCACGTCCGGCCGCTCGTCGCTGTCTTTTTAATCTTGTTACTGTTCAACCCTTCATTTCTCGAACTCAAAAAATTAGGGTATTGTAGCTTAAGAATTGTACTTTCGAATGATAAAATGCATTTTCAAACAAAAACATGATATTCTTTGAGAAAAATGACTCCGAACTTTCAACTTGAATTTCCGATCAGAAGGAAACGTTTCTGAGTAAAAGTAATAGCAACGTTGGAAAGAGCAGGAAAGAATCTATCGATAAATGTCTTCGTTGTTATTTCTTAGAGACTTAGCATACGATTGTATGCAAATTGAACAGAGCGTATTTTACGCAAAATATGCGTCTCCCATTATATGTATTATATGATGCGCGAACAGTATGACGTGTGACACTGCCTCTGGCCGGTGAAGAGTGGGGGAAACGTCAGTTCGGCAAGTGTAATCGGAAGACGACGCAAAACACACGTACGCTTCTATTTGTTGAGCGTCGCTAAGTACATGACGCCCGAGATTCCTATTTATTTATTTTCTTTAATAGACTGATTACATTGTCGATATTTACGGGTTTAATTATCTATTCCTTGATGTGAGAGTTTAGTTTTCCAACAAATTATTTACGTTTTGTCATTTTTTTCATTTGCGTAAACAATGAACATTCGTTGAACGATATTAAGTCAAATTATAAATTTGTATACCCTGTAACAGATCAAATTTTAAATTGAAAACATCACACGATAATTATGTGTTGCTACTGCCAATAAAGAAAATATGTAAATATTATATTATAGATGCTTTAAAATATAATCATAAATTTAAATACTTTATTTAAAAATCAATTTAAATCTTAAGGTGGTTCTGTAATGTATCAAAAAGTGGGTTTTGAAAGTAACAAAATTAAGGCGAGTTCTTTAAAATCTGAAGAATTGTTCTCTATGTTTTTAAATATATGTTGCCAACCTACTTTTTGACATAAATATTATTGAAATTAGTCATTTTTATACGACAGTTAATAGGAATCATATCAATTGTGATGGAAAGTAATAAAGTTTATTACTTTAAAAGTTAGTTTACAAGAATAAAAAAGTATGTTATTAAATAAGAAATTCTACACTTTCTTTGAGTACAAAAAAAAATGTATCACGCCAACGTTTTTAAAACGGTATTTATTGTTGAGAACAGAAAATCGCTGTTTTCTAATTTATTTTGCGCTAGTACGGGAATCATGCATTTGTGCAATTAGAAATTATTTAGTTTCTACTCTATCTTTAAATTATCCCTTTACTTAATATCATATAAGTTCATAAGTAATTTGTTGACATCTGATATGACTAATTGAAATGTTATATAATAATTATTGTTTGTTTCTTCGGATTTAGAAGTTGGGGAGGACTGTATGGGTCTCAGGAGAGGGAGAGACTACTCGGCAGTTCTGTGCAGTCTTCTTTCCTTTATTTAATTGAATTTGAGTTACAAGATTTAAGTTTGGTCTTCTCATGCCGCCGTCTTGGACACGAATAAATTGGTAGAGTTGAGCCGCACCGAAAATCCATGACTCGGCAGAGCGATCGCCCGCCATGGCGCTGCCGCTTGTCGAGAGGGAAGCGAGCGCCATCTTTTGGCGCCATCCCACCCGCCTCGCTCCTCGAGCGAAAGAATGGGAAGTGCCGCCCGCCGTCAACGCTCGTTTCCTGGGGTGGCGAGAGGAGTTGGTGACTCGGGTGCTGGTGGGATTGGTAGTTTTGACAGCTTCGTAATCGGTCTCTTGAGTGTACCCGACCTTGTCCTAATTGTGACGACTCGGACATAACCGTCGTCGGCCGGGTGTACAGCTTCTACGCGGTCAAGAGGCCACTTTCCGTCGGGCTTCAGAAGAGATGAGTCGAGCAGGACAACCAAATCACCGACGATTAGGTTTGGCTGAGGTCGAGCCCACTTTGTTCGCTGTTGGAGCGTGTGCAAATATTCTTTGCTCCATCTAGTCCAAAACAGATCTTTCATTCCCCTAATCAGCTTCCACTGGGTCAGGCTATCCAGGTTAGCCCCGTCGACAGACGGTTGAGGTGTTGCCGTTAGGAGCTCGCCCACCAAGAAGTGAGCCGGAGTGAGTACGTCTCGGTCTTCGATATCGCCGGACAGCGGAGACAAAAGTCGGCAGTTGAGGATCATCTCAATTTCCACAAGTAGTGTGCTGAACTCTTCGTAGGTCAACTTGCGGCCTCCCAGGATTCGGCGTAGGTGGGTTTTGGCGGATTTTACGCCAGCTTCCCAAATCCCGCCAAAATGCGGAGCGGAAGGGGGAATGAATTTCCATGTTATGCCATCTTGAGCCAGCGAGCCTTCGATCATTCCCCAATTAAGATCTGCTGCGCGAAGCATGCGGAGCAGCTCGTTGTTTGCACCGTGAAAGTTCGTGCCATTGTCGATCCAGAGCTCTCGAGGTGCACCACGTCGACCTCGAAATGTGGTGAGGGCAGCCATAAATGATTCGGTTGTCAGGTCCCCCACTAGTTCCAGATGTACAGCCTTGGTACAGAGACACACAAAGAGGGCAATGTAACCTTTGCTCGAGGCCACTCTCCTGCCTTTAGACCGTAGGATAGAGAAAGGCCCGGCGTAGTCCACGCCACACTTGCTGAAAGGTCGACTGGTAGTGACGCGAGCTTCTGGCAGTCGTGCCATGATCTGGGCGAGTGGGCGTGCTAAAGATTTTGAGCAGGTGATGCAGGTCCGAAGGTAAGCCTGACCGCCCTTCTGCCACCGACGATCCACGCCCTTTGCAAGCTTTGGGCGTAAGTAGTCCGGAAGCCTCCGTGAAGGCTCTTCTTGTGAGCCCAGTCAACAACCAATTAGGCCAAGCGGCTCTTTCCGTCCAGTAATATCGGGTGCTTCTCTGAATACCTCAAAAGTGAGTGTTGGAGCCTGTCCCCACCCCTTAGGACTTCGAATTCATCGAGGAATGGCGCCAGCCTGTGTAGAGGGCTACTGTTCCTCACGGGCTCGTTACGGCGTAGTCGGACGATGTCCATTCCAAAATCTTGTCGTAGACTTAATTTGGCGCAGACTTCAAATTCCTTCTGGAGTTCGTTCGGATGTATCGGGCCCATCAGGCTGACCGCAGTTGAAGCTGAGCGCTGTCGAAACCACCGTCGACAGCGAACCAGCGCTTTAAGGAGCCGGGTAAGATCCGAGAATTCGTCGAACAGGTATGAGTCGGGCGGCACAACCTGCATCATTTGACAGTCTGTACGTCGATCTGCTAATTGTAATGATAATGTTACTCTGGTGGTGGTCGGAAGATTTGGCCGCGATTCTGCGGATTCCTTCAGCCATGTGGGTCCCTCCCATCATAGCCTGGAGCTCCTGAGCTCTGAGGTGCTGACTCCCCGTGTCGCGATATCCGCCGGATTTTCTCTGCTCGGAACATAATTCCAAACAACTGTCGGCAGAATCTCTCGGATATGGTTAGCGTAGTTGTCCACAAATTCATGTCCTGTGGATCCATCTGAGCGCAGCAAGTGAATGGCTACTTGCGAATCGCTCCAGGCATGACAGTCAGAAGGGAGAACCTGAAGACGGTTTGGCAGCAGGCTCAGGAGTTGAGCAGCCAGCAAAGTCGCCCGAAGCTCGAGGCGCGGTATCGTCGTTCGTGCTTGCGGTAGCTATCCTTTAATTGGCGCCTGCTTTGTCTTGGCCATCAGTAGGTTGGTCGATGTTTGGCCGCTCTCGTCAGTGACTCTATGTACACCGTGGCAGCTATCGCTCTGCGACTAGCATCCGCAAAGGCATGGAGTTGCAGATGGCTCTCTCTGTTGCTGTTGATCCAATGTGGAAGGGAGATCGGGTCTATTTCCTTCAGGCCTGCGCGGAAATCGAGCCACTTGCGGTGCCAAGGTTTTGATATGGCGTCGTCCCAGTCTAGCTTTGCCCGCCAGAGGTCCTGGATAATCATCTTTGCGGAGACAGTGAACGGGGTGATCCACCCTGCAGGGTCAAATACCTTGGCTAACTCCGTCAAAGCGATTCTTTTGGTTACGCCCGAACTCGCCTCGAATAGAGGAGGGCTGAGTTGGAAACGGTCCTGCACTGGGTTCCAGGCTACACCAAGTTCGTTTGCGGGACCTTCAGTGGATAGTTCAAGCCAACTTGGTCATAATCGGTCGTTGGGATCAGTGTTCTCAAGGAGGGTCGAGTCATTACAAACCCACTTCTTCAAGGTGAAGCTTCCTGCTGCCAGAAGATGTCTCAACTCTGTTTTGCGCCGTTGGGCCGAGACGAGGTCATCGGCTCCACAGAGGAAATCGTCCATGTAAAGGTCTTGCTCTATAGCGTCAACAGCCTCAGGATATTGCTCTCCTTCGTCCGAACAAAGTTGCCTCAGCGTACGGAGTGCCAGGTAGGGTGCACAAGTTTGACCGTCCGTCACCGTGAGTAAGGCGTAGTGAGTGACGGGCTGCTGATCAGAAGGGCTCCAAAGGATTCGCTGTAAGTGAATTTGGGCTGGACAAACCTCAATTTGACGGAACATCATTTTTATGTCCGTGCAGAATGCAATCCGGTGTTTCCTCCAATGAGTGACAATCATGGCTAAATTGTTCTGAAGCTTTGGGCCGGCGTGAAGAATGTCATTCAGACTGTAGCCAGTTGTCGTGGGCCTGGATGTATTAAAAACCACTCGCAACTTGCGGCCGCCGTTTCCTTTCTGCCAGACGCCGTGATGGGTTAGGTAGCAGACTGGGCCTTGCACTCTGGCAATCTCTTGGGGAGAAAGTGCCCGCATGTGGTCTAGTTGAAGATACTCGTCCATAAAGTTACAGTATGCCTCATGGAGCTTCGGGTCCCTTTGCATACGCCGGTGCACGGCGCTCAGTGCAAGCCTGGCCTGGGACAGGCTTTCTCCGAGGAACTGGATCTGGTTGTCCCTCACCGGCAACGGGACTATATATCGGCCGGTTAGGCTCCGGCTATAATTGGATAAGAAGAGCCGTTCACACTCGCCATCCATTGTCGATAGCCGTTTGGATTGCGGTATTATTTCCATTGCCCAGAAACTTTGGACGAGACCGAGCAGCTGTTCGTGGCGCAGATTCTCTTCAAGGCGGAGCAAGCTCGAGGCTGCTGCCGAAACTGAGCGGGGATCTGCACAAGGTTAGCTGGGATATGACCGGATACTGTCCATCCAAACACCGTCTGTTGCAATAATATAGTGTTATTACGCTTAAGACCTGGAAGCAATATTTGCCCATAGACGTTAACTCCGAGCACAATGTCGATCTTCCTGCTCAAGAAGAAATCCGGATCAGCCAGTGGCAGCTCTGGATCAAGCGATGCAGCCTCAATGTTGAACGTAGCGGTCGGTGTCACGATCCCAATGTGCCGGAGACCATAGGCTTCTACGCGCCTTCTCTGGCCTGGAAGAGGACCGAACAGGTAGAGATGGGTATGTTAGTTCGCAGTGTCGAGTGAAGATCCAGTTATGCCAGCTACTCCTACGTTCACTCGCTGGATTCTGTCTCCAAATCGCTTCACGAGGCGAATGTTGACCAGTGTTGTCTCCGAGCAGGGGTCGAGGAGAGCCCAGACACGCTCCCGTTTCGCACTTCCGTCCCCAATGGTGACGATAGCAGTTGGAAGCACCGATAGTCATGACGAACTTGTCTCCATTCCTTCGTGATCCACCGAAGTCGCAGCAACCATAGTTTGGTTTCTCACGACCGTGGAAGGGACCTCTGAATCTATAGGATCGCCCTGCCGCTTGCCAGCTACATCGTGAAGAAGCGAGTGGTGTCAGCCGCCACATATGGCGCTGGTGTATCTTGACGGGCAGCGTAAGGCTCGATGGCTGTCACGAAGGCAATTGAAGCACAGACGGTGACGTACTATCAATTCCTTTCAGTCAGATGGTGGGAGCGTCTTGAAGGCGTCGCACTGCCAGAGAAGACGAGCTGTTTGGCAGGACGGGCATCGATAGCTCTCACCGGAGCTTGTCGCGAAGACTCTCAGTTGTCGCCTCTGATTGGCGCTGCTGGCTTCGCTAGAAGTCGTAGGTGGGGAAGGAGCTCGTTCGACTTCTATGGATGACAATGTCCGACAGCGACGTTGTATGAAGTCTGACAGTTGTTCAAAGGTTGGGAGATTCTCGCCAACATTCTACCTTCCTTGCTCTTCTTCCCAAGCTCTCCGTGTTACCGGATCCATTGAGTCAGACGCGATGGTAAGGAACCAGTCGTCCCACTTGGATATTGGCCAATTTGGAGTCTGCAGTTGGCTGCGATGGCATTCCAGATCGTCCAAATGGCGCTGCAGTTCTGGGCCGGACTTCTTCTTGAGCGGTGGGCGGTGGATTAAGGTCCGTATGTGCTGCTGCACCAGGAGTCGAGGCTGATCGTAGCGCGCCTTCAGAATCTCCCACGCGTTGGTGTAGTTGGATCCTGTCACCGCCAAGTGTTCCAAAGCTCTCTTTGCCTCGCCATCGACATGGCCTTTTAAGAAATGGAGTTTCTGCACATCACTTAGACCTTGGTCATCGTGAATCAGAGAGCGGAAGTAGTCTCTGAATGACTCTCACCACGTCTCCCGCCTACCATTGAAGCGTGGTATCTCGATTCGTGGCAACTTGACGGCGCCGCCTCTGGGCTGGTGAGACGACGCTACTGATCTCGTTTCAGGGTTTAGTTGTTGTAGTAACCGTCGTTGTTCGTACAAGTGACCGCGAGCCTTCACGTACTGAGATTCGACCGTCCGATAGCTGTTGTTCCGGAAGTATTCTTCATTCTCTTCGGAACGGCTGTTCAGCAACGTAAGGTGGTTGCCCAAGAAATCTCGCCAATAGTCATCGAGAAGATCTAGACGACTGTCTGCGAGCCCCAGCGTCGATTCTTCCAGGGGGATCGAGAGAATCTCTGCAGTTGAGCCGGAAATGACCTCCATCAAAGATGTCTGTGCCGTGAGAACCGTGGCCATCGTGATTACTGAAAGAACAGATCCGAACCTTAGTGTTGTATCGAATCCGGGGCCAAGAGCGTGGAAGTGACTCCGGGTGATTTTGGAGAGGCCGGGCGATTACCCGTGATATCAGTCCAACGCTCTCGGATGCGGTTGATCTCGGTGGCGACACCCCGTGTGACTTGAGCTGTCCATCGAGAGCTCCGCCAAAAATCCGCTGTGATGACGACCTTTCTGTCGGTTCCGAATTTACCGTTTTCCGAGTCTATTGTAGCTTGCTCGAGGCGGTGTATGTCCGAGTTGCAACGGCAGCTTGACCGAATTCAGCCCCGAGAGCGTCCGATAGAAAGAGAGGAGGGATAGGCGCTTGCTCCAAGATATCAATAATGAGCGCAACCGAATTCCGAAATGTGCTCAGTGTTATGATTCCGGAGACAGAGAGAGAGAGAGAGAGAGGCCATCGCCGTAGGCCTTGACAGGTGCGAGAGAGACGCAACGAGACGCCGCCACCGAAAACCGCGCGCAACGCCGAAGACCGCGACAGGCGCGAGAGAGAAACGCAACGAGATGCTATTACCGATACCCGCGCACCGCGTCATACACAACTGCAGGCGCGAGAAAGACGCAGCGAGACGTCGTCATTGATAAACCGCGCGCGATGCTGTAGACCTCAACAGGCGCGAGAGAGACACAACGAGACGCCATCATCGATAAATCGCGCGCGATGCTGTAGACCGCAACGGGTGCGAGGGAGACACAACGAGACGATATCTCAACCTTTATGATTCTCGGACTGAGCGCGCTATTAACTTTCGCACCGGCACATTCATGTTTACTTACTGTACTAATCTTGGAGACAGTATTGCTACTCAGGAGAATCCCGCCGTCGATGCAAACTCCTCGATGCGATCCGGCTCGAAGGACCAATGTTTTTTCGGATTTAGAAGTCGGGGAGGACTGTATGGGTCCTCAGGAGAGGGAGAGACTACTCGGCAGTTCTGTGCAGTCTTCTTTCCTTTATTTAATTGAATTTGAGTTACAAGATTTATCTTCAAGTTTGGTCTTCTCATGCCGTCGTCTTGGACACGAATAAATTGGTAGAGTTGAGCTGCACTGAAAATCCATGACTCGGCAGAGCGACCGCCCGCCGTGGTGCTGCCGCTTGTCGAGAGGGAAGCGAGCGCCATCTTTTGGCGCCATTGTTCCATGATCGCTGCATTGACTCACGAGTCCTTACAGGACTACCTTACCTCTAAACTAGAAATGCCTCCATTTTATTAACATGCTAACCAAGAAAGTTGTTCTATTCAAAATAGTTTAATTTTATAACGATATCTCTTTATATTTCCCAAACATGAACTATTGATAGCAAAACACTTATTAATCAATAATCGCTAAGGAAAAATTACAGCAATCAAAATTGTTTTGTTTTTTTATCATATAGTGAAAATCTTATTACTACTTGATGTTCATTAAGTTTCACTGTAAGTATGGATTAAAGTATGGCTGAAAGTATGGGTTAAAGTATGGCTGCAAGTATGGCTTAAAGGATGGTCGAAAGTATAGATTAAAGTATGTATTAAAGTATGCCTGAAAGTGTGGCTCTAGCTGATGCCGAGATAGAGGCTTATTCAGCTTGGTCGCCCATGGGTAATAATTATCGTAGTATAAATGAAGTCGATTTCAACATTTATTTTCTTAACTAGAAATACAAATTTCTTTTTCTACTTTTAACAAAATTTTTACTTTGAATTATTATAATCTATTTCCGTTAATATTAATTGAAGATTAGGCGAATTATACATTATTTCAGTATTCCTTATTTAATTATTCATTATATTACTATTGCAACAAAGGCTTTTAAACTTTCTCTCTGCTTTTTTGTAAGGGATTTTTATGTTTAAGGCTTCCGTAAAAGACTATGTTAAAAAATCGTATTTAAATAATAATATTCCAAAAAAAATGCGCGATGAAAAATAATAAAAACATTCATGTAATCTTCTTTTAAATTAAGGAATAACATACTCAGAAATCCATCTTCCTGTACTAATAAAAATCTGCTTGTTGGAGGAGGATTTTCAGTTAAAAATAGGGTCAAGAGAATATCTTCCTACGGAAGGAGGAATATCCGCTTGATACAATGTCGCATCGCGATAAGAGAAATACATCCAGCATAATTATATAATAATTATTAACAAAAAAATAAATAAATAATTAATGTAAAAATAAAATTGTTATACATGAATGGAAAAAGACTAGTTATTTTAAATATTTATATAGTAGTCCTAGTGTCATTTATTATCCATAAAACTTATCAATAAAATAGAGTTTTGGGGACCTAAGACCCAAAATATCATTCCTCTATTACTGACACATAATATTCTTGTAATAAAACGTAAAACTATCATCGTGCAGGAGGATTGGCCTCCTATAACAGGAGTCCACGGTTTCTGTAATCGAATTACGATTCTACAGCGCGAAAGGAAATTCTTTTTATTACAGGAATATGTTTTGGGAGGAATTTTATTTTGGTACGAGAGGATCGTTTTTCTGAGTGTAGGTAAAATGGTTATAAAAAGTTCATATAAAGTTCATTAAAAGTTTATATAAAGTTGATATCAATGTAGAAAATATCAAAATATTATTTACAAACATTAGTTAAACTATAGATAAAGTTAAAATTAACTTTATTAAAAGTTCATATAAAGTAAATATCATCAACGTAAATAAAAAGTTTATCCGAAGTTTATAAGAAGTTTATACGAAGTTTTTAAAAAGTTTATGCGATGTTTATAAAGTTTATAAAAAGTTTATAAAAAGTTTATACGGTGTTTATAAAGTTTGTACGAAGTTTATAAAGTTTATACGAAGTTTATAAAAAGTTTATTTGTAGTTATTAAAAGTTTATATGAAGTTCAAGTAAGTAAGAGAGAGGGTATAAGACTAAAAATTTGGACATTTTTAGAAAAATACAAACATATCATGAAAATTCTGAAAACATTCTCACGTATTCTTTGGCGTATTCTAAGACTTATTTGTTACATATAGTTTGTCGTAACATTGTTTCCTTTAGAGTAAAAACATCACCAACTTTATGATGTGATTTTTTTTATCCAAAAAGGAACAACTTACCAAAAAATTTTATAGACCAAAAAATGATCAGAATACCAACAATAAAATGTAAATTATTTAGCGAAATCTTTTCTCACACTTTTGTTTTTGCAAAATGACCATTTTGCAAAAACAAAATCAAATAAAAACATTCTTAACTATGGTTTCAAAAAATTTGAACAATGGGACCACGATTCCTGGTGGTTATATGATGATTGAAAAGCACCAGCCACAAAATAATCAATTTTTAACAAAAAGGAGCAAAAACCGGCGTTTCTTTAGAAAAAACCTCGAAAATAAATAATAATTGAAATTTGTATGCTAAATCAATGGAAAATTATGAAAGAGCATCATTAAAAACCCGTTATACGCGATTTTGAAAAAAATTACTCCCATTTTCAATTTAAATCGTACACTTGAACTTACGTACACAAATTTCTCGTTGTCTGCATTAATGGTTTAAAGTGTAACTGAAAGTATGGTTTAAAGTATGGCTGAAAGTATGACTGAAAGTATGGCTTCAAATATGTGTGAAGTGTGGTTTAAAGTATGGCTGGAAGTATGGCTTAAAGTATGGTTGAAAGTATAGCTTAAAGTTTGGTTGAAAGTATCGCTTAAAGTATCACTGTAGGTATGGCTTAAAGTATTGCTGAAAGTATGGCTTAAAGAATGGCTGAAAGTATGGCTGCAAGTATGGCTTAAAGGATGTTTGAAAGTATAGATTAAAGTACGTATTAAAGTATGCCTGAAAGTGTGGCTCTAGCTGACGCCGAGATAGAGGCTTAATCAGCTTGGTCGTCCATAGGTAATAATTATCGTAGTATAAATTAATTTGATTTCAACATTTATTTTCTTAACTAGAAATACAAATTTCTTTGTCTACTTTTAACGTAATTTTTACTTTGAACTATTATGATCTACTTACGTTAATATTAATTGAAGATTAGGTGAATTATACATTATTTCATTATTCCTTATTTTATTATTCATTATTTTGCTATTGGAATAAAGGCTTTTAAACTTTCTATCTGCTTTTTTGTAAGGGATTTTTATTTTTAAAGCTTCCGTAAAAGCCTATGTTAAAAAATCGTATTTAAATAATTATATTCCAAAAAAAATGCGCGATGAAAACTAATAAAAAGATTCATGTAATCTTCTTTTAAATTAAGGAATAACATACTCAGAAAACCATCTTCCTGTACTAATGAAAATCTGCTTGTCGGAGGAGGATTTTCAGTTGAAAATAGGGCCAAGAGAATATCTTCCTACGGAAGGAGGAATATCCGCTTGGTACAATGTCGCATCGCGATAAGAGGAATACATCCAGCATAATTATATAATGTAACGGCAGGCGCGTCTGTGTGTGTGTGTATATGCGCAAACACGGAGCTCGGATCAAGCCGATCTCCGACGCACGGTATACACACAGGTACTTGACCGAAAACATAAACATACCGCGGCCTTGGAGAAGGCAAGGTCGACAATGGCGGCATGAGGATTTGCAAATAGAGTCGGGCTTGTCCCCGTATTTCTCCGGGGGCTTGCGTGTGTGCGTGACGTTGCTCGCACGTGTAGCTGTGCGAAAAGTACCGAGCGCAACTACGACACACAATGAGCCCCGGAATGAAAACTCGCGACAACATTGCGCGAGGGGGAAGGAGAGCGAGAGACAGAGCCCGGCAGTATCGCTTCTGCCGTGGCTGAAGCAGCTGCTCGTCCCTCGTGCACGACGACTTGGAAAGAGAGAGACAGAGAGAGAGCGAGAGAGAGAGAGAGAGAGAGACAGAGACAGAGAGACAGAGAGAGAGAGTCGAAGTTAAGTGCACGAGGATCGCGGAGTAAGTGCAGTGTAGTGCACGAGAGTGAGAGAGTGAGACGCAGCACGGTTCCGAGTACCTCGTTCGCCAGTGGTTGAGGGAGAGTGAGCGAGAGCCACGCTCGACCGAGGCAGCGAGAGAGCGAGAGAGAGCAGCGCGGCCGAGCTCACTCACGGGAGCGAGTGAGGGAGAGCATCGCGGCCGATACTCGCAGGAGCGAGAGAGAGAGAGAGAGAAAGGCGAGGCCCGTAGCAGCGAAGAAGGAGAGAGAGAGAGAGAGAGAGAGAGAGAGAGAGAGACAGCGGCGCGCTGCAGCAGGTACCGCCGAGAGCGTTCAACCGCGCCTTCCCGCTGCAACTGAGGTAAGACCTGGCCAGGCGGACGCGCGCTCTCCCCGCGGACGACTTACGTCCGGAGAGCGGATCACGGACGAGCGAGCGAGGCTGCCGACGCGCGCGTGAGCGCCGATCATGCGCGGCGATCGGCCTACGTCGGCGCGAGCCGTTTTTGCGCGTACGTGTGTACGGCAGAGTACCCACGTACTTCGCGTGCGCGGGCGCACCACCCGAATCGACGCGTACCTAGAGTACGCGCCGCGAGTGTAAATAGTGAACAGCCTCCAGTGGCAATAAAGATAATTCTTTGCTTTTACTTGTTCGCGTATTATTTCACACATCCTACTTTCAATTCCCTATTCGGTAGCACGGTGAAGAATAGCGCCGGCCTCCGCGGTCGAGAGTACGTAGTACTTGCGTGATAACTGAACAGCTGGGGCAGCACGCTCGAGAGAGAGTGCGACGACGAAGTCGCGCGTTGGAACGGAGCGAAAAGGCGCGGCTGCTGCTGAAAGCAGACGACGGCGAGCAACAGTACGGAGCTGACGGGCCGCTAATCATCGAGGGTTGGCACGAGAAAGTGCTCGCGCCTGTCAATTGCTGCGCTATTCATCGGCAAGTCCGCGTTGAGATATAGCGCATCGAGGACAGCTTTTAGCCCGTTACAACTGGCGCCCATAACGTGTGAAAACACGAACACCTGCCACCGACGAGCGTGCGGTGAAATTGGTTGTTTTTCCTAAGGATTGAAGGAAAAGTGAGAGGTGCTAATAACCGCGATGCGTCGCGTGCGAAATTTCGTAAGCGCGCGGTAACTTGCGTGTGTAAGTGTGTGTGTGTGGATTCTGTCGGTACGGAGACCGGAAGCGAGAAATACATTTTTTTTCTTGACCGGAAAATTTACAATTTAAAATTTTGGAAACGGTTTCCCGGAAATTTTTGTTTTACTTTTCGAGATAAAAGTAGCGGTTTAGCGTCGCCCAGCTGAAGGTACAAAATTGTAAGACCTCAACTGGGAATCGAACCGAAACACACACACACACGCACTCAAACGGAGTGTACCTGGTTAGGCGGGAAAACTAAATTGTATTTATTTTTTACTTTTTGTAGTTTTGTTGCTCCTACCAGATACGTACGTGCGATCGATTAGCCGCGCACAGGTACACTCCGAGAGAGATTAGAACTTGTTGAGAGCGAGTTTAGTGCGGCTAATAACCGAGTTTCGCTGAATAGATTTAGACAGCGATTAGTCAAATCAGAGATGGCAGGTTCGGTGAGAGTAGCCGTCGAGAATTGGTGTAGGTGCATCAGCGATTAAGAGATACAGCAATACATGCAAGTCCTCGGTTTAAGAATGGATGGCAGACTGTTCACGAGATTGGTCCGCCTCAGCCGGTGGCTATCCGGCGACTACGATCCCAGGGATTTTGCGGGGTTCGTCGCCGATGATGAAGATTCGACACTGTTGGAGCGCATGAACGCACGTAAAGCGTTCGTGGATCACGTGATCTCCACCAGTGACAAGGGACATCCACTCGAGATATTGATGTCGGACGCGACAGAGGCACAGTGCCTCGAGCGAATCACTGTATGGGCAGCGGATGCCCCAGGTGCACAAGTTGAGGGTGACTCGATCGACGCTGAGGAGAGTACCGGACGTCAATTGTAAAATGGCACAACCCACACGATTACGATGGCGGACGGTACGATGGTTCAAGTCCCACACGAGTGGGCAGCATATGTCGAGGGAATGGAAGCCAGATTGCGGAGGATAGAAAAGACCCTCTCTCTCTCTCTCTCTCTCTCTCTCTCTCTCTCTCTCTCTCTCTCTCTCTCTCTCTCTCTCTCTCTCTCTCTCTCTCTCTCTCTCTCTCTCTCTCTCTCTCTCTCTCTCTCTCTCTCTCTCTCTCTCTCTCTCTCTCTCTCTCTCTCTCTCTCTCTCTCTCTCTCTCTCTCTCTCTCTCTCTCTCTCTCTCTCTCTCTCTCTCTCTCTCTCTCTCTCTCTCTCTCTCTCTCTCTCTCTCTGCCCCCCCCCCCCCGAGAAAGTCGATTATGTAGCTCATGTGACATTTTGCACGAGCGAAGCGAGTATACCACGAGCGCCAAAAAATCATACCAAAGCAGAGAATATAAAATATATTATTGCTAAGCATAGAAGGTCGGATCGGGGGGTTTTCGTAAAGCCAGAAATAAAGTTAGTTCAGCCCCCCATAAGGCAGGCGGCGCTACGTTTGCCTATGCTCAAGCATACATCAATTGTAGCGCTGCCTGCGTTATGGGGGACTGAACTAACACTTGTATTGGATTAACGAAAACCACCAGATCCGACCTTCTATAGTTAACAATAATATATTCTATATTCTCTGACGAAAGTTGCGATTTTCAGGTTTTGAGGTTAGAGTGGTAAAAATATTGTTCAATGAATGAACGATTAATGAATTGTTAAAAATAAGAGTACGAAAAGTAGTACTTCGCACACGGAGTATCAAAATATTACATTTTGATACAAGTGTGTGAAGTGGGTCATTGTCGCACGGGTGCAGTTTATCGTCCGAGCAAATAGAGTAGTTTTCTAACGAAGTGTGTGAAACTTGCTTTTTGCTTGTTTTACGTGCGTGAAACAGCTACTTCGCGCACGCAAAACAAGCACAAAAAGGCGAGTTTTGCACATTCCATTATAAGAAATATTTTGAGTTTAATCATTTTAAAACTAATTTAAACAAAAATAGAAAAAAACATTAATTTTTTCATACTTTGAAAAATTATGTGATCATCCTATCATTTAAACTAAATAAAATAACATCGTACTATGAAAATACGAGGGGTGTTCAAAAAGTAAGTTTCCCTAGTCTGCCCTTTTGTCCCAGCGCCATCTAACGAGCTGGGACCGAACATAGTTTTAGTTTAGGATATACCGATAAGAGCGGAACCGGTCTTAGCTGCCGAAAAAATTTTTTTCATCAGTACCGGCTCGGAAACCATGGAGCTACCTGTGAAAAACGTGTCCACCTGTGAGTTGCGTGCAGTTATTCGCTTTTTAACTGCAAAAGGGCTTAATGGCAACGAAATTCACACTGAATTAGTGCATATTTATGGTGACAAATGCATGAGTGTGCAAATGGTGCGTCGGTGGCGTACATATTTTCTCGAGGGACGCGGAGAAGTTCATGATGAGCAGCGTGCAGGCAGGCCAAAAACCGCCATTACAGATGACACAGTCGCAGCAGTCGAAAAAATGATTTTGGTGGATAGGCGCTTTACAATTGACAGAATTTTGGACTCAATGCCTCCTGAAATCGATATTTGTCGAACTTCAATCCACACAATCATAACAGATCATCTTGGTTACCGTAAAGTTTGTGCGAGGTGGGTCCCACGCCTGCTTTCAGATGATCACAAACAAAAAAGACTTCAGTCTGCAGGAAAATTTCTTGACATGCTTGAAGATGAAGGCGAAAATGTTTACTCACGCATTGTGACAGGGGATGAAACATGGTTTCACCACACAAACCCTGAAATGAAGCGACAAAGTATGGTTTGGAAGAAATCAGAAGAGAGTGCTCCAAAAAAGCAAAAATCCAGTATTCTGCTGGTAAGGTTATGGCCACAGTTTTTTGGGACAACGAAGGTGTTCTGTTGATTGATTTTCTTGAATCCGGTACCACGATAAATGCAGATCGTTACTGTGAAGTGCTAAATAAACTTAAAAGTGCCGTTAAACGAAAGCGTCCTGGAAAATTATCGAGAAAAGTGTTGCTTTTTCACGACAATGCACGGCCTCATTCAGCAAAAAAAACACAAACCTTACTGGAAAAATTCAAATGGGAAATTTTTGATCACCCACCCTACTCTCCAGATCTCGCACCAAGTGACTTTTTTCTTTTTCCTAAATTAAAGGAAAGTTTGGGTGGCCATCACTTCAATTCAAATGATGAAGTGAAAGACATCGTTAGATTATTCTTTAAAAAACAGGGCATGGATTTTTATAAACAAGGTTTGTCAAAGCTTGAGAACAGATATAAAAAATGTATTCAAGTCCAAGGGGACTATGTAGAAAAATAGTTTATAAGTCAAACAATAAATACATATGTTACTTTAACCTAAAAATTGTGTTTTGCTTTTTTTCCGGAGCAGGGAAACTTACTTTTTGAACACCCCTCGTATATTCATAACCTCAAAAACAAAATAGTACGCACGAAGTGTGTTTGATTTTGCTCGTAATATTTCAATTTATAGTTTTAACATTTATGTCTTTTAAGAAAAAAATACTCAAGAACACTGAATACAACAGTTTTTTTTTATAAATATACATACATGGCTAAAGCCACCCGGAGCATCGATAATTTGAAAAAAAGTTAATTCGTATTAATAAACTGTTATTATTTTTAAACTCTTTTTATACTTATTCAAAATAATTTTTTTAACATTTATAAACTCTCTACTGATGGCAGAATTTTAAGGAATCACCTTTTCATTACGTCTAGCAAAAATCAAATGCGCTTTGCGCGTACTATTTCATTTTCCACTAATGATGTAATTTTAGGATAATTAGATACGTTTGTTACGCTAAAAAATCAAGGGTTTTTTCTAATTTAATTATTTAATACTTATATAAATACTTGAGTTTCAAAATTCAAATCTCATTTTCAATTTTCGATTTAATAAAAAAATTCAAATAATCGCGATTTTTCGGCATGGTGTGATTTGTGCACATAAGAATTATGCACATATTTATTGTGCACACTTTAGCATTGGAGTATACACATAGATATAGATATACACCAATGCTAAAGTGTGCACAATAAATATGTGCATAATTCTTATGTGCACAAACCACACCATGCCGATTTTTCAAGTAACCCATCACATCGAGTTTTTAAATGCGAGCCACTCCTTTCCGACTATCATTCTTTTAAGAGAGGACAATTTATTATACAATTATTTACCACAATATTTGAAAATCTTTAGAATAGGATAGGTGTCCCAGTTATCTTCTGCCTTTGTAACGCGTATCACCGCTTTGCAAATTTTGTCGGTGTCTTTGTATGGTGGCCATTTTATCTCTTTTTCGCTGGATGATAACCATATCGACGGGATAACCCGTTTGCCATCGTCGTCCTCAATAATTACATAAGTTTTCATGATCTTGAAAAACCGAGTAGCAAAGTTATTTATAAAATTAATAATTATAATATTACATTATTTATATGAGTAGGTATTGGTGTATATATTTGATACAAAAATATTAAAACATTGAGTTACAATACATCTCGCTTTTATCAGTTGTTTGCTGCTGTTGTCTGAGAGAAACTATGTGATTTCAACACTTTTAACCCATTAACGCGCTAATGCACATTTTTGTGCACACATTTTCAAGTACAGAATTCTATTGGAAAAACAAAGTAATTTTTATCCAAAATCCGATATAGGGGGTTTCCGAGGGTGCTCTTTCAGAATCTGCAACTTATTTTGTAAAAAAAAGTCAGTAAGTGTATTATTTTTGAGTTTTTTTTTTTAAAAGTAAAAAAATTTAATAAAATTTTTTTTTCAAATCAATTTTTGTTACTGTTTCTGTTTTTGGATAATCATATTACCGCCAGAAATCGCGGTCGAATGTCTGACGTTTCCAAAACACTGGTTGTGAATCTTTTTTCCCCTTTCAGCTTTTCCAAAATGGCGGATTTTTTGAAACAGCGTAATGTTAAACTTGATGATTTTTTTTCTCGAAATGTATGAACTTAACGAAAAAATGTTATAGAACAAAAAATACTTAGAATCACTCAAAAAATACGTATGAATTTTTTCAGAAGTTTTTGAACCAATTTTGAATTTTTTAATTTTTAGCAGTTTTGAAAAATCAAAAAATGTCTCAAAAACTTCTGAGAAAAAAATCATACGTGTTTTTTGAATGATTCTAAGCATTTTTTATTCTATAAAATTTTTTCATAAAGTGTATTTTTTTCGAGAAAAAAATTTTGAAATTATGCGTTACATAAACACACAAAACGTTGAATGGATTGAAGACTGTATAATCATCACTCTGCCACTATAAATATGTAGTAAAACATAGCGTTGCCCAGTTCTAACCATGGGGAGGTAGACGATACAAGAGAACCTTCTTCTTTTTTTTTATATATTTTTTTTATTTTTTATATTTTTTATATTTTTTATATTTTATTCTATTCTTTTGAATGTATAGAGAGAAAACAGTTTTTACAAAAATGTAAACCACACATCTTGCCGAGCTTTCTAGTTCTTAGAGAACATTAGTTTGTTAGAACAGTTTCTTTGACTTGCGGATTGAACTGCATTACTGAATTTGGGCTTTACATGTTTTTCTTTTTCCAAATAGCTTTTAGCAATAGCCATACAAAAATCTTTAGTACCTATTTTTTTGCTCTTAATTGCTGTTGCAACATTGTACAAGACAGTGGGTCACTTGGATCATTTTTATCAGAGGTATCCAAATAGCAATTGCCAACGCCACTGTCTTATACAATGTTGCAACAGCAGGTAAGAGCAGAAAAATAGGTACTAAAGATGATTGTATGGCTATTGCTAAATGCTATTTGGAAAAAAAAACATGTAATGACAAATTCAGTAATGCCGTTCAGTTCGCAAGTCAAAGAAACTATTCTAACAAACAATGTTCTCTAAGAACTAGAAAGCTCTCCAAGGTGTGTGGTTTACATGTTTGTAAAAACTGTTTTCTCTCTATACATTCAAAAGAATAGAATAAAATATAAAAAATATAAAAAATATAAAACATAAAAAAAATATATAAAAAAAAAGAAGAAGGATCTCTTGCATCGTCTACCTCCCCGTGGTGAGAACTGGGCAACGCTATATTTTACTACATATTTATAGTGGCAGAATGACGATTATACAGTCTTCAATCCATTCAACGTTTTGTGTGTTTATGTAACGCATAATTTCAAAATTTTTGTTCTCGAAAAAAATACACTTTACGAAAAAATTTTATAGAATAAAAAGTGCTAAGAATCATTTAAAGAATACGTATGATTTTTTTCAGAAGTTTTTGAGACATTTTTTGATTTTTCAAAAATGTTAAAAATTAACAAATTCAAAATTGGTTCAAAAACTTCTGAAAAAATTCATACGTATTTTTTGAGTGATTCTAAGCATTTTTTGTTCTATAAGATTTTTTCGTTAAGTTCATACATTTCGAGAAAAAAAATCATGAAGTTTAACATTACGCTGTTTCACAAAATCCGCCATTTTGGAAAAGCTAAAAGGGGAAAAAAGATTCACAACCAGTGTTTTGGAAACGCCAGCCATTCGGACCACGATTTCTGGCAGTAATATGATTATCCAAGAACAGAAACAGTGACAAAAATTGATTTGAAAAAAAAAATTTATTAAATTTTTTGACTTTTTTTAAAAAAACTCAAAAATAATACACTTACTGACTTTTTTTTACAAAATAAGTTGCAGATTCTGAAAGAGCACCCTCGAAAACCTCCTATATAGGATTGTGGATAAAAATGACTTTGTTTTTCCAATAGAATTCTGTACTTGAAAATGTGTGCACAAAAATGTGCATTTGCGCGTTAATATTCTATTTATTTTTTAATTTCTTGCATTAAGGAATGGGTGTGGAAGGGAACGTTTGTACATTCGACCCGAAGGGATTCTTTCCTCACGTGTTTAAAAATCTTGAATTGAAATTGAAGATCTTCTTCGTTTATAATAATACCACGGTAATGATGTTTTTCATAAATCATGTCATTGTTCTGCGAATTACTTTTTGAATTGTGCATACATTCGTATTCACTCAGCCTTCTAGCTATTTGCTGCAAAGGCTTATCACCTTTTCGGATTAGTTTTTTAATGGAAGCGATGTAATTTTCAAATCGAAACGCAGAGAAACACTCTAGTGGTCCATATTTGCGCACATCATTTGCTAAGCGTAACAAGTTATGAACGTTATGTGTGACATTCTTTTTACCATAATTTTTTTGGAAATCTTCTATAAATTTCATCAACAGGGATTCAGCGTAGTCAATATTTTTCTTGCTTGATACTAAATTTTTGTTCACTAAGATTGATATACTAATGTGAAGCAATAAAAAGTTATTATAAAGATCTGACGACAAAACGTCCATTAAAATAAAGGGACCAAAATATAGCAAGAAATAACGAAATTCCGTTGCTTTCCAGAGTTCCCAATATCGTAGTGATCTTGAGCGTCTATTGAAATCATTTGGTAGTAAATGTTTAAGATTTTCCAGTTTCTCCGAAATATTTTCAATCGCGGCGTCAGATAACTTGTAGGTCTTATTGTCGCGTCCTCTGTTTCCAAGCCAATGTTGGATTAATTGTCTTGTTACGCCAAGATAAACGAGATGCATTGCATCTAGAGGAACATTTGATACTAATCCTACATTAGGCAAATCATTTAAAACCATTTCTCCGTGCCGGTACATATTCATAGTTTCGAAATTTATCATCTTCTCTCACTTTATCTTGACAATACAATTGCAAAGATTGCAGGTTTGGTAATGGAAAATACACTGCTCCATAGTATTCACCCTCGATAATGCATTTACTACAACTAAAATAACCCGTTGGATATTTCGTATTCAAGACAAACGCTTTTGCTGGGCCGTCACATATAAACCCATGAATCCTAATGTTAACAGTTTTGTCATTATGTCTGTATCCATTTATTATTAAGCTTTTGGCTTCTTCCACAAACTGTTCCAAGAACTCGTTATGATCTTCGGGTTTTTTGATACCAAAGTAGATGCCCGCAACGTAAACAGAAGTTAATTCTGCATCTTTACATAAAATCGTCCACAAACCCTTTTCTGAAGAATTCCCAGCTATTGGAGCCCCATCAATATTGACAAAAATATTTATTTGGTTGCGTGATACATTTGAAGTAGCTATTATCTTTTGTATAATCTTATCCAATCCAATATGGCAATATTCTCCGGGTGTCATGCATTGTATTATGGTTGATTTTGGTGTTTTTAATAAAGTACGAGGATCTTTCGGAAATTTTGTAACTGTATGGTTATTCGGTATTGTTAATAACGCCTTAAGAGAAGTGTATGTTATTTGATACTGTCTTGCCCAATCTGCAACTGCATCATTAAATTTTTTATTTTTAACCAATTCTTCATTCGTTGAGAAATTATAAAGCAATTCGTCATTAACTGGATCATCACTGTCAGAATCATTATATAATGATGGTATACTTTCAGCATCGCTGTCACTGTACCGATAAATTAACGAATCAGTATCAGAATCGATATCTTCCGAATCCATCAAGGTATCAATGCAATGAAATTCTTCATTAACAATTTCATTTTGTTGTGCAAAAGAAGTGTTGGAACTGCAAGGCACATTTTCAACATTGCCTTCTTCAACATTAGACACTTGATGGATGCTTTCTTTGCATCTTTCAGATTGAGAAGGTGATAAATGTACACTTTCAGCTATCGGTGTGTCTTCTGTACTAGAAGAGAATTGTGCTATCACATCACGTATATCAGATGCACTTTCTGATTGTGCTAAACGTCTAATATACCTATCACTGTTTGGTGTTGAGCCTTTTCTTAATCTTGGCATTTTATGAAACTTTTATATGTTCGTAGTATGAAATATCGATGATTAGTCACAATAGGTAAAAATAAATATTCTACTATTGTAACGCGTGCCTAGCTGCGATTCGAATCTACCGCGCGAAGGTAGTGAGCGCGCGCGCGCAACTCCCGCGCAGCCGAATCGAGGCGCGCCGCGCGTAGCGAATCGGTCTCGCGACGCGTGAAATGCCCGCCATCCGTCGCGAAGCTGCTAACTTTTTCCCGCGAGAAAGAGGAGCCATCTTCGTGTCTGCCATCGCATGTGAAACATCTCCTCCGTGTCTCTCGTAAGTTAACTTGTCCGCGCCGTCATATCGTTTTTTGTTAGACCACGCGAGTGTAGAGTGGAGGCGCCGACTAGCGAGCGAGCGAAAGGAAGAGAGCGAGAGAGCGATACCGCGTCGCGTGTATCGACCCCATTACAGCAAGCAAGAGAGAGAGAGAGAGAGAGAGAGAGAGAGAGAGAGAGAGCGCAACTGCGGTGCGAGCGACAGGGAGCGAGAGAGAGTCGAGTACACCGGCTGCTCCTTCCTAACGTAAGTTTTCTACTCTCCTCTCGCGGGTTTACTGTAAAGGCTCGCACGGATATCGCCGCGTGCAAGCTTTCTGTGCGTGTACGTGCGGGTGTGTGTCAGTCCGCCGTACTTTAACACCGCGCGCGAAATTAGCAGCTTCGCCGCACGCCGTATCGTTCGCGCGTTTGAATCTTAACGGTCGCGCGCGAACTAACTCATCTGTTCTAATCAGTACGTGCGTTGTGCTTGTAGTTATTAATGATTTTAATATACTGTGATATCTAGTTACTCGTCGCGTTGTTCATTACAACCTGTCCTTCTCCCGGATACCGCCGCCTCCGCGGGAAAACGACTCCGCCGGTCGTTTTCATATCTGAGCATAGCGGCCGCTTCGAGCGCGCGCTTTTCACTCAGCGATCCAATTAGTTGGAAAGCGAAGTTCGTGTGAGATCTTCGCGTTGTTTTCGTGATTCCAGGAGCAGATCCCCGGGCAAGTCATTTTAGTCTGACACCCGCGGCACCGTGTTCTAGGGCATCGCTGGCCGGTGGCTTGTTGTGATTTTCCCCCAGTAGCCATCCTGTTACACTATATAACTGAAGTTTAGAAAGCACATGCACAGTCAACCAATAGGGAACTAGATCAAAAGAAGGATATTACGTAGCAGATAATGTGAAAAAAAAATATATGGGGCATTCTCTGTCAACGCGACACCCCCTCTGTCCAGAACAATTTTGATCCAAATGAGGTCTACCTCGGCTCAAATGAAAGCTCTTGACTTCTACTTTCGAACGCCGTCTGGCGATTCCGAAAATTCAAAATGGCGGATCCAATATGGTGGCTGAAAGTCTCGGAATGATGGAAAAACAAGTTTTTCTTCACTCTAATAGCGAATCTGATACGAAAATTGTTATTTCTTGCCACTAATATGAAGTTAGCGACATATTTTCTTACTACTACTGTTCAAACCGAGCGGTTAAAATTATATTTCAAGGTCATTTTGAAGGTCAAAAGTTATTTTCTAGATTTTCGGACTAGTATTCCACGAAACTAGTAGAAAACTTGATTACGATCATAACTAGACTTGACCTTGGATCATTTTTCAAGGTCATGATTTCTGTCTCTGCATAATTAATGTTTTGTTGAACGTAACCTCCTATGAGACATTTGTTCCTTTGTGCATACCGTGGGACCGGCGATCTAAAAATTTCATGTATAAAATCCTTAGAGAAGATAAAGTTCCACAATAGAACTATCAAGTAGTTTTAGCATAACCCATTCTGAACCACGTGGAGATACTACTTCTCTCCGAACATAAAAAAAATTAAAAAAAGGAGGATAAAAAATAGAAAAACTTGAATATTATAAAAAAATTCAGTATATTTTCCCATTGAAAATTAAAGTAGAACAGATACAGACTTAGCAGCATTCGAGTACCTTTTCATGATAACTTTCCCGTCACTTGATAATTGAAAAGAATGATGTTTAAGAATCTGTGGGACAGGTAATGCATCTTGAAACCTACGATTAAATTTCCTTTTGAATTTATCATGTTCAGTCTGCGTAAAATAAAAAATCCTTATATTTTCAAAATGATTTTTAGCCCACTTCACAAGAGATGTGTGCGTCAGAATAGCATCTTTCGGTTTCGCCTTCAAGCTAGCTCTATAAGCTTCTCTTTTAAATATTGCACCAAGTCCATCATAACAGCTTTTACCATGAGCAGTGGCGCAAAAATGCCACTCTGCCTCAATACCAAAATCCTTCTCATGATGAAGAAGATTTGCTATCTGAAAGCGGTTCTTGAAATGCTGTTTTGCTCCATCTCCCTGTTGAAAATATCCATGTGGATTTTACATTGATTTCCACATGGAATCCATATGGAATCCATATGGAATCTATACGGATTCCATATGGATTCCACGTGGATTCCATGTGGAAATCTGTCCCAAATCGTCCTGTGGATTTCCACATGGAATTTCATATAGATTTCTATATGAATTTTTCTACAAACATTTGTAAAATAAAATCCGTATAGATTTCCATGTAGTTTTCCATGGAGAAATCCAGGTAAAAACGATATGATCCATTTAGATTTCCATATGGATTTCCATGTGGTAATTTAAATGTTTATAAAAATGTTTATTTATAAAATTTTTAAATTTTTTTACTAGGGATACGTTTTTTACCATATCAGTAAAGCATAAAAAATTATAAACTATAATTTCCTCTTATGTAATTCTTCGAAAAGATTCTACAGTACTTGTTGTCAAAAATATGTATCCTAGTAAAAAAAAATATAACAAATTTATAAATAAACATTTTTATAAACATTAAAATTACCATATGGAAATCCATGTGGAAATCTATATGGATCATGTCGTTTTTACCTGCATTTCCCCATGAAAATCTACATGGAAATCCATACGGATTTTGTTTTACAAATGTTTGTAGAAAAATTCATAAGGAAATCTATATGGAATTCCATGTGGAAGTCCACAGGACGATTTGGGACTGATTTCCACAAGGAATCGACATGGAATCCATATGGAATCCGTATAGATTCCATATGGATTCCATATGGATTCCATGTGGAAATCAGTGTAAAATCCACATGTATATTTTCAACAGGGCTGTCACGTAAATAATCTTAAGTTTTTTTTACTTTTCTCTTGATTTCTGGAATCAATCAATTCTGAATAGTATAGACAGAAGAAGTGTCATGCTTCAAACTATTCGAAAAGAATACACAACTTTCATGCTTCAGCTCTGAAAAATCTTTATAATAGTAAATAGCTGGAAAAACAGTGCACTGGTCATTATTAAAATGGGAGGCTTGAGATGCATCTTGAACTGCAAAAGAGTAATTCTCAGAATAGTCGAACATTACCAGAACTTCTCCATTGCCTAGATTACTTTTTGTTTGAGCAATGAAATTACCTTGTTCTTTGGCAATATATGAGTGGGGTTTGAGTATCGCCAATTTGGCATATAATTCATCAACAAATTCTTCAACTGGTAGAGTTAAATTCTGCAAAGTTGATCTATCCGTTCCTCCCTGTTGAAAATATCCATGTGGATTTTACATTGATTTCCACATGGAATCCATATGGAATCCATATGGAATCTATACGGATTCCATATGGATTCCACGTCGATTCCATGTGGAAATCAGTCCCAAATCGTCCTGTGGATTTCCACATGGAATTCCATATAGATTTCTATATGAATTTTTCTACAAACATTTGTAAAACAAAATCCGTATGGATTTCCATGTAGATTTCCATGGAGAAATCCAGGTAAAAACGATATGATCCATATAGATTTCCATATGGATTTCCATGTGGTAATTTAAATGTTTATAAAAATGTTTATTTATAAAATTTTTAAATTTTTTTTACTAGGGATACGTTTTTTACCATATCAGTAAAGCATAAAAAATTATAAACTATAATTTCCTCTTATGTAATTCTTCGAAAAGATTCTACAGTACTTGTTGTCAAAAATATGTATCCTAGTAAAAAAAAAATATAACAATTTTATAAATAAACATTTTTATAAACATTAAAATTACCATATGGAAATCCATGTGGAAATCTATATGGATCATGTCGTTTTTACCTGGATTTCCCCATGGAAATCTACATGGAAATCCATACGGATTTTGTTTTACAAATGTTTGTAGAAAAATTCATATAGAAATCTATATGGAATTCCATGTGGAAGTCCACAGGACGATTTGGGACTGATTTCCACATGGAATCGACATGGAATCCATATGGAACCCGTATAGATTCCATATGGATTCCATATCGATTCCATGTGGAAATCAGTGTAAAATCCACATGGATATTTTCAACAGGGTGACCACGCACAGTACTCAATTTGTGAGATATTTGCCCTATCCAATATTTCAAGTAAACGAGACGTAAGATTTTCAGAACCAGGGCACTTCGAACATTCATCCAAGTGACAGTCAGGTGTAGGATTCTTACACATATTTTGCTGTAAACAATCTTTATAACTACAAATGGGTTCTTCTTGATTTTCGTGAGCTTCTGAATATCGATTACATCCAACATCAATTTACAATTTTGATGAATGGTGCAAACGCAGACGCTATGCGTTCCTCTAGCACCAGCAAGAACACAATGTTTTGGTCGTAATTTCGCGAAAGTACTGAATCCTACTTGCACTGTTGGTTCTGCTATCTTGAATAATTCGTAAAGTTCTCGTAAATCGAAATATAAAAGACGTTTCTGCACCTGAGTCCGCTTTCCATCAATAATGACAGAGACAGTATCTTTTCGACCCGGCATCATCCGACTGTGCAGATCGTTATTATAACATTCAACAATGACTTCTATCACTGCCTTTGACAAAGTTTTACCATGTTTAGCCGTTGTTGTAGCTAAAATACCTCCATGGGCTTTGAGTTTTTTCGACTTTCTTACTAAATGTCTTGATGTATTGAATTCACGGGAAATTCGACTAATATTCCAAGTTGATCGGGCGATTGCTAGTATAGTTAGTTTCAAAGAGTCATTAACTGCTAATCTAGAAAACTTTTCTTTTAATTCTGAAAACATGTCTTCCAATTCGATTTCTCTAGCTGATCGTGTAGCTTCTTGAACAGATTTGTCAATACCAGTGTTTTCTGATGTCGTCTCTATATCCATGTTTTCATATTCGTTGTTGCCTTCGTTATCTCTTGTACCAATAGATGAAATGGGAGATCCACATAACTTTCTACACTTACTACAAATTTTTGAATTATCTAGCAAATCTGAAAATCTTCGTTTTAAGTTGTTCGACAACAAGAGTAAATCATTACCTATGTGACCCTTACCATTGAGAGGGTTGATACAACGATGGGACCGTGCTACAGTAGACATATTCAATTCATCTAAGTAAGTGATAATACTCGAATATAATAACGTAGGACTGTTAGAACAGGTGCTGTGAAAAATGTCTTCGAATTAATTTGAATCCTCTCGAAAATCGATGGGAACTATATGTACGAAACGTTTAGGAAAGATAATGCACCAAATATAGAACCACAGATACACCAAAGAGTTAGAGTAACAGCCGCACTAAACTTTTAGAGAAGCATCGGTACTTAAAGAGTTTCGAAAGAGGAATAAAAAAAGTTAGAGAGATTTTAGAAATGCTCTATTGTAAAGTTTAATTACAGGGTTATCAAAAAGTATGGGATCCCCGTATTTTCCCAGAAACGATATTTTTTGAGAAAGCTAAGGTCATACCGTAAGTAATTTTCAACGAGAATTTGTCTCGTCTGATGACCTTGAATCTGACCGCGTCGTTGACCTTCAAAGTCAATTCAAAAATTGCAAAATTCAAAGCAATTTTTTATCGCATTGTGTACGTGTATAGTCACACGGTCTTACACCAACTATAGCATCCACGGCGTCACGTCGGTTTTTCTCTCTCAGTGCGTATACTGCACGATTTTTGTGCAGGAGGAACACCAAATCAAAAGGCAGTAGCAGCACAAATGTGTTGTACCATTGCCACACTTTTTAGTGCTTCTTCTGCCCTAAACTTTTGTACTCCTGAAGAACGATGAAATAGATTAAATGCGGAACAATTTTAGTGCAACATTTGCTCTAAAATGGGAGAGTAAAGGACTTAATGTTTAGTTACGAAACAATTCTTGCATTTGGTACTGATACTCTACGCTAACGTGTTTCTTCTCCACCAAACTTTTTTCAGTGCTTCTGAAATGTTTCAAAGTGTGGATATAATCACAGTTTTTCTGTTACTGTTCCGAATTAGAACCGATTGATAGCATGAATTGAAGAAGTATAACTGCGGAAGAATCGGTTTATTAAAATTAGAACTCACCATGAAAATGACCTTGAAAAATGATCCAAGGTCAAGTCTAGTTATGATCTTAATCAAGTTTTCTACTAGTTTCGTGGAATACTAGTCCGAAAATCCAGAAAATAACTTTTGACCTTCAAAATGACCTTGAAATATAATTTTAACCGCTCGCTTTGAACGGTAGTAGTAAGAAAATATGTCGCAAACTTCATATTAGTGGCAAAAAATAACAATTTTCGTATCAGATTCGCTATTAGAGTGAAGAAAAACTTGTTTTTCCATTATTCCGAGATTTTCAGCCGCCATATTGGATCCGTCATTTTGAATTTTCGGAATCGCCAGACGGCGTTCGAAAGTAGAAGTCAATAGCTTTCATTTGAGCCCAGGTAGACCCCATTTGGATCAAAATTGTTCTGGGCAGAGAGGGTGTCGCGTTGACAGAGAATGCCCCATATATATACATGCCAAAATTATAGCGATTACATTACTTTTTTATTAAAGGCAATTAAAAAAATATTGAGAAAAACTGTTCTGATTCTCTAAATTTAAATAAATATAAAATGGTACAAAATTTTTTATGTCGAATTGAACGAAACATTTCAACCTTTTCTACATACAGGGTGACGAAAAGAGATAATACATATAAGGAAAAGATATATAAACCATAATAGTTCTTTTTGCAATTTGCTCCATTCTTTGGAACGGATTAGTCCGTTTTTCGGCCTAATGCCAAAAACTGTTTCAGGATATCCAGATATTTATTTTTCGGTCCCAAAAAATTGTTTATTTTAATATTGCTAAATATAATATTCAAATGCAAAATTTCTCATAGAATTCCAATCTTTTATAAAAAATAGATGTTTCCATTTAAGAATTTCAAATTGTGCCATATTTAGGCCTGTTTTTTGCATTACGCTTAAAAATCGACTATTCCGTTCGAAACAATTTAAAAAAAATTACCAAATAAATACTATTAAGGTTTGTATAATTTGACTTCCTTAAAAAATCTTCAGGAGTTTCCACCTTTTTTCCCCACCCTGTATAAGGAAAACAGAGTGCAATATGCTCTAATTCCAGTTTCCATACACACAAACACATGATATATACATGCGCTAAGAAAGACACAAAATGTAGCAGAGAAAAAAAGGAAAAAGACAAGAAAGAAATGATGAGTGTGTGAGAGAGAGGGGCGAGATGCAAAGTCCGCTAAAAATCCTCTATCGTCTTCCTCTTCTTTTATTATATTATTAAAATTATAATTCTCCAGGCCATGGGTCTCCGGGTCTCCAAGTTCAATAAACTGACACCCCCAACAGATACCCATATATCCACCCAATTTACCAGTGTACACCCCCGTAAAAAGAGAAAGGATTAAGTATCGTCTATCATATTAAAATTTAAAAATCTCCGGGCCATGGATCCCCGGGTCTTCAAGTTCAATAAACTGAAATCCCCTCACGGATACCCATATCCACCCACGTCCACCCACGCACACCCTCGCGAAAAAGAGAAAGGGTTCAGTAAAGGGTTACGAAAAGTGTTAAGAAAAGGATTAAGAAAAGGGTTAAGAGGAGGGTTTAAAAAGGGTTAAAAAGAATTAAAAAAAAATTTTTAAAAGAATTTAGAAAACAGTTGAAAAATGGGGGTTAAGAAACAGGCTAAATATGGATAGAGTCGAATGAAAATTTATTTATAGCTTCTTTTTGGTGCTTCAGACAACCCTGTGAAATTTTTAAAAGATTTTATCGACTGGAGCCGAGCAATAATTGTTCAAAGATAGATAAAAAACCACAGGCTCTGATGGAAGCGCATCAAATTTTACTCTTTTTTAATACTGAAAATTATTTTTACTGAGGGGATTGAGTTAAAAAAGGAGTATGTTGTGGAGTATACATTTGGAATCTTACTTATACAGTTTTCGAAATGATCCCGTCGGTAGAAGCAAAGTTTCTTCGAACGAAAGCAATGCAGTTACGGTGTCAGATGCTTACATTCAATGAATGTGGCAACGTCACGAAGGTTTATGCATACGATACAACACGTCTGGTGTGAAATGATTAAAAACTGAAAATGCGTTCCAAGAAAATATGATATTCACATGAAAAATTAATTAATATCTACATGGATTGTGATCGCGCGCCGTTGACAGCGGATTCAAAACACAATGCTAAAGGATAGGGCGTAGGGTCACAATAATATAAAAACGGAATTACGCTAAGAATCTTAGGAAAAAGCTTAAATCATAAGAAAAGGGTTAAGAAAATTGTTACGTATGAAATAATATTATAATTTTTTTTGTGGATCGTTTTTAATGAAAAATAATTTCTCACTCTTAGACCGATAAAATAGAAATCAATCGAACGAGCGTGAGCGAGTGAGAACTATGTAGCTAGTATATAATTAAAACCAATTCAAATTATAATCGGACTTAATCCTAGTTTGCTCATCGTGTATTACCGAATTAAAACCAGAAAAATAATTATCTAATTATGCCGTCAGTTATATTCGATAAAAAAAGTTTTTATTCCAGAATATAATTGATTAAATTTGTTTATGCCAGAATAATTTTTACAATAACTTGCAATTGGGCTTAATGTTTTCCGAATTAAACCGAAAAATACCGATATTAAACAGCTAGACATTTTTAGCAGGAAGAGGAAGAGTGTGTGATTAAAAATTGATTTTCTAATATGCCAGGAAATGTTTCCGAAGTATTCCGGAAATATTGCAAGAAATGATCCGCTGATTCATTAGAGCGATATTTCGGAGAATAATTTCATGAAATATTTCAGTAATAATGTCTGAACATTCCACGGCAATTTAAAGAATTGTTTTTTCAATACTTCAAGAAACGTTTTTGAAATATTCTAGTAATATTCCGAGAAATGATAAGCCGATATATTGCTGTAATGTTGCAAAGAAACATTTCATGAAATATTACTGTAATATTACCGCTTTGTTCCGTGTCTGATCAAAAATTTATTTTTTAATATATCAGGAAAGCTTCTGAAATATTCCTGAAATATTGCAAAAAATAATTCGATGATTAGTTACAGAAACATTACGGACAAAAATTTCATGAAATATTTCTGTAATATTTATTCAATATTCCCTGTCAGATTGAAGAATTTTTTTTTAATACTTTTAGAAACGTTATTGAAATATTTCTTAAATATTTCGAGTAATGACAAAATGATATGTTGCGGAAATGTTACAAATAAATATTTCACGAAATATTTCTGTAATATTTATGTAATATTCCCTGTCACATTGAAGAATTGTTTTTTCAATACTTCAAGAATCGTTTTTGAAATATTCATGTAATATTCCGAGAAATGATAAGCCGATATATTGCTGTAATGTTGCAAAGAAACATTTCATGAAATATTACTGTAATATTACCGCTTTGTTCCGTGTCTGATCAAAAATTTATTTTTTAACATATCAGGAAAGCTTCTGAAATATTCCTGAAATATTGCAAAAAATAATTCGATGATTAGTTACAGAAACATTACGGACAAAAATTTCATGAAATATTTCTGTAATATTTATTCAATATTTCATGTATTATTTCAAAAAATGATGAAAATATTATTCGAAATATTAATGTAATGTTTCTATAATATTTTAGAAATATTTCATGAAAATTGCTAAAATATTACATGTAATATAACGTGAAATATTAGAGGAATATTGTCTCAAGTTTTCATGTAATAATTTAAAAAAAAATGGTTCAACATTTCATGTTATATTGCAGTAATATTACTGAAGCATTTCATGGAGTATTCCCTGAAATATTTCATGTAATATTTCGTTGGCGGAGAAAGGAAAAGAAATTTGATAAAAATGTCTTAAGGGGGTCTTTGAGGCCAAAACCACCTGAAAAAAAATATATAATTAGTAACATATACTAATAATATATTATAAGTAGGCACAATTTCTGATAAAATGGCCCACGATATAACCTGTAGACCAATTTTACTCAGAGATATTCATTTTCAAAAGCATTTTCATTCAGAGAATTTTCAAAATTTTTTCTTTGGTGTAGCTTTTAAAAACAACTACTCCACAAATTTTTATGGGACAAGGCCTAAAATACTCTAAATCCATACAGTTTTCTAGGTAAGAGTTGGAAATTTATGGGTCTGAAATTTGCAACGTTGGAGTGCAACGAAATAAAAAAACATATTTTATTATACTTAACATTTTTAGAAATATTATTAATTTTGCGTGTAATTAAGTGTTTTATAGTATAAAATAACTTTAAAACAAAAGTTTGGTTAAAATTTCCGTTGTTTCAAAAGTTTAATTAATTGTAAAAAATTATTTCGTTGAATTCCAACGTTGCAATCTTCAAACCCATGGAAATTTAACATTTGTAGGAACTAATATTTTTAAAATGCTAAAATCCACAAAAAAAGACAAAAATTCATTAAAGTCATGAATTGAAAATTGTTTTTTCCATTAAAAAAATCTTTGTTTCAAAAAATTTAATATTTCCAACTCTTAGGTAGAAAACTGGATGGATTTAGAGTACTTTAGGCCTTGTCCTATAAAACTTTGTCGAGTAGTTGTTTTTAAAAGCTACACGAAAGGACAAATTTTGAAAATGCAATATCTTTGAGTAAAATTGGTCTACAGGTTATATCTTGGGCCACTTTATCAGAAATTGTGCCTACTTATAACATATTATTAGTATATTATGTAACTTATTATATTTTTTTAATTTTGGAGCTTCGGAGATATAACCTCTATATGAAAAATTATTGGACATATTCCATGCATTGGTATAAGCGAGCTAATAACTTATTCAATGAAATTATAGCCTGTTATTTACAAAAATCATGTTATGTATATTTTATTATTTGTTGCAAATTTACTGTCAAGTGATCAAAGTGTATTTTGAAATAACAGTGTCCCATTGTTTCTGATACGTAGTATGTTAGAGCTGATAGAGTTGAAATCCTTCATTTCAAGAATTACATATCACTAATGCGACTGTCTCTCTACATCTTTATATGTAATTAATGAATAACAAATTACGACACAGGTTATCGAAAATACCCTACCATACATGTCTGAAACTTCAAAAGACATTTTCCCACCAAATCCATTTTTAAATATGTTTCTACTTTCAATATATCTATAATATTAGAGAAAATTAATATTTCTAACTGTTATAGATAACATTGTTGATAGAAATAACCTAAAATCTATGCAAAAGTATAAGAGAACTTAATAACTTGTTTTTGTAATGATACACGCAGATCAACTTTTCCAGCTCCTTTTGATTCGATATTCTTACATATTTTTATATAAGTAGGACACATAATACATACTAGGATAGTAAAGTAAACGAATCAAATTAAAAACTGCACATTTACATTTTTAATATCAACTGTCGAACTAAGATAACGAGGGATACCAACTCTCATAATTATATTCATAAAGTTAGCTGAAAAACTAGAGAGATATGGGATAAGAGGTAAATCTCTTGAATTAATGAATGGTCTTACCAATAGAAAGCAAATAGTTATATTAGACAATTAAAGAAGTACCGAAACGTAATAGAAATGGGAGTTCCTCAAGGAACAATACTCGGACCACTATTATTTATACTATATATTAGTGATCTATTGTTAGATATTCCGAGTAATACCATCCTCTCCTATGCAGATGAAACTGCCGAAAAAGTCAATAGCAAAGGAATTAATAGGAAACATATATATTAAATAATAAACTAAAAGGATATACATATATAAAAAACTTAAATGTATAAATATTGTTTGTTGCGTTAAGTTTTAATAGTTTATTAACAAATATTAAATATTTAACTGTTATGCAATTGAAATATTTAATACCTAGTATATAATTAAAGTTTAAATAAAATTAAATAAAAGTATATATTTAATACCTATAGTATATCTCGACTAATCATAAACAAATCAAATAAAATTTCTTAATTATTACTCACACGTGTGTCATATAAACCAAAGTAGGATAGAAAAGAAATCAAATTAAAAATATAAGAGAACCACCAAACTAAGACAAAGCAGGTTATCTCTCAGAAGAAAAGACCACGTGAAGGTAGCAAAAAGGTTGAGGCCGTTTACAATGCTCAGTAAGCAGACCAGGAATCCAGCAAAGAAATCAGCAGAAAAGGTAAAAAGCGACTCAGCAATGAAAATAGATCTATTATAAAAGAAACTGGAGGGAGAAATTCAATGAAGGCTAACGAAAGAGGAAAGATGGAGAAAGCAACTGGCAGAACTGGAGCTGAGGATGGAGAGGTTAGAAAAGGCGATAATAGAAAACTGAGGGAGTAATTAAGAAACAAAGAGGAGAAGAAAAAATTAAAAACTAATAGACCGGCCTGGACTATGGAAGAGAGTGAGAAAGAGAGAACGCGTGCTTAAGAAAGGCTGGAAATGGAGTAAGGAGACTAAGGTGGCAGAGATAATGTCAAAAAGACTGATTAGGAACAATGGGAGACGAAGAAAATACTTAGGATGGATAAGCACATAGCTGTAGCAATCAAGGGGCTGATGCTGAAGGCCAAGGCGACAAGGGACTATCTTCAGTCAAAGATGGACAGTATATATAGGGAAGGGCATTGACGATGTTCTGGACAGGTTTGAGTGGAGGGATAAATGGGAGGGGAGAAAGAAATTAAAAGAGAGAAGGAGAGAAAGCAGCAGAAAAAGATGAAAAGATGGAGAAAGATACTAAGACAGGAATAGAAAAACTGCAATTATAGCTACATAAGAAATACTTACTATAAGTCGAAAAACAGCTAGCTGACAAAAAATTCTCAATTGGTAAAAGTGATGTATTCATATATGGTAACGACAACCACATACACTTCCACTTATTGTGATATTCCAAATGTCATACGCGACAAAATACAGCTTCCATAAAATATCGGCTCAAAAAATGTACGATAACCCTTAATTGATGGCACGAAATGATTATATAGCTTTGCTGTAGCGAATCTATTGGATCAATCTGAAACAAAAACAAAAGAAAAATTATTAATGGTTATTCTTCTATTAACTATTTAAAAATCATGTTTAAACAATAGGTTTATGTAAAAATAAATTGCGTACTATATTCAAACTTTTATAAAATATTAATCTATACTATATCTATCATTTATATTGTATTCAGAATTCGTATAATTGTACTACTGGAGCTGAGGATGGAGAGGTTAGAAAAGGCGATAATAGCAAACTGAGAGAGTAGTTAAGAAAGAAAGAGGAGAAGAAAAATTTACAAAATAATAGACCGGCCTGGACTTTGGAAGAGATTGAGAAAGAGAGAATGCGTGCTTAAGAAAGGCTGGAAATGGAGTAAGGAGGCTAAGGTGGCAGAGATAATGTCAAAAAGACTGATTAGGAACAATGGGAGACGAAGAAAATACTTAGGATGGATAAGCACATAGCTGTAGCAATCAAGGGGCTGATGCTGAAGGCCAAGGAGACAAGGGACTATCTTCAGTCAAAGATGGACAGTATTTATAGGGAAGGGCATTGACGATGTTCTGGACAGGTTTGAGTGGAGGGATAAATGGGAGGGGAGAAAGAAATTAAAAGAGAGAATGAGAGAAAGCAGCAGAAAAAGATGAAAAGATGGAGAAAGATGCTAAGACAGGAATAGAAAAACTGCAATTATAGCTACATAAGAAATACTTACTATAAGTCGAAAAACAGCTAGCTAACAAAAATTCTCAATTGGTAAAAGTGATGTATTCATATATGATAACGACAACCACATACACTTCCACTTATTGTGATATTCCAAATGTCATACGAGACAAAATACAGCTTTCACAAAATATCGGCTCAAAAAATGTACGATAACCCTTAATTAATGGCAGGAAATGATTATATAGCTTTGCTGTAGCGAATCTATTGGATCAATCCGAAACAAAAACTAAAGAAAAATTTATTAATTGTTATTCTTCTATTAACTATTTATAAATCATGTTTAAACAATAGGTTTATGTAAAGATAAATTGCGTACTATATTCAAACTCTTGTAATATATTAATCTATACTATGTCTATCATTTATATTATATTCAGAATTTGTATAATTGTACTACTGTAACTAATTTCAATTGAAAATTAAAACTTAGTTAAATCAATATACAGATCTTATAAAGTATAAAGTTGTAAAATACTTAAGTGGCTGAACATATAAGACAAGTAATTCCACATTGAAAAACTGGGCTGAGCTAAATTGTAGCTGATACATCTATTTTGATATTCCTAGTGAAACCTTGCAGTAACAAAACCAATAAAAATTGTTTTTAATTGTTAATTGTCATTCTTTTCATTACACGTAAAAAACCACATGCTTCAAAAATTGCAGGTTAGCTTGACGCGGAGATAATTGTGTTTCATTTAAATATTTAATATTAAAGTATAAAATATTATTACGTGTAACAAGATAAAAAATTGTACATGCTTAATCTACCTATAAAACTCTTTGATGGCTTATCATTTCTCCACTTTCTAAATATATAAAAGGATTACGAATGTGAGTGATGTATACTTACCAACTCGAAGAACGGGGAACGAAAAACGTGCTTCCGTATGTGGAAAAGTCCTCTATCAGCGATGGCAGCACCATCGACAAAGATACATTAACACATTCACGGCGCACGGGTGACAAATTGTATAGTATAGGTGTAAGCCAGTTACCTACACTATTACGTGCTAGGGGTAGGGAGGACGCACAATAGGCGCTGTGCTTTGCGCCGTGATCTGCAGTAATCTAGGTATTTCGATGATTGGTCAATTCCATCCGTTCTTCTGCGGTAATTGTTGGCACCGAGCTATTGTGCTTCCTCCCCTACGCGACAAAGGAATTGCGAAATTTTTTGTAATTACGTTTTTATATGTTTGTCATATGCATAAATATAAATATCATTTCTTTAAAAAATGATGACGAAGGAACAAAACCTATATATATTGCCTCTGTAATTGGTTCTTCGATACAAGGTAACATATAACAAAAGAACAAATCATGAAATATTACAATAAGATTTTCGAAATGTTTCTTTCCCGATTGGGAATTTCTTTCCCAGTACTTCACGAAATGTTTTTACAATATTCTGGTGATATTGCAAGCAATAATTCTGTGATTAGTTATACAAATATTACGGAGAATCACTTCATGAAATATTTCGGTAATAATGTCTTGATATTCCACATAAGATTGAGGAATTATTTTTCAATCTTTCTTGAAATGTTTCTCAAATATTTTAGCGATATTCCGACTAAATATAATTCGATACATTACAGTAATCTTTCGGAAAAACTTTTCGCGAAATATTTCTGTAATAATATCCTGATATTCGTCGTTACATTTGAGAAATTTATGTCAATCTTTCTAGAAATAGTTCAGAAATATTCCAGCAATAATCTGAGAAACGATAACGGGATATATTGCAGTAATATTTTGGAGAAACATTTCATGAAATATTTCTGTAATAATATCTCGATATTCCACGTTAGATTGAAGAATTTTTTTTCAATCATACTTGAAATGATTCTGAAATTTTCCAACAATATTCCGAGAAAATATAACGGGATACATTGTGGCAATATTCCGGAGAAACATTTCATGAAATATCTCTGCAATAATGTCTCGATATTCCACGTTAGATCGAAGAATTATTTTTCAATCTTTCTTGAAATGTTTCTGAAGTATTCCAACAATATTCCGAGGAAATATAACGGGATACATTGTGGTAATATTCCGGAGAAACATTTTATGAAATATTTCTGTAATAATGTCTTGATATTCCACGTTAGATTGAAGAACTATATTTGAATCTTGCTTGAAATGATTCTGAAATATTCCAACAATATTCCAAGGAAATATAACGGGATACATTGCAGTAATATTTCTGAGAAACATTTCATGAAATATTTCTGTAATAATATCCTGATATTCGTCGTTAGATTTGAGAAATTTGTGTCATTATTTATAGAAACATTTCAGAAATATTCCAGCAATATTCCGAGAAACTGTAACGGGATACATTGCAGTAATATTACGGAGAAGCATTTCATGAAATATTTCTGTAATAACGTCTTGATATTCCACGTTAGATTGAAGAATTATTTTTTAATCTTTTTTGAAATGTTTCTAAAATATTCCAACAATATTCCGAGGAAATATAACGGGATAGATTGCAGTAATATTTTAGAGAAACATTTCATGAAATATGTCTGTAATAATGTCTTGATATTTGTCGTTAGATTTGATAAATGTATGTCATTATTTCTAGAAACATTTCAGAAATATTCCAGCAATATTTCTAGAAACTGTAATGGGATACATTGCCGTAATATTTCGGAGAAACATTTCATGAAATATTTCTGTAACAATGTCTTGATATTCCACGTTAGATGGAAGCATTATTTTTCAATCTTTTTTGAAATGTTTCTGAAATATTCCAACAATATTCCGAGGAAATATAACACCATACATCACAGTAATATTTCGGAGAAACATTTTATGAAATATTTCAGTAACATTGGATTAATGTTTCATGAATTAATTAAAAAACAATTTCCATATGTTATTCAATATATTCGTGTAATGTTTCAGTAATATTTTAGGAAATGTTGCATGAAATATTTCTGCAAGATTACATGTAATATAACATGAAATATTACCGGAATATTTTCTAAATGTTTTACGTAATATTTGAGAAAAATATTGTTGATTATGTCGTGTAATATTGTTGTAATATTATTGAAAGGTTTCGTGAAATATTCCCTGAGACATTTCATGTAATATTTCTTTGGAATATTTCATGCTGTGTGGGCCTCTTTATCAGAAACGTCGGCGTCTCGGACCGAATCGCCAAAGAGACCGAAAAACAAAAAGAAGAACAGAAAATTTCGGCGATATCGGAAGGAGAGCTCGGATAGCAGCGGCCCGTTCAGCTCGAGTAGCGGGATGAACATCGACGAGCAAGCAGGAACAGGCACCGACGGAACAGTCGGCACGAGTGCGGCAGCGTACGGGCCGTTGAAGTCCTGGGACTGCAGGATGCCTGGTCACATTCGCCGAGAGTGCCTGAATCGAACGAGAGGCCCTCGGTAAACGAGTTCGTCTGCTGACGACACGTAGTGAACTCGTGAACACTGACGGGTCGGATACGGAGCGAGGAAGACGAATCCTTCCATCGTATGAACCAGCAGAAGGGGGGATTTCCCCCTGGAACAACGAGACATCCCCTCCAAGAGACGAAGAAGCCGTTCAAGGATGAGAGATCGTGACCGCCGAGGGATCGACCGGTGAAGAGCGACCCACCAAAAGCCGGCGGAGCGCCGCACAGTGGGGCCACGAGCAAAAAAAAGCGCCGAAATTCGCGCTTGCCTCGAAAAATGCATAAAAAAAAAGTTTGAGGTACGAAAGTATTCGTTGTAACCTATATTTTATTAAACCGTTTCCCCTGGTATGATCGTAATCGATATGTATATGTATATCAGGCATATATTGAGCATACATACAGTAACCGCATTAAAATGACATTTTCGTGCAAAGCTTTTCATTACTCGATGTATCTACCATAATAAAAATATATTTAACACACACACATATATATATATATTCTGCCGTGGCTGAAGCAGCTGATCGTCCTTCGTGAACGACGACTTAGAGAGAGAGAGAGAGAGAGAGAGAGAGAGAGAGAGAGAGAGAGAGAGAGAGAGAGAGAGAGAGAAGTACACGAGGATCGCGGAGTAAGTGCAGTGTAGTGCACGAGAGTGAGAGAGTGAGACGCAGCACGGCTCCGAGAACCTCGTTCGCCGGTGGCTGAGGGAGAGGGAGCGAGAGCCACACTCGACCGAGGCAGCGAGAGAGCGAGAGAAAGCAGCACGGCCGAGCTCACTCACGGGAGCGAGTGAGGGAGAGCATCGCGGCCGATACTCGCAGGAGCGAGGGAGAGAGAGAGAGAGAGAGAGAGAGAGAAAGGCGAGGCCCGTAGCAGCGAGGAAGGAGAGAGAGAGAGAGAGATACAGTGGCGCGCTGCAGCAGGCACCGCCGAGAGCGTTCTACCGCGCCTTCCCGCTGCAACTGAGGTAAGACCTGGCCAGGCGGACGCGCGCTCTCCCCGCGGACGACGTACGCCCGGAGAGCGGAACACGGACAAGCGAGCGAGGCCGCCGACGCGCGCGTGAGTGCCGATCGTGAGCGGCGATCGGCCTACGTCGGCGCGAGCCGCTTTTGCGCGTACGTCTGTGCGGCGGAGCACCCACCTACTTCGCGTGCGCGAGCGCACCACCCGAATCGGCACGTACCTAGAGTACGCGCCGCGCGTGTAAATAGTGAACAGACTCCAGGGGCAATAAAGATAATTCTTTGCTTTTACTTTTTCGCGTATTATTTCACGCATCCTACTTTCAATTCCCTGTTCGGTGGCACGGTGAGGAATACCGGCGGCCTCCGCGGTCGCGAGTACGTAGTACTCACGTGATAACTGAGCAGCTGGGGCAGCACGCTTGGGAGAGAGCGCGACGACGAAGTCGCGCGTTGTAACGGAGCGAAAAGGCGCGGCTGCTGCTGAAAGCAGCCGACGGCGAGCAACAGCACGGAGCTGACGGGCCGCTAATCATCGAGGGTTGGCACGAGTAAGTGCTCGCGCCTGTCAATTGCTGCGCCGTTCATCGGCAAGTCCGCGTTGAGATATAGCGCATCGAGGACAGATTTTAGCTCGTTACAATAATAATCATTAACAAAAAAATAAATAAATAATTAATATAAAAATAAAATTGTTATACATGAATGGAAAAAAGACTAGTTATTTTAAATATTTATATAGTAGTCCTAGTGTCATTGGTTATCAATAAAACTTATCAATAAAATAGAGTTTTGGCGACCTAAGACCCAAAATATCATTCCTCTATTACTGACACATAATATTCTTGTAATAAAACGTAAAACTATCGTCGTGCAGGAGGATCGGTCTCCTATAGCGTGAGACCACGGTTTCTGTAATCGAATTACGATTCTACAGCGCGGAAGGAAATTCTTTTTATTACAGGAATATTTTTTGGGAGGAATTTTATTTTGGTACCGGAGGATCGTTTTTCTGATTGTAGGTAAAAAGGTTATAAAAAGTTCTTGTAAAGTTGATTAAGAGTTTATATAAAGTTGATATCAATGTAGAAAATATCAAAATACCATTTACATACATTAGGTAAACTATAGATAAAGTTAAAATTAACTTTATTAAAAGTTCATATAGTAAATATCATCAACGTAAATAAAAAGTTTTTCCGAAGTTTATAAGAAGTTTATACGAAGTTTATAAAAAGTTTATACGATGTTTATAAAGTTTATACAAAGTTTATCAAAAGTTTATGCGATGTTTATTAAGTTTGTACGAAGTTTATAAAGTTTATAAGAAGTTTATAAAAAGTTTATTTGAAGTTATTAAATCTTTATATTATGTTCAAGTAAGTAAGAGAGAGGGTATAAGACTAAAAATTTGGACATTTTTAGAACAATACAAACATATCATGAAAATTTTAAAAACATTCTCACGTATTCTTTGGCGTATTCTAAGAATTATTTGTTTCATAAAATTTGTCGTAAAGTTGTTTCTTTTAGAGTAAAAGGATCACCAACTTTATTATGTGATTTTTTTATCCAAAAAGTAACACTTACCAAAAAATTTTATAGAACAAAAAATGATCAGAATACCAACAATAAAATGTGAATTATTTAGCGAAATCTTTTCTCACACTTTTGTTTTTGCAAAAACAAAATCAAATAAAAACTTTCTTATCTGTGGTTTCAAAAAATTTGGACAATGGGACCACGATTCTTGGTGGTTATATGATGATTGAAAAGCACCAGCCACAAAATAATCAATTTTTAACAAAAAGGAACAAAAACCAGCGTTCCTTTAAAAAAAACCTCTAAGAATAAAATAATAATTGAAATTTGTATGCTAAATCAATGGAAAATTATGAAAGAGCATCATTAAATACCCGTTATAAGCGATTTTGAAAAAAATTCCCCCCATTTTCAGTTTAAATCGTACACTTGAACTTACGTACACAAAGGACCCTGCACACAATGTATGGGAAAAAATCATCCGGTCAAAATGAACGAAACTTTGGAAAAAGATAGATTTCTTCAGGACCTCAAGATCTATCTTTTTCCAAAGTTTCGTTCAATTTGACCGGATGATTTTTTCCCATACATTGTGTGCGGTGTCCTTTCTCGTTGTCCGCATTAATGATTTAATGTGTAACTGAAAGTATGGTTTAAAGTATGGCTGAAAGTATGACTGAAAGTATGGCTTAAAATATGGGTGAAAGTGTGGTTTAAAGTATGGCTGGAAGTATGGCTTAAAGTATGGTTGAAAGTATAGCTTAAAGTATGGTTGAAAGTATAGCTTAAAGTATGACTGAAAGTATGGCTTAAAGTATCACTGTAAGTATGGCTTAAAGTATGGCTGAAATTCCCGTGTAGAAATTCAAAAAGGATTCAGGCAGGAATCTGCCTGTGTTTCCCTGCAACTAGTAGGAATCCTGTAGGGAATCCTATTTGGATCCCGACCGGGTGGTGTCCCACTTTTTTCTGGGATTCGGGTAGGGAAATCCGATAAGAATCGAGACTACTTTTCGGGTACAATTCGATCGTGATTTTAATTATTTTACGATGAAATATCTATATATTATTAATTAACGAACATTTATTTAATGTTGTATAATTAATTTCTTACCAAACAAAACCATCGTTATTTGTTTAAATTAAATTTAAATTAATTTATATTAATAACGATCATTTATTAATAAAAAATAGTAAATAAAAGCGATTGTTAATAAATAAAATATAAATAATAATACGGATATAAACAAAAAAAACTTTTATCCTCATTTTGGCGCTTATTATTAATTATTTAATATATTTACTTTATGCACAAGTTAATATTTATTTAAGTGTTTATTAAATTGAATATTGTTATTGAAATTATTATTTTCAATTTATAACATTATTTATAAGCAAATTAAATTATAGAAAGACTGAAATTGTAAATAAAGAAATTAAAAAAATTTTGATGTCACCGGGATTTGAACCTTGGTCCTTTCAGCTACTAGTCCAAGGCCTTAACCATTACTCTAAGATGGGTATTGGTATACACAGTTCTGATTACGACACTTGCATAGTTCAACCTACTTTACTTTTATTATACAATAATTATTATAAATAAAAATAATAAATATTAATAGGACTTAAACATTCCTATCATTAATCAAATGTTTTAAACAAATGGGCCAATCTATTGAAAAATTATTATTTATTATTCTTACATGTTAAATATGGCTTTTACAAGATTTCCCTATTAGAATTGAGTTCGGTCTCCCGAGCCCTCTGTGGGTAAAACAGAAATCTGCTGACAACTTCGTAAATCAGACCCGATACTGACTAGGAAATCTAATTTGAAAATTTTAGTAAAACCCTAGTGGAAATATTTTTGTTCAGAAAAGTTTGAAACTATTAATAAGAGTTATAAACTGTTAGAAATAGTTATAAAATGTAGGATTTTGGGCGTTACTAATTATTTATAACTGTAACATTTTTTAACAGTTAATAACAGTTATTAAATTATTTAATAACTATTAATTATTTATCAATTATTATTATTAATATAATAATACTTTTATATTAGTAATTAATAATCAAATAAAAACTAATAACTAAAAGTATTAACTAATACAATTAATTATTAATTGATTATTATGACTAGAATAATATGGCTGTTAAAAAATGATTAATTACTAATTATCATTATTAATAATAATAATTTAATAATTATTCAATTTTTCTTATATATTATATCTTATTCTTAGTAATATCCATTAGAATCTGTTTAGTTTTTTGGTTAATTTCCTTAATTTTCCTAAGAGCGGAATACACGTAGGATTCCTATCCGTTTTTCTATTTAAGAGCAGCGCCACCTGCTGACTTCTGTAAATTTTGGGGAGTTCTGACCGGATTCTGTCGAGGAAAACTAATGTTCGTTTGAGGTTATGTAGATTCGAGGATAACAAACAGGATTCTGGTCGGATCCCAGTAAGTTTTACGCATTTAGGGAGGAATCATGGAAAACTTACCGGGATCCCGTCAAATGTAGGGAGGACTCGGGGAGATTTCTACACGAAGTACTGCTTAAAGTATGACTGAAAGTATGGCTGCAAGTATGGCTTAAAGGATGGTTGAAAGTATAGATTAAAGTACGTATTAAAGTATGCCTGAAAGTGTGGCTCTAGCTGACGCCGAGATAGAGGCTTATTCAGCTTGGTCGTCCATGGGTAATAATTATCGTAATATAAATTAAGTCGATGTCAACATTTATTTTCTTAACTAGAAATACGAATTTCTTTTTCTACCTTTATCGAAATTATTACTTTGAATTCTTATGATCTATTTCAGTTAAAATTCATTGAAGATTAGGTGAATTATACATTATTTCATTATTCATTATTTTATTATTCATTATTTTGCTATTGGAATAAAGGCTTTTAAACTTTCTATCTGCTTTTTTGTAAGGGATTTTTATTTTTAAAGCTTCCGTAAAAGCCTATGTTAAAAAATCGTATATAAATAATTATATTCCATTAAAATGCGCGATGAAATAGTATATTGTGTGCCAAGGGCGTAAAGTGGGTTTTTTAGACCGAGTGTGGGATTGGATTACGAGTCGAAGGTGAGCTAGCACGAGCCGAAGGCGAGTGCGATTGCGAATCGAAGACGAGTACTGCAATCACACGAGGACAAAAAACCCACTTAACCCTTGGTGCACACCATCTTTTTTGTAACGCAAGTATGGATTTTCGCTTTTTTTTGTTCTAATGTATTAAAATCGACAGCGGGCGATTTTGATTTTTTACCGTCCGCTACGGCGAGTAGCGGGAGTTTTTCAGTTTTTACCGCGCGCTACGGCGAGCAGTGGGCGCTTTTCAGTTTTTACTGCCCGCTGCACACTGGGGCCGAAAGGTTCAAAACAACCTAGAGGTCATAATTCTCAACCGAATTTGAAAATTTAAAAACAGGAAATTTTGTGACAAAATACCAAAGACCGCTACGAAACCTAATTTTGAAAATATGAACCTATAAACCTAATTTATAACCTATAACCCCAAAATTTACACTTGTGATTCCCAAAAATGCTATAAAACTTCAATTTATAAATCCTTGACACATGCTCTCTTAACCTTGATTCATAAAATTGGTCTACAGATTAAGTCTTGGGCGATTCTCTCAGAAATAGTGTATATTTTTAGGATGTACATTGTATGTGGTTTAAAAAACATTTTTCTCTTCTTTATAGCTGATTTTGGCCTCAGAAGCCACTAGGTGTAAGACCCCCTTAAGACTTATGAGGTTAGGGCTTATAGGTTTAGAGTTTATGAGTGCATGGCTTACTGGATCAAAGGTCAAGAGTTCACGAGTAAAGGGCTTACAAATTAAAGGTTTATCGTATTTTTGGGATTTGCAGGTCAAAAATTGAATTGATTGGTTGATGTGATAGGATTATATGACTCCTTAGATTTATAGGTTAATTTTTTGGAAAATCAGGCTTCGTAGGGCTCTTCGATATTTGATAACGAATGTTCCTAAGCAAAAATTTTGAGATTCCGTTGAGAATTGCGACCTCTAGGTGGTTTTGAACCAAAAAATCCGTATGGCCCCAGTGTGCGCTGGTCGGCAGGCGGTCGCTTTCGGCTCTATTAATAGGTTCAAAAAACGCAAAAATCGTACTTGCGGTACAAAAAATAATAAAAAGATTCATGTAATCTTCTTTTAAATTAAGGAATAACATACTCAGAAAACCATCTTCCTGTACCAATGAGAATCTGCTTGTCGGAGGAGGATTTTCAGTTAAAAATAGAGCCAAGAGAATATCTTCCTACGGAAGAAGGAATATCCGCTTGGTACAATGTCGCATGGCGATAAGAGAAATACATCCAGCGTAATTATATAATATGTAACGCGTGCGCGAGTTAGGTAATTCGAGATTCGAATTACCCACGCCGAGCAGGCATGCTCACCGGGGGGCGCGAGCGCGTGAGCATCCTGACCGGATAAGAACGGTCTCGCGACGCGAAATATGTCCGTCGCGTACCCGCAAAGCTGCTACGGATTTATAGGAGTCACGGCAGCCATCTTCGTGTCTGCCATCGCGCGTGAAACATCTCCTCCGTGTCTCTCCTGAGTTTACTTGTCCGCGCCGTCCTATCATTCTTTGTGAGACCCCGCGAGTGTAGTGGAGGCGCCGCATATAGTGTACGAGCGAAAGAGAGACAGAGAGAGAGCGATCCCGAGCCGCGTGAGCCGCACGAGACTGCGAGCGACGAGCCGGTAGCCAGCCCGCCTGCCGACCCAATACAGCGAGCAAGAGAGAGAGAGAAAGAGAGCGCAACTGCTGTGCGAGCGACAGGGAGCGAGAGAGAGTTGAGTGCATCGGCTGCTCCTTCCTAACGTAAGTTACCCTCCTCTCGCGGATTTATTGTAAAGGCTCGCACGGAAATCGCCCCGTGCAAGCTTTCTGAGCCGTGTACGTGCGGGTGTGTGTCAGCCCGCCGTACTTTAACACCTCGCGCGAGAATAGCAGCTTCGCCGCGCGCCGTATCGTTCGCGCGTTTGAATCTTAACGGTCGCGCGCGAACTAACTCATTTGTTCTAATCAGCACGTGCGTTGTGCTTGTAGTTATTAATGATTTTAATATACTGTGATATCTAGTTACTCGTCGCGTTGTTCATTACAACCTGTCCTTCTCTCGGATACCGCCGCCTCCGCGGGAAAGCGACTCCGCCGGTCGTTTTCATATCTGAGCATAGCGGCCGCGCGCTTTACTCTTCGAGCGCGCGCTTTTCACTCAGCGATCCAATTAGTTGGAAAGCGAAGTTCGTGTGCGATCTTCGGGTTGTTTTCGGGATTCCAGGAGCAGATCCCCGGGCAAGTCATTTTAGTCTGACACCCGCGGCACCGTGTTCTAGGGCATCGCTGGCCTGTGGCTTGTTGGGATTTTACCCCAGAAGTCATCCTGTTACAACTGGCGCCACAACGTTTTGGGGGTGGAGAAGGACCCGCGGCGCGTACGTGATACGCGGCGAAGCTTGGTGCGAAGAAGCTCAGCAGCGTAGCTGAGTAAAAGCTGCAAAGAATGGCTCTTCGTGCCGCAGCTCGTAGGCGCGTGTGTGCTTGTGCGTGACACAGCCGTGCTGTTGCGAGAGTGCGGTCGAGAGGTTAGGCAAGCGATAGCCAATAATCCTCGACCTAGAGTGCCGACGAGGAGAGGTCTTGATTGCGAAATTTTTGTACGTGGGTAATTGTTTTTAACAATTAAAAACTTTTTTGAATTACAATTAATTTTTTTTAACGACAAAAATTTTTTTTTTAAGCGATAATTAATTTTTTTAATTAATTTTTTTCTCGACTCGAAAATTTTTTTTTCTCCTCTCGTATTTTCGATACGAATTATTCTTTAGTAGACGAAAAATAAAATTTTTTTTTCTTTGCTCGTGCTGTTAGTAGAAAAGCGAGAGAAAGTCGGCAGGCACTCTCGGAACAAAAAGTTGACTGTGCGCTCGAGTAAAAACTCGAGCGCAAAAATCCCCTCGAACTTTAAAATTGTTTTTTATTTTTTTAGGTGAAAATTGTATTTATTTTTTGTGTTTTTTGGTGATATTGTCCGTTTTGACACTTATATATATATAAATATTGTCACATATATTTATTTTAAAATTACAAGTGCGAGTAGTTGAGCGTAATTAATTACAAATAGTAATTAATTACAAAAATAGCTTTTGTTCTTTTAGAGCCGCGTACGGGAAACCCTCGTGCGTTATCGAGGTTAAGAGCAACCACCGTAGCTCTTAGAAAATAAGCCGGGTTCACGTTGAAAAAGCTAGCTCACGGGTTGAACAGGCAATCTCTCTCTGCCATCAATACAGATACTACTCGCGCTAGTAAAATAAGTTCGTGGGGAAGCGCACAGCCAATTGACACCATGGCCCGATCATCGCAATTTGCGAAATCTGCGATACTCAATTGGGCCTCTACAGAGCTTGAGGAGGAAATAAACGAGGCCATGCAAGCCCTTGGTCTACAGCAGTCAGTAAATATGCTGACAGCGATCAAGAGGCTTATGGGCGATTATAGTGCCGCCGATTTCGTGCCAGAGCCGGAGCTGTCGGAGCAGCAAGCGTTTGCTAAACGCCAGCAGTCCCGAAGAGCGTTCATCGACTTAACGTTCATGAACAAGTCTGGGTCGACTATTGTGGATCCCAATACTGACCCAGACCTTCCGCACCCGTTCATAACGCTCCTTGATGACCCGATAGTGATGCAGAAACTCTCGGAGTCTCGGAGGATGAACGCTCAACAACAAGCACATAATGCAGGGGTGAACCAGCGGAAGAGGCAAACGGCCAGGAGGGTTCCGGGACAGAGATGTTGAGCTCTGCAGCACCCACCGGGACATCTTCAGCCGAAGCTGAGGGACGGCTTCAACAGCAACAGCTCCAACAGCAACAACTGCGCCAGCAGCAAATGCAGCAGCAGCAGCAAATACAGCAGCAGCAAATGCAGCAACAGTAGTTGGAGCAACAGCGACGTCAGCAACAGCAACAACAGCAGGAGCAACAGCAGCGGCAGCAAGTGATCGTGGAGAAGCAGCGCAGGCAACGACAATGCCAGCGCAACTACGAAGAAGAGTCGTTGTTGGCATGAAATGGGCAGCACGGATTCTGGCAGCAATCGCGAAACCCGCCGCAGTCGCAAAACCTAGAGTGGCCGCGACAGCGTGAGTCGCGAACCGCCGGGATAGCAGTCGGAGACAATATATTATCGGAGCAGCTACTGGCGGTGATCAAAATACTCGTCGAAGAGGTTGAAGAGCTTAAAGAGAATGTACGAATACTTCAAGGAGCTCGACATCCAACCTCAAGTACGCAATTGGAGGGAGTCCAACTCCCAAGCACGGGCCGTAGACGAGGATCACCGCATGTGAACTTCCAAGACACGTTCACGTATGCGGAGTTTAACAGCAGCAGCCCAAGTCTCCAGTCCCCAACAGAGGCTGGGAGGAATAATACCAGAAATTCTTCCCAGCGCCAGACTAGGAATGGTGCGACCCAGGACCCGTCTGTGAGGCATACGTATTTGCCTCAGCAGACGAACCGTGATGTGGGCCAGATAGTCCGAAAATGGCACATCAGGTTCTCAGGGTCCTCAAAGGAGCAGAGCGTCGAGTTATTCCTAACAAGAATAGAGGAATGCAGAACTCTAGCTAATCTGACACACGACGAGGTGCTTTCGTCGTTGTCAGAGCTTCTAACTGGGACGGAGTAACCGCCACACATGGCGATCGTGGCCCGATTTCATAGAGGCCATAACGCACATGTATGGCGGGGACAGGGGACATCAGCAGCGCGTCATGGCGGAAATAAAAAGAGGACTCAAGGCAGAAACGAACGTACGCGTGATTACGTGGTAAATCTACAAGCCATGATCCTAAAGTTGGTTCCGGTGTCTAGCATCGCTCAACAGTTAGACATGTTGTACCGGAACATGCGGCCAGAACTGGAAAAGATGGTAATGCGAAATCAAATTACGGATTACCGAGGGCTCCTGGACCTGGCCCGGGAAGCCGAATTAGCGCTCGCGGCAGATAAGGCGTATCACTCGCCAACCACCACCCGAGCGCACGTACGTGCCAGAATTTGCCTACGTGCCAACTGAGACGTCCACGGATCAGCGGAAAAAGCAGAGCCCAACCGTGGCAGCGATGGGGCACCAACAGCACGTGCCTCGAGAGAGACTCGAGGCTATATTCCGTCGGGTCATGGCCGAATGCTTATCGGCCTTGACAAAGAAAGGTACCGACGAGAACAAAGGGCAAAAGCCTAGCCCGCCGCCAACCAGAAAACGTAAGAAGAAGGGTAACTGGGAAAATAGGCGGCGGGAGGGCGGGCAAAGTACAAACCATCCTAGTGGGGGTAGTAGCTCGACCCACCAGGCTAGGCCGCAAAGTCCAAGAAATAACGGACCTCGACAAAGGCAAGAGTACCGAAGGGAACCCGGATATGAGCAAAAGGGAGGCAACAAGCCCAATGCTGCCGGAAACCAACAGGGTTACGGCCAGGGGGGCAGCTAAACACGACCACATACCCGCCCCCAGCTCTCTCACCAGGGACCGAGGGTAACTCGGTCCAATCGTCTGGAGTGGAGAGCGAAGAAGTGCCCGTGATTCAACCGAATGAAGTCAACCAAGAAACTTGCTCGCGATGGTGGCTTCAAGTAGGTGTAGCCGGTTACAGGTTACGAGCATTCTTCGATACAGGAGCTTCCTGGACTGGGATGAATTCTATAGGCCTACAGCTCGCTACGGCCTGTGGAAAAGAGTTAATCCCAGCTAGCGGCCTAACGGGACGAGTGGCAAACGGGCAAAGCAGTGGTTGGCTATGTGCATCTGCCCATGGTCATGGCTGGCGTGTGCAAAGAAGTGCGCGTCGCAATAATGCCAGATCTAGATACGGAGTGCTACTTGGGGGTAAACTTCATTAAGAAGTTTAGCGCTGTCTTAGACCCCACAGATAACACGCTGCATTTCAAGGATGACGATGCAAGCGTAAAGTTAGAAGTAGCAGCCATAACCGCAAACAACACCGTGTCCGTATGAGCTATAGGGTTGGCGGACACAACAGAAGAACAGCGCAAAGAGGTAGAAGCTTTAGTAGCTCAGCTGATCGGTAGCAGCCTGGCACCACTAGGGTGTACTTCGTGGATCGAGCATGCAATAGACGTCGGACCTACAAGACCCGTTAAACAGAAGTACTACCCGGTATCTCAGAAACTCGAGGAAGAGATGCACAAACAGGTGGAGGAAATGCTAGTCGCGGGAATAATAGAACCCTCGACAAGTGGCTGGTCAAGTCCAGTGGTAATGGTACGCAAGTTAAACGGGAAGTTCCGTTTCTGCGTGGACTTCAGAAAAGTGAACGCAGCGTTAAGGCCAGACGCGTACCCGTTACCATACATGGAAAGCATCTTGCGCAAACTGCAGAAAGCGCGATACATCTCCACGTTGGATTTAAGCAGTGCGTACCACCAGGTACCACTTAGTCCGTAGTCCAAAGAGACTACGGCCTTCACCGTGCCAGGCAAAGGGCTTATCCAATTTACGAGAATGCCCTACGGTCTTTCGTATGCCGGAGCGTCCTTCCAGAGGCTGATTGACAAAGTCATCGGCCCCGAACTCGAACCTTTTGCTTACTCGTATCTCGACGATATAATAATAGTCACAGAGACATTCGAGGAGCATAAAGAGGTTCTAAACAGAGTTCCGGACAGGATACAGGACGCGGGCCTCACAATAAATGGCGAGAAGAGCGTCTTCTGTCGCGATGAGGTCCAATATCTCGGGGTCATAGTAAATAGAGATGGTTTTAAGCCAGACCCCGAGAAAATAAAGCCCATTATGGAGTATCCGGTACCGAAAAACCTCCGTCAGCTGAGACGCTTCTTAGGAATGGCCTCGTGGTATAGAAAGTTTTTATCGAACTTCGCCACAATTGCTGAACCACTGACCGAATTAACGAAAAAGGATCGGAAATATGAGTGGTTAACGGCACAAGCAGAGGCCTTCCAAAAGCTAAAAGCGCTAGTAGCTTCTGCATCGATTCTACACAGACCGGTATCTAACGCGCAGTTCGTGGTGCAAACTGACGCAAGCGATACAAGCCTCGTAGCGGTGCTATACCACATAATTGACGGCGATGAAAGAGTCCTAGAGTTCGCGAGTCGAACTCTGAGCGCAGCCGAGAGGAATTATAGCGTGACGGAACGAGAATGTCTAGCAATTCTCTGGGCAATTAAAAAGTTCCGTCCGTATATAGAGGCCTACGACTTCAAGGTTATCACGGACCATAGCAGCTTGAAGTGGCTCCGTGATTTCCAAAACCCGACCGGCAGGTTAGCTAGGTGGGCTTTGGAGGTGCAGAACCACAGTTTCACGGTCGAACATCGAAAGGGCTCGTTGAACAATGTCCCAGATGCCCTTTCGCGGATGTTCGAGGAAGAAGAGCCAGCGGTCGCCGCGTTAGAGCTCGAGCGCGATACAACCGACCACTGGTACCTCAAGATCGTGAAAGAGGTTCAACAGCAGCCGCGAGACTTCCCCACGGTCAAGCTGGCGGGGGGGAGACTGTACAAGTATAACCCTAATAAAGTCATAGACGAATCTCTCGGCGACGACGATGCATGGAAGTTAGCAGTCCCTCACTAAAAGCGACGCGAAGTACTGAGAGAATGCCATGACTTTCCAACTGGTGGGCGCTTGGGCCGCCAGAAAACTCTAGAGAGATTAAGGCGGAAGTATAATTGGCCACACATGTCTGGAGATGTGGCCAGATACGTGAACTAGTGCCAAATTTGCCAGCAGTGCAAAGTCGAACAGCGCGCTCTAGCAGGATTCATGGGACGTCGTATAACACAGCGTCCATGGCAAATCGTAGCCAGCGACATTATGGGACCCCTCCCTAACACCAAGCACGGCCACGAATACATTCTCATCTTCCAGGACCTGTTCACACGCTGGATCGAAGTAATTCCGATAAAAAGGGCAAATGGCAAATCGGTGATAAAAGGGCTCAACGAACGAGTATGTCTGCGGTTCGGAGTTCCCGAGGTGTTTCTCTCCGATAATGGGACTGAATTTAAGAATGCACCCTTAGAGGCATTCTTAAAGGAGAGAAAGGTGCATCACACGTTAACACCACCATATCACCCTCAAGCCAATCCCGTCGAGCGTGTGAACCGAACGGTGAAGACCATGATCATGTCTTACGCTGAGGAGAATCAGCGGTCCTGGAATGAGCATCTGAACCAGCTGGCGTTCGCGTATAATACGGCAGAACACAGCTCTCCCAAGATAAGTCCTGCCATGCTCATTTACGGCCGACAGCCTGACCCACCGAAGACACTAAGGCGGGAGGAAGACAGGTTAGCCGAAGAGCAAGGACAGCAAGAGGCGATAAATTATTGGGTGGCAGGCATTGTTGGAGTTGGTGGATAGGTGCAGTAAAAATACTCTGGGTTATACTTAAAGAAATGACTAGTTTATTAGGTAGTGTGAATATAAAGAGGCGCTTGCCTACGCCATGCGCGAGATGCTACATGCTGGGCGTCCGAGACTAGAGAGAGTATATCGCGTCGCTCGCTGTCGCTCGACGCACCTTCATAGTCGCAGACACACTAGGGAGGGGAAACTTACAACTGTATATACGTGTGTCGCGCTGTTTATGTCTCATAGCTACGCTCATATACAGAAGGCGAAATATTCACAATATTCAACACGCCTCCTTGAATTTTCGACTTTTATTTATAATCTTCTATAATAATTTCAGCGCGTTTCTATTTTTAATAAATTTATCCTTACATAGACTCTTAGTGAATATGTCCGCTATATTTTTTTCACTTTCTATCTTTACAATATCGATAACACCTTCTTCGTAATTCTCATTTACATAATGACATTGTACTTCAATGTGCTTAGTATTTTTTGTTAAGTTACCGAATTTACCTATTGCTACTGCGCATGAGTTATCCTCGTATATTTTGACAGGACTTGTAAATGTCGTATTGAAGGCGTCTTTCAAGAGATTAATTATAAATAATATTTCTGCTGTCGCTTCAGACAATGCAATGTATTCAGCAAATGTTGAATTTTTAGTCACAGTTTTTTGTTTCTGTGCTTTCCAATATATTATATTTCCATACATTCTTATAACAAATCCGGTGGTTGATTTTCTATCAATGTTATCACCTTGCAAAGTCTGAATCGACCATACAATCGAGTTTATCCTTATTTAAGTTACAACCATAAGTTAATTTTAAATTTTTTGTTTTGTATAGATATTTTAATATTCGCATCGCGTATTTAAAATGTTTTGAATCGTAGCAACTCTGAAATCTACTTAAGTAGTTCACGCTGTAAGTTATGTCAGGTCTTGTACCTGTGCTGATATATAATAATTCACCTATTAAATTTCGATATTTTATTGTTTCATCTGCTTCATTAGCCTGTTCGAGTTTTAAATTTGTCTCCATCGGAGTATCATAAAGTTTCGCATTTTCTAAGTTGTACTTCACAGCCAGTGATTCTATATATCTTTGTTGACTTAAGGTCATTATACCTTTCTCTTTATTATAATCAATGTCGATTCCTATATATGATTTAATTTTTCCTAGATCTTTCATTACAAATCTTTTCATTAAAGCATATTTAACTTCATTGATTCTATCTTTATTTTTACAGCATATTAAGAGATCGTCTACGAATACTAACATGTATATAGTATCATCGTCTGTGTTGTTTACATATAAACAGTAATCGTAATTGCTTCTTATGAACCCAAGTTCACTCACGCATTTATCAAATGTCTCATACCAAGCCTTTGGGCTTTCTCTCAATCCGTATAGTGCTTTTAATAATTTGCAAACTTTATTTTTGCCGGTTTCATAACCTTGTGGTTCATGAATATAAACTTCTGATTTTACTTTTCCATTAAGAAATGCTGTTTCTGCATCCATTTGTTCTATGAACAGTTTATTTACGCAACAATAACTTAACAAAATTTTTAACGTTTCCATTTTCCCTACTGGCGAATAAACATTTTCCTGACATTCTCTTTGTTGGAAACCTCTAACAACTAACCTAGCCTTCAGAGAGTCATCGCTTTTTCTTTTATAGACCCACTTTACATCAATAATCTTTTTATTTTGAGGTTTATCAACTACAACCCATGTATTATTTTTCTTTAGACATTTAATTTCTGAATTCATAGCTTTTTGCCATTCTTTGAATTCACTGGAGTTTAACGCCTCCTCAAATGTATTCGGTACATTTGCGTTTACATAATGTATATAAATATAATGTGTTACAGGGTTTCCGTATCTTTGTACCGGACTTTTCTTTCTGTTTGATGTTCTTTTAACTTTTAAATTTTCATTTGAACGATTGAAAGCATTATCGATGTTCTCATTCTCATTTTCAATATTTTCAATTTCATCGTTATTATGAATTAAATTTTCATTGTCATAATTATTTTCAATAATACTGCTTGTATCACTACTTGAATCGTTTGATTCGTCTATATTGAATACAATAATATTTTCATCGTTAACCTTTTCCAAACAGATTATTTCGGTGCCGTCTTCGACAATGTGTACATGTCTGGCATTTATTACTTTGTTATTCAACAGGACTCTATAACCATTGTGCGTATATCCTACTAATATACCTAATTCAGCTTTATCATCCCATTTTTTTTTCTCAAAACTTCTGGTTTTGTAACGAAGACTTTACTTCCGTAAATTTTTAAGTTTTGTACATTCGGTTTATTTCCAATAAGTATTTCAAAAGGGGTTTTATTTTCGTTTGAGTTAGCTATTGTACGGTTTTTCAAATAAGAGACTGTTTTAACAATTTCTGGCCAATATTTTAATGGTATTTTGGCCTCTCTTAACAGACATCTTCCTATATCCATAGCTGATCTGTTGAATCTTTCCGCTACTCCATTTAATTGATGGACGTAGGGTGGGCAAGGTAATAATTCTATTCCTTTCTCATTTATAAATTGATAAATTTCCTTATTCAAGTACTCTTTGCCATTATCACAATTTAATTTTTTAACTCTTTTATTAAATTTGTTTTCAACTAATTTACATATTCTTTAAAACAAATTGCAGTCTCTGATTTGCTTTTAATACAATAAACTTTACTACATTTACTGTAATCATCAATGAAACTTAAAAACTTATCTCCACCAGAACCTGTTGTTCTGTGTGGACCATTTAGATCAGTGTGAATTAACTCTAAAATTTCTGAAGTTTTACTTCTCTCATTTTTAAACGGTACATTAGCCATTTTACTTTGAATACAATTTGCGCATTTCATTTCATTATTTTCTAATTTATCTGGTAAACCATCTACCAATTTATCTTTTACTAATTTGTTTAAATATTGAAAGTTGACATGGCCTAATGCTCTATGCCACTTTTCTTTTTCAGTTAATTTGACAGAGTTTACGTATAAATCATTTTCAAAATCCTTATATATGTTACTTTTCATGACATACAAATCATTTATTTTGTTTGCTACCGCAACTAATTCTCTGTTATTGTTATATATCTTTGCATTTTCATTTTTATAAACAATAGTACTGTTTCTTGTAATTTTTGAAACGCTTAATAGATTTTTATTAATTCCTTTTACAAAATAAACATTTTTTAAGTCTATTAATTTTTCATTATAATAATTTTTGAAATATGTTTTTATATTGCCTACTTTTGTGGCCTTTAAATTTTTACCATCTGGTAACTTTACTTCAATTGGATTTTTTAATACAATTTTTCATACATTCTCTCATCATTCACAACATGATCAGTGCATCCGCTATCTAATAACCAACTGATTTCTTTGAATTTACCATTCTTTTCGCAACTATAATTATAAACATTCGTTATTCTATTCTTATTACCACAATCTTCGCCGAAGCTTGGATTGTGATAATGATAATGCTTAGATTCTACTTCACTATAGAACACATCACTCACAATTTCACTTTTCACTTCGTCGTGTTTGACGTCGATCATCCAGGTCTCAGCTGCTGGGTCTTCGCTGGGTTGACTGGAGTCTTCTTGCCTCTGCTGGGCTGCTCCTCTGCCACGACCACGTCCTCTGGAACTGCCTCGTTGATATCCTCGCTGGGATCCTCGTTGACCTCGACCTCTGCTCTGGGATGCTCCTCTGCTTTGGAATACTCCTCTATTCTGGCTGGTCTGTAGTGGTCTCCAACAGTCCTTCTTGAAATGACCTTCCCGGCCACAGTTATAACACTGCGCCTTTGTCTTGACGTTGAATGTACTTACATTTTTCCTTTTTTCGTTGTCAGGCACTGTCATTATTTTTTCTTGAATTTTGGACTTAACAGAGTCTACTGTTTGTTGAGCTTCTGGGACGAGATCAATGAAACTCCCAATAAAGCTGTAGCTTACTGGTAGTGCTCTAATTAAATACCTCATTTTTTCCTTTTCTGGTAATGTGCCTCCAGCTGCTTTAAATTTGTTGCAGGCTTGTTCGAAATCTACAAAAAATTCTTCAACTTTCTCATAATTTTTGAGTTTAATGTCTTCTAGTTGATCTCTGCATACTATTTGCAGCGCTGTAGATTTAGTAGAGTACATACTCTTGAATTTTTCCATCATTTTGTAAGCTGTATCGCATTCACAAACATATTCTAATTGCTTGTCTGAAATAGTGCTTATTAATATATTTCTTGCTTTTAAGCCCTTTTTCTTCCATTCATCTGGTTTATCTATCTCAGCCCGTTCTCTTTCAGTTTGCTCTTTGCACTCTTTATACTCTAATAGAGTCATTAAGCGAAATTTACAACTTGTATAGTTTGCACCATCAAAAATGGGAATTACTATATCTTCGAATTTTGCTTGCTTAGCCATCTCGACTTCTTTTAATTTAATGTCTTCATTCACTTTTATTTCTTCTTCTTTGGTTTTCACTTGTCCTTTAGTGTCCATTTCTCATGTGTATAACCTCAAATTCTGCCACGTGCTCTATTCTTGCACCGTGCAGCGTGCTTCACACAAGAAATTTAATCTGCTCGCATCGGCTTGAATTTTCGTAATTTTCCAAAAATTCTTTCTTTTATCACTTGAAGATATATTTTATTCTTTATTCACACTTGTATTTTTCTTACTTTTGCACTTTTCCTTCAATATTTTTCACTGTCAATTTTCCGCGAGCCATGTGCTTGATTCTGCCACAATACTTGCCGAAGCTTGTATTGAGTCAGTCTTTTTCTTTTTACTTACCAACCACGGACTTCTGCTACCATGTTGGAGTTGGTGGATAGGTGTAGTAAAAATACTCTGGGTTATACTTAAAGAAATGACTAGTTTATTAGGTAGTGTGAATATAAAGAGGCGCTTGCCTACGCCATGCGCGAGATGCTACATGCTGGGCGTCCGAGACTAGAGAGAGTATATCGCGTCGCTCGCTGTCGCTCGACGCACCTTCATAGTCGCAGACACACTAGGGAGGGGAGACTTACATGTGTGTATACGTGTGTCGCGCTGTTTATGTCTCATAGCTACGCTCATATACAGAAGGCGAAATATTCACAATATTCAACAGGCATGGACAAGCTCAGCGAATTGCACGTTCGGGCGGCGGCCGACGCGCAAGCGGAGCAGGCGAGACAAGCCAAATATTATGACGCTCATCGTCGACCTCCAGAATTCTGTCTAGGCGATCGTGTATGGAGAGAGAATAAGGTACTATCCTCAGCAGCTGAGGGGATTTCTGCCAAATTAGCCCCGAAGTACGAGGGGCCCTACACGATTGTGAATATTCTAGGCGAAAACACCTATGAGATCCAAGGTGAGGATGGTCGAACGTTCAGTCCTGTCCATGCGCAGCAACTCAAGCGATACGTCTCCGCAGAAGAGCCCAAAAACTACTTGGACAAAAGTAGTCAAGAAGTAGCCCAGTCGCTACCACCGAGGGACTCTTCAGCCGAACGTAACGTGCCAGCGGGCAACAAAGTTAGCCAGGGAAATGTACAGCCTCGGGCGACGGCTAAGAGGCGCGGTCCACCTCGTAAGACCGCGCTGTTAGTTAGGCCAGGAAAGCGTGCGAGCGACGGCCGACCTACGCGTGCGGTCGGTCCAACAGAGTCCAAGCGAGGCCCAGCGGGGCCAAAGGGCTCGAAGAAGAAGCCTGCACCTGCCGATGTCGGGCCAATTAGCCCCCGTCGAACCCGAGCGTCCGAAAAGCGCTGACTGTGTCGTCCAGAAATTGTGCCGTCCGTACTAACCCGTATTCGTCCTTGTTTTCCGATCCTCAGTCTCACCAATCTCCGGGGTCAATTTACCTGTTGCAGGATATGCAGGGCCTGACTTCAGAAATAGCAGAGACGGCGAAGAAGGTGATTGCTGGATTAATCCAGTGCAACCCTGACCTCGCCGTCATTGACTTCCTGGAGCAGGTAGTGGAGGGCATAGACGCGGTGACAGAGGCACCACCGCCAGTGGAAGATTCCTCCACAATTGCCATAGAGGAGTTAGAGGCGCCGGAACCAAGAAGGGGACCTTTGGGACCAACCGACGCAGGCGTTGGCCCGTCCCCGCTCCGGCGACCTCATCCTCCGAAGGAGCAGCGGGAGAAGAGCGGGGCTCGGCCAGAAGAAGCACCAGTCGAGCCGATTGTTGCCGGCCGAGTTCCCGAAGAGGAGGCGGCTCGAGCCTATCATTGTGCGCCGGAAGTTGACGCCGGCGCGGCTCGGGCCGCACAAGGAAAAGAAGGAGATGCTCCGACCCAGGCCCCAAAAGGAGCACCGACCGATGGAGTCGGTGCGGCCTGGGTCCCGGTGGAGCAGGTTCTAGAGGAGGAGCGACGCCTCAGCAAGTCCTCGCGCGCTGCGGAGGACGCTGCCCTGGCCGCACTGGAGGATTTTCTCCAGTGCCATGGTGAGGCCGGCGAGCGGCAAGCCGGCAAATGGGTCGGAATGGCCCAAGGCCGGCGAGAAGAGCTCGCGGCCGCCGCAGAGGCCAGGACCGCCAGGCTGCGCCGCGCCGCCTTGCAGAAGGAGGAGGAGGTTCGTCTGGCACGTGCGCAGGAGCGCATGGAAGAGGCCAGGCGAGCCAGGGAAAAGGCGGAGGAGACGGCGCGTCGGGACAAAGAAGAGGCCCAGCGTCGTCTTCTACGCGAAGAGGAGCGCCTCCAAAGAGCGCTCGAAGAGGAGCAGGCGGCCCGGGAGGCGTTAAATGCACAGGCGCTTCCCCGGTGCTTCATGTGTGGCGAGCTTGGGGTAAAGAAGTCGAAGCACTGCCCCAACCAAGCTCGCCACAAGGGGCGCCGGACTTACTCCCGGGCCAGCTGAAGAGGACTAAGCCCCAAAGGGTTTCTTTTTTTTTGTTTTTTTTTAATAAAAATTAAAAAAAAAAGATAATGGGTGACTCTGATTCTTATACTTCCCTTGTCCAAAATTTCTTCCCGAAAGGCTCCACCGAATTAACCTTATTTTCAGGTACGACGACGGCCATGGATGGCAGGGCTGCTCGCGGTCCCCTAAGCAGCGTCTGGCGGGGGGTGTAACGTGTGCGCGAGTTAGGTAATTCGAGATTCGAATTACCCGCGCCGAGCAGGCATGCTCACCGGGGGGCGCGAGCGTGTGAGCATCCTGACCGGATTAGAACGGTCTCGCGACGCGTAATATGCCCGTCGCGTACCCGCGAAGCTGCTACGGCTTTATAGGAGTCACGGCATCCATCTTCGTGTCTGCCATCGCGCGTGCAACATCTCCTCCGTGTCTCTCCTGAGTTTACTTGTTCGCGCCGTCCTATCGTTCTTTGTGAGACCCTGCGAGTGTAGTGGAGGCGCCGCATGTAGTGTACGAGCGAAAGAGAGACAGAGAGAGAACGATCCCGAGTCGCGTGAGCCGCACGAGACTGCGAGCGACGAGCCGGCAGCCAGCCCGCCTGCCGACCCAATACAGCGAGCAAGAGAGAGGGAGAAAGAGAGCGTAACTGCTGTGCGAGCGACAGGGAGCGAGAGAGAGTTGAGTGCACCGGCTGCTCCTTCCTAACGTAAGTTACTCTCCTCTCGCGGGTTTATTGTAAAGGCTCGCACGGAAATCGCCCCGTGCAAGCTTTCTGTGCCGTGTACGTGCGGGTGCCGTACTTTAACACCTCGCGCGAGAATAGCAGCTTTGCCGCGCACCGTATCGTTCGCGCGTTTGAATCTTAACGGTCGCGCGCGAACTAACTCCTTTGTTCTAATCAGCACGTGCGTTGTGCTTGTAGTCATTAATGATTTTAATATACTGTGATATTTAGTTACTCGTCACGTTGTTCATTACAACCTGTCCTTCTCCCGGATACCGCCGCCTCCGCGGGAAAATGACTCCGCCGGTGGTTTTCATATCTGAGCATAGCGTCCGCGCGCTTTACTCTTCGGGCGCGCGCTTTTCACTCAGCGATCCAATTAGTTGGAAAGCGAAGTTCGTGTGCGATCTTCGCGTTGTTTTCGGGATTCCAGGAGTGGATCCCCGGGCAAGTCATTTTAGTCTGACACCCGCGGCACCGTGTTCTAGGGCATCGCTGGCTTGTGGCTTGTTGGGATTTTACCCCAGAAGTCATCCTGTTACAAATAATTATTAACAAAAAAATAAATAAATAATTAATGTAAAAATAAAATTGTTGTACGTAAATGGTAAAAAAGACTAGTTATTTTAAATATTTATATAGTAGTCCTAGTGTCATTGTTATCAATAAAACTTATCAATAAATATTTGGGGACCTAAGACCCAAAATATCATTCCTCCATTACTGTCACATAATATTCTTGTAATAAAACGTAAAACTGTCGTCGTGCAGGAGGATTGGCCACCTATAGCAGGAGTCCACGGTTCCTGTAATCGAATTACGATTCTACAGCGCCTTAGGAACTTCTTTTTATTGCAGGAAGATGTTTTGGGAGGAGTTTTATTTTGGTACCGGAGGATCGTCTTAGTGTATAAAAATTCGAAATAGTTGGCTGCATTTTTGCAGAAGATGTGAGAGTCCTTAATAAAAATGTCCAATCGTAGATATGAATAGTTTAAATAACTGTAAATTTGTAATTTTTTCAGTAGTAATTAACGATACCAATAGTAATTTTATAAACTTCCTTTAAGATACTTCTCTAATATATCAAAAAGTGGTTTTTGAAAGTAACAAAATTTTAGTGCGTTCTTTATAATCTAAAGAAGTTTCCTCAATTTTTTAAAATATAGGTTGCCGACCGATTTTTTGAGAAAAATATTATTGAAATTAGTAATTTTTACTCAGTAGATTATAGGAATCATATCAATTGTGATAGAAAGTAATAAAGTTTGTTAATGTAAAGGCGTATTTTGAAAAATAAAAATGTATGTGGACAAAAAATGATATTCTGCTCTTTCTTATAAGTACAAAAAATATGTATCAAGCCGACCTTTTAAAAAGGTACTTATTTCTGCGAAAAGAAAATCGCTGTTTTTCTGACTTATTTCGCGCTACTACATGTATCATGAATTAGTGCAATTAAAAATTCTTTATTTTCTACTATGTGTTTACATAACCATTTTACTTATTGGTGGTTCCCACACAGCCTTTTGGCGTAGCGCGTATCCTTCCACACCTTTATTTTTCAATTACCTATTTTTTTACACATAACCTATAACTTCTCCTGTGGACTATGGATCTTCCTATACACCTATATTTTGTCCTATACCTGTTAGTTATGCCTGCGGGGAATATCTATAGGCAAACCACGTGGGATAAATCCTAATTGGGAAAACCCGACCCGGGGGTGGTCGGTCTATTGGAATAATTCAATTTGTATGTCTAGATCACACATTTCGTAGGTTTAGACACCGAAACTTTATTTATCGACACCTCCCACTCAATTTGTCAGAGGGAAATTTTGAACACCTACTAGCCGATCACATGAGGAAGTCGCAGAAAAAACGCTGTCACCCATCCAAGTAGTGGCCGCGCACAAAGCTGGTCAGTGATTGCCCGAGGTGGCGACTGCGCTACCTGCCAACTCTCGGTTCATTACCCTTTTACTTAAAAAACTATATAAATTAAGAAATAATTTTGTCACATGATTTTACTAATTAAAATGTAAAATATACCCATATATGATCGAATATTTGAGCAATATTGCCTCAATGTTACTTTGACATTTTCGCCATTTTCTGGAATATTCCCTCAAGGTTATTAAACATGTATACAACACTGAGGCAATATTACTACAAACACATGTTTTTAGTTTCTCCATTGCTTATATTTGAGTTAGAATTATTCACTTTAACATTGTAAGCATATTGCTACAATGTTATATGCAATATTGCTACAAGGTACAATATTGTTATGTACAATATTGTCTAAAGTTTAGTTTTACAAAAATTTAAAAAGACAAATATGTGTACAAAGATTCATTATTATTTCTTTCTTTATTTTAAGTCTGGTTATTTTAAATTAAAAAAAAAAAACAAGTTTCGCCAATATTGTATAACTTTGCAGCAATATTGCACATAACATTCTAGCAATATTGTTACAATGTTAAAATGAAAAATTAAAATTAAAAAATGAGCAACGGAGAAACGGAAATCATGGATTTGCAGAAATATTGCTTCAGGATCACTTACATGTTTACTATGAGGGAATATTCGTGAACATTACGAAAATGTTAAAGCAACATTCAGGCCATATTGTTCCAATATTAAATGTTATATGGGTACTTATAGTTGCGTGATCACTGCATTGACTCACGTGTTGTTAGAGAACTATCTTAACAAAAAAGTGCAAGAACACCTAAATTGTTTAAAATGTGTTATGACTATCATAAACACATCAATTTCTCGAAAATTGATAAATAATAAAAAATAAATAAATTTGTGTTAGGAATAAACGGATTTTGTAAACATAGCGTCCAATAATAAAACTTGAAGTTTTCTAGGTAGATACATACCTAAGAATGCAAAATTAACGGCTGAAAAATTCATCTAAGCGCGATAACTTTTAAGGTAGTTATTACCTAAAACGAATTATTTCCATTTCTTTTTTAAACTTTCAGCAATATTATTTAGATAATAATAATTCGTATAACGTTCAAATTTGAGAGCGATTTCCCGTTTACTTTCTGAGATATACTAGTTCAAACTTCGGTCTTATTGACATAATTAGCATTGCTGTTAATGGCGTTGACAAAAAAACATCGTTAATATGATATAAAATCCATCGCTATGAATTCATTAGAGTCTAAGAAACATTGAAAATTGTAGAAGAAGTAGTTCTAATATTGAAAAATGAGATATTTTAAATCGAAAAAGATTTACCGTTAATTTCAACAGTTACAATCATTCAAAGGTTGAGGTTAGCTGAAATTATGAAATTAATGCAATTTTATTTTCAAAAAAATAGGTTCCATGGTTGTATCTAGAAGAATGATGGTTACTACTACTACTTAATAATAATAAACATACGCATAAACATTTAGTTAGATGAAAAAGTTTGTTACACATTGATACAACGTTGGTCAAACGTTTAACATTCATGTTTGACGTACGTATTTGACGTACGTATTTGGGTGATAACTACATCAACGTAATGCTGCGAGGCGGAAGCATCCCAAATTTTGCTATTAAAAAAAAAATAATACTTTTGTGAATTATATGGTAAAGCTGTGTAAGCGATTTTTCGATTTCTAGTGGGAAAATCCTTGTGTTTAAAAGGGTAATGAGTTACGAGCCACCTGAGCTGAGTGCGGGGTTGAAAGAATATTCTAAGACCGAGACTTATTTACATAAAGATCCACGACGGCTGAATACTTAAAATAATAGAATAATCAGATAATATTTCAAATGCTCAATCAATAGTATATTACGATACGTGTGACTAAAGTGGCTCTTTTTTACACGGCGTGAGGTTAGTACCAGAGAGCAGCGAGGGAGCTAAACGCCGTGCAATGAAGAGCCACTAAGTCACGAGTATCGTACAGTTTTATAGCACTGCCTGCCCTAAGCCCGCTGTCACTCTTATCCGTGCCCAAAGTAGTCCTTTTTTGCACCATGAGGTTAGCGCACGAGTGTAGCGAGTGTGATAAACACAGAGCAAAAAAGGACTACTTTAGTCACGGATAGGCGTGACTCAAGTGCGGGCTTAGGTCACACCATGCTATAAAATTATTTTTGACACTCCGTGCGTAAAGTACTACTTTTACACACGCTTATTGTTTTTCATTATACGGCAGTAGTTGTGTTGGCATTTTATACGTGAATTTCAACTGTCGGCGCAGCTCGCAATCTTCGCGAGAGCTTGTGTAGTTATCCTTTCGCTTATGAGGGACTTACAGGTGAGTTTTGAGGAGGGAAACCCTGCGGCTCCGCATTCTCATTTCGGCTACTACACTCAGAGAATTTTGGGGTCACTGCCATCGTCAGTTATAGTTTATCCTCACTTTAACAATATTATGGTTGTGGGGGTCCTGAATGAAAACACAATTTGATTATTTAATCCTGAAGCCATTTTGCAAAGTCGCATTGTCGTAAGTCAACTACAAAAAAAGTTCAGGTGGTAGTTTGTTGTCAGGTAACACTTTTCTTTATGCACTCCCCGAGATGCATTAAGCTGTTATAACGATCAAGCAGGTTCTACACCAATATCTTCGAAGGAGTAAATTTTTTTTTATGTTGGTTCGATTTTCTTACTTCCCATGTCTTCAGGATAATTACTCAAAAAGTTCAAGTGGATCCAGTGGCGAATAGCAGCTTACGCCGCGAGCAAGACTAAATAGCTTATCCCCACAGTAACAGGATTACGGTTGTCGAGGTCCTCAATGAAAACACAATTTGACTATTTAATCCTGAACCCATTTTGCAAAGTCGCATTGTCTAAAGACAACTACAAAAAAAGTTCAGGTGGTAGTTTGTTCTCAGGTAGCACTTTTCTTTATGCACCCCCCGAGATGCATTCAGCTGTTATAAAATCAAGCACGTTTTACTTCAATATCTTTGAAGATATAAAATAATTTTTTTACGTTGGTTCGATTTTTCTACTTCCCATGTCCTCAGGATATTTCCTCGAAAAGTTCAGTAGTTTTAGTACCGATAACCAGCTTACACGGCAAGTAAGACTAAATAGTTTATCCCCACAGTAACAGGATTACGGTTGTCGAGGTCCTCAATGAAAACACAATTTGATTATTTAATCCTGAAGCCATTATGCAAAGTCGCATTGTCCTAGGCCAACTACATAAAAAGTTCAGGTGGTATTTTGTTGCCATGTAGCACTTTTGTTAATACACTCCCCGAGATGCATTCAGCTGTTATAACAATCTTCCAGATTCTACCGCAGTATTTGAGAAGAAGTGAAATTTCTTTTAACGTTTCTACAATTTTTCTACTTCCCATCTCCTCAGGATAATTCCTCGATAAGTTCAACAGGGTCTAGTCGAGATAAGCAGCTTACGCCGCGAATAAGGATAAATAGTTTATTCTCACTTTAACAGGATTACGGTTGACGAGGAGCTCAATGAAAACACAATTTTATTATTTAATCCTGAAGCCATTTTGCAAAGTCGCATTGTCCTAAGTAAATTACATGAAAAGTTCAGGTGCTAATTTGTTTCTTATGAAGCACTTTTGTTAATACACACCCCGAAATGCATTCAGCTGTTTTAACCATCATGCAGGTTCTACTCCAATATGTATGAAGGAGTAAAATTTTTTTTTATGTTGGTTCGATTTTCTCACTTCACATCTCCTCAGGATAATTCCTCGATAAGTTCAACAGGGTCTAGTCGAGATAAGCAGCTTACGCCGCGAATAAGGATAAATAGTTTATTCTCACTTTAGCGGTATTATGATTGCAGTGGAGCTCAATGAAAACACAATTTTATTATTTAATCCTGAAGCCAATTTGGAAAGTCGCATTGTCCTAAGTAAATTACATGAAAAGTTCAGGTGCTAATTTGTTTCTTATGAAGCACTTTTGTTAATACACACCCCGAGATACATTCAGCTGTTTTAACCATCTTGCAGATTCACTCCAATATGTTTGAAAGAGTAAAATTTTTTTTTACGTTGGTTCGATTTTCTCACTTCACATGTCTTCAGGATAATTACTCAAAAAGTTCAAGTTGGTCTATTCGAGATAAGCAGCTTACGCCGCGAGTAAGGATAAATAGTTTATCCTCACTTTAACAGCATTGCGGTTGGAGAGAAGTTCACTGAAAACACAATTTTATTATTTAATTGTGAAGCCATTTTGCAAAGTCGCATTGTCCTAAGACGACTACAAAAAAAGTTCAGGTGGTAGTTTGTTGTCAGGAAGCACTTGTGTAAATGAACCGTCTGAGATGCATACAGCTGTTATAACCATCATTCAGGTTCTACTTCAATATCTTTGAAGAAGATAAATTGTTTTTTTACGTTTCTGCGATATTTCTACTTCCCATCTCCTCAGAAAAATTCCTCGTAAAGTTCAAGTGGGTCTAGTCGAGATAAGCAGCTTACGCCGCGAGTAAGACTAAATAGATTATCCTCGCTTTAACAGGATTATCATTGAAGAGAAGCTCAATGCAAACACAATTTTATTATTTAACCCTGAAGCCATATTGCAAAGTCGCATTGTCCTAAGACAACTACAAAAATAAGGACAGGAGGCAGTTTGTTGTCAGGAAGCACTTTTCTTTATGCACCCCCCGAGATGCATTCAGCTGTTATAACCATCAAGCAGGTTCTACTCCAATATGTTTGAAGAAGTAAAATAATTTTTTTACCTTGGTTCGATTTTTCTACTTCCCATGTCCTCAGGATAATTACTCAAAAAGTTCAAGTAGGTCTAGAGGCGAATAGCAGCTTACTTCGCGAATAAGACTAAATAGTTTATCCCCACTCTCACAGGATTATGGTTGTCGAGGTCCTCAATGAAAACACAATTTGATTATTTAATCCTGAACCCATTTTGCAAAGTCGCATTGTCAGGAAGCTCTTTTGTTAATACATACCTCGAGATGCATTGTGCTGTTATAACCATCACGCAGGTTGTTCTTTAATATTTAAGAAGAAGTAAGATTTTTGTCGTGCTGCTAAAAAAGAAAAGACAGTTTTTTATTCTTTGGTTCTGAAGCCATTTTACAACAATACGCTATCCCCTATGTCTAATGACACAGTAATGACGCTATTGATATTCGTCCTTCTGTTTCCACGACAAATTTTCCTCCCGGCTTCCATACTAAAAAAATCCGCTAGTATATTGTCGCTCCCCTTACAATACGTTACAGCAGAAGAGTATTGCTGCAATAGGAAGGTCCACCGGATTAATCGGCTGTTATGATATGTCGTGGGGTATAAATAGGTCAAACCTTTATGGTCATTTATTACATCAAAACTTACTCCTATTAAATAGTATCTAAATTTGTAAATAGTATACACAATTGCTAGCAGCTCTTACTCTCTTGTTGTATATTTAGTTTCCGCGTCTGTGAAGCACCGGCTTACGAATGAAATAATACGAGGGTTGTTTTCGTCGTCAATCTGATACATCACTCCTGCTATACAAGATGACTATCTTGGAACGCACTTCATTGATAATGTTATAGCAAAATATGTAATCAATGAATAAATTCCGGGTAGGGTGCTTTTGAAGTATTTTTGTCTTCTCTATAGATTTGTACCATTTATTTTACGGTAGAGGTGGTATTAAAAACTTAGTCATTAACCGATAAAAAAAATTTTTTTTACCTTTATTCATGCACTTTTTGAAAGAGCGGAAAAAAATAACTTGAAATGAAAGTGTTTCGCAAAAAAATTGTGGAAAAGTTTACTGCAAATAAATTAACAAAATGATGATATTAGTAATTATATTTGTAACATATTGTAGATGTAGCTTTACCCGTAGTGAAAGAAAATCATTTATGAATGAAATGGTAATATGGTAAGGGCAGTTATTGTAGTGATCTTCTCGGCGTCTGTTAACTGACGCTTCGAAGCGAGAGGTTAGTTAGACGACTTATTTACATAGCAACTAATATTACCGCTACTTCTCATAGATGTCACGACAATGACCGTATGACGATATTGTGGTGGCAAAGGGAGATGCGGAGGGAGAAGCAACATGCATATCGATGAACATTATAAATATTTTACGTAGTGAACGTGTTTCCATCGATTTAATAGGAATAAATGTTTTTCCAATGGGATTCCATAAACACGTAATTAAGAAAGATAGGAAAAAATAAATTCTTTTATATGCACATTATAGACTATCTAAATAGAAAAAATTTATCAAATCAATTTTGCGTGGTAACAGAAATAAGCTAGAATAGGAAAACCAAATATCTAATGAAAGAGAAAGATCATAAATATCTATTGTAACAAAGTCGTAGTCTCGGAGAAATACGGGCAAAATAATGTAGTCCAGTGCACCGAAAAAAGTCTTTTAAGCACCTTTACCTCTTTGCTAAAGCGCGCACAGACTTCATTTCTATTTCAAAAATAAGGATACGAGTCTTGATACAGTAAAATTGATTCAATTTCACTACGAAAGAATACATAAAGAGCACATATTTATATTTATAAAACATACATGTTTGAGCGTTCACTATTCAAGTGCAAGAATCGAGTCTAGCCCACAAATTGCATATCCTGGATTTGTAGCGTGGATTTTTTGAGGCTTTTTCTCTTGCCTGGCAGTGTTTCGGTACATTGGGAACACACGTATGCCATCGTGTACCGCGTGTATGCTCTTATCGGCACACTCGAAGTGCTCTAGCACAGTCTTTGCCATTTCTGAATGCGAGATGCATCACTTATTTGCGCTATTGGGAAAACCCACGAGTCTCGTTTGGGAGATCTAATAGTGGAAATTTCGAGTTCTTTTAAATGGGGTGTACGAAAGTTCCGGAATCACCGGAACATTCATACGCACTCGAGTATAATAGTCAAGCGGTTTCACTGCGAGAGGCAGAAAGTAGACTAACCTATCGCGTTGATTTGTTGTTTCTCTTTTCATTACGTAAGACCGTTCCAGCACTGCAGGAACAGAAGTACGTCATCGCGCCCCTCGAGTCCGCAGTTGTAGGCAGACGATTGGTGCCTTTTTTGTGTCTTTGCCATCTGAAAAGGCGACATTCGGCATGCAGAAAAGTAATTTCGAAATTTGATGAGTATCATCAGACAGATCAGACAGCAGCGACTTCTAGATGTTTCAAGAATGGTATGCCAATGTTCCGGAAACACCGGAACATTCGTACACACTCGAGTTTACTAATCAAGCGGTATCTTCGAGAGTGGCACAATGTAGAGCAACCTATCGCGTGGATTTCTTTTCCCTTTTTGTATTGCGTCAGACCGCGTGCCCCGTTTCCGATGTTATCGGCACACTCGAAGTGCTCTCGCACAGTCTTTGTCATTTCTGAAAGCTAGATGTGCATCACTTATTACCGCCATTGGGAACACCTACTAGTTAGGGAGATTTAATATTAGAAATTTCGAGTTCTTTCAAAAAGGGTGTACGAATGTTCCGGAAGCAGCGGAACATTCGTACCTACTCGATTTTACTAGTCGACTTATGTACTCAAGTCTCGCCCAAAGGTTGAATTTGTGGCGTGGATTTCTTGAGATTTTTACCATTCCGAGGAGTATTTCACCTCACCTGGAACACACGTATGTAATCGTGATCCCTGAGTCCGCTGCTATCCGTAAATCCGAAATGCTCTTACACTCTCTTTTTAATAGCTGTCTCATTTAAATCTGGGGGATTATTTGTATTATATCCTACTCTATAATCAAATCCACGTAATCTGAAATTTAATTCTTCTAAAGTAAATAACGACAGATCCCCTCCAAAATGTCGTGCATGACATCTACTGAAACATTCTTCGTTAAATGAAAGTTATTAATATTATGCAAAATACATCTTTCTTTAATTCCAGATAGTTTTGGATTGTTCAACGTTGAAGAAGTCTCTTAATTTTCTATATTTCGTAGTTTATAATCTTTTTCAGTAAATATACTATTTTTTTCAGGTTGCGTACCCAAACAATGATGGCAAAATCTATTTGATTTAAAGCTTTCATTAAAACCAAGTATGGAATGGAGTCCAAGATTGTCTCTAGCAAAAAGTACTAACTCAAAAAAAAATTCTTTTTTGACCACAGGGCAACTCAATTTCAACTCCACAATCATTTAAAAAATTAAGTTCCTCTACTGCTTTACAAAATATTATTGCATTTTTAAAAACTTGTCGATCGATGGTATTAAATAGTAAAAATAGAAAAATATTTTCTATCTTGGCTTGATAGCGTGGTGGAAGTGCTGGAATGCTTATATAAACAGCGCCACTTTTTGATAAACCTTTATGAAACCCAATGGGTTGTTATTCTCATAGTCATCAAAGTACATCAAAAGTGGAAATACTGTTTTGCCTTGAAATGTGGACATTCTTTCTTTCCAAAAAGTGCCTTGAACAAAATTTGTAATTATTTTACTATTTGAATGAAGCGTTTCTAAGTACTCCATTGTTTCATTGTATAAATTCGGTAATTCAAAAAATTGTTTTAGAACTAATCTTAATTTAATAAATTGCGCATTGACTGGTATGTGGATTAACGTTTGAATCGAATTGACTTTTTTGTATTCTTCTCGTTCGCCTATGTGGTAACTTTCCGGTGTAATGTAGCTTTTTAATTTCGAACATAAAGAAAATCGCTTATATTCGGTATCAACACTATTTAAACAATTTAAAGTCTTGTCTATTAATTGATGCGTCTTTACTAAATTGTTTTTATTTACTTTATTATCTATCTCCTGTTTTAGAACTATTGAAATTTGCAATAATAAATCTTTTGTTTCATTAATAACATCGTCTACATATTTCCTAGGAATTTTTTTTTACTTAAAAGACTAGCACTGTATTTCATCGCAATATTTTGTAACACTACATTCAAATCATTTGTTTCTTCATTATTTTCTAATTTATCATCATTTTCATCAGAATCATAAATGATAGTTTCATCAGAATCGATTTCGTTGCTATAACTAGTTTGGTAAACAGTGCATTTAATACTACTAACACATAGGTCGTTAAAAGATACTTGAGATTTAATATCGCAATCATTTTTTATAAATCTCTCATGTTTTCGTATTACATGTTTATAAAATGAACTAAACGTCGAATACGCTCGCTTACAATCTTTTACAAAACATTGAAAATCATTAGCCGATTTATGATAATCAACTAAATGTTCAAATAAAAGTTTATAAGTGAGAGTTGAAAATTTACAATAACTACAAATAATCTCGTGCATATTTTTGTAAAACTTAGCTTCTTAATGTTTTAATAAACCCTAAAAGAGCAGCAGTCTCAATTGTAACAACATCCAACGTTAAATGAATATCACATAAAATTTTCTGTAAAAATACCCAAATAGTTCGCGTGTTTTGAGGGTATGCACAATCCAAAGCGAAAAATATTTTCAATGCTAGTTGAACAGCTGACGACGGTGTTTCAACGTTGAATAACTTTTCATTAACGACGATATAATAATTATCAATTCTAGTTACTGCCCCAACTGCAATTATTAATGGTTGAAAAGTGTTGTGCTCTTGCATATACCATCGCTTCAAATCTTCAAGCTTCGGTTTGATTTCGTTAGCACTCTTAAATAAAGAAAAAATATTAAAATTACTATTTAAATTAAATTAAATTTGCAATTATTAATTATTAAAATAGTAAATATTATTTAGGAAATCAATTTGGCTATCAACTATTTTGTTGAGACCAAACACTATACATGTGTAAATGAAACTACTTAATTGCAATAGATGCACTACGTTTGCAATGTCATCAATGTGAATGTATTACACGCAGCTATATAGCCATCAAGATAGCCTGAATATATTCCGAATCGCCTACAGCAGTTTTAGTAGAAAAAGGAATGTCAGCTAGAGATAACACCAAACTCTTTTCCTCGTTTCAGAATGATACACAGAGACAAGTATACTGTTAAAAGTCGAAGCAATTAACAACTTACGGAAAATATGTGAAATATGTAGGATATTGGTATTGGTAATGTATGCAAGATATATTGGAAAACTATTTTCAATATTAAAAAATACTCACTTAAGACTTTCTCGAAATCATTTTATAAAGAGTATTGCCATGGCCTAGTCCTACATTTCTAATTTGCTTATTTTATATTGTTTTAGAGCATTCGTAATATATTGACAATATATCAACAATATGTTGATTAAATATTGGAAATAGTTTTCCAATATAACTCTCACATATTATTCATGTCAGTATCTAACATTATTTTCGCTAATAGAATATCAAATAATTAATATTTCTTTTTCATTAAAAAAAGGGCAATCTGACTGCCATTAATATTAATATTAATTTATAAGACTGTAAGACCGATCAAAAAATTCTTATTAGTTAATATTTCTTTTTCACTAATAAAATATCTAATAATAAATAATATTGTTAATTATGGGCAAGGTTTGTTCAAATAAACCACACCGGCTAACGAAAAACAATAACTTTATTCACTAAGCTCCTGCTTTCTCTGGTACAGCTCTCACTCTCTTACAACCGCTCTGTGCGGAGGGTGACGATCAAGTGGGCTCCCGCTCGGCCGCTCGCTCTCGCTACAGTCTTACCTAGTCTTATGTAAGGTGGCGCTGCGCATTTACTCTCTACCTTAATTTCTGATATAAATGTACTCACATATTCCAACACGCCTCCTTACATTTATATCTCTCGCTATTACAATATTCTTTAAATCAAATTTAATAAACTCCTCAACTTTTCAAATCTAACTCGCCCAAGAGCTTTGGTCAAAATATCTGCAACATTTTTTCTCTGAACTAACTTTCACAATTTCAATTACGCCCTTTTCATAATTCTCATTTACAAAATGATAATGTACTTCGATGTACTTTGATTTCTTGCTAAAATTACCATACTTAGCAATACTAACTGCACCTGAGTTATCCTCATATATATTTACAGGTTTCTGAATTTTTACCTTAAAGCTATTTAACAAATCCTTTATCAATAAAACTTCGCTTACTGCTTCTGACAGTGCAACATATTCTGCAGCTGTTGAAGACTTTGTTGCACTTCCTTGTTTCCAATAAATCACATTTCCAATCTTACAATATAACCAGTTGTTGATTTTCTATCTAGGCTATCTCCTGCCCAGTCTGCATCTACATAGCATTCAAGAACATCTGCTTTATCATTTTTCTTATAACATAATTTTAAATCTTTAGTCAAATACAAATATTTTAAAATTCTTAATGCATTTTTATAGTGAGTCTCATCGTAATAGTTTTGGAATCTACTTAAATAATTAACACTGTAACTCACATCTAATCTAGTTCCTGAACTAATATACAAAAGTGTTCCTATCAAATTTCTATACTTTAAATGTTCATTTATTTCTTGAGCAGGTTCCATTTTCAAATACAATTCCATAGGAGTCTCATATAATTTTGCTTCTTCAATCTGATATTTTCTAGCTAGTGATTCAATATACTTTTCTTGATCTAAAGACATCTCATTGTTCTTTTCATCATACTCAATATTAATTCCTAAGTATGTACTTATTTTCCCTCAATTTTTCATTTGAAATCTTTCTTTTAGTAAACCTTTTATCAAATCTAAATTGTCTCTATTTTTACAGCAAATTAACAAATCATCTACAAATATAATTAAATATATAATCTCATCTCCTTTTTTGAAAGTATACAAACAATAATCATTTTTACTTCTCATGAATCCTAATGATTTTAAATAATCATCCAGATACTCGTACCATGCTCTCGGACTCTCTCGCAAACCATACAGTGCTTTATTCAACATACACACTCTTTCAGCTCCATCCTCATAACCTTCAGGCTGTTTAACAAATACTTTCGATTTTACCTTCCCATTTAAAAACGCTGTCTCTACATCCATCTTATCTATTAAAAGTCTATTTTGACAGCAATATGATAATAATACTTTCAACGTTTGCATTTTCGGTACTGGAGAATAAATATCATCCAGCATATCTTTCTGTTGATAACATCTTACAACAATTCTAGCTTTATATACATTTTCGCTTTTCTTAGTATAAATCCATTTTAAGTCTATTACCTTTTCATTCTTTGGTTTTTCGACTAATTCCCAAGTTTCATTTCTCTTTAAACTAGTCATTTCTTTATTCATAGCCTCTATCTAGAAATTAGACTCACTACTTCCAATAGCCTCTTTAAAACTTACAGGACTATCTGCACTACAATAATTTACATAAATACATCCACACTATATACGTAATTATTATCAAATCTACTAAGTTTTGTAATCGTTCTTTGTGACCTTCTTATTTCAGGTATTTCTTCTACTTCGTTTTTATCATTGTCATTTGCATTTTCTAAATTTTCATTTTCTTTATTGTTTAAATTTTCATCCTGTTCAAAACTTTCATTTAAATTCTCCTTTTCTAAATCTCTATCATTTAAACCTAAGCATTTTACATCTTCTTCTATAACATCAACGTGTCTCGCAACAATGACTCTATTTCCTATCAAAACTCTATATCTTGTCACATCATAGCCTATCAAAATTCCTAAATCAGCTTTTCTATCACATTTTGAATTTCTTTTATTTTCAGGTACCCTAACAAATACTTTACTTCTATACAATTTTAAATATTTCGTTTCAGGCTTTTCGTTAAAAAATATTTCGTAAGGAGATTTATTTCTTTCTATCATATTTGCAATTGTTCTATTTATTTAAGTATGCAGCAGCGCATACTACCTCTGGCCAATATCTTATATCTACTTTACATTCTGCTAGTAAGCACCTAGCACTATCCATGATAGTCCTATTATACCTTTCAGCGTTACCGTTAAGTTCATGCACGTAAGGTGGACAACATTCATACTCAATTCCCTTTTCTCTAAATAATTTAAACATATTTTTATTTAAATACTCCGTTCCATTGTCGCATCTCAATTTCTTTATTGTCTTTCCCGTTCCATTTTCTACTAATACTTTACATATTCAACGAACTTATCATATACCTCATCTTTTGCCTTGATTGGGTAAATTTTAGCGATTTTACTGTAATCGTCTATGAACGTAAGAAAATACTTTTCTCCTCTATAACCCTCAGAATGTGGCCCATTTAAATCTGTGTGTACTATTTCTAAAATGTCCTTCGCTCTTTTTCTATTATTTTCAAATGGAATGTTATGCATTTTGTTTTCAATACACGTAGCGCAATTAAAATAATCAGACTCTATATCATTAGGCAGACCCTCTAAAACATTATTTTTGCACATAGTATTTAAATAATTAAAATTAACATGTCCTAAAATTCTATGCCATTTTTCTTTCAAAGTAATTTTCTCATTATTTTTTTTCATTGTTACATTAGACTCTATATCATTTTCTAAATAACTTATCATTTTGCAAATTCTATTATTTTTCCAAGCTACAGCTACTAATTTAATAATTTTATCATAAATTTTAGAGCTATCTCCAATAGATACATCTTTATGATTTTCAGTTACTTTTGCAAAACTAATTAAATTTCTATCCATATCTTTAACAAAAAACACGTCCTTCATTTCAACATATGTCATATTATTATTAAAAGTTTTAAATTTACTATTTACATATCATACTTTGGTTGCTTTCAGATTTCTACCCTCGCCTACTTTAACGTTAATTGATTCTTACAACACAATTGCATGGCTAAAATAATTTTCATTATTGATAACGTAATCTGTGCATCCGCTATCCAAAATCCACTCAATTTTATTTTCGCTTACATTACCGTTCTCGGTATTCGCAGAACTAGCCTGTACTTTCGCATTAAACGCTGCTTTTGTATCCGCGCTCTGTTGACCTTGGCTGCTGTCATCACTGGCTGTAGCTGCCACCGCCGCGTCAGCTGCAACTTGCCCGTTGTTGGCTGGCTCCCCTTCCGCTAGCGCCTCCTCGCTACTGCGTGCTGCCTCTGCCGCCTCCTCGATTCCACGAATTGTTTTTCGTTGGGCAATCGTACTGTATGTGACCTACACCACCACATACATAACATGTCCTTTTCTTCTCTTCTTTCCTTTTTTCGAACATAAAAACGTTCGACTTTGAATTTCCACTTTCACTCTTTTCTTTTAGTTCAGCCATTTTAATCTTATTTTTCACATATTCCACGTTTTGTTCTTCTTCTTTCGGCACATCGATTAAGTCTCCTATATGACGCATCGAATCCGGCAATGTCCTCAACATATAATTCATTTTTTCTTTCTCCGTCACATTTGCACCAGCTTCTTTCAAATCGTTCACCGATTTTTCAAATTCGTTAAAGAATTCCATCGAGTTATTAAAATCTTTTAATTTCATTTTTTCCAGTTTGTTTCTACAAAGTATCTGGAGAGCTGTCGATTCTTTCAAATATGTGCTATCAAATTTTCTCATAATATCAAACGCCGTTTCTTTGTCACTTATCAATTCCATTTGTTTGTTTGAAATTGCACTATAAATATAATTTATAGCTTGCACGTCTTTTTCGTCCCAATCAACTTTATCCGTTTCCACTTTTGCGCGTGTAACTACAATCTCATACTTTTTCATCTTTAAATACATCATTATGCGTTTCTTCCAACTGCTGTACTCTTGTCCATCAAAAATCGGTATTTCTACTTCTTGCATTTTTTCTTCCTTTTTATCTTCTTTATTTTCAATATCAAAAAATTCTTCTTCACTTTCACTCTTAGTTTCGTGAGGCTCTTCTTTTACGCTCATGCGTCTTCCTTTGTTCTCGCGCTTACCATGCGCTCAACTTAAAAGCACGTTTTAATTATCTCTACACAACTCGAGAGTTGATGTAGAGGATAATGAAATAAACCAGGCACTCTGCTACCATGTTAATTATGGGCAAGGTTTGTTCAAATAAACCACACCGGCTAACGAAAAACAATAAGTTTATTCACTAAGCTCCCGCTTTCTCCGGTACAGCTCTCTCTCTCTCTCTCTCTCTTACAACCGCTCTGTGCGGGGGATGACGATCAAGTGGGCTCCCGCTCGGCCGCCCGCTCTCGCTATACTCTTACCTAGTCTTACGTAAGGTGGCGCTGCGCATCTACTCTCTACCTTAATTTCTGATATAAATGTATTCACATATTCCAACAAATATCAAATAATAATCAAATTGCAATCGTTTCTTTAATTCCATATGAACTATTTTAATGACGCGAAACTTGGACGAAGCCTCGTGAATTGCGCCCAAAAAAGCCGTGCACGCACAAACGAAACGGCGTGGCGCTAGAGTATGCGGTGTATATGACTGGTGACTTGTCTCCGTGATATAAGCAACGTGACTATGTATAAGTACGGCCTATTCATAGCTACGAGCACTTTTTTTCGTGTTACGAAAAACATATTTACCTGCACAACTGTAATAAACGACTCCCGACGCTCTTGTATCGACAGTTGATGGGGTTCGTTTTCAGATTTCTTTCTCTTGCCACCTCTTTTCGGGTTTATAAGGTACACAGTAAGTACAATACGATGAAGTCTTCTTTTTCTAAAGCAGATATAAAAATTAGTTTAAGAATTAACATGTGTGCGTGTGTGTGCGTGCATGTGTCCGTGCGTATGCATGAGTATGCGCATAAGTGCATGTATCCGTATGTATACGTACAGCGTGCGTGCGCGCGCGTGCATATGAATGGCTGTGTCCACAATCATGCGCAACGTGCGCGAGCGCGCGCGCTCTCCTGTGTATAAGGTATACCTATATATAGCTCTCTCCTATATATAGGTATACCTTATACATGGGAGAGCGCGCGCGCTCGCGCACGTTGCGCATGATTCTGGACGCAGCCTATTGTGTGGGCATACGAGCCGAGCGCGTGCGCGCGCGTGTGTGTGTGTGTGTGTGTGTGTGTGTGTGTGTGTGTGTGTGTGTGTGTGTGTGTGCAGACGTGTATACATGTAAAATTCTAGCAGAATCTTTAAATTCTTTGGTCAGAGGGATATCAAGAGGAAGAAAAATTTATTTAAGAAGTCTCTCTCTCATAATTTTAGATCATCTTATAGCAATAAATTTTACAAGCTATAAGAGTACTTTGAATTCAAGTATTAAAATAATTTGCACGTTGGACTTACCTGAACTTAGTTCATTCGATGCTAGAATTCCGACCAATACTGCATCGCTGTTGTTTTTGATGTGTTTAGTAGATTGCAAAGAGCTGATTAAAAAAGTCTTGATTTTTATCCAATCTTCTTTTTCAATGAAAATTTTGCCAGGATACATTAAAGTAAAGTCGATGGAAAACTGAGAAAATACATGTAAATTATTTATTTTATCAGGGAACTAAATGTGATTAAAGTTTTAATTCTACTTTTGGCGTATAAATAAGTTTCAAGTAATTTAAAAATATTATCCTTCACAACAGCTCGTGTCCATCTTCAATTGCTATTTTTTCAACCACAAAAAACCTAACCTTTGAACAATGTTCGGGATTGAAGTACCCGAAGTGTCCGCCAGATGGCAAGCACCGACGAGCAACCTTCAATGAAAAATACTTCAATGAGTATACATATAGAGGTCTGCGGCAGCCACTATTCAGGTGCTTTATGCACATGCCTTGTTACTTTTCCCCTATACTTTTGCCTATACTTGTTGCGTACATTTGCCTACACTTGTCTTAGTTGCGACTAAGACACATTATTTGCCTTACTTATATTTACCCCTTGCTTTACTTATTGCCCAATTGCTATTTTTTTGCTTTGCTGATATTACGCGAGGCTCTCGTATTATCAGTTTGCCTATTGCATATACCTTGCGTATTGCTTGCCTATTTTACTCGAACGCGCGTAGCGTTCTTATTCCTTTTGCTTCCAATTTTACTTTCGAATGGGTTGGAGCAGATACTCCAAGAGTCACACTTATTCATTTCTTCTCGTTGACAAACTCTAACAATATAAATAACTCGTACACGTTCATTCGTGCACAAACAATAAGAATACAAAAGTTTGTCAAACTCTTTCAGAGAATTATTTCTTTTATTTAATTAGAGAATTTTTTTTAATTTAATTAGAAGATTATTTTTAGGTTCCAAAAAAAGATTTCTTTAGTTAATTCAAGAATAAAGCTTACCAATTGTACTGCATTTTGGATTTTTAAGCACGGAAATTGATCTCTGTAATATTCCACTGATTGATCCGATTGCAGTAATGTTTGTCTTCTAATCTCGAAAGTAGCTTCCACTTTTCAACTATTTCATCCCAAGGCTCAAGGTGGTTACGAAGCCAGATAATATTAATATCGCCTATAAAAGTCCACAATATTTTAGAAATATAATAAACAAATAGTTATAATGAAATCTTTCAAGACTAGAAATATTGAAAAGAATGCACTTATATCTCACATGAAATTATTAAATTAATATAAAAACCCAATGATGTTAACGTCTATAACAAAAATAGCATTTGAATAGCAATACAATTAGTAATAATAATATTAAATATCACATATTACTCACTATTTATGATTGCAAGCTCCTCAATACTTAAATTAACTTCATTTTCATCTTTGCTAGGTTTTTTACGTAATAAATTGTCCTCTCTTAAACACTTTTTGCTGTAATTGTAGTGATGCCACAGTTTCCCATTTGCCAATAAAACTTCGTTGCCCTCTCGTACATAAGGAGTGAAATACGTACTTGCACTTTCACCTTGAAAGATCAGCTCTATTTCTTTTGCTAGCTGTACAAAGCGTTCTGTTGTAATTCTGAAATAATTATTGTAAAGATTAGTTATAAAATAAGTTTTCAAATAAGAAATTATCATTAGGATTTTAAATACTTATACAAATTCTTGTATCATATCATCTTCAGTAACATTTTTTAACACTTTGTTTTTTTCTTTCTATAACGAGTCTCACAAGTCTAGACCTTATTGTCCGTTCAAGTGGGATTTTTTTCTTTAAGCAATTTTTGTAGGCTTTAAGTATCGCTTTACCATCACTGTCCCTTTTAAATAAGCCTCTAGTCCCTGAAATCAGAATAAAATCTATGTAACACATACATATTGAAAAGAAAATGAAAAAATAAATGTTCATTACCGTGTCAATGAAAGGTACTTCTTCAGGGTCGACTAGCACAGCCTTATTATGGTCTGCGTTTTCAGAAACAGCATTAGGCAGGGGTAATGCTACGACGGAATTATTTGTTTGAGCATCCTCTCTTCTTTCACCTTCTTCGTAGATAGTAAGCGAAACATGACGCTGTAAATAAATGAATATTAGAGATTTCGAAATCTTAAAATGAGAGATCACAAAAACCTTCTCTTTACCTTAACACTACCTCCCTCATTCATACTTAACTTTGGAAAGGATTTTCTATGGGAAAGGAAAGCAAAACATGTGTTAAGATTAAAATATGAGCAAGAAAAGAGGTTAGCAGCACTCCTATTACACATCAAGATATTAATAAAATAATTCAATTAAAATATAATACTGTATTAGATTAGTATCAATTACAGTTACCACTTCAATTAGTTCAATCGAACTTAATTGCAAAGATCACTTTCTGTGATGATTGTGCTCCTCAAAAAACGTGGCCGGTGAACGTGGCCATGCACTCCGAGCAGGGATTTGGCGCGCTTTTGTGCGGTTACTAACCTAATCTGACGCGAAGGTATTGCTGACATGCGCAGAAAAGACGATAAATGTAGCAATTTTTACTATGTTACATCTTAAAATTTTTTACAGTCAGATGGTGAATTTTAAAAATAATCATTTTTACTACAGTTATAGTAATTTTTAATAGGCAAAGTAAGGAAACTTATATTTTATTCTAATTAAAATTAAAAGATTATTTTTTAAATATTTTTATATCAATATTTTTGCTACATTGTATAGTAATTTTTCTTTTACGTCGTAATGTGTTGTATTATATAGTGTGACGGGCGCCGATATATGGTAAGTGGATCACGTACACTGCGCCGCCAGACTTGAATCTCGCGCGCTTGCACGTATCGTGATCGGCAGAGCGCCACGCGGAACAAGCGCCAAGTAGTCGGAGAAGAAGACGAAGCCGCCGCGCCGCTGTGAGCGGGAACGAGCGGCCATGTTGTTGACCGTCGTGACACGCAACAAGTCGCGTCGTGAGTGAGCTCCGTGCATCGGAGAGTTTTGTGTGCGTGCCGCGCCGCCACGACTGCAGCCAATCGAGCGATCGTGCCGCCACCACTGGGAGGAGTGGAAGCGAGAGAGAAAGAGAGAGAACGCGAGCGCGAGGACGAGCACGAGAGGGAGAGAGAGGCAGCTCCGTATAGATTGCGTGCGATGGCTGGCCAGCCCCGAGTAAGTAGGGCTTACACTTGCATCGGTGCTTCTTGGTGACGGGCGCGTGGTGCATCCCCCCCCCCCCCGTCACCCGCGGATAAGCGGCTCCGCCGTAACCGCGAGCGTGCGTGCGGTAGTTGAAGTCTCGGCCTGTCGCGGGTTGTAATACAGTTGGTTCGGGTTTCGCGCCCCTTGCGCGACCATCTTCTTCGTATTAAAACGTTGTTTTTATCTTAACTTGTCCAGTCACGAGTATTTATTGAGCACGCCTTAACCTATGCATGATTTCCCGAATACCGCCCTCTACCCATTTCAGCAGCTGCAGTTAGCCGAGCACATCGTCTCCTGGAGGGGACAAGGTAGCAGGGTGTAAGTATCTCAATAGCCGCTCGAGAGGTTAGCCCGAGCGGCGTTGTACGCGGGAAAAGCCGGCTGCGCTGGTAACGCTAGGTCTTAGCGAGCAGCCGGTAGTTCGCGGGCAGGAGTTGGCAGCAGCGGCAGAGTGCAGCGCCGGTTCTAGGGGAAGGCGGCCTAGGCTTTCTACAATAGAAGCCGGGCTCGCATGTTCGGAACCTGTGCCGAGGCGCTTCTGCCGGACTACAGGTGATTCTACAACGGTGAGTTGCCCGGGCGTAGATTACACCCGTATATTACCCCGCGAACCCCTGAGAGAGATTAATACCCTCTCCGTAACTGAACCCCGTTACAACTGGCGCCCTTAACGTGTTGGGAAGCATAGGTTAGGGAATAATTCGAGTATTTAAACAGGTCGAGACTTGCGTGCGAATAATTAATTATCGAGAGGGATAATTAATTATTATAAAAGTGTATAGTGTGTACAAGGGTAACCAACTGGTGGTTCCTAACCTTGCTTGGAGGGAATAACCCGACCTGCACGTACTTAGCGAGGACATTGCTTGTGAAGGCCGAGCATTGTTGAAGTACTTAGTGAGGTCAACAAAGAGATTAAATAATAATTATTGATTTAACATTTTTTTTTTAAGCAACAGTAGGTGCCTAGCGCTCAATCTCTTTGTGGGACAACTCAGGTGCACGCCGGGGCGTAAAGTGGCAGTTTATGTACCCATTCCGCATTTTCGGGTTATTAGCGGAAATTTCCGCATTTTTGGGGAAATACGCGTAAGCGCGGACGCGGGGGTAACCTAGAGTGCGCGCGCAGCAATTTTGATGCCGCGCATGCGCAGAAATCGAAAAAAAAAGTGGAAAATCACTACCGCGGAATCGGTAGCGCATCTCACCAGGAGGTGCGCGCATCCACTAATTTCGAGTTTGCGCATGCGCAAAGGGCCAAAAATTGAAATTTTGATTGAGCCCGCGGAATCGGTAGTACACCTAACTGGGAGGTGCGCGAACCACGAATTTCGAGTTCGCGCATGCGCAAAGGGTCGAAAAACGGAAATTCCGACCTAGCACGCGGAATCGCTAGTACACCTCACGGGGAGGTGCGCGAACCACGAATTTCGAGTTTGCGCATGCGCAAAGGGTCGGAAAATGGAAATTTCGACCTAGCACGCGGAATCGCTAGTACACCTCACGGGGCGGTGCGCGAACCACTAACTTCGAGTTCGCGCAGGCGTAAAGGGTGGAAAAGTGGAAATTTCGTTCGGGGCCGCGGAATCGCTTGCTCTAAGGAGAAACCCCGCCAAACCGCTCACGCGTCCGCGAAATCGCTACGGCACCGACTTTATCGCTTGCGCAGACGCCGAATCGTCGCGCATGCGATAAAAGCGTTAGCATATTGCGCAAACAAGCGAACCACATTCGCGCATACCCAAAAAGCGACATAACCTCCAAGCAAGCAGGTTAAAAAGCGAGTTACACTGGTCTAGCGATTAGAGACCAAACCACCAGTTGAGAAAATTCGCGTTTTCCTTAGTCAGTGGTAATCCAGTAGGTATCTTGTGAAGGATACCACTGACCGTGCAAAAGCACCTTAAAACCCGCGGGATTGAAGACCAATCCCCTTGCACACACACGACACGTCGTTTGATTTGTAATGGCGTACAACATCGACGATGCCTTAACGGATTGGCTGTTGTATATCTCTCACAACGAGCTGGACGACTACCTGTCGCAATTGGAATTGAGGCGACAGGGCTCCTTCTTCCGCCTGTGCGAGAGACTGAAAAATTGGATGCTGGGCATTTACGCGCCGCAAGATTTCGCAGAGTCGGCGGACACGGTAGGGGCCATCACGCGACGAACGATCCTTCGGGAACAGTTGATCGAAAGGATCGTGTCGGAGCCGAACGACACCTTTGTCGAAACAACGGGTTGGGAACGACACCCATTACAAGTAATAAAGGTTAGCGATGCGGTTCTAAGCATGCTACGGAAATCGACAAAGGATGCCGAGACCCCGGCACAGCACCCAACACAACGCCATGAAGACAGGGCATACAGGAGCGACGAAGACACCAGCACAGAAGACACGGCGAACAAGGACGCGGAAGAAGAAGAGGAAGAAAGAGGTACCGGAGAGCGCGGCCGAGGACAAAAAGGCACCTCCGGTACAACCAACCGACACCCATCGCAGCCAAAGATGATGCGGCTGGTGTCGCACGACGGCACAAATTTCGAGGTGCCGGAGGACGTCACCTCACTATTAGTAAACCTAATAGTGAGGGTACGATCGCTGGAGGAAAAATTAGAGCCCTGCCAGCGACCAATGACGCAGGACACCCGAATGCCGGAGCAGTCGCGACACGCAGCATCAAGTACCAGGCTAGGCGACAACAGGCCAGGACAAAATGTCAGGTTCGAGGAAACGTTCACGATGCCAGGATGAACAGAAACCTGGCAACAAAGTCAGCCTTCGCTACCGCCAACTCCCCCAGAGTTCCAGGCTGGACTTCACGGAGTAAATCCAGCCTGGGAGAGGGGAGATCGCCGAGGTTCGGCGAGAGGCTCGAGTTGGCGGAACGCGGAGAACACGTCGGCCAACTTCTCGAGGTCGGGTCTGTACCACTCGAGAGACATTGGCCCAATCGTGCGTAAATGGCACATACGCTTCTCTGGCGCGAAGAGCCAGAGCATAGACGTGTTCCTCGCAAGGCTAGAAGACTGCCGGGTTCTGGCCAACCTCACGGAAGAGGAGGTGCTGTTGTCCCTGTCGGAGCACGTGGTACCGCAATGAGAAAGAGAAGTGGGCCACGTGGCAAGACTTCCTATCGGCGGCGAGGCGCTGGTACGGCATGACGAAAGGGTACCAGCAGCGGCTGATCGCCGAAGCCAATAGTCGCACAGAAGGGACGGACGAGGCCGTGAGGGATTATATTTCGTACCTCGTAGCGATAATGAGGAAGATGTCGCCCGTCCCCAGCCTGGAACAGCAACTGGATCAACTCCACCGCAACCTCAAGCCGCAGTTGCAGCCCATGGTTCGGAGATCGGAATTCCGAACCATCGAGGAGCTGCTTGATCTGGCGATAGATGCTGAGCAGATCTTGGAGTACTCCAAGGCGTACCTACCGCCGCCACCGCCAGGATCCACCTTGCTGCCAGAAATGGTGTACAAACCCCCTCCTCCATGCGATACCCAGCACAGGCCGAGGGGGAGCAAGGAGAGCAAGGTGGCAGCGGTGAGAGAGGAGAAGGACCCCAAGCAGGAGAGTTTGGAGGACATGCTTCGAAGGGTCCTGAAGCAAAGCCTCGCGGATATGGGGAACCCCCGGATGGAGAGTTCCGGGCGAACTTCCCCAGCGAGGCACGCACCTGGTGGCCCGCTTAAGGGGCGTGGCCACCAGCCGCCTGGGCGAACGGGCATAGAGAGGCCCCTGGCGCCAAAGCCAAGCGATAAGGGCGCGCGTCCAGGAGGGGACGTCACGCCGCCCGCCAACTCAAGGGGTAGACCCCTGGGAGAGCCGAAAGGGCCGCTGAAATGCCACCTATGCGGGGAGATTGGCTACTCGGCGAGGTACTGCCCGAATTGTTCGGGAAACGGGAAGGGGGGCGATCGGTAGAAGTCGCCCCCGACCCAAGCCCCCGGGGAGCTCGAGCAGTGGTAGTAGACCCACTCGAGTCTACCCCGGCGGTACCCGTGGTACCGTCTCCTGACCCGACTCCAGTGTGCGAGGACACTGCGGCCGCGTGCGACCTTCGCCCAGCCCCCAAGGAGTCGGAAGCTTACCCACCTCATGACCGAGGAGAAGCCTCCGTCGGCCAGCCAGCCGATGCCGAGACGCGTTGGTGGGTTCAGGTGGAGGTGGGTGAGTTCAATCTCCGAGCGCTGTTGGATCCAGGAGCGTCCACAACGGTGATGGGCACCGTTGGCCTCCAACTGGCCACAGCGCTCAAACGAAATTTCGTAGCATCCGAAAAGCGAGGTGTGAGACTCGCGGATGGTAGCCGCAGTCCCTTGCTAGGCCGCGTGTTTCTTCCGATCACTCAGAGGCCTACGTTGAGCTGGAGGTAGCCAGCTTAACGCCCGATCCCAGCGCAGTATCCGCCATCGGGCTCGAGGACGCTACGGACCTTCAGCGGGCGGAGCTGAAGGAAATGGTTAACGCCATCCTGAGCAAGCTTCCGCCAGGCTTAGGATGCGTAAAGGGCGTGGAGCATGGGATCACTCTGCGGGACGATCGGCCGATCAAACAGAAGCACTATCCAGTCTCGGATAAAGTGCAAGAAGAGATGCACCGTCAGGTGCGGAAGATGCTCGAGAAAGGAGTGATCGAGCCCTCCCGCAGCTGTTGGTCGAGCCCTATCGTGATGACCCACAAGAGTGATGGGACACGGCGGTTCTGTGAAGACCTGCGCAAGGTAAACGCAGTCACAGAACCGGACGCCTATCCCCTGCCGAATATGCAGGATATTCTGCGGAAACTAAGGAAGACGATGTTCATCTCCACGCTCGACCTTAAGAGTGCGTATCACCAGATACTTCTAGCAGCGGAAGCGCGGCCCATAACGGCCTTTACAGTCCCCGGGATGGGGCTATACCAATTTCGGCGGATGCCGTATGGGCTGCCGAACGCGCCCGCCACCTTCCAGCGGCTCATAGACCAGGTGCTCGGACCCGAGCTAGAGCCGTACGTCTATGCCTATCTCGACGACATCATAATTGTCGCCGAGATATTCGAGAAGCATAAGGAGTGCCTCCGAATGGTGCTAGAACGGCTAGTAGCCGCTGGATTGACGCTTAACGCAGATAAGTGTGTTTTCTGCAAGCCAGAGGTAGCCTACCTGGGATTCTTGGTTAACCGGGACAGCACGAGGCCTAACCCGGCCAAGATTGAATCAATTAAGAATTACCCAGCGCCCCCGAACCTGAAGGCACTGCGAAGGTTCCTAGGCACCACCTCGTGGTATCGAAGATTCATACTGAACTACGCCACCATCGCTGAGCCGCTCACAAACCTGACTAAGAAGAACCAGAAGTATGAGTGGCTCGAAGAGCAGCAGTACGCTTTCGAGCTGCTGAGAGCGATGGTGATGACCGCGCCGGTTCTGCAGCGACCTCACCCCGAGGGGTTATACATCATGCAGACGGATGCGAGCGGCGTGGGCCTAGGGGCAGTGCTCCTTCAAGAATGGGAAGAGCAGGAGCGGGTGATCGAGTTCGCGAGCCGCGTGCTTACACCGGCGGAGCGCAACTACAGCGTGACCGAGCGAGAATGCCTCGCAGTGGTATGGGCGATACAAAAGTTTCGTCCGTACATCGAGTGCTACGAGTTTAAGGTAATGACAGACCACAGCAGCTTGCGGTGGCTCTGCCAACTGAAAAACCCCACGAGCCGGTTGGCTCGTTGGGCATTGGAGCTGCAAGGCCACCAGTTCACCGTCGAACACCGCAAAGGCACCTTGAACTACGTGGCAGACGCCCTCTCTCGTATGTATGAGGATGAGGATGGGCTAGAAGTGGCCGCGGTGTCGTGGTTCACCGACAGCGCGGAAACGTGGTATCAGGAGTGGTGCGCCAAGGTCAAGGAGCAACCCAATGACTACCCCACCTACAAACTCGTAGCAGGCAGTCTCTATCGCTACCGCCCGAACTCAGAGGTAGACTCAACCCTCGGCGACGATGACGATGCCTGGAAACCGGTAGTACCGGAAGAACATCGTCGCGAGGTGTTGCAAGAATGCCACGACGACGCCACCGCTGGACACCTCGGCAGAGAGAAGACGTTCGCTAGAGTCGCGCTGCGCTATTACTGGCCGCGCTACTATGCGGATACGCAGGAGTACGTGCGAAACTGCGAGACGTGCCAGCGCTTCAAGGTGGAGCAAAGGGCTCCCGCCGGCCTCATGGGACGCCGAGTAATCGACAAACCCTGGCAGGTCGTAGCTGGAGACATTATCGGACCGTTGCCTCGAAGCTCCAAAGGTTGCGAGTATATCCTGGTGTTCCAGGACCTCTTTACCAGGTGGGTGGAGGCCTCCCCCATACGCAAAGCAAACGCCAAGACGGTGATAGCGGAACTGAGTCGGAAGATCTTTCTTCGATTCGGTTGCCCGGAAGTCTTCCTGTCTGACAACGGCACCGAGTTTAAGAACCATGCCGTGGAAGACTTCCTGCGGGAGCGCGGTGTGCATCACACCCACACTCCCCCCTATCACCCTCAGGCTAACCCGGTAGAACGAGCCAACCGTACCCTAAAGACGATGGTCGTTTCCTATCTTAAGGAGCGGCATAGTACATGGGACGAGAAGCTTCCGGATCTTCTCTTCGCCATGAATACGGCGGAGCAAAGTTCTACCGGGATGAGCCCGGCCCTAATGCTCTATGGGAGACAGCCAGAACCTCCTGGCACGCAACGGAGGATGCAAGAGATAGCAGCAGACGCCCCGGCTCAGGAAGAAAGTTTGGCTCACTGGAAGAAGCGAATGGAGGCCCTTCCAGAGTTGCACGCGCGCGCCGCTTCGAGAGCGCGCGCGGCTCAAGAACGCCAAGCCGGCTATTATGACGCCGGCAGGCGCGAGCCAACTTTCAAACCAGGCGACAGAGTGTGGAAGCGTAACCATCCCCTATCCTCAGCCACCAAGGGCATTGCGGCGAAGCTAGCGCCGAAGTTCGAAGGTCCGTATTGGATTACGGATGCCCTTGGACCTAACACCTACAGATTGGTAGGCGCCGGCGGTGAGGTAGAAGAGGTGGTGGCCGCGGAACAGCTGAAAAGTTACCACTCTGCTCCGCCAGAACCCGACGAGCCGGAAGGGCCGGTCGACACGGAGGCCGCGCCAATGAGCGAGCCCTCCGGCGACGCCCTCTTGGACGAAACGCTTCCGAGGAGACGCGGGAGGCCCCCAGGTGCCCGAGCAGTGGTAGTAGACCCACTCGAGCAGACACCGGTGGTACCACCCGCCTCATCTCTTCCACGGAGGGGACGCGGAAGACCCGCGGGAGCCCGAGCAGTGGTAGTAGACCCACTCGGGCCAAATCCGTCGGTCCCATCCATCCCCAATCAAGCGCCCACCTCGGCTCGCCCGCCGAGAGAACGCGGAAGGCCTCCGGGAGCCCGAGCAGTGGTAGTAGGCCCACTCCGGCCCGCTCCGGTGGCCCTATCCACCCCATCTCAACCGCAGCGAGGACGCGGGCGCCCTCGGAAAGTCATCTGACCTTTCCGCCTTCCTACGTCGCAGCCGGTGGGAAACCACAGCGAGCCTGCGACGTCTAAAGACACTCATCCAAAACCAGTCGTCCGCGTTTCATTTCATCCATCAGCGCTCTATCTCCTTCCTGATCGATGCAGCGTCCAGAGTACGCCGAATCTAGGTGGGGGGTGTGACGGGCGCCGATATATGGTAAGTGGATCACGTACACTGCGCCGCGAGACTTGAATTTCGCGTGCTTGCACGTATCGTGATCGGCAGAGCGCCACGCGGAACAAGCACCAAGTAGTCGGAGAAGAAGACGAAGCCGCCGCGCCACTGTGAGCGGGAACGAGCGGCCATGTTGTTGACCGTCGTGACACGCAACAAGTCGCGTCATGAGTGAGCTCCGTGCATCGGAGAGTTTTGTGTGCGTGCCGCGCCGCCACGACTGCAGCCAATCGAGCGATCGCGCCGCCACCACTGGGAGGAGTGGAAGCGAGAGAGAAAGAGAGAGAACGCGAGCGCGAGGACGGGCACGAGAGGGAGAGAGAGGCAGCTCCGTATAGATTGCGTGCGATGGCTGGCCAGCCCCGAGTAAGTAGGGCTTACACTTGCATCGGTGCTTCTTGGAGACGGGCGCGTGGTGCATTCCCCCCCCCCGTCACCCGCGGATAAGCGGCTTCGCCGTAACCGCGAGCGTGCGTGCGGTAGTTGAAGCCTCGGCCTGTCGCGGGTTGTAATACAGTTTGTTCGGGTTTCGCGCCCCTTGCGCGACCATCTTCTTCGTATTAAAACCTTGTTTTTATCTTAACTTGTCGAGTCACGAGTATTTATTGAGCCCGCCTTAACCTATGCATGATTTCCCGAATACCGCCCTCTACCCATTTCAGCAGCTGCAGTTAGCCGAGCACATCGTCTCCTGGAGGGGACAAGGTAGCAGGGTGTAAGTATCTCAATAGCCGCTCGAGAGGTTAGCCCGAGCGGCATTGTACGCGGGAAAAGCCGGCTGCGCTGGTAACGCTAGGTCTTAGCGAGCAGCCGGTAGTTCGCGGGCAGGAGTTGGCAGCAGCAGCAGAGTGCCGCGCCGGTTCTAGGGGAAGGCGGCCTAGGCTTTCTACAATAGAAGCCGGGCTCGCATTTTCGGAACCTGTGCCGAGGCGCTTCTGCCGGACTATAGGTGATTCTACAACGGTGAGTTGCCCGGGCGTAGATTACACCCGTATATTACCTCGCGAACCCCTGAGAGGGATTAATACCCTCTCCGTAACTGAACCCCGTTACAATAGATACTACGAAAATTAGTAGAAATATTGTAATTATTCTCATAATTATAACAAAAATGCAGCATAAAACGCATTCGTCCCTCGATTCCTATATTTTATAGTAATTTTTCTTGTAGTTATAATAAAATTTACTACATTTTTCTCAGTGTACTATAAATATAGTGTACTTAACATGACTAAAATAATTTTTTTTAACAAAATGTCGATATTTTAGAAAAAGCACAAACAATTATTGATAATAAATTCCTATCTTTTTGGTTTCTTAACCAATTTTAATTATCAAGGTCTCATTTTATTCTTTCACGGAGACTTACCCAAGGAAAAATTCAAAATTATTCAAGACCCAGAAAGTTATAGCCAATTGAAGATAATTATTTTTATAACCTCATTCGTGATTTTATAAACAATTACAACTACGTTAAATGTTATCAAATGTATTGGAGGCTGTACGTAAGCGCTGTGCGGTACTGTGCTGTGCCATGCTGCGTGATGCCCGTGTTATTGGTGCGTTGGCTACTTACGGAACTACTTTTCTGATTGGTCGGTATTTAAACATCAACCAATCAGCGGGGTAGTTCTATAAGTAGCCAATGCACCAACAGCACCAGCATCGGAAACGCACCGCACATCACAGTACAGCGTTTATGTACACTTTTCCTAAGGTCACGTTTAAAAAATTTGTATAAGTTCGCCTTTCCTTAAATGTTATCAAATGTATTGGAAAGTGTACGTAAGCGCTGTGCGGTACTGTGCTGTGCGATTCTGCGTGATGCCCGTGTTATTGGTGCGTTGGCTACTTACGGAACTACTTTTCTAATTGGTCCGTATTTAAACATCAACCAATCAGCGGCGTAGTTCTACAAGTAGTCAATGCACCAACAGCACCGGCATCGGAAACGCACGCTCATATGATTGTGATATTATGGATTTACCAAATCTAAAGTATGGAAACGCAGAGAACGCAATAAACAATTTGATGCGATTCGGTGATTAAATATTGTTTCACCTAAAGATAATGAAAGATTTTTTCTTAAATTACTGTTGAACCGCATAAAAGATGCTACTTCTTTTAAAGATTTACGAACATTTAATAAGGTCTCATATGAAACATATAAAGAAGCAGCACTTGCTATGGGTTTAATAGAAAATGATTCCCAAATTTATATTATTTTTGATGAAGCAAGTAATATCATGCTTCCTTTTCAATTACGTAAATTCTTTGCATGGTTTATCTTAGCTGAAAATATTCAAGGTAATTTAATTTGGAATAAATTCAAAAAATTTTTTACTGAAGATTTTAAAGAAAATAAAGAAAATAATGCTTTGTCACACATTCAAAATATATTACAAACTGAAGATAAAAGTTGTAAAGATTATAGTTTACCTGAACCAATAATAAATAATATCGAAGAAAATCCTGAAAATTTAGCTAACAGTAAAAATCTTTTTGAAATTTTGTTTAAACAATTAACTACTACTCAAAGATTAATTTATAATGAAATTTAACTAACCGAAATAAAATTTATTTTATTGATGGACCTGGAGGTTCAGGAAAAACTTTCATATACAAGACTTGAATATATCACTTCTTATCTTTGAATAAAAAAATTTTATCTATGGCTTGGACAGGAATCGCATCTATTTTATTACCTAGAGGAATGACAAGTCATCGTACTTTTAGACTTCCTTTAGATTTAAATAGTATTAAAAGTGCTTTTCTAAAATTAGAATCAGATAAGAAAAAATTACGGGAAGTAGATATTATAGTTTGGGATGAAGCATCAATGATTCCAAAAAAAGCTTTGGAAATTGTTGATCGTACACTCAAAAGATATATGTTACAGTGATGTTCCATTTGGTGGTAAATTGATAGTTTGAGGAGGCGATTTTCTAAAACATGGTTACCGAGACAGTATAGTACAGAACACAATCAAATTTTCTCATTTATGGCCTCTCTTTAAAATTTAAAATTAACTGAAAATATTCGCTCAAAAAAAAAACAATTTGCTTCATTTTTATTAGAGCCCGAATGAAAAAAAGAAATGTACGAAAATGTAGAAAACCGTAAGAAATTGTACAAAACTGTAAGAAACTGTATAAAACCGTATAAAACCATTGGTTTTCGGACATTTTATGGGAAACGATTTATACGGTTATATACACTTTTATACATTTTTACACATTTTTATACATTTAAAAAAATTAAAATTTTTTCCAGAAAATTTTCTTATATATGTACCAATTTTAATGAAATGTAAGGAAACGTATAAAAATATACAAAACTGCTCAAAAGTGTATAAAAGTGTATATAAATGTAAGAATATGTAATATTTTACATTTTTATACATTTTCTTACGTTTTCATATATTTTCTTATCTTTTTTTACATTTCCTTACATTTTTTTACAATTTGTTTTTTCAGACTAATTTGACAAAATTAGTCAATTTGTACGAAAATGTATAAAAATGTAAGAAAGTGCAACAAAGTGTATAAAACCGTAAAAAAAGTGTCCAAAAACCAATGGTTTTATACGATTTTATACGGTTTTTTTACGGTTTTTCACGGTTTCTTACGTTTTATTACATTTGTTATTTCCATACGGGAGTTAGGTGAAGGTAAAATTAATTAACTATAGTTCCAAATAAATGGAAGACCGAAAATGTATGTAATAAAATTTATGATGATATCAATCTCGAAAATTCCGTAGATCGTATAATATTAGCTCCACATAATAACGATACTAAACTTATAAATAATAAAGTTTTGAACTTATTACATGGTAAAACACATACATATTATAGTTTAGATTACGCAACGCATAAAGGAGTTGATCAAACAGATGAAAATATTCACTTAAATTACCCAATAGAAATGCTTAATAATATTAAAGAAGGTCTACCACCATATGAATTAAAATTAAAAATAAATGCAATTGTAATGTTAATTAGAAATATAAGTATGTCAGAAGGAATGTGTAATGGTACACGCTTGAAAATTACAGGTTTATTTAATCACAATATTAAATCTGAAATAATTACTGGGGAAAGAATTGGTGAATAAGTTTTTATACCACGAATAACATTAAATACTGGAGATTCTTCTTCATTTCCATTTACACTTTTTAGAAAACAATTTCCAGTTGTATTAGCTTTTGCTATAACAATAAATAAATCTCAAGGTCAAAGTTTTAATTCTCTAGGTATTTCCATTAGACGACCTTTATTTTCACATGGCCAATTATGTGTTACTTTATTCCGATGTAAAAATCCTAACAATATATTTATTGAAAATCTTTTAGAAAATTCATCAATAATTAATAACATTGTTTGGAAAGAAATTTTTGACATTTAATCTACACTTTTTAATAAACTTTTTCAATAATTATTATTTTTTTTTATACATATTTTTATCTAAATTTATATAGATCAAAATAAACCCAACTAAATTTATATTAATAATCATTTTATTTATAACTGTCTCTATGGAATCTATTGTAAGGAATGTGATGCCACATATATACGTGAATCCAAAAGAATGGTTTCCATTAGGATCTCTGAACATCTAAGAAATTCCAAGAAAAATGATCTGACTGTTGTCATTAACAAACATATATGTAGAAAAAATCTCATAAGTTTGATTTTGAAAACTATCAAGTTCTCGATAAACTAATTGGCATAGGAGAACATTATCCGAAATGTTACATATTCATCTCGAAACCAACCCTAGAAAGAAAAAAGATGACACAAAAAATTTACACAGCGGTTACGCCCCAATTTGAAATAAATTAAAATAAAAAAATTTGCTTGTGAAAATGTATATTGATTTTACCTTGTGTGTTTTTAATTCGCGGTTTAATTCAAAATTTCCAGGTAATATTTCTATGTTATCATCAGAATTTTAACTATTATAGTACCTGATTAAAATTGTAGATATCGCTTCTCTTTAAATAGAATTTAAGTATAGTATAACTATTCAGTACAATATTCTGTGTTAAGACGTTTATACAAACGTCTAATTTCTGTTAATTTATTTTGCCCGCTATCTTTAATTTATTTTGTTTTGTTCATATACACTTGTTCTTAATTTATTATTATCCGTTGTCCTTATACACTTTTTATAATGTTTTAAACTTTTTTACTTTATTCTGAATGGTTTGTTTTTAAATTTAAATAAAAAATCTTCATGAGGTCAGATCATTATACTTTTCTTGACAATTTTCTCAATTTCTCTGCAACAGTCTGTATTAATAATATTGATTCTAACATTATAGTTGTAACGGTTACTTGACGAACACAAAAGGAAATTATGAATTGTATTAAAAACATGTTACACATTCTTATAATTTTTATAAGATATTGTCAATATTGACTACAAAGTTATTAATGTTTATAAACCTGATGAGGGTGGCAAACCAGCCACCGAAACGTTATCTAATTAATCGACAACAAAGTGACTCGTAAACCAACCGTCTTACACCTTTTATTTCAAATTTCTTCGTGTTTTTGCGTTTGCGACGAAGACTAGTATTCTAGTATACTTTAGTATTTACGAGGTTATGTGTAAATTTTTCCCGCGGAGTTGCAATATAAACTAGTTCTCGTCAAATATTTGCGAATTTAATTCATATTGTTTCATATTATTTTATTAGCAACTTTCATATTTTCCCAATATTTATGAAAAAAGACTCGCGGTCTAAAAAATAACGAATCAATGAGATTGCAAATCAAAATACTGAAAGTTGACCATATATATCGCTTTATAAGTAAAAATATAATAGACGGGCTATAAAGTTCCTCTACTTTTGTTACTGAATTATTCGCAAATTATTATTATTATCTCTTTAGGTACTGGAAATTTCAGCAGATACTTTTTTGCTAGTAAATAAAAAAAGGTTTCCTAATTTGATTTCAATTAGCAAATCTGATCCAGCAAGATCTTCAGGAAATATTATATAATATAACAATAATAATTATTGATTATTGATTTTTGCGAATTAATTTCATAAATTTATTTTATTTAATTTGTAGTGAAACTTTAAATGTATATTTGTTATTTGAGTAATGAATAATTGGCTTTGACGGTCCTGCTGTCCAAAGGAAGGGTAAGTCAAGGATGACGAAATGACAACCCACGATGATATATTAATCGTCGACGTTTCGAGTTTTTATTTAAACTCCTTCTCAAGACACTAGTACAAATTTAAATAATAAATACACATTAATGAAAGTTATAAACTAAACAATAGTAATCGCATCTAAGATTAACGAACAAGATTTACTTACAAAGTCTAGGCAGTCTCTTAAAGTTACGTAGGTGATCGCTTCAGTATCACCAGTCAATTGTTACAATAATGAACATTCGGGCTTTATATATTACATAGAATGCATGTGTGCATGTGTGCGTTACACCTATATGTAAATACCATTTGATCAAACGCGCGGGGTGGTTCTAAGTGTTACGCGGTCTCGCAAGTATTAGGCGAATATATGTAAAAGAGCCCAGGTGGGGGGTGGGCTAATACTACTCGTTATTCAAAAGTGGCAAATGGGCGTGGTCATATCTTTACTTTCATACTTTCCTAATACTGTACAATGATATTGATCGTGCTTTCATGAGAATTTCTATTGTAAGAAGTGATTTTTATTTATAAATGTCTTATATTCAAATCTAAGTGTCTTTGTATCTTGTTGATTATTAATATATTGTGGTTGTGCATGTATAAACAACATTTCGGCTAATTTGCGCTTCCCTAATAACTGTTCCGTATGTAATACTTTTACATTATTGAAATTAAAATTATGCTCAGTTTCTTCCATATGAGTGTAAATTGCCGAACCTCGATCTTTGTTTTCGCATTTTTTCTTATGTTCCTTAACTCTAATACATAATCGTCTTTCTGTTTGACCTACGTATGTAGCCGCACACTCATTACATTCTATCCGATAAACGACATTGGTTTTCTCATCTTTAGAACTCACGTCTTTACCCAATTTTATAAAACAGTTCCATTTATTTACAGTATTATTTAACACTTCAGTATTATATTTTTTAAAAAATTTTGAGATAATCGGATTTAATTCATTTATGTAAGGGATCACTATGTGTAATTTTTTCTCACGCTGTATTCTTTTTTCATTAGTGTAATTCATGCTTCTAAGTCTTAATTTTATGTATTTGTTTATCAAATATATTGGATAATCATTTTTGATTAGGAACTGTTTTATCAAATTTAAGTTTACATTATGAAACGAAGTATGTGAAAGTTTAATTGCTCTGTCAACTAGTGAGTAAATAATCGCAATTTTGTTTTTTTGTGGGTGTTGTGAGTTGTAATTCAATAACCTACCGGAAAATGTTGGTTTTCTGTACCAGTTTGTTATTATGTTCTTGTTATTAACAATAATTTCTATATCAAGAAAACTAATTTTATTATAAATCGACTTTTCGGTTGTGAAATATTATATTGTTATATAATATAGTTTATAGTATATTTGTTATCTCTGAATATTGTCTAGAAAAAGTGAAAGACTTTTTGCTAGTAGGGTAGACGTACTGGTTCTGGCCACTGTACTGTTTTTGGCCATTTTTCTGCTTTTTATAATTTAAGTAGTTCACGGCTAAGCTCTCAGCGCCATAGACTGCTTAATTTTCATTCAGAGAAAAGATACCTATGGGCATGACTGCTTATGACCACGGTCATAGCTAGTTTTTAGGTGGTCAGAACCGGTGAAAGAAAATCCTTAATGTAGCCAGAACTGGTACGTCTATCCTATGTATTGAACCTCAACATTTTATGTTGAAATTTTGAGCGCGAATCTGCGAACAAGCCAATAACCAACTTTCACGCTTATGGACCTGTAGTTGTGAGTCGGGAGAATTTTTTTGACTTTGACATCACTAGGTAGAGCCAGTACCCTGCTGGTGCTACCTTGGTACTATCCTGTACAACGCCGCGCAGGTTAAACCTGAGTATCAATAAAGGCGTCAAATATAATAGCATCAAACCAAAAAGGTTGATCACCGCAGGTGATCACGCATGTGCCGTTTTCGCAACAACGCACAGTGTACTAATTCGATTCGATCTTGGACAAAATCGTAGAGCTCCGGACATAAATATGATATCAAAACCAACCAAGACTTTTTGGAAAGTAGATGCAATTTCCAATATAAAAAAAATATGATTTATCTAAGAAAGCAATAATTTGACCTTGAACGTTAAAGTCAAATGTACGAGTTTTAGAGAAAAATTTCTATTGTTTCCTCTGGTGAACATTAATTTTTGGTATTTTTTCTCGCGGAAAACATATTTTTGTAGATTTTGGAACGAGGAATCCAAATCTCATCTCAAAATACGTTTGCGATTATTTAAACACTAGAAATCTTCAGTCAAAGATGCCTCATCACATTTTATGCGAATTTGATCACACAACAAACATTTTTGTCATTATTTTTTTGATGTTATCCACTTTTTATTCATGTTATTTTGTTATATCTTAACTGATTATAACCAGCCAGAAAACTTAAGGAAGCCCAATTTGATGTGCCAATGAACATAAACATGAAAAAATGCAGTTACAATGGTTATGCAAGAATGTCTTTCAGTTAATTGCAGTGTGTGTGTGTGTGTGCGTGCGTGCGTGCGTGTGGGTATGTGTGTGCGTGTGTGTGCGTATGTGTGTGCATGCGTGCGTGTGTGTGTGTGTTTATGTGTGAAACGATTTTTGTATACCAAGTACATACGTATATAACGAAATATATTGTAATTTCTCTAGTCAGATGTCAAAGCAAAACAAATATCACAGCGAGGTGTTTTAAAACTTATTCTCTGAATCAGTGTACTTTACATCTGACGTACGAATAGCAAGAGCCAATCTAAAATATTAAGAGTTGACCTATATTTCTTTCAAGTAAAATATTTCCAAAAGAAATTACATTATTTCAGGATAACACGTGTAGAAATAAACTTACGTCCTTAAATTTTACTCAGATTTATCACTACTCTACGCAGCATATTTAAGGTTTAAAAGGTTAAAAAATATTCCATAAAATTTTGTATATATTCAGGATGTTTCAGTTTCATAATTTTAAATAATTTTTTGAAACCTACAATAATAAATTGTTTATTTTCCTAAAAATGATGTACAAGCACACCCACGCACATGCACAAACATACACACACACATGGACGCAGGCACACACACACACCCTCACGCACGCACGCACACGCTGCAGTTAACTGAAAGACATTGTTGCATAACCATTGTCACTGCATTTTTTCGTGTTTATATTCATTGGCACATTAACTTGGGCTTCCTTAAGTTTTCTAGTTGGTGATAATCAGTTAAGATATAACAAAATAACATGAATAACAAAGTTTGTTGTGTGAAATTCGCATAAAATGTGATGAGGCATCTTTGACTGAAGATTTCTAGGGTTTAAATAGTTACAAACGTATTTTTGAGGTGAGATTTGGATTTCTCGTTCCAAAATCTACAAAAATATGTTTTCCGCGAAAAAAAATACAAAAAATTAATGTTCACCAGAGGAAACAATAGAAATTTTTCTCTAAAACTCGTACATTTGACCTTGACGTTCAAGGTCAAATTATTGCTTTCTTAAATAAATCATATTTTTTTTATATTTGAAATTGCATCTACTTTCTAAAAAGTCTTGGTTGGTTTTGATATCATATTTATGTTCAAAGCTCTACGATTTTGTCCAAGATCGAATCGAATTTGTACACTGTGCGACGCACGCCAAATAATTCTATTGCTGCCGCCCAGCATGGCGTGCCTCTTGGCTCGTCGACGCCCGTTGCTAAGCTGTCCTCGTGTGATAGCAGCGCGTCAGCGTCACGTGCACTACCTACTACCAACGCTGACACTGCGGAGCGCAGGGGCAAGGAGCGCCAGAGAGAGGTACCGAGCTGGTCAACTGCCCGCAGGCGTCCGAGCATACTGAGTGTCAGTGCCGGGCGGGTCGCTGCTACTCAGGTGCCGTCATCGCTCCATCCAAAACCAGGCGACGAAATGAAGGAAGTTTCACCTGCAGCAACGAGCGTGATTACTACGCAATTTCCCGCCACCATTCAGATACTACCTCCGCCGCTGGGGGATGTAAACCTTGATGGTGTGACTAATGTATTAATTCTTGTAAGCTCGCTGGAGCTCTTTTTTCGAAGATTCGACATGCTCGAAAGGCAGCTAGGCGAGCTGAAGCTCGTTGAGAACTGAAGCCCCATGTCGCGCAGAGCCGCCACCGCACTCAATGATGCCGATTTTAACATCAATGCGGGGCTGCCCACATGGGTCACCGTTGTCGAAGAACAAGTAAGCAAATAAAATTGCTTAATTGAGTCTTTAATTACCAAGTCTCAGCTGCTTCTCGAGGACAATTCCTCGCTAAAAAATAATTGAGACAAAGTGCTCAGCAGCTTCGAAAGTCTCCAGCGTGCTCGCAGGTAACCACAGGAATTAGACAGTTTGGCAAAAAATAGTTATACATGTGAGACTGACTACTCCACTCAGACTGCCAGCACTAAAGTACTGCAAATATACCTATTCTATCGGCCGGGTCCCGGGGTTTCTGCTGTCTGTTTTGGGACGGGTGGTTCTGAGTCCTGTGAGGTGATCCTCAATTGTGTATTAAACAATGATGTTGTAGCAACGCAAGAAATAATAAACCCCTAACAGGGATAACGTTCTTGGGGCATGCGTCTTGCAGGTAAGACAGCGGAGGGGGGATTTGGAGATGCGAGTAGGCGCATTGTCCTCCTGTACAGTTAGGCTGAGAGCTGTGATGCGAGCCAAGCACTCACTCGCCAATAATGTTTTACCACAAATAACATCGATCCTGAACTGTTTGGTCCGGATTCGGCCGCTTGCGTGACACATAATAAAATATTTATAAATGAAATATTGCCGCATGGCAAGTCCAGGCATTTAAAAATCTGAGGTCCGTGGCCTAGGTGCTGGGCTATAAATATGTGTGGACTTGGATCTCCGATTTCCGGCTAGACGTAATGGAGACGAGCGTGCGTATCCTTTTGCCACAGCATCCGACCTGCAAATCATTCAAACGGTGAGCCAGTCTGCTCCCAAATAACATCGGCCCATCCAGCGTAATCCGTCAAACGCTGCAGCCAGGAACAGCGACATAGCTGATACGAAGCAGGGAGTAGAACCGATTGTCTGGTCGGCACGTGCATCATGAATGGGATCGAATACTGGGGAAGGGTCGGGGGTGGATGTCCCCTCTAGGCTGGATTTCTTAATATAAACTCAATTATGCAACGCCTAAACAAGCTCCGTCTGCATCTTGCTGAAGATCCTCCTGCCACCTCTTTGCCATGGTTGAAACTTGGCCGGGACCAGACATCGATGACAATCTCATTCGGATGGATAGTTACTCGGTACTTAGGTATGATCGTAATATAAATGGAGGCGAAGTTGCCCTGCATGTACGAAACGATTTCACTATCACGAAACTGGCGTCATCCACGTTGCAGGGACTGGGAAGACCCTCCATCGCTGAGTAACTATTTTTTTGCTTACTTGATGTTTGGCGTGACCAAAGTAGTGAGTATAGTCACAAGTTCATCATGGGGGATCTCAATGCTGATTTGTCATCGGCGTCCGATGCTGATGCATATACCATTAGAAACCGAGCCAAAGAGTGGTCATTACAAATTGTGCAGCATGACTCAACTTATCTCACGTCCACGTCTTAGAAATGAATTGACTTGATCCTTACAGATAAAAACGAAGAGGTGTTTGAATATCAGAATAAACACCTATTCAGTTTCGATAGTTATGCTATCATTGATGTTACCATCAATTATTTTGTGCCAGCGCGTGAGGAGCCTCTTTCTCCTACAGAGAATATAAAAACGTATGCCCTATACCTCACAATGAATTGCTTGCGCGCTGCAACTGGACACGGATGAATTTGATTGAATCCGATTTGGAGGGAGCGTTAGATTCATTAAATTCAAACCTAAACCTTACCACAAACGACTTAGCACCTTTATAAACTGTGAAATCCAGCAGAAAAATGCTTCTTGGATTGATCCTGAGCTGAGGGAACTGATCATCAAACGTAATGCGGCCCTCAGACGTTACAAACGCACTGGGTGAGCGGCGATGTTCGATGAGTTCCTCTGGCTCCGCAATGAGCTTTACTTCCTTCACATACATCTCTGAGACGCTCTTGGTGCTAACAGGGATATATGGAAGGAAATGCGTAACCTCGGTCTTCTACCTTCTACCAAAGCGAAAAAAGGAGGACCTTTACGGCTTCACGCCGGGAGAGTAAAACGCTTACTACGCTGAAATCTCTGTATTCTCCCTTTGAAGAGAGGGACATCGAAGAAGCAATGGACACTATTTTACTCGCAAGTGAGGAGGATTTTTCTTTCAAACCGGTTGCACTGAGTGATGTAGTCCTTGTAATTTCTCACTTCTTCTCACAGGCAAGGGGATGGACGGAGTTTCCTGGGAGGTGATCGTGAAAGTTCTACCTATTATTGTTGACTATCTGGTCAGCATTTTCAACTCCACTTTCGGCCAGGGAATTTTTCGAAGCTCCTGGAAAAGCACAGGTAATTGCGCTCAAGGAGAATGCGGCACCGTCTACAGTCTCGGGCTTTCGTGCTATAGCGCTACTCTGCTTTCTCTTTAAGGTGCTTGAAAAAATTGCCCATGACTAAATCACGGAGTGTCTTAATAGCATTAACTTACTTGACCCTCTCCAGGCCGGATTTCGCAAGCAACACAGCACTCAGACGGTATACGCATACGCGTCGATAACAGAGAATCGACGTTACTTCTACTATTCGATTTTATCAAAGCCTTTGACATCATTTCACCAACAAAAATTCTACATAAACTCAGTCGGATTAAATCATATTTACAAGGACATACTCAGATGCTCACCTCAAATAAAAATGGAAATTCTGACTGGCTAGGAACAAATCTGAGTGTTCCACTGGGTTCTGTCCTGTGTCCTCTGCTTTTTTGTCTCTAAGTTAACGACTTACATGCCGTATTTGATGGAAATACTATTAAACACACATTTTACGCAGATGACCTCCAAATTTATTTACACACATAAGACGAAATTCTGGAAGGCGGTGCTCGGCTGTCCGATGCGGCGCAAATGGTGGCCGAATGGACGGCAAGCTCTGGCCTACATTTCAATACTGGTAAGACCAAAGCCATCCTATTCGGCTCTAGGATTGGTGTTAATCATGTAAACTCATTGGATCTGCCAGGCATTGGCGTGCACCTGGAGAGCGCATTCCCTTTAGTAGCGTAGTTGCAAGTCTCGATATTACACTGGATAGTAAATTAAGATGGTAACCACGTATTGACCAACTCACAAAGAAAGTTAATAAAGTCTTGTACAGTTTGTGGTTAATTAGGGCACGTATCACTGAGATGCTCCGCAAACAATTAGTTGAGTCCCTAGTACAACCACACCTTGAATACTGTATGGTGGTCTACTGAGACGCAACAGACGAACATCGAGATAGAGTGCAACGGTTGAGCAATGCATGCATAAGGTAATTTACTGGGGCTAGGAGGAATGAGCACATCACTTTCTACTTGAGATGTTTGGGCTGTCTCCGTTCTGCCTCACGCAGATTCTACTTCGCAGCCATGCTAATATATAAAACAACACGCACGCATAGCACGTGTTATTTCCATTTTCTAGTATAGATATATCCAAAAAATTACGATTTGAAAAGAAGGCTAAATCAGTTTTAACCTCGAATACCTCTGAAATTCATAAACGAATTCTTTTACTCTAAAAACGCATATAATAAATAATATACACTCTATATCTCCGTTAAATTAAAAAAAAAATTAAAACAAGTTTTCTCTAGTTATCAGGCGACAAATAAAATAACTTTGTATAATAGGAAAATTTTGAATATCAAAAAGTAATCGTACGATCTTGAGGAAAATTCACATACATAATATCTATATCACTTACAAAATTGTCTAGAAATCTGTAGCTGATTCATAGAACCGTTCTCGAAAAATTACGATTTAAAAAAAAGTTAAAAAAATTTTAACCTCAAATATCTCTGAAATTTGTGGAAAAATTATTTTGCCCAAAGAACTCGACCAAGAGCTATCCAAAATTTACCTCCACAAGGAATTTTGAAGAAATTACGACAATTTTCCCTCCGGTATCGTTGGACATACAAAACTCATTTTTTCATTTTTCATGTTTTACGTTTTTTTAATAACCAAAGAACCGTGATAGCTAGAATCTTTTTTTTTAGAAAATATAGGTATTTTAATTCTCTTTTAAATGCTACCTATCCCATTTTGATACATACAGCCTTGCTCGAGAAATTACGATTCGAAAAAGAGGTTACAAAAATTTTAACCTCAAAAATCTCTGAAATTTATGAACCAATCATCTATCCCAAAGAACGGTGCAGGTGGCAACCAAAAATCTACCCCTACAAGGAATTTTGAAGTGATTAACAGAATTTTACTCCCGTAAATTGTCGCCACCTAAAACACGTTTTTTTCATTTTTTAATTTTTTTATCAAAATCTAACCAACAGAACGGATTCAATTTTATACAAATTATATCTATTCATAATCTCCATTATCATGATTTTTCTCAAAAAAATTGACCATTTAGTTTGGGAGTTATAAGCATTTAAAAAAAAAAACACGTTTTTGTTAATAACAAAATAGCCGTAATAGCTAGACAATTATTTTTCTTAATATAGGTTTTTTTGTGCTCTTTCGAACGCTACCCATCCGATTATAAAATTTAGATCCAATCATTAAAAAAAATCAAAAATAAATTTTTCGAAAATGAAAAATTCGGCAGAAAACAAAAACGAATCAGTTGGTCGTACAAAATTATTTTTTTCCCGAATTTGGAATCAAAAAACAAAAAAAATGAGATCTGTCCGGTTAAAATCGACCGCGTAGATCCGAAAATAAAGCGGTACACACACACACACACACACACACACACACACACACACACACACACACACACACACACACACACACACACACACACACACACACACACACACACACACACACATGCACGCACGCACGTACGCACGCACGCACGCACGCACACACACACGCACATCCATACACACATTTTCTAAAATCATGTGACACAAACTTCTAACACCTTTATTCATGTTTCTAGAGCAATTTAAAGAAAATTAAAATTTTACTATTACAAAGCTTCCTCTATGAGGAAGCAATACTACGAATGCGTAAGCCCACCCTAGTGGAAAAAATTCGGTGTTTTGAACTATGCCAAACATGTACCTTTCTATTCTAAAGTGTTTCAAACTGTTCGAAATTTGTGTCTAAGATGTACATAAATGACAGATTTCGGACATTTGGAACCCTTTTGGCACACTTAAGAACATAGTCTGGAACATTTATAACCGTTTTGGACTCAAATATTTCTAACAGGGTGAAATCGATATATGTTATTTTTACTCGGAATACTTTTGATAGTAAACGGAACACTTTTGGGATACTTTTGAGAATGATTCGCATACTTTTTGAATGAATTGGAACCCTTTTTAATTTTCTTCTGTAACAAATATAAAATGTTTGTATTTTTTAAAACAATTTTGAACACATTTTGGAACTACTTGGAACACTTTTTGGAATATTTGGAACAGTTTTTATCTATAATGAATTAAAAGAAAAAGTTGTCCTTGCTTTTGGAACATTTAGGAACACATTCTGAATACTTCTGGGGCATTTAGGAACATAAAAAAATCTAAAATTTAAAAATGTTTTTAAAATATTTAAGAAATGTTAACAAAAATGGTTTAAACAAATTTAATAAATTTTCGAAAAATGTTCTAAGGATGATCAATGGTTTTTAAAAAATGTTCCAATGATGTTTAGAAGTGTTCCAAAAAGACGTAATAACTACAAATTTACGTGAAAAATGTATCTATAGCTTGGAACATATTTTATGTATCAAGAAACATTTTCTTTTACTTCACTAAAAATGGGCCCTGTAAATGAAAATTTTAAAAAATGTTCCAAACTGTTCCAAAAGTGTGCCGGGTCATATAAAAAGAATTTCACTAAAATATGAAAAATTAATTAAGTCTATTTTCTAAGACATATTTCGAAATGGTTATTAAATGTGTCATATCGTGGTAATAAGTGCTCTAAATTGTTCCAATAGTGTTCGAAATGTCCGAAATCTGTCTTTTAAAAACACCATGGGAACACTTGCTGTATATCATGGAACACTTTTGGCACATTTTTTGGCTCGAATCCATTTCCACTAGGGCAGTTATTTAGCTGCCTTTTTTACGTTGACCGAATCCAGGCCAACCAGCAGGGGAATGCAGCCGGAGCTTGCATTCTCCGCATTGAAGTATAAGACAGATGATAGAGCGTTTCTGATTCAGAGTGTCCGTCTTTGGAACTCTTCTCCCCTTCCTGCGCTACCTAGCATCACTTTCATCATTCAAGAGGGCTGTGCGCCAACACCTGTTAAATCTCGATCCTTAGTCCCTCTTTCGTAAGGAAAATGAGCTGTCAGCAAGAGGACTCAAAGTAGCCTAACCCAACCGGACCCAGCCTTTAAGGCCCCGAATTGTGATACTAGTTTATAAGCGTTATTATCTGTGATATTATGTATTTAGAGTGGGTTATGCTGTGATTTGGGGTTCCTGAAGTATAATAATTTTGTATTTATAATGTTAATCTGTGATAATATGACTACTTGTTTGATATATTTTATCCCTCTCATATTATAAATTTTATTTTCTTTTAATATTATATTTTTACTCTATATTTTGTAAAATCATGTAAGCATTTATGTTATACACTGCGTATTATGTGTCCTTCTATTGCTACCAAATTTTTTATTATGTATTTTCAAATTGTTGCCAAATTCTGCATTATGTATTATGTACTTAAATTGTTACCAAATTTTTGTATTATGTATTTTTCAAATTTTGCCGCGAAAGCAAATAAAGACACATCTATCTATCTGTCTCTCTCCGGCGTTTTCTCTTTCTCTCTCTTTCTCTCGTACGCGCTGGCTATCCGTCGCTGTTGCAGCAGGCGGGCAGGTACTCGAGCATGTATGGCTGTAGTCGTAGAGGTGAGTGGACGGCTAAAACGCGCATTCAATTTCGGAGCGGCAAGCAGAACGTGTTCACTTATTGCACGGCGGGCTCAAGATGACTGGCGCGTCACTCTTCGCTTAAGCTATTATTGTGTGTTTCGTGCACAGTTCTCGCGCCCGCCATAGCCTATTCGTATAAATATTAAGTCTTTTTGACTAATATTCTCAAGAATACAAATTATAGAGGTTGTATTCTCTTTCCTTTTTGTACTCCTTATATGAGATACTGTCTGTCACAGACTATGTATCTCTCGCTCACGCTCTCACTGTCTCATTCCTTCACTCCGGGTTCAGTATCTGTAAGCTCCAATCTAGAAGATTACAAACCAGAAGTTGGAAGAATTTGTGTAGACTGAAGAAACATGAAGAAACCGGAATAAATGAACATAAAAACGATTGTAAACATTTTAGAGAGAAATCAGTATTATTAGAATATATTAATGTTCTAGAGTTCAGAGTTCAAGATAGCATCGGAAGGCGGGCTGCATTCCGTAGACCCTCCTGATAAAAATCTAGAATTAGTGTATAAATGCCATCCAAAAAGAAAAGTGTCATTTGTAGTTTGCATAGTGTGCGAAATGTGTACCATAAAAGTGATTATGAAAAGTGTAAAGACAAAAAATATATAAGTAATCTATTAGTGATATGTCCGGACCACGTGGAGCTTAATATAACCTTAAAAAATCAAGAAACTAAACTCTGTGAAGCAGCTAAAATATTAATTGCGCAAATTAAAAGTGAAAAGAAGGAACAAATAAAACATAAAATATTAAATAAAATATCTATTATCTCTGATAGTGTACATAAATCAGTAGATAATGAAAAACTACTAAACGTTACGATGCTAACTGAAAATGCTGAACTGGAAAATCAACGTCAAATTGAAATTCAATTACTAAGACTATTAAATCAAGAACTAATGGAAAAAAATGACATATTGAAGCAATTAATAGAAAAGGATAAAAATGACGAGGAAGTGAAAATAAAGCAACATATATAATAACCCAATTTATATATAATAATCAAAAAACATATGCAGAAGTAGTCACTAACAAACTAGCAATTAGAAACAAAAGAATACCGAAAATAATTGTGAGAAATCTTAAGAAGGACACTAAAAATCCACATGACTTTAAGAAAAACGTATGTGACGTTTTAATAAAAGAAAAAGATATACAGATGAAACAACTAAAAGTAGAGAACGACAATGAAATTGAAATTAAAAGTATGAATGAAAAAAGTGCTAAAGTAACAATTGAATTACTCTCAAAGAAACTGTCTAACAATTATAAAACATTTATTGAAAAAATTAAATCCCCGAAGATGAAAATAGTTGGTGTAGACAACTATACTAATATGTTTATAGAAGAGCTGGAAGAGGACTTAAATAAAAGAAATTTTATTGGATATCAAGATAAGTGTAAGATACTAAATATAGACAAAAATAAGATTACAAACAAGACAACCATAATAATTGAAGTTCCAAGAGAGCTATATAAACATATTAGTGACAATCAAAATAGAATCTTCATTGGATATCAAAGCTATAAGGTATGGGATTTAATAAACATCAAGCCCTGCTTAAACTGTGGAAGATTTGGACATAACACATTGAAATGCAAAAACACTCTATGCTACTTAAAATGTGCAGGTCCGCATAAGACTTTGCAATTTGATAATAACTCATCCAACATTACATGTGTCAATTGTTTTTACAGCAACTCGAAATATAACACAAATTTCGAGGTTAAACATATGGCCAATGACACAGAGAAATGTACAATATTTAAGAATAAGCTCAATAGATATATAGATATGACTGATTATCCGATAAGACCTACTATACCAAGATACTTAGGTAAAGTAGGAAACAGCAATCAAGCCACTACGATGACCAGCTCGACTAGCGCAACTATGCTGACTTCGCCGTCTAGAAACAACTGGACTAGCGCAACTTTGCTGACTTCGCCGTTTAGAGCCAGCACCGCATCTCTAACACATACGACACCAAGAAAACAGTAAACTACATAATGGAGCAACACGTCGATCTCATTGAAGAATTGCAAAAAGAAGTAATACAAGAAGAAACGTCATTTCATGATCTTAAAACTCTCAATAAAAATATAAATAAAAAAGATAGTTTGATATTACAGGTCAATATTAGAAGTCTAAATCACAATTATACGAAATTGAATATTCTTATTAAGAGCTTGAAGATCAAACCATATATAATTGTATGTACAGAAACATGGAATTTACCCAATCCTCACTTTTTTGCAATACAGGGATATAAATTGTACTACAATAACGGTAACTTAAATCAAAAAGATGGTGTCGTTGTATATATAAAAGATTGTGTATCAGAAATTACTGAAATAATCGAAATTGGTAGACTCAAAGTATTAAAATCACGAATAAGTCTAAATAACAACAGTAATCTTGAAATTTCCGCATTATATCGATGTCATGATTTACCGCACCTTGAATTTATTTTGAATGTAAAATCATTTATCAATAGCAAAAGAAATATAAGAAACCACCCGATTATTGGTGATTTTAACATCGATATTATGAAAGATGATGAATATAGCTTAGAATTATTAGACAGTATGATGGAAAAGGGTTTCTTCCCGGGTTTTATATATACAACTAGACCAAATGATAGTGGCGGAAGCGGTACATGCATTGACAAAATGTACATAAAAGCTACATCTATAGACACTAAAACTTTTAAACTCTCGATTCCTTTTACTGATCATTATCCACTTTTCTTGAAACTGAATAATCCACCAAAATTAAAACAAGAAAATATCCAGTATCACTATAATTACTATAAACAGGCAATGCATGATCCCGATGAAGCTACCGCATTCTTGATAACTGAAATACAAGACTGCTTAGACAAGTCTAAAGAAGCGCATAAAACAAAAAATAACAAGAGATATCCAAGGAAGGATTGGATATCTAAAGCAATAATGATCTCGTATGAAGAGAAAGAACAACTATATATTAAAATGCGCAATGAACCAAATAATAATCTAATAAAATTAGAATATAAGAATTACACAAAGAGGCTAGACAAAGTTATTAATGAGGCAAAAATAAAACATGAAAGAAATTTAATTAAGAACAATATCAATAATACGAAGCAACTTTGGAAATACAAAAACAAAAAAATGGGAACCAACTTGAAAAGGAATAACACAATAAATAAGATCATTTTAAATGACAATTGGACAATAGAGGATCAGACGCAAATTGCCAATCATATGAATTCGTACTTTTGTAGAATTGGAAAAGATCTAACTAACACCATTGTAAAACCCCAGGGTAAGCATTTACAATTACCAGCAATGAACATGAATGCAATTTACATTAAACCAACTAATAACGAGGAAATTCTTCAAATAATTGATAATATGAAAATAAAAAAATGGTGGGGTAGATAACATTACTACCAAAACACTAAAAATATTATCATATCAAATTGTTAATGCACTAACACATATCTTTAATCTTTGTATTGAAAAATCAACATGGCCTCAAGCGCTTAAAACAGCTGAGGTAGTTCCTATTTTTAAATCGGGTAGTAAAATGTATACATCAAACTATAGACCGATATCTCTAATTTCTAACGTAGCAAAGATATTTGAAAAAATTGTATATGTTCGTTTACAATCATTTTTGGACAGTAATAATTTGTTAGCGCAGAATCAATTTGGATTTATGAAAAAGAAAGGTACCAAAGATGCTCTTAGTTACTTAATGAACGTAATCTATATGAAATTAGACAAAAGTAAACCAATAGCTATTGCATTTTTAGATCTAGCAAAAGCTTTTGATATTGTCAACCATGCTATTCTTTTAGACAAATTATAATTATGGAATAAGAGGTAAAGCGCATGCACTTATATCTAACTATCTTAGTAACAGAAAACAAAAAGTAAGAATAGGAACAACTGAAAGCTATTATGAAACGATAACTACAGGTGTGCCGCAAGGTACTATACTAGGGCCACTCTTATTCATAATTTACGTTAACGATTTACTAACAAACAGATCAGATAGTACCATCTCATATGCGGATGATACAGCTATTATTTCAACAGATGATAACTGGGAGAAAGTTGAAAATAAAATGAACAAGAACTTAGAAGATATAAATATCTGGCTAGCACTTAACAAACTATCACTAAATATAAAGAAAACTGTGTACATAACTTTTGGTAACTATTGTGATAGTGTTTCCGAAGATAGGAACATACGCATACAGGGTACTAAATTGAGCAGGGTAGAATATTGTAAATATCTAGGTATAATTATTGATTATAGGCTAAAGTGGGATAAACATAATGAATATATAATAAAAAAAACTCAATATATAATATATATACTGTACAGATTATCAACATATATACAATCCGACACGCTTAAGACAATATATTATGCATTTTTTCATAGTGTCATTAGGTATGGAAATATTGCATGGGGTGGTGCATATAAAAAACAACTTAAAATTACTACAAAACATCCAAAATAGGATTTTAAAAATTATAAACAAAAATATTTTCATTCGAGACAACCCCTTGAATCTAAAACAAATTTTTGCTTACGAATGTGTAACGTATCATTATAATGAACTTAAGAATTTATACTTAACATCGACTAGCAAAACTAGAAATAAACTTATAATACCACCAAAGTGATCGAAAACTGTTAGTGATAAAGATAACTATGTCAGAGCGATACAATTATTTAATTGTTTTCCGAAATCTAATCCAAATCTTAAAGTTCTAGATATCGCAAAAAATTATAATAAGAAAAAGCTAAAAATTTGGATTGGTACTAACATATTCTAGAATTAAAAAAAAAAAAATAAAATAAAATAAATAAATAAATAAATAAATAAAAATTTAACTTTCCAGTATGGGTGAGATAATCAATGTGGACCAAATATATTATTTATAGTGGAATCTTTGATTCCATGCCTAGTTTGTAAGTTACTTAAGTTTTTTTAGTTTTAAGTACACCGGACCTATGTACAGGTAGCTATGTCTACCTCTATAGGATGTTTGCTGCTTCAGACATATAACTATGTCCTGAAGTAAGCAATAACATGTAATACAACATGTACTACTCTGGTTTAAATAAATAAATAAATTAATTAATGGAACAGCAAATTTCTTTAACTTTAAAGAGGTAAAAATACTTGATACAGAAAATATTAAATACATGCGATTGTTCTCTGAAATGCAACATAGTCATGTTGATTCCAATAATATTAATAGAATGCTGGATACAAACAATTTAAAATCATGTTATAAAAATTTTATCAATAATAATGTTTAGAAGTAAAAAATTGAACATAATAATGATATTGTTGTAAGATTTCAAGTAGTGTAATTCGTTAACTTGAATTTAAGGTGAGACAAGTGAAGTTTGTATGCACCGCTCTACCATCAAGCGTGTTACCGAAAGTCGCTTTTATAGTGATGATTATAAGTTTAGGACCCCGTATGGAAAAAAAGAAATGTATGAAACCGTATAAAACCGTACAAAACTGTATAAAAACGTATAAAACCGGATCTAAACATTGGTTTTTGGACAAATTTATACATTTTAATACGTTTTGATACGTTTTAATACGGTTTCATACGGTTTTTAACATTTTAATACAGTTTTCTACGATTTGCAACGATTTTATACAATTTCATATGGGTTTTTATGTTTTATAGAATCTATAAATCGTAAAAAACAGAAAAACGTAATTACATTTTTATAAACATAAAAACATAATTTATTTATTTATTTATTTATTTTTTTTTTATTTCGTATGAAAATGTATTAAACTGTATAAAAATGTATAAAACCGTATAAAAATGTAATAAATTTGAAAAAATCTACGGAAATATACATTTTTATACGGTTTCCTACGTTTTATTACATTAACCTTTTACAAACTTGACATGAAAAAATTTCTGAAGTGCAAAAAAATGTCTGAAAATGTATTAAACTGTATAAAAATATATAAAAATGTATAAAAATGTATAAAACCGTATAATATATGCCCAAAAACCAATAGAAAGGTTCATTTTTATACGTTTTTATACGTTTTCCTACGGTTTCATACATTTATTATTTCCATACGGGATGTATTATAATTTTTTCGTAAAAACATACATTTTATGTAACTTGTTAAAATAACAATTTTCAGAAATTAGAATCTGATGAGGGCCTTGTAACGTAGTCGTTCTGCACGGGCCGAAACAATGTCAATTATTTGTATGAATAAATAATTTTATAGCATTGCCACTCGAGTCTTCATTCTCCAAATTATTCATCGGCTATCACCAGTCATTTAATCATTAAGAAGAATGGAGAAGTTTGAGAAAACGAAAATGCACATATAAATTTTCACTATTCAATATCTTTCATATAAGAGCATATTTTTACTCGAAAGCTTTTGTGTACATATAGTAAAACAGAAAATTTGTATTTACTTATTTTTGTATTCATATAAATGCTATTTAGAAAGGCGGTGAATATTTCAAAATCTTGGACAGACATTTCAACATATAAGATAGCGCGGTCGATCCTCAGGCTTCTTCTATACTTGCCTTTGGAGCACACTCGTACTCCTTGGTGTACTAAAACAATAACTATAGTTTGGAGAAGCTAATTGCCAATGAATTGAGAGCTGTTTTTTTTATTCACATCTCACACGAATTTTACGCATACTTAGTCAAGAAATATTGTAGGGATCGAATGGTACTCGTGTCTAAAATCATATTTTACGCATTTGTTGTATAATATACTATTCTCATTGATATCAATTTTTGAATGATTAGTAGCTTTACCGTGTTACGTCCGGAGACGTATACTCATTTTAAAGAAAACGCATTATTAGTATCAGATATTTCCTGACAAATAAAAGCGAGAATGCAACTTAATACTACGCAGCGTTCTGCTTATGCGACCTTGTGACGTACAGAGTCACCTACTCAGGAAGACAATGCATGCAATTTTTAACATACGGTCGAGCTAGAATCCAAGCCATCGAACTCCGGGGCAGTCGAAAGGCCACACTTTGCAATGCTCAGCATTTCGCAAGTACGACGACCCAGAAAACTTGTAATACATAAGTTGTCAAAAGATGAATTCGATACGTCACCAGGCTCATCTTTAACCTAATTTACTTATGCATTAAAAAGCCTCCGCATGGGCCGCTCGAGTCAGTCACAGTGTACAAGGAAACTGGAAAGCTCCGTCAAACTCAGACGACATTCGAGTCAAGTTTTTATTTGTAAGCCTCGTCAAAGTAGCGAGCATAATTTATAATTTAATTACAATCGCAATTAAGCAGTTACAAGGCGTAACAACAATAATTATATCTCAACATTGTAACCAGCCATAGGAATTGGTAAATGCATACATTCCATTTCAATAAATAATATTATATAGCCAATTACTGTTTTCAATTCATTTATTTCGGACTTCACAACCGATATACTTTTAAATATTGTCAGGTGATAAAGTCAGTATTTGTTTCAGGTTCAGTATTTGATGTTGATCCATTAGCATATGCAGCATTTCTTTCATCAGTGAAAGAAACGAATACTGATTATAAAACTGGAAAAGACTCCTTGAATATTCGATTAAATAATACTCATTATCAGGCTACAAACGACGTATTGGATATTTCTGCAAAAGGTATGTTTTTACATAAGTTTTACTGTAAAAAGGAAGATGTTTTGCATAGCTTTCTTAACCTTTAGACCGCCGTGACTTGCTTTAGTCCCTTTTAAAAACACTAAAATTTTCTGCTTAAATCTTATATATGTATATACTAGGTGGGCAACACGCTCTACTCGCTCCGCTCGTCAACCCCTCATTTTTAGAGAGTGACTAAATTCTAGATTCTGTTCTATTTTTTCAGCTTAGAGTTAAATCGAAAGATGCGCTTTATTTTAAAGTAGCCCTATTCTACTGACTATGTCACTCTAAAATTTTGGACACCATTTAAATTGTATAAGTTTTTATTGAACGAAGTAAAGAAATTGAATAAGTTTTAAACTACCTGATGTGCTTTTTGTAGCTTTTTGTATTACTTGATCTTCTCATTTTCTTGAATATCACCAATAACTTCTAATTTTAAGTATATGTTTTCAACAGGAAAAAAAATAATATTGACTCCAAAACCAATTTCAGTGTACTCTTTTGAATGGTGAAGTCTAAATTACATTTGGATAGTTCCATAAATCAACACGGCGGTTTTTCAGTCAAAAATTACTAATAGCCAAATCGCCATCAGCACCCTCGAAAGTCTCTGTATACCAATTTTGAGCTAAATCTAAGTTTTTTTCGAACTTTTCACTACCATATTGGATTCACCATTTCGAATTTCCAAAGTTCAATAGCAAAATCTTTATCATAGACTTCGGAAACCCCTATATACAAATTTTAAACTAAATGGTTCCTTCAAACTTTCGACCGCCATTTTGAATTTCGAAAGTCTGATAGCAAGATCGCGATCAGCGACCTCGTAAACCCCCCTGTATTCCAATTTTCAGTGAAATCTAAGCTTTCTTAGAATTTTTCACAACCATATTGCTCAGCCATTTTCCTGTTCGAAAGTCCAATAACAAAATCTTGATCAACGACCTCCAAAATCCCTGTATACTAATTTTGAGCAAAATCTAAGCTTTCCTCGAACTTGTGACCGCCATTTTGAATTTCGAAAGTCTGATAGCCAGATCGTGATCAGCAACTTTGAAAAACATAATTCAAGCTTTCTTCGAACTTTTCATTGCCAAATTGGATCCACCATTTTGAATTTCGAAAGTACAATAAAAAAATCTTGATCGTCGATCTTTAAAACACCTGTCTGCTAATTTTAAGCAAAATCTAAGCTTCCCGCAATATTTTGGCGGCCATTTGGTTTTGAAAGTCTGATGGCAAGATCGTGATCAGAGATATTTGAAAACGCTATACTCCAATTTCGAGAAAAACGTAATCTTTTTTCGAATTTTAACGGCCATATTGGAACCGCCATTTTCAATTTTGAAAGTCTGGTAACAAATTCGTGATCAGCAACTAGGAAAACTTTGGTATACCAATTGTGAACATAATTTAAGCTTTTTTCTTACTTTTCATTACCATATTGTATCCGCCATTTTGAATTCAGAAAGTCTAATAGGAAAATCCTAATCAGCGACCTTGAAAACCGCTGTATATCAATTTTCAGTCAAATCTAAGCTTTCTTCGAACTTTTAACAGCCATACTGGTTCCACCATTTTGAATTTCGAAAGTCCAATAATAAAATCCTGATCAGCTAACTCGAAAACCTTCCTATATTAATTTTAAGCAAAATCGAAGCTTCCCTTGAACATTTTGGCAGCCATTTGGAATTTCGGAAGTCTGATAGCAAGATCGTGATCAGTGTCCTCAAAAATACTTGTATTCCAATTTCTGGAAATATCTAAGCTGTTTGAAAATTTTTAATCGCCATATTTGATTCACCGTCTCCAATTTTGAAAGTCTGATAGCAAAACTGCGATCAGACTCTTCTAAAACCCCCGTATACCAATTTTCCCACAATTTAAGCTTTTCTCTTACTCTGAATTGCCATATTGTATCCGCCATTTTAAATTTCGAAATTCTAATAGGAAAATCCTGATAAGCGATCTCTAAAACAATTTTTAGTCAAATCTAAGCTTTCTTCGAAATGTCGACGGCAATATTGGTTTCGCCATTTTTAATTTCAAAAGTTCAATAACAAAATCTTGATCAGTGACCTCGAAAACCCCTGTATACTAATTTCAAGCAAAATCTAAGCTTGCCTCCATCTTTTGACGGCCATTTAGAAATTCGAAAGTCTAATGGTAAGATCGTGATCAACGACATCTGAAACTCCTGTAATAGTAATAGTAATAGTCATTTATTTTAAAAATTGATTTACAAATGGTGTATAATACTCGTGTATATAATACAAACAACAGCCTATATAAAAAACAATTTAAATATAAATACAATAATTTTTTTTTTTTTTCTTAAAATACAAATCTAACATCACTGCCAATTACGCTTCTCAGTCTTTTTTCTCTATTAAAAATAACTTAGGATATCACAGTCATAATCTTAAAAACTAATAATACTAAAAAATAAGTCAAAAACCACAAAATTAGTGATATCACAGACAGAAGCTTAATTGACTAGAAATACACGAGAAAATGACTAGATTTCGTTACATTAAAAATACCACTGACTTAGTCAGGGAGACAAAAGTAAATGTAAAACTAATAATTGTACATTCAGACTCACCACTTACGCTAATAAATACATTCATTCAAATAAATAAATAAATAAATACGGTGTACATGGGACGACACATAATAATTTAACATACAGAAACCGCCCATTTCGTAAGTCGCTAGTCTACTGTAAGAAAGTGCCTTCTCAGAGCAGTTTTAAACGTGCTGAGCGATGGAAGATTTCTAACCTCAGCAGGTAGAGAGTTCCAAAGGTGCGTACCTCGTATACTGAAAGAGTTTATTCCAGTTTCAGTGCGCATCAGGGGTGCTGTTAATTCTTTAATTTTTTCCCTAGTGGCAGACCTGGGTATGTACCTAGAGAAGAGACTCCCAAGGTAGTCTGAGTTATGCATACGCATGATTTTATACATCAATATTCCCATGAAAGAGTGTCTCCTCGATTCAATGCATCGCCAGCCCAGAGCTGCTCTATGGGGCGAAATATGATCACCCCGACCCAAACCTAACACATATCTCACACATGAATTTTGCAGTCTTTGCAGTCTGTTTTTTAATTATTGAGATGCATCAAGAAAAAATATCGAGCAATAGTCCACATGAGGGAACAGCAGAGCCGTTCCGAGATTTTTACGCAAAATCTCAGTGGTATACCGACGAAAGAATCGTAGTGCAAACATCACACGATTGAATTTGTAGATCCTATGAATTTGTATCTATATGAATTATATGAATTGGTGTATTCTGTATTACAATTTGAAGAAAAATCTCAGCATTTATCGAATTTTTAGTCGCCATATTTGATCCGCCATTTTCAATTTTGAAACTCTGATAGCAAAATCGTGATCAGCAAATTGGAAAATTCTCGTGTACGAATTTTGAACACAATTTAAGCTTTTTTCATACGCTTCATTACCATATTGCATCCGCCGCCCAATCTAAGCTTTCTTGGAACTTTGAACAGCCATATTGTAATGGACGAATTTTTCGTCCATTTACGCGAATAATTATGTTTTTTGTCAGGAAATGCATGAAAGACGAAATAGAGATGAGAGAAGAAAGAAGAGCAGCAGATAAAGAGAGAGGGACATCGAGAGAGGAAGGGAGAGATGGGCTGAGGAAGAAGGCGGGGGCAAAAGCAGAGGGACCAAACGGATTGGAGAGTTTTAGAGCCATGGGAGGTCAAACAAATCAGACACGTGCGGTTAACCGAAACGGCGGAAAACAAGAGGGAGAGAGGGACCGCGGCACGTGCGGCTGGGGAAAAATCAACACCAGCTACACTACACTACCGAAATTTATGAGACGGGCAATAAAAAGGAAGAAGAGGAGCAATTAAGATGACACTGGACCGGGCGCACAGACGCTTTTTTCTATGCAGGGAAGAACTGACTTGAAAAGATAAGTCAAGACCCATGTATGGCTATACTGCGCAGCCTCGAATTTCCAAGAATGAGGAGGACCACTGATACGAGCCAGAAGAGGGACAGCTCGGTACCCCTTTTATTCTCATAAAATAGCGGGGAACTGCGCGCTGTGTCACACGGCGTTACGACGCAGAATGGGTCAGCAAAGCGTTTCCCTTGACACCCGAAATTTGAGAGCACGAGGGACGACGACGTACATGGGTACTCTACATGCAGTCTCGTGGAATTTTCACTGGAGGGAACGTTTTTTAGAAGAGGTCTTTTGGCATCTTCACGTTTTCCTCCAGTGCGCAAGAGAAGACAAGTACATAGCAACAGGCAGTGGGAGGCGAGAAAACCTGCTATCATAAAATAGCGAACAGACAGCTCGGCCCCTCTTTTCACCAGAAAAAAAAGAAGAAGAAACGGGTCAGCAAGACGTTACCCTTGACACCCGAAACTTACGAGATAAGGGGGGCGCTGCGTACACGGATGCACTGCGCATGCAACCTTGCGGATTTTTCTCCAGGACAGAGATAGATAGAGAGAGAGAGATAGTTTCCAAGAAGAGGGCTCTCTGACATTTTTATGCTTTCCTCTATTACGAGAAAATGAAAGATAGCGGGAGGTGGGAGTTAGCCTTCTGCGCAGTTTCCCACCAAAGGGGACATACAAGTTTTCCCTCAAAAACAGAGGAGTTTCGCGCTATATAAAGGGCCAGCAAGTGGGCCTCAATAGCTCACTCTTTTTCTGAACTTCTGCGAGGACGAAGCTCTGCCGGACGGAGCATCAACGCCACCGACGCTGCCCACGGCGAAGCGTTGCCCGTGTCACGTCCGACTTAGAAGTTACCACGACGAGAGCCGCCGACTCTGCGCCACGGAGAAGCATTGCCCGTGCTTACGACTGACCAATATCGCAGGGATCCGATTTCGTCAGGACGCTTACTGTGAGCCATCAACACCCGCCTCGACGCAACGACCTGCTGGGAGACCACCCGCCGAGAAGGAGCTCACCATCGCAGCACTGAACCACCGATCTTCAAGGCGACGTTTTCCGAGCGGCCGACAATTGCGTTAGACATTAAGGTACATTATGTAATTTGAATTTCGGGGTTATTTAAGTAAATATCATAATCAGACTAGTAAATTTGCATTGTATTCTTTCCTCCGCAACAATAAAGGCGAAGCGCTCTTGAGCGCCAGCCTGTAGCAAAGGGAGGTAAAGTCCTCCGACCCTACTTCCTTCGGTCTCCGTAACCTGGTCAGGCATAGCGCTTTCGGGCGTTGGCTAAAAGACAGGGAGATCCGGCACGCCCCATAGGAGGCCTGCTAGACGGATAGCTGTATGTTTGGATTCCGACGTAACAGGTATCTAAATATATAAGTTATTAACTGGTGCATCGGCCGGGAAACCACAAAAAGGAAGCAATCGGAGTATGTGAGATTAAAATTAAAATGAAAAAAAAAAAATGAAAAGCAATGTCTGATAATGAAATTTCACAAATAGAAAGAAGTGTGGGGAATTTAGAGAAAAATTTTTCAAATTCATTGGTAACGAAACTAAAAGAGAAAGAGAGGAATTTAGAACAGTGTTTAAAAAATAGTGACCCTAAAGCGCGTGAGTTGGAGAAAGAAATTTGGGAATTAAAAAAATTATTAGAGAAAAATTTCGCGAAATTAAATATTGATTTACCGCGACAATATAGGAGCGTAGTAAAAGAGGTCGATCTTTCAGACTCAACAATTAATGACGGTTCGGATAGCGAGTTAGAGGTAGTAGACACAGAGAAAAAGTTAGTCGTACCACAAAAAAAAATATTTTTGAGACCTTCGCGATTGCAAGTAGAGCCAAAGGAGGAAGCTATCGAAGAAGCTGCGGGTTTTCAGTCTAGCACTCCTCTGACCACGAATAAAGGAGAACATCGGGTTAAGTTCGAAATTTCTGCGGATAACGATAAGGTATTACTTTCGACGAGCGAGGCACTTGTTGAGACAATAAAAGAACATTTTAGTATAGAAGCAGACAAACAGACTTTAGATCTTTTTTTTGAACAAGAGGGAACTTTGTAAGTATTAAACGATAGCATCAAGAAAGGGTTTAATTTTTTTGATCTTTTGAAGAAATTTAGACAAAAGTTATACATTTTTAAAGAAAAAGATGAAAATATCGAGGAAAATTTTGAAGGGAACAGTAAAGAGGAAAATTCAGGATTAAATTCCTGGTCCGAAAATTTCAAATCAGCGATAAACTCCTTTACGAACTCAGGAAAGAAAGTCGTAATAAAAAACGAAGTCCTCTCCCAAGTAGAACGGCAAAAACATAACAATAAAACCATGAATGATACAGTAGTACAAATAAGGGGGCTATCGCTTAAAGATGCCCTAGATTTAATTCCGCGATTTAACAGTCAGAATATTTTTCTAACGCAATTTTTAAACGGTTGCCAGGAGGCACTTAGCATCCTTCCAAAGGAATATGAGGCAGAATTAGCTAAATTAATTCGCATGCGATTATACGGGGACGCGTTGAATAGCGTGAGAGGACAAAATTTTAAAGAGATTTCAGAGATTTCGGAATTTTTAGAGACGATATACGGATCTACAAAAACCTTTCACGATTGGGAAGGCGAACTCGCCCGCATTAAACAAAAAAGTAACGAAACAGTAATTATATATCTAAATCGATTAAAAGAAATAGAGTCGGAAATTTTTAAAGCAGCTAAACGGAAGAAACGGTTTACAGGAAGGGAAGAATATGAAAAGGAATTAGAAAGCGATTGTATAAAATTCTTTTTAAAAGGGCTTCGATGGGAAATACGCGCACGCATGGGAAAATCAACTAGCTTAAAGGAAGCACGCGAATTAGCTTTAGAGGTAGAGAGAGAATATGCATGTAGTATAATAGATGAGGATGTGAAAGATGAAAATAAAATTAAACCTAGCAGAGAAAATAAAAGAGTTAATATTATTAATCAAGACGTTGAACAAATAACATGTGCACATTGTAAACGAGTCGGTCACGGAGCGATAAACTGTATCACACTAGCAAAATATTACGGGCAGCAGAGAGCAAATCAAAATAATTTTAACGGGCAGAGCGGATTTAATTCAAATAATTTTAACGGGCAAAACAGATCAGGTTAAAATAATGGGCAGAATAATGGGCAAAATATATCGTCACGAAATTTTTTTGGAAATAGAAACAATTCACGAAATTTTGCGAATAATAGAGATATAAATTTTGGAGGGTGGAATGCGGAAAATCGTAGGACACCGTTTCTACCAAATGAAAATAATCGAAATAATGGGCGAAATTTTAATAATTATGAAAACGGGCAGGTAAATAGAAACGGAAATAATAATTATTCCAATAATCAAAATTTCTCACGAAATAAACAAGAACAATATAATTCACGTTTTCCTAGTTGTTCTTATTGCGGACGGTTAGGTCATATTCAACGTAATTGTTATAAATTTCAAAACGATACGGGAATAAGTGCACCGCCAGCACAGGGAAACTCTACGGATCTCTTTCGGGCAGGCGCGACGGGAGAGACACAGAATGGACCGCGCCCTTTTACCGCAGGAAACAGCACAGCCCCACCGTTAGTTTCGAAACCGTAAACCTTAGTCAGAAAAGCTCGGCGCCAACAATAAAAATCGACATCGGAGAATTTAGCACACCGCTTATTTTTATGTTAGAAACAGGAGCTTCTGTCAATCTTGTAAAAACGTCAGAAGAATCTCCTTATGTTAATATTGACACTAATCACATAATTATTTTGAAGGGAATAACGACTCATGCTATAAAAACGTTGGGTAGAGTCAGAGTTGATTTTAACAATTATAAAATTGATTTTCATTTAGTAACTGACGATTTCCCTGTTATGGAAGCGGGTATTCTAGGCACGGAGTTTTTTAGAGAGAATTTTGCGCAAATAAATTACCGGGAGAATTATTTGGAATTTAATGGACAAATAAGTCCATTTGAGAATATTCCTTATAGAATAAATGAATTAAATGAATTTAATGAGAAACAAAATGAAGATGTTGCTAAACAATCTTATGTTAATTGTGAATTTTTACCGAAAGATGAGGATTTAATTTTAATAAATAATGATAGTTGTGACTTTAGCAATGATTATTTCCGAGAAAGACGTGTTAGGAATAATAAAGAACCTAAAAACCAAATTGAAACATTTAATCCAATAAAGGATGTATACGGGAGTGAAAATATTCCGCAAAAAGGTTCAAGAGTTGTAGAAAACGATTTTTCTTTGGGAATTAATAAGTGTGGGGAAAATAGTGATCGTTATAAGGGAAATCGCGACGTGAAAATATTTAGTGAAATGGGAGATAATGTTGTATTTCGTTGTGAAGAAAATTGTGTTGAAGATTTAATTGAATATGATATTGATGAAAATTATGTTGAATTTAATTGTGGTGAATTTTATGTCGGCGGTGATAAAAGTAATGAATTATCCAGTAAACCATGCGAAAGAATATTCGAAGGGAAAGATTTGATAACTTTTGAAGATGAAGTTAATTGTGAAATGAGTAAAAATGAAGTGTCAAATATTGGACGTGAATTATCTAAAGAAGAAGCAGTAAATGTTTTTGGTGATATTACATGTCTCGGGAATAATGAAAATAAAAATATACGTGAAAATAAAGTTCGAGGTGAAAAGTTTCAAAGTGTTGAAAATAATGAAAATAAAAGTTTATGTGAGAATAATGTTGGTTTCGTAAATAATGAAAATGAAAGTTTATGCGAAGTTCAATGTGAGATAAGGGGTAATGGTGACGATGAAAAATTAAAGGATGATTTTAAAAAGTGTGAACGGAATAATATGTCTAAAGATAACAGTGTTTTAAGCAAAAGTGAAAGTGTTGTAAGAAAAGATTTTTGTTCGGGGGTAAAAAAGTGTCACAAAAATGAAAACCGTTATGAAAAAGGCCGTAACGTAAAAGTTTTTGAAGTTGACGAAAATGTCGTATTTTATGGAGAAAAATTTGTTGATGATATTGGTGAAAATAATATTGATGAAATTGATGATGACGACGATGATGATATTTGTGGGGAAAATGTTAACGGCACTGAAAATAACGGGTTATTAGTAAAACGAAAGAGTATCCGCGAAAGAAGATAGGGCAACCTTTCCAAGAGAAACAATTGGTGAAATAATTGAAGGTTTTGAAATTGAGAAGATTAAAAGTTTAAATGAAAATAAAGTTCAGTGCGAACAAAGTAAACGTTTCGGGATTAATGAAAATAGTTTATGGGAAAATAATTATTATGATGTAATCAAGGAAGATGAGAATTTTGATAATGTATCACGTAAGAATAAAATATGTAATGTGGGGAAAAATAATGAAAATGAAGTATTTTGGGAAGAATTAAATGACGAAAAATTATTCAGTGATTCGGATGAAAATTTGGGATATAAAAAGTTAAGTCACAATTATCTAGAAATTTATGAAAAACCTTATCTTAGTGAAATTCAGGATGAACAAGTTATGCAAATGTATTTAGAGAATATTTTGGATGAGAGAAATGACACGCAAAGTCCGCGTGAAAAAGACCGCGATGCTTTTTACAACAAGTTTAAGGAAAAAGATAATTCTTTCACATTTGATGCCGAGAATAGTTTAAAAATTAATAAAAATCAAATATTGCAAATCACGGAAGCTGATGTTCACGAGTTAAGTCGCACAGAAAAATTAAAATCAATTCTTAGATATAAACATTTAGAAATTGAGCAAAAAGAACCTATTGAAAAACTTATTGAAAAATACGCAGATTGTTTTCATTTAAAAGGAGAAAAGTTAGGAACAACTACGGTAATTTCACATAAAATCCCTACAATAAATGATATACCAGTAAATGTTAGACCGTATAGATTTCCTCATGCTCTTAAGACAGAATTAGATAAACAATTAAAAGAGATGCTTGATAACGAGATCATTGAGCCGTCTTGCTCTAACTATTCTTCACCTGTATTTTTAGTTGCGAAAACACCAGATAGCGCAGGTAATAAAAGATATCGACTAGTTGTCGATTTTAGACAGTTGAACGAGCGAACAATAAAAGATAGATATCCACTGCCAAATATATTAGATATAATCGATCAGGTAGGAGGTGCAAAATATTTTTCTGTTTTCGACTTAGCACAGGGATTTTTTCAAATTCCTTTAGATAAAGCCGATCGTCATAAAACAGCGTTTGCTTCTTCATTTGGTTTATTTCAATTTAAAACTATGCCTATGGGTTTATCAAACAGCCCTGCTACTTTTCAACGTTGCGTTGATTTAGTTTTTGACGGTTTGCAACAAAAAGAAATATTTTTATTTTTGGATGACGCGGTTATCTATGGTGAAACAATTGCAGAGCATAACGAAAAGTTTGAGTTTTCCAGTGTCGAAAAATGGTCATAATAATATTTTAACTATTCAATGTAATTTCTCTAAATATTGTTTAGCAATTCCTTTAAGAGATGCAACCGCGGAGTCTGTAGCTGACGCATTTATAAAAAGGTTTATTTGTATTTTTGGTTCTCCAGTAACGATTTTAACAGATCAGGGTTCGAATTTTATAAGTAGCTTAATGAAAAGAGTTGCGAAGAAATTCCGCATTAAACAAATTAAAACCACGGCATATCACCCGCAGTCAAATGGATCGCTTGAAAGATCTCATCACTCGTTAACTGAATACATGAAAATGTTTATCGAAAGCAATGACACGTGGGACGAATGTCTCGAATTAGCGACTTTATGTTATAATACAGTAGCGCATGAAGGACACAAATTCACGCCTTATGAATTGATATTTGGTAGACTAGCACGATTACCTTCAAGTGAACCACTTGAACCCGAAGAACAACCATTAACATATAACGAATATATTACTAAATTAAATAAACAATTACATAACATTCCAAATATTGCGCGAGAAAAATTAGTGGAAGCGAAATATAAGTCTAAATATTATTATGATAAAAAAACTAATTTTAAAGATTTTAAGATAGGAGATAGCGTTTGGTTACAAAAAGGGGGCAAACTTTATAAATTAGCAAATCAATATGAAGGTCCTTATACAATTATTGAAATAATTAATGATAAAGGCAACGTAAGAATAAAGATGAACAATAATAAAACGAAGATAGTGCATGTTAATCGTTTAAGAATATCTTATATAGATCAAGGAAATTAAGAAAAAAAAAGGAGAAACAAAAAAAAAACATTCGTCTGCTTATATTATATACTATTAGTTTATATGGGAACTTAACAAATAAATTATCGATAGTTTTTCCTTTTCTTTGCAGTATCATGAATCTAAAGCTTCTGCTGTTTTTTTGGGCGGTGCTAGAAAACGCTTTTTCGGAGGAGGTTACAAACAGTAACGAAATCGAAATCGATATCGTTCCTCAATCTGGTTTGTTAATTGAGAGACAACATGAGGTTAACTTTATACGGAAAGCTTGGAAAATCATAATTTGTTTAGACTTTAGTTGGTTAAAGTATGACTTAACGGCCTTAGAATTAAGTCTTGAAAACATTAGGGAGGATGCATCGATATATCGAAAGGATTATTATAAGTATATACCTCAGTTTGGTGAGATTCAAAACAAATTCAATGACACATATAATAGGTTTAAAGAAGTTAGGGAATTACAATCGAGTATACGCCCAACTTTATCTGCCACGGAACGAACAAACTACAATATACAGATGAGAACGTTAGATCAATTCTCAGGCGAAGTAATGGGCACATTCGACGATGACGTATTGATCATAGAAAGTTTACCGAGCAAAGTTACACAATTTCAAAGAGCAAGGAGGGAAGGACTTGATAAGTTATTAAAAAAATTGCAGGAGGGCAGTAAAATGGAAGTAGGGTTCGAATTCAATGATAAATTCGCATCCTTACTCGAAAATGCCACTAGAATAGTTTTAGAAGATTTAACAAATATTATGCTATTAGGTTTCCAAATCCTAGAGGCAGAGCGAGAGATCCGAAAACAACATATAGCTCCTTCTTTAATTATCCGCGAGGATTTAGATAAATTGATCCGAGAAATGGAGAAATTGGAGCCGACATTTAGCCTTCCTATCGGAATAAAATTTGGAGGTTTAAAATATTTAGATAAACTTTGTAAAATAAAATATGGAGAATGGATGAGTAAATTTTTTATCGAACTGGAAATGCCATTACTGAGCAAAGAAAAGTCAATTCTATATAAAATGTTGCCGATTGCCGTTCCACAAGTAGTTTTTGAAAGACAGAAGATAGCCGCTTTTATTAAGCCAAGTAGTAAATACCTGCTAATTAGGGGAAGGGAATATTATCATTTTGATGAAAATGAATTATTAAACTGTGAGCATGTTGAGAAGACTTATATATGCACGCCCGAATGGTTCCTTTTCAGTAATCACCCTGATTGCGAGAGTTCGTTGATTTTTGATCCCAAAAAGGTAAACTTTGAAAAATGCAATATTCAAATTGTAAATAATTTTCAACCACAATTCGTACGTGCTCGTACGGGAGATAGTTGGTTTTATATTGTAGACCAACCGATAGAAGTCGAACAAATTTGCAAACAAACATCCAATGTTACCATAAAATTACAAGAATCCGGGATTATGAAATTTCCGTCGCACTGCTATATTAAATATAATAATCAGATTTTGACATTAAAGCCACAAATAATGCAACGCGCACCAACCTTAATCTCACCTCCTAAGTCATTAGAGTTACAAAAAGTTTCGGAAGTGTTTGCCGTACGCGAACACAAACATTTCTTTGAAAAACTGGCTGGGACGGGAAACATTCAAGATTTTTGGCAAATAGAAAAACTCTGTAAAATCTCCCTGCAACATGAGCAGGAAGAAATGGGAATTAAACTCATATTCTATATCCTAGGATTTGTGATAGCTGTAATATTTTTGGCGGTAGGAATGGTATTGGCATTTCTTTATTACTTTAAGGTAGTATTAGAAAAGACTCCGGATGAGATCGAACTAAAAATTTGCGAGGAAACGGCACCGGGGAAAACGGAAAAACGCGCCTTCCTAAAATTTAAATAACAAAAAAAAACAAACAAAAAAAAAACCTTTTTTTTTCCTTTTTCTTTTTTTTTCTATGAGTATTTGAGGAATATAAATAATTGCAGATGGCGGGTGCTTGGCAACTACCACTCTGGTACATTATACTAACACGTTTTTCTATGTCAGCGGGACTTTACGGCTACGATTGCGGGGAGCAATTATCGAATCTAACTACTATATCTCTGCTGGATGTCGGCGATTGCGAAATTAAACAACCAATTGTAAACGTTACTCGAATATATGGGCAATTGTTGCAATTAAACGAGTTCGGCCTGGTCCCTACCTTTAAATGTTCCTTAAAGATAGTACGGACGGTTACTCACTGTGGAATGCACTCACATACTTTGCGAGTGGTAGGGGGAGAAATTAGTTACTATAAAGAAATTACACGCGATGAATGTAGTAATCTTCAACAAAACGGAATTTTATCGGTGGCAGGTACGCAAATATTGGGTATACAACCAAATGGGACAACTCATCGACCGATAATTTTTGCGGGCGATAGCGATCATAGCGGAAATTGCCACGGGGGTTCCTACTCAGATCCTTACGGAACTTTCAAAAATGTTTACGTAGCCGGATGGGTGGAGATAACACTACAGAATTCATATCAACCGGTTCAGATAGATGCCAATCGTATTAAGTTAAATTCGGGAGTTACATGTATTTTTTCTGACGCTCACTGTATAGATGAAGATGGGGGACATGTATTTTGGGCCTTAATGCCGGAAGACGTTTGCGGGATCAATAAATATACGAGATTGTATGAGGCAAATATGGATAAAATATACGAACCGGAAGAGGAGCGTACTATGTATTCTTTAGAAACGGAAGATATAACTTTCGCCTTATGAAAAAGGGGTGAACATAATGTCTGCGGATCTATAGTTATGCGAACCGAGCACCCGAAATTATTCATACTTGAGAATGCCCGGGAGAACGGTTTTGTAAATACAAATTCGGCCGTAACAGCAAAATTTGGATATTTTTACTTACATAAATTCAAAGTTCCTGTATATCGAGAAGTATGTGAGAAAGCAAATAAGTCAGATGTATTACGATATACTAAGACATAAATGCGACTTAGAGAAGCGAATAATGGCAAACGCGTTAGCCCTGGCTACAATATCACCCGAGGAAGTAGCTTATCGCATCATGGGAGGGCCGGGATACTTAGCCGTCGCCGCGGGCGAAGTTATTCATTTAGTAAAATGTTTAAGAGTGGATATTATTCGTAGAGACACTAAAGAATGTTATGACCAATTGCCCATATATCGACATAAAGAAGAGTACTTTTTGGCGCCGCGCACACACATATTGTTGCGTGCAGGCAGACAAATATCAGGCGATCGTAATTTACCAGCCATGTATCGATTGCATAATATATGGTTTAAAACGTTACCAGAAATAGTAGAGGTTAAAGATCCGGAAACATTGAGACCCGAAACTAAACCTACATGGAAATATGTAAGTCCAGAAACGTTAGCTGTTAGTGGAATTTACTCACAGAAAGATCTAAATCGATTAAGGGATATGATACTTTTCCCGGTTGAGAAACCTTCTGTTTTAAGTAAAGTAGCTTTAGGAATGAGTGGACGAGAAATTGACCCTCAGGGCATGACGCTAGATAAATTATTAAATCCCGCCACTATAGCTGCCATCGCGGGAACAACGTGGAACAATATGTGGTCAAGCTTCTTAACCTTTGGAACGGCCAGTGCGGGAGTAATCGGATTTATTATGTTATGTCGTTTGATTAAACTAATGGTAGACACTATAATCCATGGATACGCTATTTATAGCTTATATGGATTCTCCGTAAATCTATTGGGGGCGGTATGGAATTCGGTGACGCAATTGTTATTGCACTTAGGACATCAAAATAAAAGAGAGAGGAAAACTGAGGAAAAAGAGATTAAACAGGAAAATACTGAGCAAAAGAGAATGAACAATCAAGAAGATGAGGAATCAGAACACATATACGAAAACGCATTACCTATTGTAACGCGTGTCTAGCCGCGATTCTAATCTACCGCACGAAGGTAGTGAGCGCGCGCGCGCAACTCCTGCGCAGCCGAATCGAGGCGCGCCGCGCGTAGCGAATCGGTCTCGCGACGCGTAAAATGCCCGTCATCCGTCGCGAAGCTGCTAACCTGTTCCCGCGAGAAAAGGGAGCCATCTTCGTGTCTGCCGTCGCGCAAGTAGGATCTCCTCCGTTCTTCGTGAGTTTACTTGTCCACGCCGTTCGATCGTTTTGTGAGACCCCGCGAGTGTAGTGGAGGCGCCGCAAATAGTGGAGGCGCGCACAAGAGAGACAGAGAGAGAGCGATACCGCGTAGCTTGTGCCACGAGCAGAACGAGCCTGCGAGCGAGGAGCCGGCAGCCAGCCCGCCTGCCGACCCAATACAGCGAAATAGAGAGAGAGAGCGCAACTGCTGTGCGAACGACAGGGAGCGAGAGAGAGAGTCGAGTGCACCGGCTGCTCCTTCCTAACGTAAGTTTTCTACTCTCCTCTCGCGGGTTCATTGTAAAGGCTCGCACGGAAATCGCCCCGTGCAAGCCTTCTGTGCCGTGTACGTGGGGGTGTGTGTCAGCCAGCCGTACTTTAACACCGCGCGCGAAATTAGCAGCTTCGCCGCGCGCCGTGTAGTTCGCGCGTTTGAATATTAACGGTCGCGCGCGAACTAACTCTTTGTTCTAATCAGCACGTGCGTTGTGCTTGTAGAGATTAGTGATTGTGAATATATTGTGATATCTAGTTACTCGTCGCGTTGTTCATTACAACCTGTCCTTCTCCCGGATACCGCCGCCTCCGCGGGAAAACGACTCCGCCGGTCGTTTTCATATCTGAGCATAGCGGCCGCGCGCTTTACTCTTCGAGCGCGCGCTTTTCACTCAGCGATCCAATTAGTTGGAAAGCGAAGTTCGTGTGCGATCTTCGCGTTGTTTTCGGGATTCCAGGAGCAGATCCCCGGGCAAGTCATTTTAGTCTGACACCCGCGGCACCGTGTTCTAGGGCATCGCTGGCCTGTGGCTTGTTGGGATTTTCCCCCACTAGCCATCCCGTTACAACTGGCGCCCAACGTTTTGGGGGTGGAGAAGGACCTGCGACGCGTACGTGATTCGCGGCGAAGCTTGGCGCGAAGAAGCTCAGCAGCGTAGCTGAGCGTAAGCTGCAAACAAAGGCTCTTCGTGCCGCAGCTCGTAGGCGCGTGTGTGCGTGTGCGTGACACAGCCGTGCTGTTGCGAGAGTGCGGTCGAGAGGTTAGGCGTGCGATAGCCAATAACCCTCGACCTAGTGTGCCGACGAGGAGAGATATTGATCGCGGAATTTTTGGAGCGTTGAGGAATTATTGTTAACAATTAAAGTTTTTTAATAACAATTAATTTTTTAACGACAAAATTTTTTTTTTAGCGATAATTAATTTTTTTAATTAATTTTTTTTCTCGTCTCGAAAATTTTTTTTTTCTTCTCGTCCTCTCGTATTTCCGATACGAATTATTTTTTTTTGGACGAAAAATAAAATTTTTTTTTCTTTTATCGTGCAGTTAGAAGAAGATCGAGAGAAAGTCGGCAAGCACTCTCGGAACAAAAAGTTGACTGTGCGCCCGAGTAAAAACTCGAGCGCAAAAATCCCCTCGAACTTAAAAATTGTTTTTATTTTTTTTAGGTGAAAATTGTATTTATTTCTTGTATTTTTGGTGATATTGTCCGTTTTGACACATATATATATATTTTTTTTTTCACATATATTTATTTTAAAATTACAAGTGCGAGTAGTGGAGCGTAATTAATTACAAATCGTAATTACTTACAGAAATAGCTTTTATTTTTTTTTAGAGCCGTATACGGGAAATCCTCGTGCATTATCGAGGTTAAGAGCAACCGCCGTAGCTCTTAGAAAGTAACCCGGGGTCGCATTGAAAAAGCTAGCTCACGGGTTGAAAAGGCAAACTCTCTCTGCCATCAATCCGGATACTACTCGCGCTAGTAAAATAAGTTCGTGGGGAAGCGCACAGCCAATTGACACCATGGCCCGATCGTCGCAATTTGCGGAATCTGCGATACTCAATTGGGCGTATACACAGCCCGAAGAGGAAATTATCGAGGCCATGCAAGCCCTTGGTCTGCAGCAGTCAGATCTGCAATCAGTGAATATGCTGACAACGATCAAGTGGCTTATGGGCGATTACAGTGCCGCCGATTTTGTGCCAGAGCTGGAGCTGTCGGAGAAGCAAGCGTTTGCTAAACGCGAGCAGTTCCGAAGGGCGTTCATCGACTTAACGTTGATGAACAAGTCTGGGTCGACTATTGTGGATCCCAATACTGATCCAGACCAACCGCACCCGTTCATTACGCTCCTTGATGACCCGATAGTGATGCAAAAACTCTCGGAGTCTCGGAGGATGAACGCTCCACAACAAGCACATAATGCAGTGGTGGAGCCAGCGGATGAGGCAAACGGCCAGGAGGGTTCCGGGACAGAGATATTGAGCTCTGCAGCACCCACCGGGACATCTCCAGCCGAAGCCGAGGGACAGCTCCAACAGCAACAGCTTCAACAGCAACAACTGCAGCAGCAGCAAATGCAGCAGCAGCAACTGCAACAGCAGCAAATGCAGCAGCAGCAAATGCAGCAGCAACAAATGCAACAGCAGCAGCAGATGGAGCAGCAGCGACGGCAGCAACAGCAACAACAGCAGGAGCAGCAGCGGCAGCAACAGCGAAAGCATCAAGAGCAGCAGCGACAGCAGGCGTTGCTAGAAGAGCAGCGCAGGCAACGACAATTCCGGCGGAGTCAAGAACAAGAGTCGTTGTCGGCACAAAATGGGCAGCACGTGTTCTGGCAGCAAACGCGAAGTCCACCGCAGCCACAGAGTTTTGAGTGGCTAAGTGCGGGGGAACAGCGTACCGCAGGGATTGCTGTGGGAGATAACGTAGTCTCAGAACAGCTGCTATCGGTGATCCATAGACTCGTCAAAGAGGTGGAAGAGCTCAAAGAGAGTGTGCGAATACTCCAAGAAGCTCGACACCCACCCTCAAGCACGCGCTTGGAGGGAGTCCAACTACCGAGTGCGGGCAGGGGACGAGGATCACCACATCTGAACTTTCAGGACACGTTCACATATGTGAATTTTGACAGCAGCAGCCCCAATACTGAATCGCCAAGGGACGCTAGGAGGAATAGCGGAAGAAATCCTACACAGCGTCAGGCGGGGGTGAGCGCTACACTGGACCAGTCTACGAGGCAGACGTACGTGCCTCAACAGACGAACCGTGATGTTCGCCAAATCGTAAGGAAATGGCACATCAAGTTCTCTGGGTCCTTGAAGGAGCAGAGCGTCGAGTTATTCCTCACGAGAGTAGAGGAATGTCGAGCTCTAGCAAATCTGACGTACGACGAAGTACTCTCGTCATTGTCAGAGCTCCTGAGTGGAGTAGCGGCCACCTGGTATAGTTGTAACCGTCATACGTGGCGATCTTGGCAAGACTTCCAAGAGGCCATAATACACATGTATGGCGGTGACAGGGGCCATCAACAGCGAATCCTAGCGGAGATAAACGCGAGGACTCAAGGCAGAAACGAACTCACGAGAGATTACGTAGTGAATCTGCAAGCCTTGATTCTCAAGTTAGTTCCGGTGCCTAGCATGCCCCAACAATTGGACATGTTGCACCGGAACATGCGGCCAGAACTACAAAAAATGGTGATGCGTAATCAAATTACGGATTACCGAGGGCTCCTGGATTTAGCCCGGGAGGCCGAATTAGCGCTCGCGGCAGATAAGGTGTATCGCTCGCCACCACCGCCAGAGCGCACTTACTTGCCAGAGTTTGCCTACGTACCTACAGAGCCAACCACGGATCAGCGGAAAAAGCAGAATCCAGGAGTGGCGGCGATGGGGCAACAACAGCAGGAGCCTCGAGAAAGCCTCGAGGCTATGTTCCGTCGGGTGATGGCCGAGTGTTTGTCAAGCTTGACAAAGAAAGGCACCGACGGGAATAGTGGGCAAACGCCAAACCCACAGTCGTTCAAGAAGCCCAAGAAAAAGAATAATTGGGAGAACAGGCAGCGGGAAGGCGGGCAAAGTAATAATCAGCCTAGTGGGGGTAGTAGCGCGACCCACCAGGCTAGGCCGACAAGTCCAAGGAGTAATGGACCTCCACAAAGGCCAGAGTACCGAAGGGGTTACGGCAACGAGCAAAGGGGAAGCAACCGCAACCCCAATGCTGCCGGAAACCAGCAGGGAAACGGCCAAGGGGGCAGGTAAACACGGCCACACGCCCGCCCCCAGCTCTTACATCAGCGACCGAGGGTAACTCGGTCCAATTGCCTGAAGGAGAGAGCGAAGAAGTGCCCGCGACTCAGCAGAACGAAGATGACCAGGAAACATGCTCGCGATGGTGGCTTCAAGTAGGTGTAGCCGGCTACAGGCTACGGGCACTCTTCGATACTGGAGCTTGCTGGACTGGGATGAATTCCATCGGCTTACAGCTCGCTACAGCCTGTGGAAAAGAATTAATCCCGGCCAGCGGCCTAACGGCACGGGTAGCTAATGGGCAGGGCATAGCAGTGGTTGGCTATGTGTATCTACCCATGGTCGTGGCAGGCGTGTGCAAGGATGTACGCGTCGCAATCATGCCAGACCTAGACACGGAGTGCTACTTGGGGGTAAACTTCATTAAGAAGTTTAGCGCCGTCTTAGACCCCACTGACAATACGCTGCATCTCAAAGATGATGATGCAAGCGTAAAGTTAGAAGTAGCCTCCATAACCGCCAATAATACCGTGTCCGTATCAGCTATAGGGTTGGCGGACCCAACAGAAGAGCAGCGCAAAGAAGCGGAAGCTTTAGTAGCTGAGCTGATGGGAAACGGCCTGGCACCATTAGGGTGTACTTCGTGGGTTGAGCATGCAGTAGACGTCGGCTCCACAAGACCCATAAAACAGAAGTACTACCCAGTATCTCGAAAACTCGAGGAAGAGATGCACAAGCAGGTAGAGGAAATGCTACTCGCGGGTATAATAGAACCTTCGACAAGCGGCTGGTCAAGCCCTGTGGTAATGGTACGCAAGTCCAACGGGAAGTTCCGTTTCTGTGTGGACTTCAGAAAAGTGAACGCAGCGTCAAGGCCAGACGCATACCCGTTACCATACATGGAGAGTATCTTAAGCAAACTGCAGAAAGCGCGATACATATCCACGTTGGATTTAAGTAGTGCGTACCACCAAATACCACTAAATCCGGAGTCCAAAGAGACTACGGCCTTCACCGTGCCAGGCAAAGGGTTATTTCAATTTACAAGAATGCCCTACGGTCTTTCGTATGCCGGGGCGTCCTTCCAGAGGCTGATTGACAAAGTCATCGGCCCCGAACTCGAACCTTTTGCTTACTCGTATCTCGATGACATAATAATAGTCACAGAAACATTCGAGGAGCATAAAGAGGTTCTAAAAAGAGTTCTAGATAGGATAAAGGACGCGGGCCTCACAATAAATCGCGAGAAGAGTGTCTTCTGTCGCGATGAGGTCCAATATCTCGGGGTCATAGTAAATAGGGATGGTTTTAAACCAGACCCCGAGAAAATAAAGCCCATTATGGAATATACGGTGCCGAAAAACCTCCGTCAGCTGAGACGCTTCCTAGGAATGGCCTCGTGGTATAGAAAGTTTTTATCAAACTTCGCCACAATTGCTGAACCACTGACCGAACTAACGAAAAAGGATCGGAAATACGAGTGGTCAACGGCACAAGAAGAGGCCTTCCAAAAGCTAAAAGCGCTAGTTGCTTCTGCACCGATTCTCCACAGACCGGTATCTAACGCACAGTTCGTGGTGCAAACTGATGCGGGCGATACAGGACTTGGAGCGGTGCTATACCAGATAATAGACGGCAACGAAAGAGTCCTAGAGTTCGCTAGTCGAACTCTGAGCGCGGCCGAGAAGAATTATAGCGTGACGGAACGAGAGTGTCTAGCAATTCTCTGGGCAATCAAAAAGTTCCGTCCGTATATAGAGGCCTATGACTTCAAGGTCATCACGGATCATAGCAGCTTGAAGTGGCTCCGTGATCTCCGAAACCCATCAGGCAGGTTAGCAAGATGGGCTTTGGAACTACAAAACCACAGTTTCACAGTCGAACACCGAAAGGGCTCTTTGAACAATGTCCCAGATGCCCTTTCGCGGATGTTCGAGGAAGAGGAGCCAGCGGTCGCCGCGTTAGAGCTCGAACGCGATACAAACGACCAATGGTACCTCGAAATTGTGAAAGAGGTTCAACAGCGGCCGCGAGACTTCTCCACGTTCAAGCTGGCGGGGGGGAGACTGTACAAGTACGAACCTGATGAAGTCATAGACGAGTCTCTCGGCGACGATGATGCATGGAAGTTAGCAGTCCCTCACGAAAAGCGACGCGAAGTACTGAGAGAATGCCATGACTTTCCAACTGCTGGGCACTTGGGCCGCGAGAAAACGCTAGAAAGAGTAAAGCGGAAGTATTATTGGCCACACATGTCTCGTGATGTAGCCAGATACGTGAGCCAGTGCTAAGTTTGCCAGCAGTGCAAAGTCGAACAGCGCGCTCCAACAAGATTCATGGGACGCCGAATTACAGAGCGTCCATGGCAAATCGTGGCCCGCGACATTATGGGGCCCCTCCCAAAAACCACGCACGGCCACGAATACATTCTCATATTCCAGGACTTGTTCACACGCTGGATTGAAGTAATTCCGATAAAAATGGCAGATGGTAAATCGGTAATTAAGGGACTCAACGAGCGAGTATGTCTGCGATTCGGAGTCCCGGAGGTGTTTCTCTCAGACAATGGGACTGAATTTAAAAATGCACCATTAGAGGCATTCTTAAAGGAGAGAAACGTGCATCACACGTTTGCACCTCCGTATCACCCTCAGGCCAATCCTGTCGAGCGTGTGAATCGAACGATGAAGACAATGATTATGTCTTACGCAGAGGAAAATCACCGGTCCTGGGATGAGAAACTGAATGAGCTGGCGTTTTCGTACAATACTGCCGAACACAGCTCCACAAAGATAAGTCCTGCCATGCTCATTTACGGCCGACAACCCGACTCACCGAAGACACTAAGGCGGGAGGAAGACAGGTTAGCCGAAGAGCAAGGGCAGCAAGAGGCGATAAACAATTGGGTGGTACGTATGGACAAGCTCCGCGAATTGCACGTTCGGGCGGCGGCCGACGCGCAAGCGGAGCAGGCGAGACAAGCCAAATATTATGACGCTCATCGTCGACCTCCAGAATTCTGTCTAGGCGATCGTGTATGGAGAGAGAATAAGGTACTATCCTCAGCAGCTGAGGGGATTTCTGCCAAATTAGCCCCGAAGTACGCGGGGCCCTATACGATTGTGAATATTCTAGGCGAAAACACCTATGAGATCCAAGGTGAGGATGGTCGAACGATACGTCCCGTCCATGCGCAGCAACTCAAGAGATACGTCTCAGCAGAAGTAGCCCAGGCGCTACCAGCGAGGGACTCTTCAGCCGAACGGAACACGTCAGAGGGACACAGAGTTAGCCGGGGGAATGTACAGCCCCGGGCGACGGCTAAGAGGCGCGGTCCACCTCGTAAGACCGCGCTATTAGTTAGGCCAGGAAAGCGTGCGAACGATGGCCGGCCTATGCGTGTGGCCGGTCCAACAGAACCCAAGCGAGGCCCAGGGAGGCCAAAGGGTTCGAAGAAGAAGCCCGTACCTGCTGATGCCGGACTAATTAGTCCTCCTAGAACCCGAGCGTATAAAAAGCAATAATTGTGCCGTCCAACTTGTGTCGTACGTACTAACCTGTGTTCGTCCGAATCATTACTACCATATTAGTAGGTACGACGACGGCCATGATTAGCAGAGCTGCTCACGGTCCCCTAAGCAGCGTCTGGCGGGGGGGTGTAACGCGTGTCTAGCCGCGATTCTAATCTACCGCGCGAAGGTAGTGAGCGCGCGCGCGCAACTCCTGCGCAGCCGAATCGAGGCGCGCCGCGCGTAGCGAATCGGTCTCGCGACGCGTAAAATGCCCGTCATCCGTCGCGAAGCTGCTAACCTGTTCCCGCGAGAAAAGGGAGCCATCTTCGTGTCTGCCGTCGCGCAAGTAGGATCTCCTCCGTTCTTCGTGAGTTTACTTGTCCACGCCGTTCGATCGTTTTGTGAGACCCCGCGAGTGTAGTGGAGGCGCCGCAAATAGTGGCGCGCACAAGAGAGACAGAGAGAGAGCGATACCGCGTAGCTTGTGCCACGAGCAGAACGAGCCTGCGAGCGAGGAGCCGGCAGCCAGCCCGCCTGCCGACCCAATACAGCGAAAGAGAGAGAGAGAGAGCGCAACTGCTGTGCGAACGACAGGGAGCGAGAGAGAGAGTCGAGTGCACCGGCTGCTCCTTCCTAACGTAAGTTTTCTACTCTCCTCTCGCGGGTTCATTGTAAAGGCTCGCACGGAAATCGCCCCGTGCAAGCCTTCTGTGCCGTGTACGTGGGGGTGTGTGTCAGCCCGCCGTACTTTAACACCGCGCGCGAAATTAGCAGCTTCGCCGCGCGCCGTGTAGTTCGCGCGTTTGAATATTAACGGTCGCGCGCGAACTAACTCTTTGTTCTAATCAGCACGTGCGTTGTGCTTGTAGAGATTAGTGATTGTGAATATATTGTGATATCTAGTTACTCGTCGCGTTGTTCATTACAACCTGTCCTTCTCCCGGATACCGCCGCCTCCGCGGGAAAACGACTCCGCCGGTCGTTTTCATATCTGAGCATAGCGGCCGCGCGCTTTACTCTTCGAGCGCGCGCTTTTCACTCAGCGATCCAATTAGTTGGAAAGCGAAGTTCATGTGCGATATTCGCGTTGTTTTCGGGATTCCAGGAGCAGATCCCCGGGCAAGTCATTTTAGTCTGACACCCGCGGCACCGTGTTCTAGGGCATCGCTGGCCTGTGGCTTGTTGGGATTTTCCCCCCACTAGCCATCCCGTTACACTATAAAACCTCCTCGCCTATACCCAACTTTAAATCAAGGAAAAACTAACGAGCATGCTTCTATATAATAGATAAGGAAATTTGGTTCTATACGCATAAATATATATATATATATATATATACTGTTGCTTTTCTTTTTAAAGGGAGGATGAACATTACACTTACACTTCACAAACACAGAGCGCTAAGCTGCACATGGATTTAGACCCCATGCCTTTTGACGGAGAACTACCGGAAAATTATCCAGAAACATATAGAGAATTTTTAAAACATCGATGTTTTAAGCAAAGATTGGAAGTAGACCAATTCTTTGCAAATCATACGTTGGCAAAAGTTATTTGTGACGCGTGCTACATACCACATTATTTCGGAAACAACGAACAAATTGACTTACACATTAATTGGCACTTTACGGCCATAGATACGATATACGTCTTATACTGCGATATATGTCGTAAAATATTGTTAGAAAAACAAGATATCATTAAGTGCGGACGTTGCACGGAGGTTGTATTGCAATACCTCGAAAAAACAAACTCTACTACAGCGAGTATTAATCGAATTTGGCATAATGAGTAATAAAATCAAATTATTCAAGGAAGTACATTTTAGAAAACAAAATGATGGTCGGAGGGGATGTTTCCAATGTATAGTCACGGAACCAACAGAAAAATATTGGAAAAGAACCACATATAAAATGAGAGTAAATCGAAAGAACCCGAGTTGGAAATGCAAGAAATGTGATATAATATTACAGCACAGAATTCCAAGAGAAAAGGAGGAAAAGCTAAGGGAAGTTTTCAAAGGCTTGTCAATCAATATGAATTGCCTCAGAGATTTAGTAATAAATGAGGACGTACCCAAGCAACAACTGCGAAGAAATATCAAGAAAAAAAGAAATGGGAAGAAAACATTGAAAACAACAGGGAAAACGAAACAGGAAAATAGGTTGATAACAAGAGAACGAGTACAAAAGGAAATGAGTTTAAATCAAGAAAAAGAAAATATCGGGCCAACACCAGAGTCCCTTATAGAAGAAACAAGCACGGGGAAGGAAATAGCACAAATAAAAGAGGAAATTATCATAGAACGAATAAACGTAAAAGAAGAAGCAGAAATTATAAAAGAAGAAACACACCAACTTCAGTTACATGAAACAAATAACGAAACAAAGGGGGAGGAACAAGCGGACGTGTTGGAAAAAAACCATTCAATGGAAGAGGATATCCCTTTGATGACCTCAACGCTGACACAGGAAGAAATAGTAAAAGTGTTAGAAGAAGCAAGGCGGGAGGAGCCCACGGACGAAGATTTTTTTTACGCGATCCAAACAGTCGAAGAAGAAGCTGAAGGAAGTATGGAATTGAGTCCAAACTTAATATCAACAATCATGAAGTCGTTAATAATAGAAGGTAACACTTATGAACTCTTTTGCCGGGAGGAATATAGAGTAAAACGCTTCATGAATTGGCCCCATTCGTATATAACACCGAAAGAACTAGCGGGAAATGGATTTTTCTATGTCGGAGAAGAAGACATTGTCAAATGTTTTAGTTGTAATATAAAGTTGCAAAAATGGTTACCAGGGGACAGAGCGGGAGATGAGCACATGAAATGGAACAAAGAATGTCCTATGGTAACAGGAAAAACATGCGGAAACATAAAACTTGAGAGTGGGGAAGATACATGCCAGAGATACTCTGAGGAATATATAAAGTCAGTACAAGCAGAAATTCCGGATGAACAAAAATGTAAAGTCTGTATAACTCGAAAAATCGACACAGTATTCATACCTTGTGGCCACTTAGCCGCGTGTCAACCATGTGCAGAACTTTTAGATAATTGCGCGTTTTGTAGGCAAGAAATAAAGAGTAAACATACCGTGTATTATACATAAGAATTTTAAAAATATTTCACTACAGAAAGTACTCTTCATTAAATACTAATTTTTTTTTTTATTATAATAAGAAAAATATATAAAAATATGAGTTATTATACTTTATAATTACACTACTAAGAAAACTAGAATTATATGCTTTTGTATGGGAATATGGGAAACAGGTTATAGCAATAAAGAAAAAAAAAAAAAAAAAAAAAAAAAGAGAAACAAGTCATTTTGTTATTGAAAAACCCCTTTTTCCTCCTAATTACAAAAGAAAACTAGATAGTATATACTCAAACCTTAGTAAAGGTTTAGCTTTGGAATGAATTTAACATAAAATCGAGCGAAATCGTGGTAGGTATAGAATTCACATCAAACATAAGGATGTTAGGGGTAGAGCTACGGGCATGGATTTTGAAATTTTGAAATAGAAGCATTTTTATTACAAATACAAAAAAAAGAGAAAGGAATAAACCATAGAAACAATCAAATTTTACATAGGTATGACAGGGAGAAAGAGAAGGAATCTCTGAGCCAGACTGATCGGCAGCTTCAACAGAATCTCCAAAGTCGCGCAAAAGACTGATAAACAAAAGTTCATGTTGAAAAATCCCCCTTTTGCGAGAGTTTAAATAATTAACTTGTTGAAAATTATTCTAAATCCCAGGGAAATAAAGACATATTATAAGTGGGCCAGTGATTTAAGATAAAAGAAATACACTTCTTTTTATTTCTCGAAATTTACAGCTAAATAGGAGAAAAAACTTGTTGCCAAGTTTTTTCTTTGTCAGGTGGGGTGGGAACAACAAAAAAAAATTCTGTAAAATTTTGGAAATGTAATTACAAAAAAAAAAAATAAATAAAAGCTGTTAAACCAGATGTTATTAAGGGAAGCAACAATCAATTTATTGTAGGAGAGTAAAATTGCACTGAAAAATTTTTTGATGTAACAGATTATTATATAATAAATTTATTTGCACGATTGTATTCTTGGACTAGAAATAGAGTTAATTTTAAGACGCTGAGTAAAGAAAAAGGATAATTATTACACGAAAGACTTTTGAAAACAATTTTTTTTTTATTTTTAGAGTGTTAATGTATGGGTTATTGTGTGTGTATGTATTAGATGAATCATATTATTTCGTACTATAATATATTCTAGTATGTATCGATTAACTTTATATTACTGTTTATGTATTCAACCTTTTTGCAAGAGTATGTATTTCAGTATGAACTATATATTTGTATTACTATTGTATGTATCGCTAAACTTTAGATTTAACTTTATTATTCCAGGGGTATTATTTGAACTATTATTATTGTATAAATTGTATGACTTTATGTATTTAACTTCATTATTGTATGGGTTGTATATATTGAAAGATGGTATGTATTATTTAGGTAATATTGTATGTATATCTAAGTTTTGGTGTGTGTGTGTGTGTGTATTATTTCATCGCGTTAATTTAGTTAATATTGTAAAAATTTCATCATTACATTAGTTTGATAAAATATGATTTTTAAAGAAAAGTAATGATGGGATTTACGAACGACGGGTTTTATTTAAAACCCGCTCGTTCTGCGGTGGGCCGTGAGGTGTAATGGACGAATTTTTCGTCCATTTACGCGAATAATTATGTTTTTTGTCAGGAAATGCATGAAAGACGAAATAGAGATGAGAGAAGAAAGAAGAGCAGCAGATAAGAGCACAGGAAGGGAGAGATGGGCTGAGGAAGAAGGCGGGGGCAAAAGCAGAGGGACCAAACGGATTGGAGAGTTTTAGAGCCATGGGAGGTCACACAAATCAGACACGTGCAGTTAACCGAAACGGCGGAAAACAAGAGGGAGAGAGGGACCGCGGCACGTGCGGCTGGGGAAAAATCAACACCAGCTTCACTACACTACCGAAATTTATGAGACGAGCAATAAAAAGGAAGAAGAGGAGCAATTAAGATGACACTGGACCGGGCGCACAGATGCTTTTTTCTATGCAGGGAAGAACTGACTTGAAAAGATAAGTTAAGACCCATGTATGGCTACACTGCGCAGCCTCGAATTTCCAAGAATGAGGAGGACCACTGATACGAGCCAGAAGAGGGACAGCTCGGCACCCCTTTTATTCTCATAAAATAGAGGGGGAACTGCGCTACTGTCACACGGCGTTACGACGCAGAATGGGTCAGCAAAGCGTTTCCCTTGACACCCAAAATTTGAGAGCACGAGGGACGACGACGTACATGGGTACTCTACATGCAGTCTCGTGGAATTTTCACTGGAGGGAACGTTTTTTAGAAGAGGTCTTTTGGCATCTTCACGTTTTCCTCCAGTGCGCAAGAGAAGACAAGTACATAGCAACAGGCAGTGGGAGGCGAGAAAACCTGTTATCATAAAATAGCGAACAGACAGCTCGGCCCCTCTTTTCACCAGAAAAAAAAAGAAGAAGAAACGGGTCAGCAAGACGTTACCCTTGACACCCGAAACTTACGAGATAAGGGGGGCGCTGCGTACACGGATGCACTGCGCATGCAGCCTCGCGGATTTTTCTCCAGGACAGAGATAGATAGAGAGAGTGAGAGAGAGAGAGTTTCCAAGAAGAGGGCTCTCTGACATTTTTATGGTTTCCTCTATTACGAGAAAATGAAAGATAGCGGGAGGTGGGAGTTAGCCTTCTGCGCAGTTTCCCACCAAATGGGACACACAAGTTTTCCCCCAAAAACAAAGGAGTTTCGCGCTATATAAAGGGCCAGCAAGTGGGCCTCAATACCTCACTCTTTTTCTGAACTTCTGCGAGGACGAAGCTCTGCCCGACGGAGCATCAACGCCACCGACGCTGCCCACGGCGAAGCGTTGCCCGTGCCACGTCCGACTTAGAAGTTACCACGACGAGAGCCGCCGACTCTGCGCCACGGAGAAGCATTGCCCGTGCTTACGACTGACCCATATCGCAGGGATCCGATTTCGTCAGGACGCTTACTGTGAGCCATCAACACCCGCCTCGACGCAACGACCTGCTGGGAGACCACCCGCCGAGAAGGAGCTCACCATCGCAGCACTGAACCACCGATCTTCAAGGCGACGTTTTCCGAGTGGCCGACAATTGCGTTAGACATTAAGGTACATTATGTAATTTGAATTTCGGGGTTATTTAAGTAAATATCATAATCAGACTAGTAAATTTGCATTGTATTCTTTCCTCCGCTACAATAAAGGCGAAGCGCTCTCGAGCGCCGGCCTGTAGCAAAGGGAGGTAAAGTCCTCCGACCCTACTTCCTTCGGTCTCCGTAACCTGGTCAGGCATAGCGCTTTCGGGCGTTGGCTAAAAGACAGGGAGATCCGGCACACCCCATAGGAGGCCTGCTAGACGGATAGCTGTATGTTTGGATTGCGACGTAACAATATTGATTCTGCCATCTTGAATTTCGAAAGTCCAATAACAAAATCTTGATCAGCGATCTTGAAAATCCTTATATACGTATTTTAAGCAAAATCTAAGATTCCCTGGAACTTTTGACAGCCATTTTGAATTTTGAAAGTCTGTTAGAAAGATTGTTATCAGCGACCTTGTAAACCCCTGTATTCTAATTTTCAGCCAAATCTAAGCTTTCTTAGAATTTTTCACGGTCATATTGATTCAACCATTTTCAGTTTGGAAAGTCCAATAACAAAATCTTGATCAGCGACCTCGGAGACCCCTGTATACAAATTTTAAGCAAAATGCTTCCTTCGAACTTTTGACCGCCATTTGCAATTTCGAAAGTGATCTGATAGCCAGATTGTGATCAGCAACTTCGAAAACCGCCGTATACGATATTTGAGCATAATTTAAGCATTTTTCGAAATTTTTATTGCCAAATTGGATTCGCCATTTTGAATTTCGAAAGTACGATAACAAAATCTTGATCAACGACCTCGGAAACCTCTGTATACAAATTTTAAGCAAAATGCTTCCTTCGAATTTTTGACCGCCAATTTAATTTCGAAAGTCTGATGACAAGATCGTGATCTGAGACATCTGAAAACGCTGTACTCCAATTTCGAGAAAACCGTAACGTTTTTTCAAATTTTCAACTGCCGTATTGGTTCCGCCATTATGAATTTCGAAAGTCCAATAACAAAATCTTGATCAACAACCTCGAAAACCCTTGTATACGTATTTTAAGGAAAATCTAAGATTCCCTCGAAATGTTGACCGCCATTTTGAATTTTGAAAGTCTGATAGCAAGATTGTGATCAGCGACCTCGAATACCCCTGTACTCCAATTTCGAGAAAAATCTAAGCTTTTTTCGACTTTTTAACCGCCATATTGTATACGCCATTTTGAATGCTGAAAATCTGATATAGAAATCATGATTCCGAACTAATTCGAAAATCCCCGTATACCAATTTTAAACACGATTTATGCTTTTTCCTTACTTTTCATTGCCATATTGTATACACCATTTTGAATTTCGAAAGTCTAATAGGAAAATCCTGATTAGCGACCTCGAAAACCTCTGTCTATTAGTTTTAAGCAAAATCTAAGCTTCCCTTGAACTCTTACCACCATTCGGAATTTTGAATGTCCGATAACAAAATTTTGAGCGTCGATCTTAAAAACCCCTGTGTTCCAATTTCTAGAAATACTTAAGCTGTTTTCAAATTTTTAACCTCAGCATTGCATCCTTCATTTTAAATTTCGAAAGTCCAAAAAAGAAAATTTGATCAGGGACCTTGAAAACCCTCGCATACTAATTCTAAGCGAAATCTAAGATTTTTTCCGAATTTTTGAACACCATATTGGATCCGCTATCTTGAATTTCGAAAGACCAACAAAAAAGTCTTTATTAGCGACCTCGAAAACCACTGTATGCTAATTTCAAAGAAAATCTAAGCTTCCCTCCATCTTTTGACGACCATTTAGAATTTAGAAGGTCTGATCAGCGTTGGTCCCGCGAGGATTCTTCGTGTGAAACGGTATCATTTGACTAACTTCAGAGCGAACCAGAACGGTATCATTGAACTGAGTTCAGGGCGCTACTCCGGCAGACCGCGGCGAAGGAAGCAGATACTATAGCAAAGAATCTAATGTTCTGTTCAGTTTTCCTTTTTTACATTAGAGGTAATTTGAGGAAATTTGCGGTGAACGTAAGATGATGTTAACATACAGAAACATATTTTATCAGTTATCGAGAGATCTTATTACTTATTTTGTTCGGATAATTTTGTAGTTTTTGCTAGCGGAAATATTTTTGTTCGAAAAAGTTAAAAACTGTTAGTAAGAGTTATAAACTGTTCAAAAATGTTATAAAATTTAGAACTGTTTGTAATAAGTTTTTAGCAGTTTGTAATAATAATTATAATAATAGTTGAATTAATTACATATTATTAATTCTTCTTAAATATTATCAAATGATGATAATTTTTCCATCGGTCTTACAGTCTTATAAATTAAATTAAAATAATTAATGTTGAGAAATAAATAAACTCCTTCTTCTTGACCCAACGAACAAAGTATTTATTTAAGCCAACGTTTCGGACATGTCATATGTCCCTTTTCAAGGCTGTATAAAAAATTACCAAACAATGTTTTAATTAGCAACAACCATTTTCACGTTTTAGATGATTACAAAATTACACTGCTCACCTCTTAACGCAAAGTAGATTTAAAAAAAAAAATCGTTATTAAAATATATACAAAATTTATGTCTCAGAAGAGACTTATCAGTCCGTTCGTTCTCCGAAATTTAAAATCCCGTAGAGCACACACTCATATTTATATTGTGCCATCAGGTAGTGGGGGCCTGCTTGTGTACAGTGAAGTAAAGTGAACCTTTAAATTTATGTTTTTGTCTTTTCTTTCTTCTTAGCTTTAATAATAATATTATTATGTTTTTCTTGTAACAAAATTTTAAATTTGCAATGTCAAGTAAGAAAAAAGAAAAGACAAAAACATAAATTTGAAGGTTCACTTTAGTTCACTGTACACAAGCAGGCCCCCACTACCTGATGGCATAATATAAATATGAGTGTGTGCTCTGCGGAATTTTAAATTTCGGAGAACGAACTGACTGACAAGTCTCTTCTCAGACATGAACTTTGTATATATTTTAATAATGATTTTAAAAAAAAATCTACTTTGCTTTAAGAGGTGAGCAGTGTAATTTTGTAATCATCTAAAAAGTGAGAAAGGTTGTTGCTAATTAAAAAATTGTTTGGTAATTTGTTATATAGCCTTGAAAAGAGACATATGACATTTCCGAAACGTTGGCTTAAATAAATACTTTGTTCGTTGGGTCAAGAAGAAGGAGTTTATTTATTTCTCAATAATCATCGTTACGAAGAATTTCCTCAAACTTTACTAAAATAATTAATATTTATGGTAGTCAGATTTCCCTTGTTTATAATCACCCTCGCAGAATCTGAAATAAAAACTTAATAAAAACCTGGAAAAAAAACTTTATTAGCAAAGAACTATTTGACTGCCCCCCACCACCATATTGCCCAATTGCCCAACGTTTCGAGCCCGCTCCGGCTCCTCCTCAGGGACTGAAATGAAACCCGCGATACACCTCCTTATATACCCATACCTACTTATTTCCTCTTACCTCCACCACCATCCACCTTCGCCTCCCCAACTTTCCATTCTAACTTAAATTAATAAAGAATGATAAATGTTATCTAATTTACTTGACTCTACCATTAAATTTACATTATTCCGATTCCTTAGAATGTGAATACTTTCAAGGCTTTCCCTCTTATGTTTATTCTTAATCCCTTGTTCCAAAATATCCACACTCCCAAAATCGAAAGAATGCAAGCTATTTAAACAATGTTCTTTCAAACCCGATGTAAAATTTGTACTACGTAAACTATATTAATGTTCATATATTCTCTTCTTCAAATATCTACCCGTTTGACCAATATAACATCCATTACAATCCCTACAATTAATTTTATAAACTACTCCCCATTTTAAACCTTTATCATCCTTGTCTTTACAATTACTAAATAACCTTTCTAAATTATTATCGTTTCTAAAGAAAATTTAAATATTATGTTTACTAAAAACCCTTCTAATCCTCACCGACAAACGTCTAATATATGGTAAACTAAAATATGCGTTCTTTCCATTTCTATTGCTTGTTTGATTATCTGCCCGCTTCTACAATCCACCATTATAAATTTCCCACACTTTTTTACATTTTTACATTTTTACATTTTAAAATTTTACACCGGGTTTGAAAGAACATTGTTTAAATCAAGGAGCGCGGGAGCGCTCCGAAGGCAAGTTATAGAAGAGCCTTAGGACGACCGCGCTATCATATACATTGAAATGGGTGTCCGAAAAATTCAATGCGCCTATATACCTATTGTGTTTGTTTCAACTATATAACATATCCCTCTTAATCGAAAGCCATTTCATTGCTCTACTCAAATCGAAAGATTTTATTTAAAAATATTATCTCGTTCAAAAGATACAGACAACTGAATTATTTTATGTTCGTTTTCCTTTCAGAATTTTCGTCTTTTTCTTCCGGCATCCGGTTTGCAGCTCTTACGACATTTCCGGTTGGCGTCTATACCTTACGCCTGTATATCTATATATAAACACACACATGACACATCTGGCCGGCCTAACCTTATGTGAATGTTATTGTGAGCCCTATGAGACCTTATATACATGTAGTATAAAAAGTTATAATCAACTCGTCAAGTTAATTTATGACATATTTATACATTAACAAATGTTATTTCGTGAGTTAGTTAATTTAATAATAAGTATGTAATGATCTCAAATATGCAGCCAGTGATGAGAATTCAAAGGAATTTTAATCTATTCTTCGTGTATCAATGGGGAAAATAATCAACGGGGAAAATAACTTTTATCAGATAAGTACTTACAGGCTAAATGTTAAATAGCTAAAAACATTTTATAAAAATTGATACTTTGTGTGATTTTTTATTTTTACAGATATTATACCAGAAGATTATTTGGAGTATTTTCAAGATATGGATGTATATATGTTATATAGAATTATATTAAAGAAAATAGTAAGAAATCATATAAGTAGTACTACTCAAGAATATAGTACTACTCAAGAAAGAAAAAAAACCTAATCAATATTATTATGAAAGAGCAGAGAATTATTACTATTTACAGCACAATATTCTTCAAGATATCCTCAACATGAAAATTTTTCATACGACCAGATTTAATTTTAGAAAAATAAAGATCTAAGATGTTTATAATTCTTAGACAGTATTAGATTAAAAGTACGAAAAAGTATTTTGTTCTGAATTGAAGTAAGTTCTTAAAAAAATAGGAAAAGGAAATTGTGATTTTTGGTTATAGTTGCAAATTATATTGGCGACAAATAATGTAGTGATTATTAATTAAAAAATAATATCTAATCAGTGTTTTGTGTACTAAATAAAATAAAATACCAATATGATGTGTTGCATGAACTGCATTCAAATATTATTGAAAATAAGTGTTTAAAAAGTGATATCGACTCAGTGTTTTACGTAGTAAATACAAAACTGTTCTGGTATGATGTGTTTAAAGTGCTTGTAATAAAATTTTAAACCTTTATTAAAAATGAGTTTCAAATGCTTTGAGGATAGAAAATGTGAGTATTAATAAATAACTATATTTTATGAGGTTCATATAAACTTCATAATAAGCTATGGCATACAAGAAAATATTGCTAAGTGATGCGTTATTTTAATACAAGAACAGATGTTTAGGAATAGAATTATATCAAAGGAGATAGTAAGAATATCGTACTACTCAAGAAAGAAAAATCAAATTAATATTATTATGAAAGAGCAAAGAATACATACTATTTACAACACAATATTTTTCAAGTCGTTCTCTATGTATCCTCAACATGAAAATTTTTCATATGATCAGATTTAATTTTAGAAGAATATTATTAATTTTTTTTGATAATTTACATAAGTAATATAGAGTATTTTAAATGAAGAAAATAAAAGAAGTGGATAAATAAGTGATTTTAAAGTAAACGACGTTACTATATGTACGACAGATTTGTCTACCGCGACAAAAATACTCATCGTTTCAGTAACGAGAATTTTAATATAACATGCAAAAAAATAGTTTCCACACAAGAAAGAATATTATTTCTTTAGTCAATTATCAAAAATTGTCAAAATTTCCAAGTGTCCTTTCATGTTTTAATATGTATATCGTACATTTTGAGGTTTGGAAATCTGTCGTACAAATAACGTTTTTAACACATCCATCGTAAAGTTCGTACTTTACTATCGTGTACTTTTCACAAGAAAATAGTTTCCACACAAGAAGGAATATTATTTCTTTAGTCAATTACCAATACCTAATTGTTAAAATTTATGTAATTTTAAAAATTTTCAAGTATCCTTTCATCTATTAATACATGTTGTACATTTTTTGAGGTTAGGAAATCTGTCGTACATATAACAACGGCCTAAAATAAATTCATGTGTGACATATAAACAGTATATTAGTGAATGAATATCTTCACAGGTTTTGTTTTGCAAGGAATAGATTGTGCAATATCATGAATATAAGCAACATAACAGGACATGTTTGCGATATTTGCAAAACACTGCTGTGGATATTTGTCAAATCATTATGCATTACGGCCACCAAAAGATTATGTTCAAGTCTGTCAAAGTATGCAACCTCCTGTAGTAAGTAGAGGCAGAAATACTGTGGCAGTTATCCCTCTAGCAAAGCATCGTTCTACTTTATGGTGAATGTCAGTGTTAGTGAACTTATGCACAATAAAGAAAGAAGATGTAATAATCTTGGTTAAAAAATGTTTCCGGAAGAATACTTCAACTGTAAAAAAAGGATCATCTAAAAAAATTTGTGAATCATTTGTGACAGCAGACGACATTTAAAATAAGAAGGATATCCACTTACTAAAAGCTGGAAATAGTGAGATGGAAGGTTTTTTATTAGAAGTGTTTAAATATACAGAACATAAATAATTAAAACAAAATGAGTTGTGTGATAAGTGAATTTTTAAGTAATTTATGGATACAGAATTAATATGAGAAGAATCCCTAAGCAAGTTTATAGTGTGTGAGTGAAAATGAAACATCGCATAATCTTGAAATCACTTAGTATTGTGACATAAAACCTTGATGCTGTCCAGTGAACTTAATCTGTGGGCTTTTATATTAGTAAAATATATCAGTGAAATGTACGTTATTTTGTGTATTTTGATAAAAGTTTTGTAAAGTCGAAAGCATAAATAATTAATATAAAAGGAGTGAATAGATAAGTCAATTTAAAAAATGCATTTTATATAAAATAAAAAATATGTTTACTGTGTGATCTATAATGTGGATGTAGGGTCTAAATGCAATTGAACCTGAAACACGAGTTTATTATATAGCAAACTGTTTAGGACGTATCTTCTATTCATACATAACTTTATCTTATTGTGCTATTAAAGTTAGATTGTTATAATAAAATGCTGAACATATAGTACATATGAATTCGTTACAAATTTTAAGGCCACCAAAAGATTATGTTTAAGTCTGTCAAAGCACACACAGCCTCATGAAGTGGAAACCAAGAGAAATACTGTTGTAGATATTCCTTTAAAAGTAAGCTGTAGCGACTCAACCTAAGAAAGTTGGCCCGCCCAGGACATGTGAGTTTAGTTATAAGGAGGTTTTATCAATCTGTCGAATAATATAGAAGTACAAGAATCTTAATAAAAATATTACAATGTAATATTGTTATAGATATGTACTAACCCAGATCCACCCAGACAGAAATAAATTATGCAGTTAATGTTAATAACTAAATATAATTTTTGTTTGCAATTTATAAATGCATGTTCTGGGACGCTAATACTTAATAAGTTTTTAAGAATTATTTGCTGTTAGAAACAGTTCTTTACAGTTATTTGTAGTTGTTTGCATGCTAACAAGAGTTATTTGCATTTTTAATAAAAAAAAAAATTGTATAGCAATTATTTGCATTTTCATTGAAAAAAAAATTAATAACAGATATGAATGATATTTATAATTAAATATTAATATTGTTGTATAATTTATGCATTTTCATTGAAAAAAAAATCAATAACAGATTATATGAATGATTATTATTATTTATAATTAAATATTATTGTTGTATAATTTATTTGAAAAAAAATTAATAACAGATATGAATGATTATTATTTATAATTAAATATTAATATTGCTGTATAATTTATCTTCAAATATCGTCTATGATCGCTATATCACTACATCTTTTAAAAACTTTTGCAAGCAATTAAAAATTATTTTCCAAAACTTTTACAGTCCTTTTATAAGAACTTTTGAAAATCGTAAAAATTTCTCTCAGAAACCATAAGAATTACTTTCCGACATTTATGCAATGCTTTAAAATGATTTACGTTTTATTTATTATGAAAAGGAATTCTACGAATGAATAATAAATTTTTGTTTTTTAATTCAATTTCTTTCTTGCGATACTGAAAGTCAAATATAAAGAAAATTGTAAAATCACTTAACGTACAGTCTTATACTTAACAAACATTGTTAAATATACTTTCACGATTAATAATTGTATTAACGTTTTATTTTATTAAAAGGGATTCTACGAATAAATAATAAATTTTTGTATTCATTAGTAACTTGAAAGGGATGATAGCGCGTAAACCTTTAATGATTCTGAAATTACGTTGACATGACGCTCTACATCTTTGAAACATGAAAATTTCTAACAGGTACCCGATATTTGACATTTACTGATGTACGTTTTTTATTTTCCGCGAGCGATTATATATTAATGCAGTATATAAACAGCTTGAACTGCGAAACGACGCGTCCGGCAAGTATGTGTATTTAAATAAAAAAAAAAAAAACAGCTAAAATTTCACTTATATAATTTGAGAATTCGATCGATAATCTATTCTGTCCCCGAATGATATCGAATAATTGAGTCCAGCTCGAATTTCGGAAAGAGCGAGACAAAAGACGAACACTGGCACGCGTAGCGCGCTGATTAACGCTAGTCAGAAAATGCTTATGATCTGTACTTAGAAAATGGTTACTCAAAAATGTTTCACCATTTTGTGTTTGAATTATAGTTTATCGTATTTATAAAATTATACTTTTTGGTATTTGTAATATTTTATGTTAGATGTAATTATTTTTTTATACAAATTTTTATAGTAAATATATTAAACAAATTTTATTTTTAAATATTTGTTTTATTATAATAATTGACTTGCCTACTGTACTTAATTGATTCCACTTATTTCATGTGTTTGTTATAAATTATTATGATCTCTTTAGTATAAGAATGTACTTGCCTGCATAAAATTGATTCCACCACTTTCATGAGTTTATTTTTAGAAGTACTTATACGATTTTATGTTAGAAAAATCACTCCATAATTCCTATAATTGTTATGTTACAAAAATGTACTTGTCAACATATTAATTGATTCCGCTTCGTTCATGTGTTTGTTTCAAACTATGATATTCTTTTGTAAAGAAGCAGAGAGAGAGGGGGAGGGTAAGAAAGAGAGAAAGAGGGAGAGGGGGAAGAGAGAGAAAGAGTCAGAGAGGAAGATGGGGAAAGGGGGAGAAAGAGGGAGGGACGGAGGGATGGAGGGAGGGAGAGTTCTACATATTATACAGAAAACACTTATAACTTGCCTTATTTTATACTTTCGTAGAAAGTTGTATAACTATACTATTTGTTTTCCTGATTGTTTAAAAAAAATATTTAGATTCTCATTAAAGTTTTTGGTACGGAGTGTGACAGATATTGAGGGAGCACTGAGAAGGAGGGTGAGAGCGAGCAAGAGAGGGGAGGGACAGGGATTAGTTTGCATTCTTTCGATTTTGGGACTATGGATATTTTGGAACAAGGGATTAAGAATAAACATAAGAGGGAAAGCTTTGAAAGTATTCACATTCTAAGGAATCGGAATAATGTAAATTTAATGGTAGAGTCAAGTAAACTAGATAACATTTATCATTCTTTATTAATTTAAGTGAGAATGGAAAGTTGGAGAGGCGGAGGTGAATGGTGGTGGAGGTAAGAGGAAATAAGTAGGTATGGGTTATGACGGAAAATTATTCTCCGTCATTTTCGTCTCTCCCTAGATACTCATTGTACTAATCCTTCTTAGATGTTACAGGTGCAGACGACGCGGAAGGACGCTCGGCCGAGAGAGAGACAGAGAGAGAGAGAGAGAGAGAGCGAGGAGCGCGCGCGAACCGTTTAGGCTCGTGAGAGAGTCAATTAGTCTCGTTTTGGATAGCGCCCGCGCTCCCCGTTCTACTCACGCGAATCCGTACTCGTGATACTTGAGCCCTCCAGTGTGTGTGAGTGTGCTTGTGTGAGAGTGTGGGGGATCAGGGCACTGACCCCAGGACAGCGTCCAGCCCCGGGAGGCAACCGGCAGCGAGCGACGCCATAGGAGTAGCGTTTACGCAGCACTTGTAAGTGCCGGCTCGACTTCTCTCTCTCTCTCTCTCTCTCTCTCTCTCTCTCTCTCTCTCTCTCTCTCTCTCTCTCTCTCTAACTTGAGGCTACTCGGGCCTCCTTCCCGCGCCCGCTGACCGCGAATCGCACATCGTGCGCTGTCTCCCCGATTTCCCCTTACGTCAATAAAGCGAAGCCTCTATTTTAGACATGCGAGAGTCATCATTTTATCACTCCGTTCTCCCTTCCTTTTCATTCAACATTCGCATGCGGCGTGCATTGCACGAGGTGTGCTAGCCTCGCCGCAGCATGCATTATTTGTGACCGGATAATCACCGAGCTGCCGGGGAATTAATAATTCGTTATAGGGTATATAAGGAGGTGTGTCGCGGGTTTCATTTCAGTCCCTGAGGAGGAGCCGGAACGGGCTTGAAACGTTTGGCAATTAAGCAATTTGTTGGTGGGGGGCAGTCAGATAGTCCTTTGCTAATAAAGTTTTTTTTTTCCACGTTTTAATTAAGTTTTTATTTCAGATTCTGCGGGGATGATTATAAACAAGGGCAATCTGACTGCCATAAATATTAATTATTTTAATTTAATTTATAAGACTTAAGACCGATGGAAAAGTTCTCATCAGTTGATAGTAAGTTGCAGTCGACATAAGTAATATTTTTAATGACTTCTTAAATATTATTCGAAATATCACTCATAAATATAATTCTCAAATATTATTAGTTGAATTAGTTATTATTATTAGTTAATAATGGTTTAATTAATTACCGATTATTAATTAATTTTGAATATCATTGATAATTATTTGAAACTTTTTTAAACTGTTTGAAACTCGTAAAAACTATTTGGAAATGTGTCCAAAATCCTTAATTTTGTAACATTTATAAACAGCTTTAAATAGTTACAAACAGTTTTAAATAATTTTTACAGTTATTATCTGTTATTGAAATTTATAATTTAGGACAGGATGAATAAAAATAATTTTAATATATACTTTGTGAGATTTTTTTTTCAATTCAGAAAAACATGTATATTACAATGCCAGTTATAGGACTTACAAATTGCTCTTTATAATTTTAGGATTTACAACGAAGTTTCGAGATTCGTCGAAGTTCATTATTATCATTACATAGATAACTATTGTCACACATTCATACTGCATACAACACTTTGACAGAAATTCAAAAATAAACTTTATTTAAAACAATAAAAATAAAATGTCTTGTTTCTAATTAGAGAGTTTAATTAATGAAATAAAAAAGAGATTTAATATTTTCTTAATAAGAGACTTGGTGTCTTTGCATAATTCACTTGGTTATAAGATGATAAGTGAAAAATAATTTTACAAACTTATGCAAATTTAAAAAACATTGAGCATTCATATTCATGGAGCATTAACATAAAATTCCAAATACCGTCGCATGCTAATACAACAAACTCATCTTTTTCTAAATCTAACGTGATATTCTTAATGTCTGGCAACGCTGATATCATTTGCCCTTCCGGCGGCAAATCTTTGTTTCTATTGTAAGCCTGATCACTGAGTGCTCTTGATAAATTGTGTCCACCATTAACTCTACCATCAGCAGTAACTTTTGCACCAGCTTTGACTATCTAATCCAGTTCTGGTTGATCTTCTGGTTTGTGGTCAAAACCTAATTCAATAGCTTTACCATTTCTGCAAAGAACGCATCTAGAATCACCACGTCCATTTCCCCCGCCCCCCCAAATCACTAATCCTAAAATAAGTAATTGGATAATTTTGTACACTTTTTTTACAATTAAATACAACCACAATCGATTTTTTTACAAGTGTATAAACAAAGTTATAAATAAACAAAAGGGGGGGCGGGAGAAATATTTCGCCAGCCCCCACATAAAAAAACCATAATTTCCAGAACGGTAACGTAATCTACGATTTATTTACAATTATTTACAAAACTGGTAAAAGCCGATTATTTATAACAATTTTAAGCAATAATTTCGCCAGCCCCCCCATATGCCAAAAGCATTTTTTCAAAGTGCTAACGTAAACTACGATTTATTTACAATTATTTAAAACCATAAAAACTGGTAAAAGCCGATTATTTATAACAATTTTGAGCAATAATTTCGCCAGCCCCCCCATACCCCAAAATCAATTTTTCAAAGTGCTAACGTAATATCGATTTATTTACAATTATTTACAACCACAAAAACTGGTAAAAGTCGATTATTTATAACAAATTTGAGCAATAATTTCGCCAGCCCCCCATACGCCAAAATCAATTTTTCAAAGTGCTAACGTAATCTACGATTTATTTACAATTATTTACGGCCACAAAGCTGGTAAAAGTCGATTATTTATAACAATTTTGAGCAATAATTTCGCTAGCCACCTCATACGCCAAAATCTATTTCTCAAAACGTAAATAGTCTATATTGTTTAATATATTTTTAAATCGTAATTTTATTATCCATTGTCGGGCTTTCGTTTACCAAATTATACTGCCCGTCAGGCTAGGTGCGGTTGTGATTCTGTATGACTATTGTTACTCGGGAAAAATGTATGAGGAAGTATCGCGGTTGATCGATGATAGAAAATGGAAATTTTTACCCTCGCAAATATTTAAATGACTAGTAGCGGCTTAGGGTTACAGATGACAAATTCAGATGAATCGTAACTTGGAGCGAGTACGCCGATTTGCGAGTATGATACTCTGTCTAGTATAACTGTTATTATTACTGTTAGAGGCCTGCGCTTATTACAGGGATGCAACTGTCTCCTCTATTTCCTCTTTTGTTCAATCCTCTATTTTACCCTTTTTCCAAGTTACTCCTCTCTTTGCTCTATAATCAGCGATCTCTCCAATTTACCGATGAATTAAAATGAAAAAGACGCGCGGACTACAATTTGAAAAGACTTGGTCGTCTCCTGTAGGTAGAGTTGTCACCTTTTACATTTGAAGTTGCTGGCCGACTGATGACTGGCGGCGAGGGGGAGGCAAGTAGGCGGGGGATATGGGGTCCATGCATATTAGGGAATTACGTAGCCCCGCAACAATGAGCAAAACAATTATTTAATCAATTTGTAAACGTTAGTAGGGTCGGAATATGTGGCCCACGTATATTAAGGAATTACGTAGATATGCAACAATAAGCAAGAGAATTATTTAAACCATTCTTATACCCAAGTAGGCGGGGGATATGAGATTAACGCATATAAGGATGTCATTTAGACATGAGAAAAATAAGCAAAACCTTTATTTAAATAATTTTTAAACCCAACTAGGATGTGGGAAATAAGGTCCACGCATATAAGAGAGTCATGTAGATATGAAAAAATAAGTAAGAAGATTACTTAAATAATTTTTAAACCCAAGTAGGCGGGGGATGTGAGGTCCACGCATATACGGAAGGCATGTAGACGGGGGGGGGGCGTGGTCCAAAGTTTAGACAACTCACTTGAAAATTGAAGTCAACTATAGACGTGCTCGGTTTCGATATAAGCTACTGCAGATTGTGCAAAATTTCGAAATTCTAAATTACGAAAATGATATTGTCGAATGTAACAATTCACCTATTGTCCAAAACATCGAATTTCATTAATAGAATTTTAATAGGGATACAATAAACATATTTCGAAATAAATCATTAGAAACAAGTTATCTTTGCTTTTAAATCGTATTGATGAAATTCGATGTTTTGGACAGTAGGTGAATTGTTAGATTCGAAAATATAATTTTCGTCTTTTAGAATTTCGAAATTTTGCACAATCTGCAGTAGCTTAAATCGAAACCGAGCACGTCTATAGTTGACTTCAGTTTTCAAGTGAGTCGTCTAAAATTTGCCCCCCACCCCCATGTAGACATGGAAAAATAAGCCAAACGATAATTTAAACATTTTTTAAACCCTAGTAGGATGTGGGAAATAAGATCCACGCATATAAGGGAGTCATGTAAACATGAAAAAATAAGACAAACGATAATTTAAATAATTTTTAAACCCAAGTAGGCTAGGGATATGAGGTTCACGCATATAAGGGAGTCATGTAGACATGAAAAAATAAGCAAAAAGATTATTTAAAGAATTTTTAAACCCAAGTAGGCGGGGAATATGAGTTCCACGCATATAAGGGAGTCACGTAGACATGCAACAATAAGCATGACTATTATTTAAAGAATTATTATATTCATGTAGCTCGGACGCGGGGTCCGTGCATAGGAGGGACTCGAGCTATAGACGTTAAGAATTTTTGAAATAAAAGTCTTGCTTACGTCGCACGTCTAAGTAACTCCGTTATACGTGGTGTGTTCAAAAAGTAAGGTGACTTAATTTTTTTATCAAAATATATTTATTTGTTCATCAATATTCATGTTGTTCCGTTGAAAGTAATCTCCTTCAGATATAATACACTTGTGCCAACGCTTTTTCCAACCCTCGAAGCACTTCTGATAAGCATTTTCTGGTATAGCCTTGAGCTCTTCCAGCGATTCAGTCTTTATCTCCTCAATCGTTGAAAATCTTTGTCCTTTCTTGGGTCTCTTCAGTTCTGGGAACAGGAAAAAGACGCAGGGGGCCAAATCTGGTGAATATGGTGGCTGTGGCATGATTTTGATTTTGGTTTTGGCCAAAAAATCACGCACAAGCAATGATGAGTGAGCAGGTGCATTATCGTGATGCAAAAGCCATGAATTATTTTTCCACTACGCCGGATGTTTTTTTCGTATTGCTTCTCGCAAACGGTGCATAACTTCAAGGTAATACTCCTTATTAACCGTACGATCTTGTGGCACTCCTGATGCACTACGCCGCGGTAATCGAAGAAAACAGTTAGCAAAACTTTGACATTGGAATGAACTTGGCGTGCTTTTTTCGGTCTTGACTCTTCTAGGCTCTTCCATTCGGACGATTGGGCTTTGGTTTCGACGTCATGACCATATACTCATGATTCGGCACCAGTTATAACCCTTTTAAGCCAATCAGGATCATTATTGACGTTATCCAACAGCTCCTGGACAATGCTCATGCGACGGTTCTTATGATCAAAATTAAGCAGTTTCGAAACAAACTTCGCTGACACACGTCTCATGCCCAAAACATCCGAAAAAATTGCATGGCATGAGCCAATCGAGATGCCGATGTCATCAGCAACTTGTCTAATGGTGATTCGACGATTCTCCAATACCATTTTTTCACTTCTTCAACGTTTTCATCAGTTATTGACGTGCTGGGGCGTCCAGAACGAGGTTCGTCATTGGGATCTTCACGTCCTTCTTGAAAGAGCTTGTACCACTTATAAACATTTGTTTAGCTCAGAGTAGACTCACCGTATGCCACTGTCAACATTTCAAGTACTTTGGAGCACTTAATTCCATTTTTTACACAAAATTTGATGCAAATTTCCATATTTTCGACAGCAGAAAATCGCCGAGCACACAAAAACTCTTCCAACCTTTATGCTTCTCACAAAAAAACAAAGAATGCTATAAACTTGAAACTGTAAACACATGTTCGAGACGTGTGTACCAACATAAGAAAAAAAAAACGAAAATCGACTGCAAATAAGTCACCTTACTTTTTGAACACACCACGTATGCGTGGAACTAGCTTCACCCGGTTACTTGGGTTTAAAAATTATTTGAATAATCGTTTTGCTTATTTTTTCATGTCTACATGACTCCCTTATATGCGTGGACCTCATACTCCCTGCTTCCTTGGGTTTAAAAATTATTTAAATTATCGTTTGGCTTATTTCTAGATGCCTACATGACTTCCTTATATGCGTGGACCTCACATCCACCCCCTACTTGGGTTTAAAAATTATTTAAGTAATCTTTTTACTTATTTTTCATATCTACATGACTCCCTTATATGCGTGGACCTTATTTCCCACATCCTACTTGGGTTTAAAAATTATTTAAATAAACGTTTTTCGTATTTTTTTCATGTCTCCATGACTTCCTTATATGCGTGAATCTCATATCCCCCGCCTACTTGGGTATAAAAATGGTTTAAATAATTCTCTTGCTTATTGTTGCATATCTACGTATTTCCTTAATATACGTGAGCCACATATCCCCACCCTACTTTCGTTTAAAAATTGTTTAAATAATTGTCTTGCTCATTGTTGCGGGGTTACGTAATTCCCTAATATGCATGGACCCCATATCCCCCGCCTACTTGCCTCCCCCCCACCGCCAGTCATCAGTCGGCCAGCAACTTCAAATGTAAAAGGAGGCAACCCTACCTACAGGAGACGACCAAGTCTTTTCAAATTGTAGTCCGCGCATCTTTTTCATTGCAATTCATCGGTAAATTGGAGAGATAGCTGATTATAGAGCAAAGAGAGCAGTAACTTGGAAAACGGGTAAAATAGAGGATTGAAAAAAAGAGGAAATAGAGGAAACAGTTGCATCCCTGTAACAAACGCAGGCCTCTAACAGTTATAATAACAGTTATAGTATATAGAGTATCATACTCGCAAATCGGCGTACTCACTCCAAGTTACGATTCATCTGAATTTGTCATCTGTAACCCTAAGCCGCTACTAGTCATTTAAATATTTGCGAGGGTAAAAATCTCCATTTTCTATCATCGATCAACCGCGATACTTCCTCATACATTTTTCCCGAGTAACAATAGTCATACAGAATCACAACCGCACCTAGCCTGACGGGCAGTATTATTTGGTAAACGAAAGTCCAACAATGGATAAAAACCGCTGCCGATTCATTGGCACGTAGCTTCTTCAACCGTAATTTGTTGATTCCTTTAATTAATTTTTATAACAAAATTTATAATTTTTTAAAAAATTTATTGCATAATTATAATTAAAATTCATATATGAATATTAAAAATTGTTAATTTTTAAATTTATTTATTTATTTATTATTTATTTATATCAAATTTATATAAATTTTGAGCTGATAAATAAAGTTATCATTTGAAGTAGAAGTAAAATATCTATATTTTATAATAAAAAAAATAGCTATCACGGTTGTTTTGTTAATAACAAAAACGTGTTTTTTTTATGTTTCATAATTCATATTTTTGAAGAAAAAAAAATTTATAGCTATCATTGTTCTTTTCTTATTAACAAAAACGTGTTTTTTTAAAAAAGTTCATAACTCACAAATAAATTATAATAATGCAGAATATAATGCATTCATAATGCATAATTCATAATTATAATAGATTATAATAGATATAATTTTTAAACATTTTAATTCATTTTGTTGGTTTGTTTTTAAAAATTAAAAAAAATCATCGAATGCCCACTCAATGACGTTTCCTCATTCCACACCACCTAGCGGTAGATATCACTGCGCGTTTTTTAAAAATAAAATATATTTCTTTTTTAATTTAGAGATTAAATTATTTTTTGTAACACATGAATGATTTTTTGCGTTTTCCTACATAAAAATATGTTCTAAAAAGTGACTTTTTTTACCTATCGTGTAAAGAAATTCATTCTCTCCCTCTGCTCTAAAATTATGTAAAATCGCGAAAATGAATTTAGCCTTGCTTTTTACGTTCAAAAACGCATAAAATGGAGTTACGAGTTTAAAAAAAAAAACACGTTTTTGTTTTTGACGATAACTAAAGAACCGTGATAGACAGAAAATTAATTTTTTTTAGAAAATCCAGGTATTTTAATTCTCTTTCGAATGCTACCCACCCCATTCAGATATATAGAGCCGTTATCGAGAAATTACGATTTTAAAAAAATGTCAAAAAATTTTTAAGCTCAAACATCTCTGAAATTTATGGACCAATCATTTTGCCCAAAGAACTCGACCGAGAACTATAAAAAATCTACCTCTAAAAGGAGTTTTGAAGCCATTAAGGGGGCCAGACACCTTTTTTCTCTGAAATAAGAAGTCACATTTTAATACAAAAATATAAACTAATTATTTCATACTTTTTACATATAAAAGTGGGCATATTTACCTTACCTTAAAACTTTCTCTGATGGGCCTTTTATATGGTCCAGAACCATAGTCATCGATGAAACAAGTTTTTTCACTATCCGTAAGCTTTGAAATTTTCCTGTGGATGGATTGACTCCAGATTTGAACTAAATTACTCCTGTATAGTATAATTCTCATAGGAGTGTAGGGATTTAGGATTAAATGTCGGAAAAAATTTTTACATAAGAAAAATTATGAAAAAATATAAAAAATTTAAAAAAATTTAAAAAAAACTCTTGAAAAACAGCACAATTTTGTTTCTCTCATTAGATCAAAAATTCCTACACTCACATGAGAATTATACTATTCAGGAGTAATTTAGTTCAAATCTGAAGTCAATCTATCCACAGGAAAATTTCAAAGCTTACGGATAGTGAAAAAACTTGTTTCATCGATGACTATGGTTCTGGACCATATAAAAGGCCCATCGGAGAAAGTTTTAAGGTAAGGTAAATATACCCACTTTTATATGTAAAAAGTATGAAATAATTAGTTTACATTTATGTATTAAAATGTGGCTTCTTATTTCAGAGAAAAAAGGTGTCTAGCCCCCTTAAGTCAATTTTACTCTTGTAATCGTTGGACATACAAAACTGATTTTTTTCATTTTTCAATTTTTTACCCAAAATCTAGCCTACAGAATATATTCAAATTTTAACAGATTATAGCTATTTATATTCTGTATTATCACGATTTTTCTCAAAAAAATTGACCGTTAAGTTTAGGAGTTATAAGCTTCTAAATAAAAAACACGATTTTGTTAATAACAAAAGAACCGTGATAGCTAGAAACTTTCTTTTTTTTAGAAAATATAGGTATTTTAATTCTGTTTCGAACGCTGCCCATCAGATTCGAATAGCTCGATCCTATCATTAAAAAAAATCAAAAAACAGTTTTGAGAAAATCGAAAATTTGAAAAAAAAAACAAAAACGGATTTTTGACCCGCCATCACGCAAAAAAAAAAACACAAAAAATGAGACCTGTCCGGTCAAAATCGACCTAGTAGAAGCTGAGATCCAGGCGCGCGCGCGCGCGCGCGCGCGCACGCACGCACGCACACACACACACACACACACACACACACATACACACACACACACACACACGCACGCACGCACGCACACATACACACACACACACACACATCCATATAGACATTTTTCAAAAATCATGTATTTTGATTCCTAACACCTCGGAACACAATTATAACATGTTCTTACAACAACTCAAAAATTTACTATCACGAAGCTTCCTCTAGGAGGAAGCAAAATTATGATTTAAAATTATATTAAAAATATAGACTATTTACGTTTTGAGAAATAGATTTTGGCGTATGAGGTGGCTAGCGAAATTATTGCTCAAATTTGTTATAAATAATCGACTTTTACCAGTTTTTGTGGTTGTAAATAATTGTAAATAAATCGATATTACGTTAGCACTTTGAAAAATTGATTTTGGGGTATGGGAGGGGCTGGCGAAATTATTGCTCAAAATTGTTATAATTAATCGACTTTTACCAGTTTTTGTGGTTGTGAATAATTGTAAATAAAACGTAGATTACGTTAGCACTTTGAAAAATTGATTATGGCGTAGGGGGTGGCTGGCGAAATTATTGCTCAAATTTGTTATAAATAATCTACTTTTACCAGTTTTTGTGGTTGTAAATAATTGTAAATAAACTTTCTTTTTTTTAGAAAATATAGGTATTTTAATTCTGTTTCGAACGCTACCCATCAGATTCGAATAGCTCGATCCTATCATTAAAAAAAATCAAAAAACAGTTTTGAGAAAATCGAAAATTTGAAAAAAAACAAAAACGGATTTTTGACCCGCCATCACGCAAAAAAAAACACAAAAAATGAGACCTGTCCGGTCAAAATCGACCTAGTAGAAGCTGAGATCCGGGCGCGCGCACGCACGCACGCACGCACACACATACACACAAACACACACACACACATACACACACACACACACACCCACACACACAACACACACACACATCCATATAGACATTTTTCAAAAATCATGTATTTTGATTCCTAACACCTCGGAACACAATTATAACATGTTTTTACAACAACTCAAAAATTTACTATCACGAAGCTTCCTCTAGGAGGAAGCAAAATTATGATTTAAAATTATATTAAAAATATAGACTATTTACGTTTTGAGAAATAGATTTTGGCGTATGAGGTGGCTAGCGAAATTATTGCTCAAATTTGTTATAAATAATCGACTTTTACCAGTTTTTGAGGTTGTAAATAATTGTAAATAAATCGATATTACGTTAGCACTTTGAAAAATTGATTTTGGGGTATGGGGGGGGGCTGGCGAAATTATTGCTTAAAATTGTTATAATTAATCGACTTTTACCAGTTTTTGTGGTTGTAAATAATTGTAAATAAAACGTAGATTACGTTAGCACTTTGAAAAATTGATTTTGACGTTGGGGGTGGCTGGCGAAATTATTGCTCAAATTTATTATAAATAATCGACTTTTACCAGTTCTTGTGGTTGTAAATAATTGTAAATAAATCGATATTACGTTAGTACTTTGAAAAATTGATTTTGGGGTATGGGGGGGGCTGGCGAAATTATTGCTCAAAATTGTTATAATTAATCGACTTTTACCAGAATTGTGGTTGTCAATAATTGTAAATAAATCGTAGTTTACGTTAGCACTTTGAAAAATTGTTTTTGTCGTATGGGGGGCTGGCGAAATTATTGCTCAAAATTGTTATAAACAATCGACTTTTACCAGTTTTTGTGGTTGTAAATAATTGTAAATAAATCGTAGATTACGTTAGCACTTTGAAAAATTGATTTTGGCGTTTGGAGGGGGCTGGCGAAATTGTTGCTCAAAATTGTTATAAATAATCGACTTTTACCAGTTTTTGTGGTTGTAAATAATTGTAAATAAATCGTTGATTACGTTAGCACTTTGAAAAATTGATTTTGTTGTATGGGGGGGCTGGCGAAATTATTGCTCAAAATTGTTATAAATAATTGACTTTTACCTATTTTTGTGGTTGTAAATAATTGTAAATAAAACGTAGATTACGTTAGCACTTTGAAAAATTGATTTTGGCGTAGGGGGTGGCTGGCGAAATTATTGCTCAAATTTGTTATAAATAATCGATTTTTACCAGTTTTTGTGGTTGTAAATAATTGTA